>JAGXJF010000632.1:0-708376 GCA_019208055.1 Stipa capillata
GCAGTCTCCGGCGGCTGTGCTTCTGTTTTTATTAGATATTTTGCAATTCCGTGTTATCAACTAATCAAGCACTAATCAACTTGAAGTGATAAGTAGAATATAACCAGAATTGATATCAATAGCATCACATATTCATCTTCAGGGCAAAAGGCTTGGCATGATCCGTGAGCACTGAGCACATGATTAGGCGAGAGGCGGGGACGAACCTGGCGTACCGAGGGGATGGACGTTGAGCCGGAGAGTGCAGGGGCCAAGGAGGGGTCCGGGGATGGCCGGACGGTGGAGGCGACCGCCGGCGGACCTAGGCCTTGAGCCACTGCCCAACGGGGAAGGTGACTGGTGGCAGCGGCATGGCAGGCGTCCAGGCGATGAGGGGAGTGCGGCGGCGGATGGACGAAGCCGGGTGGGCGGCGGCGGACGGACGGGGCCAGTAGGCGACGGCGGACGGACGGGGACGGTGGGCGGTCCAGGCGATGAGGGGAGTGCGGCGGCGGGCGGACGGACGGATCCGGGTGGGCGGTGGCTGACGGAAGCGGCGCCGGGAGGTCTGCCAGCGGCGGCCACGAGTCAGCGACGGCGGTGGCGGCGAGTTGGGGACTTGGGGAGTTGGGGTAGGATGATTTAGGGATTTGGAGGGGACATTCTAATGGGGAATTGGGGATTGGGGAATTCCGAATTAGGGATTGGGATTGGGCTGCCGGCTTGGGCTGTTGCCTGTTGGGCTGTCTCGGATATAACATCAGATAGTCATCCGATAATACCGAAAATTTTCGGATAATTTTAGATACGGACGGATAATACATAAACCATATCTGTATCCCGTATTCAGAAACCATTATCTAATTCCGTATCCATATCTGAAAATTATCCGAATTTCTAACCGAATAACCGTCCGATGCAATCCGGTCTGTCGGTCGATCGGAAAATATCAGTACCAATTTCACCCTTAGGGAAAGGGGATCGCGGGCGGCGCGGGTAGGAATGGCGGCGTGAAGAGTGCAGCGGTGATGGGATTGGGGAGGAGGGTTTTGCTACTTGGGTGGGTAACAACGAGTCCGCGATCACGGCCCAGTCCATGACAAAACTGGCCTGGCAACGGTGGTCCGTCTGCAACATTGTTCGCCGTTGCCTGTCTCGATCGTTTCGTGCTAGTTTATTGAGCTTTTACATATTACGGTTGCTTTCTCATTTTAAGTCGTGTTATGAAAAACCGATTACTTTGTACTAGTAGTGCTACTCTAAATTTGAGTCATCCACATGGGTTGGTCCTACTCTAAATTTGAGCTATCATCCACCATCTTTAGATCTGTGTCAGAGTTTTCTTGTTGAAATACTACACGTTTATTGTGTGTAAACTAAGAAACACATTTCAACTACTATACCAGAGGCATTATATACTGCTGCCCACTTTTACACAATACATCACCTCTCACACACGCTCTCTTTACCATTCTTTCTCCCCGACACACACACTCTCTCTCTTGCTTTCCTAATCCATTCCGTCCGGATAGCGGCGGTGGCGACGAACTGTGAGGAGTCTCCCAACGAGGCGAGAGCTAGGTAGCTAAGGCGAGAGCTCGGACGCTGACGAGCTCTGGGTCCACTGCAGACGAGCTTGTGCAGCCGTCATGCTCTGATGAGGAGGTAGATTTTGGGTTGCCAGATCTGGAAGATGAGATTAGGGATATTTTTTTCAATTTTGTTCATATTGCAGCATTAATATTTGGATGTTGTAGTAAATTATTTTGTTTTGTTGAACAACTGCCTTTGGATGCTGCATGTGGTCTCCATCGATGTTGCACTTTGTTTCAATCCATGCTGCACTAGTACTGGTGAGATGTTGCAGGTTGTTTGTGGATGCTGTAGTAAACATCTTTAGAATGTTGCAGTTTGTTGTTTCATATGTTTCACCAAGTAACAATCAATGTTGTATAGAAGATGCCCATTTGATGCACTGTGTAATTTCACGATGTTACACCAATCATATTTGGGACATTGCATTCAATTGTTTCAATATGTTGCACCGTTGCAGCAAAGGCGGCTAATTTTGGTTTCATACTCTTTCCGTCCAACGTGTATTTGATTAGTTAAGACAAGATTTTGATCAGTATGTGGTTTATGTAATATGAAGTCACAATCTCTCTAACTCACATCTTTGTTTCTTTCTCCACCACTCATCCCCTGCTCTCCATCTCTCTGAAAAAAATCCAGCCTCCTGCTCCACGGATCAACTCCTTGAAGAAGGTGCTCGGCGACGAGGTAGCACTCCAGCGTGCGAGGCGGAGCTCCGATGCAAGATCTAGATGATTCTTTGGTGCGGAGTGACGACCTCCTTGAGGAAGAGGCGTTCCCGATGACCTTCTTCAGGAGGCGGTGATTCAACGAGATTAGGGCTTGCAGAGGTTGCTGCTGCAATGCCTAGTGTCTTATGCCAGTGTGACGTGTCACTAATAAGCCAGGCTGCCCAGATATGCCTAAATAGTCAGTACCTTTGGGTCCAAATACAAGATTTGATAATACCAATAAACTGCGGTGATCACTTAGTAAATTGGATATCGGAAACAGGAAACATCTGGTTTATCCTCGTCAAAACTTGCATAGAAAAGAAAGACCGATTTAATTGACATAACTGATGTTTCTCCATTACAAACTGCTCAGCAATTCAACTATTCCAAGATAACAGACATTCAAGACCATCACTCAAAAATAAACTAGTAGCATTTCTGTAAGCGGGTAACTAGATGGGATGGGAATGCTTCCAGATCAACCAATCCCAGTTCCAAGAATCCAGTAGCAACAAGCTGACCAACCGAGATTCTAGATTTTGTTGAAGGCAACAATGTCACAACTCTGGACGTATTCGTTGATGGGCTCCTCGCAGAGAACTTCCTCAATTAGAGTGTCAACAGACACGAGATCGTCCACGATCGTCAGCATGATCTGCAGCTTCTTGATGCCATAACCCACGGCCACAAGCTTTGCTGTAAATATAGTAACAGTGTATGTTAATTTTTTGAAATTGTCATATCAGTTCGCTATAACGCAGATATACTTTGAAGAGAAATGTGTTCCTTACATGCACCCCCAAGTGAGGCCCTCCATCTGAACACTGCGAACAACCTCCTCCAACATTTTCATGTCAGTTTCATCATCCCATGGCTTGACATCCATCAGAACAGAGGATTTTCCACCTGAAAAAGCTTGGTGTTAGTGCATAAACCATACAGAGCAAAGATCTAAAGGTAACTCTAAACAGGACAGTGGCCAAATAATCCAGATGGGGTGAATGTGAAAGGTTACTGGCTTAGGATTCAGCAGAAAATTTAAGCACATGGTAGCACCAGCAAACCAGCTTACTTTCTTTTTTCTTGGTAGAGGCCTTGGAAGCCCCACGCTCCTCGGCTGCTTTCTTGTCCTCCTCGGTCTCATCCCCGAAAAGATCCAAGTCATCATCATCTTCAGCATCCTGTATGGAGATCAAAAGCATATTACAAGCAATGCTAAGTCAGCAACAACATCACTATGTCTGAATCCAGAAGATCCATGAAGAGTTGAAGACTATTAAATTCTAATACTGCTTTCTTTAGTTAGTTAAGAATTAGCAGTTTTAGTGCTTTGCACTATGAAACCATAGTAGTGTGGCAAACATCCGACAACCTAAAGCATCAGCAGCTTGGTAGACACAACTCTAATTACTAAAACAATATCTATAATTCTATATCATCCCAATGTAGTGAAAGGTTAACAACACAACTTGCAGCGAGAGCGTACATAATTCCACTGCCCACTAGTGTGTTTTCCCAGTTAAAGCATTCAGAGCAAAACAAACCAGCAATGGCTCAATTGCTGAATCTACCTACAGACTAATTGACAGAACGAATATGAAATGGGTAGGAGCAAACCTTAGCATCAGCAGCAGGTGCAGCCGCCGTAGGAGCCGATGATGCACCTGCTCCAGACAGATTCACTCCAGCAGCCTTGCTGGGAACCTGCAATTAGTGAACCCATCATGGATAGAGTGCAATGTGGTCGCCAAAAGGGAAAATGTAGAACTTACTAACTTACGTCCAGCACCCAAGCAACAGGGGAACGCGAGTTGTCGCTACGACCACGAAAAGCTGTACGATGACCCCTTATCGCGTTTACTGATGACGAGGAGCCATGGAGCCCTCCATCCGACTAAACCTAAGGCCTGGTCGATCGCAGCCAGCGGTAAACAGCGCAACTCGCAAATCCTAAGTCGGGGGAAGAAGACAACGGGTTCAAAGCAAGTCTACGAAAACTCTCACGTCCGACATTCATAAAGCAAGAAAGCAACAAGTTTTCAGAAAACAAAAAACACACGGATTAAAAGCACAAGTTACTAATCACTGTTTTTTATTACAGTAGTTATTCAGGAAGACCGAGTGCCTGAACCCAGTCGGCAAAAGCATTGGCGACACTCTGCAAGTCGTCGAGAAGCTTCTCTTCCTCATCCTCCGGCAGATCGGCATCAAGGGCCTCTAGAGATAACTCTGGGTACCGGCGTTTGAGGAGGGCTAAAGCGAAGGCCAGGGCGTCCCGCATCCCTTGTTTGAGCTCCTCGTCAAGGAGCTTCTCGACAGCGGCTTCAGGCGTGAAACGGACACCACTAGCTCCACCAGACGAATAGCCCCTGGAGGGCTGGGAAAGAAGGTGACCCCAACCTTCACGAGCGCTCTCTTGAGCGCGCGAAGAGCCTGGTCGAGGTCCTCCTCCAGCTTCCCGGCGTATGCTTGACTCCGGCTTAGAGAAGACTCCACCTCAGAAAGGTGGGCCTTCACTTCTCGAAGCTCGACCGCGCCCTCCGCCCGCCGCCGCTCGGAGTCCGCGAGACGCTTCTCCAGTGCCCCCTTCTCCGCATGCCATCTCCCGGATTCTTCGAGTCGCTTCTTTAGCTCCTCGTTCTCTGCCCGGTGCACCTCCAGCTCGGTTTGCGCCCTCTGGAGCGGAGGAATCAAGGGGAGGATGCGCTGTCGAAACACAAGGTTAGTATCGGATATTTAAATATTTTACTACTAACTTCTCGGATTACCTGTAGCGTGGAGTAAATATCAACGCCTCTGGGTGCCGACACCACCAGCGTGGGGAGCTCACTCTGTACGACCAAGGATGGCGCCGGCATCTTCGCCGCGGGTTGATCCTCTTCTGCAGCCTTAGCCGCGGCTTCAGTCGAGCGGATGGTCACCCTAGTCGGAAGAAGCGTTTTCATCAGCCTCCAAGAAGTAAAAGTAAGAAGACAGATAGATTTCAAAACCTGTTCGAGAAGAAGACTCACCGGTGACGTTTCGCCGGTGGTGATGTTCCCTTCGCCGGCACCTCCAAGCTCCGCTTCTCGGTAGGCACCAGCGGCAACTTTCCCTTGTCCGCAGGAGGGCCTACGGCCGGCACGGCCCCCTCTACGCGAGTAGGTGTGGCAGAAGGCGCTGACTCCTCCTGGCAGGGATCACTCGAACCCTGTATCCCGACTACTTATTCCCGCCATTCATAAAAAATTGAACGGAAACATTTAGTCGAGCATCGATTCGTACCTGGGGTTGGGGACTTGGCGAGGGTGAAGGAGCCCGAGTAGGAGGCTTCACTCGGGTAGCTTCCACCGCCGCCTCAGCGTCAGATGAGCCTCCGACACTCAGAATCAGAGAGGTCGCGCCGAGTACCTCGACCTCTTCCTCCTGAACGGGGGCGCCAGCCTGCTCAGCCTCTGAGTCGGGAGCTCCGCAGCCTACTCGCTGCGAAAGAACCCACGTGGTGTTAGAAGCGCCACACAAACAGGCTACGACCGGACAAAGCAGAAACCATGGACTCACCGAAAAGATCTCCCTTTGTTCTTCAGGGCTAAGGTTGGGGATCGATAAGGGCACGTCGGTCCGCCCGCCCTGAGGAGATTGCTCAAATAGGTTGTTCAGCCTATTTTGAAGCTCCTCAGGGGAAAGGTCTAGACAACCAATTCAAATTCTTGACCGGTGAGAACAGGTTTCCGACTAAAAATAACACTAAGGAGTTTGCATACTCACTGGAGTCGAAGTTCCTAGTCTGGTCCTTGCCTTCTGGGACCACCCAAGCAGGGTTAACCCTCGACCGAAGGGGGCTGATCCGACGTCGAAGGAAGTCCTCGGCGACATCCCACGCCGACAAGCCTCTGTTGGCGAGATCGGCGATGTCGCCAATGAGGGCTTTTAGCCACTTGGTTTCCTTCGGGGCCTCTGACCAGCACTTTGTCGGAAAAGGCACCAGCCCGCGATAGTGGATCCCTAAAGAGAGCGGGGGCTGGCAGTAGAACCATCTCGAGTGCTAGCCCGACCATGAAGATTTCTAGGAAGAGGAGATGTAAGCGTCCTTCCTCCCTTCCCGGAGTCGGAATCCGGCGTCACCGATGACTCCTCCGCCGCTGACTTTCATCCAGCGGAGGTTGTAGTAGTACCTCCATAGCTCCAGGCTCGGCCTGATGCCGAGATAGGCCTCACATAGATGTGCGAAGACTGTCAGCATCAAGACCAAGTTCGGGTTGAGGTGGATCAACTCGAGCCCGTAGAACTGGAGGACGAGGAGGAAGAAATACGAGGGCGAGAATTAGAATCCGCACCGAAAGAAGTAAGCGAAGACGACGGTCCAGGTTGTGTCTGGACTCGGGACCGTCTCCTTCACGGCCTCCCGGTGAGGCATGAACACCTCCGGGAGGATGACCTCCTCCGTCACCAGCCTCTCGAGGGCGGCGGAATCCATTACCGAGGCTTCAAACTCGGGGATGACAGAAAGTGGCCCTCCCGAAGGATCCTCCACCGGCTTCTGGGGCTCAGGAGACTTCCTTGCGGCACTCTTCTTCCCCATGGTCGTTGACGGTGATCGAAAACAATGAGGTGGAAGTCCAAACGAAGGAGCGCAAGGAGGAAGACGAGAATGCTAAGAGGCAGAAAGCAATGCGGGCAAAACCCCAATCCTCAGTCTCTTAAAATTTTTGAATTGCGCCTGACCCAAGCGCGGTTAACGGCACGATCTGTTCCATCGCATTAAATGTGGAACAGTTATTTTTCCCGCATGCGAGACGACGTGCGCGGGAAAACATGAGTCTGACAACCCACGACCCCACTGAACACGTAATGCTTAGGCTAACGTAAGCCGGGCAGTAACACAGAAAAAGGAAAGATTCTTCATCACCACGCGAAAATTCCGTCATGACGGTTCGGTTTTCTAGAAATCTGCCAGGCAGATGCGTGTCCATGATCATTGGATCAGATTAAACCAGAAAATGGTTCTCGGGTAAGCGAACCCAGAAAATACCCTGGATTACTCGGAAATTTACTCCGATCAGAGTATCCCGACTACCCGGTAGAAATAGCACCTACTCGGGGAAGCTGTCAAAGAAAAGTACTCGTTTTCGCCTACTCGGAGTTGTACCCCGACAAGGGCAGATTTCTTACAGAACTGTCATGACCTCACTTCGCGTACTGATGGGGGGCTTGACGATAGATAGTACAGTATCCCGTATATTAGGAAGTATCCGTATACGATTCCCTAGATTACCGGAGTGTACCACATACCAGGTAAGGATCCCAGGACGATAAGGTAACCCCTCGTGATAAGGGAAGATACCATTCAAACTAGGGAGGTGATCCCGATGTTTAAGGAAGCCATAGTCTTACCCAAGTCACAAGTCCATGATCGGTACGACTAGATGAACCCCCCTATAAAAGGGTCAGCCATCCCTTAGGGGAGGGGGGAGCCTTTTCCAGATCCAAAAGCCCTAGCTATTTCCTATGAGAAGATCTGCCACCTCGAAGGAGTCGAGTTCAGCAGGACTAGTCGGATTAGTCTACGAATAGGCCTAGGATAGCCACTAACATACACACCCCCTGTAAGGCCATTCTCTGATCAATATATAAGAACAGGACGTAGGGTTGTTATCCTGAGGGAGGCCCGAACCTGTATAAAAAAGGTATTTCCTTGCTGTCAGATCTCTTGGCCTTGTGCCCTAGAGGTCCCTACCCCTCAAGCATCACAGTTCCACGAATACCGTAAGATCGGCGGTTTACCGATCGTCGACAAGTTCAATAAATTTTTTCTAGCAATCAGCCCATAAAATTAGCCTATGCGCCATCCTAATCCATATATGGTACGCCATAGGCTTAGACCATGTCAGCTAACACATCCTTACCCTTTTAGTGAACTCCGGTCTATTTTGGTCTAGCTCCGCCCTAGCTCGTTGGAGTCGTCAACTATCATGCGGTGAGGTTACCAGCTTGCCTATGGTTGCAGGACATGCACACTTAAGCATTAAGGTCCATCACGGTGGCGGGTCCTCTTTGTCTTGTACCACTCCTGCGGTCGATCCTTTATCTTTACTAGTAACATTAAGGCGATGACTAGGCGTCGATGGGACAATCTGGATCAACCCCCCTCCTCTACCACTCGATGTAGCAACGCCATCTATCTGATCTCCCTCTCCTTCCTCCCAGTGCCTTCCCCTTGCAATTCTTCACTTGCAGCGGCTCCTCCCGTGTTCTATATCCCGCTCGTTGTGCCTATGCTCGACTGCACGCTCCATCTTCTTTCCTCTCACCTCCTCAGGGCAGAACCCCGCGAACACGTGTGGTGGGCCACACTGGCGCGGGTGGCATCTCACCATAGCACTGGTGCATAGCTGCTGCGTCCTCCAGCTCGTGTTCAGAGATGGGGAGGGCAAGATGTTGTTGCAGTGAGCTGGCCTTACAACAAATTATTTGTGTGATTGCCACAAAAACCGTAGACATATGCAACAAGCAATAATTTTAGAGACGGTATGCAACAAAAATTATAGAAGATTGCAACAAATTGGGCTTGTTTAACACGATAAAAAATTACACTATTGAAACATCATAGATGCACTTGTGCAACAGATCCAACATGGTTAGATAATCTTTGCGCAAATGCCATAGAACATTGAAACAAAAATATTTTGGGACTGCAATAGAGTTTTAGGCAATTGAAAAAAATCGAAGAACACTTGTGCAATAATAGATAGTCATCACCTGATTGCAACATCGTACATCTCTGCCCTCAACAAAACAAGTAACCTATTGCACCAAAAGATATGTCAGGGTGCAACATCACCACTACTAACTCCACTTGATCTACCCTGCACCATTGCCACCACAAGTCACCGACAGAGATGTGCAGGCCACCACTCCGACAGGCCGCCCGCTGGGGGCGTCTTCCCTTGGTGAGATCTCGAGCGAGCCACCACAAACGACACTTTCACCACCTTGCGCGTGGGAGGAGAGGAAGCACACAAGCAGGGATGGTGTGGACGAGGGCATACGTGCCTCGGGGAGACAAGGATGTCATGGAGATTAGTCATGATGGATGAGAAGCTTGGGAAGAAGATAGAGAGAAAGTGGCATGAGGAGAGAGGACTATTGTTCTATGTTTCTCCCATGTCGTGGAGAAGAAGAATATAAAAGGGATGAGAATGGAGAGACAACATAGCAAGACACATGAGAAAATGAAGGACCGAGAGAGATAGGTGGTGGGACACGTGGAGCATGGAGAACGTGTCCGATGCAAGCGTTTCTCGACCGACCGAGCAGAAGACTTTTCCTAACATAAAAGGTTTAGTCATTAATGGTCTGTTTTCCACCATCCCGACAAAAAGAACTAGCGAAAAAATAACTAGCTACAACTAAAATTCTAGCATGTTTAATTAGTATATATTTATACCAGTATAAAAATCACGAGTTTGATTTAATCCCATTGATTCAAACCATACAAAAAGAATGGATCCAACGAATAAGAAAATAAGTTGAATCTTGCACTATATAATCGCTCACGCAATAATTAGCCTCTTAATTGCATAATTACTCTCTTAATTATCATCAAATAATTATCTTTTCCATCCTCTCAATATTTTATATTCCATCTTATTTTACATATTCTATGTGCAGCCTGCACTATCGCGCAATGTGCTTCCCTTGGATCCTTCTCTTGGTTACATATATGAGTAGATATTTCGTGCAATATATACCTCTCCTCTCGGTTATATATGTCAATACATATTTTATGCGATATGTATTATGTAAAACGTGCATTGCATGTATATGGTTGCTAGTAGGAAAGAAAGAAAGAATTGAGAAAATATTTAATGTGGAAAATAGGTGTAGCCGTGTGATATACTTCCTCTATTTATGAATGCATGCTATAGTGCGAGCCAGTCTTTTGAAACATTGGCCGCTAGAATATGGAGAAGTACATAAATTGATAATATGAAAATATCATCCCACTTAACTCCTTCAAAATATGTGTATTTTTTATTACTTGTGCCATCATATTATTATGTTGAAAATTATGCTCCAAACCTTGCATCAGACTTAGAAGTTTCAGAAACTACCTAAAAAGCAATGGAGACTTTTGAGAAGTCAAAAACAACACCACTACTATATGTAAGATAAGCATCTCAGTGTCGATTACATATATCTAATTTACTTTCGGTCAGAGCCAACAATACCAACCCGTTCATACATCCTCACGCTATCCTCAAGAAGCAGTTGTATGCATGAGATGAAAATTCCAAGCACCACGTCGCAACAGGGCTACACGCTGTATGAGCCATCAAACGCAAAATAGCGAGACCGAATACAGAAAGAGAAGTCCAACAGCTTCGCCGCTTCAATACATGCCACACTACATTATAAACCTCATCAAGGGCTCAAAGAGTAGTTTCAATAGTTGAGGCCCGATTGGATCCATAGTCGTACAAAAATTAGATCCTTGATGATTGACTTCAACACTCAGAAGTACTAGGCATTAAACTACTACTCATCGTCATCAGTTTTGGATTTCTTCTTCTTTTTCTTCTTCCCTTCAGTGCCTGTCTTAGGCTCAACGCTCTCTGGAGCCTCACGGCTCTTCTTTTTCTTCTTCTTGGGAGTTTCATCTTGCTCGACATCACCATTGGCTGCCATCTCTTGATCCTGCGGCTCCTCGAGCTTGCGCTTCTTTTCTTCTTCTTCTCTGTTTCAAGTTCTGCTTCTACAGCAACATTATCAAGATCCATTGCTTCACCATTAGCCTCAACTTTAGACTTCTGTCAGTGTTATAATCTGGCAATAATGAATGCGGGGCAGCGTACACATAGCAGATCTAGATAGGTGCACACGGGAGACAAAGTTTAGATAGGTTCAGGCCCTCAATGAGAGGTAATACCCTACGTCCTGTGTTTGGTGTATGATATTACTTGGATCCCGAGTGCCGCAAGCCTTCGAGAACAGATCTTGGGGTTGCTAGGGCTATGTGTGTATGAAAATACGGGAACTTATGAGGCTATGGCTATGGCCTATGAGGAGATACCGATCGAGAGGTCCCTACCTGGCCTTATATAGGTGACCGAGGTAGGGTTACAAGAGTCTGGATTGGTTTACAGATTAGTTTCCTAATTAGTTACAACAGTTTATCCCTGTCTTGTACTCCAAGTCGATGAGGCACCCCCGTGTAGAAGTCGGACTCTGAATAGTCAGCCCGGCCCATCCTATGTCCAGAGGGCCGGTATTGTCCTTCTTGACGATACCCGGGTGCTATGTGATCGTCAGTAGCCCCTGAGTCCTTCATGATCTGGCTGCAACTTGCCGTTGTGATGTCCGAGCTGAACGCTTTTGCCTTCTTTCCGAGTGGCTTCCGCCTGAGTGCGTCTTATTATGGTTTGCAGGAAGATTGCGAGGGACTCATAGAACTCTTGTAGAGTAGAGATATTAAGCCGAGTAATATTCACCCATAGGGTAGGAATATCATGGCAGCTGAGTTAGTAGCGGGTAAGTTCTGGTGGTATCCAGTCATTTCCAGCGGATGGAGACTGGCTGATAGCCCAGTGGGGGACATACCATAAATTCCAACCGAATTCCCGAGTAGCATCTGGTTTCCCGTGTGGTTCAGGTCTAGCCAGTGTCCCTCTGGAGGAATGCCCTCGGAATTCACGTTAGACCCAGAACACAAGTCATGGTGCTTCGATCCCGAGTGGCGGAGCCTAATGCCCGGATGTTCCACTGAATCTGGAAGTTCCGGATTCCAGAGATTCCAGGGTAAAATTCCCGGAACATCCGGGTGGAGAAACCGGTCGCTCCGAGTAAGGCGTGCCACAACTGCCCTTCACTCGGATGTATTCAAGCGATTGTGTTCCCCTGGAGGCTAATCCTTAAAACCCTTCTGAACCGCAACGTTCGGTTTTGAGTTGTTCAGTAACTGACTAGGTACCTGTTAAAGGTACGTTACACCGCTCTTTATGTGGGGTGTACTCCAAACGGCTATTTAACCCCGGAAGGCTGACCGTTGGAAACCCTTAGCCGAAATCGTGCTGAAAATGGTAACGCCAGGTCGTGGAGCGGTTAACTCGTCTCATGACCCACCACGCCGCATAATGGAAGCCGAAAAAACCGTGACGTGGGTGCGAGAAAAACACCCGCAGAAGCTGAAAGGACGCCTCGTGCACGCGGGAAAACCACGGTCGTGAGGGCGGAAGAGTCGTGCCCCTCTGTTGTCCCCCTTTATGAGACGGGGAGGGGAAAACCGCAGACCACTTTCACTCCCTTCGCATTCGCACTTAGCCCTTTTGTGCCCTGCTGGCCTTTTCACCTTCCTTGCGCCCCTCTACCATTGAGACCACCGCCGCGAATCAAAAAACCCTAGATCCGATTCACCGGCGCTGGATGCAATCTCCCGCCTGGGCAGCAGATCCAATCGAAGAGGAGGAGGACGCGCTGGTGTGCGCACTCCTCGGAGAAGAGAGCTCCTCCGTCAACCCAATGGCCCCCTGGACGAAGTCTACGGCGACCGAGGCCCGGTTGAACGCTTTGGTGACCGCCGACGTGCTGTCGGCAAAGGAGCTGGTGGAATGGCGCGCCGCTGGCGGGGAGGAATTCCCCACCCCAAACACCGGCGAGATCGTGGTCCACTCCACCTTCTTCCACCGGGGGCTCTCGGTGCCAGTCCAACCTTTCCTCCGGGGACTGCTGTACTACTACAGTCTGGAGCTCCACAACCTCAACCCCAACAGCCTGCTCCACATCTCCACCTTCATCACATTGTGCAAGTGCTTCCTCGGAATCGAGCCGCACTTCGTGCTGTGCAAGCAATTATTCATTGTGAAGCCACAGCCGAGCAAGAACACTCCGGCCGTGGTGGGAGGCGCTGGGTTCCAACTAAGGCTCGGGGCCGTCAAGCTTTACTTGGAGGCGCCGTCTCTTCCGAGCTTCGAAGGTCAGCCTCCTGAGGTCCGGCCGAGCTGGACCGATCTGCCGCTAGATCGGGAGCAGCCTGGAGTCATGGTGCTCATGGGGGCCCTCTCCAAGGCACTCAAGGCTGGCGTCTCCAGGATCGTCGTCGTCTCCACCTTCATCCATCGCCGAGTCCAGCCGGCAAAGCTGAGGGGCGCATCCGATGTACGAATACATCAACGACCAAGACGCGACTCGGGAGTCAGTTGATGAGCTCTCGGAGGACGAAGTGCACCGCGGGGTCAGCAAGCTGATGGCCCAAGGGACCGACCTAGACATCTCCAGGCGGCCGCCACCTTTCAGTCGCGCCAACCCGCCGAGCTGGGTGAGTGATCATTCTCTCGATTTTTTCACTTGTAATTTGAATTTTAGCCAAGTCTTTATTTGGATTGCGTTCGCAACCTTGCAGGATCTGTTCGGGTTTAGTTCCCCAGCTCCCCTTTCGGAGAAGGAGATATGGAACCAACCCCAATATGCCGATGTCCCCAGCAGTGGGGCCCCCGCCACAGGGAACAGCCGGCGCATCCTCCTCCGGAGCCGGGCCGTCAAAGGGGAAGACGCCCGTCGTGGTGGCACCGAGTGCTCCTCCACCGAGTGCACCAGATCCGGATGAAGAAGAGGAGGACGACGATGACGCCCCGCTTATCATGAAAAGGCGGCAGAGGGCGCCCGCTAGGACCACCCCGGGGGATAGGGCGGCTCACCCGCCCGTCCTGGCTCGGTGGCGCTGGGCGCCGCCCCTGAAGGGGTTCCTCTGGTGGCCGGGGATGAAGTCCCCCCAGTCGAGAGGACGGCTGATGCTGCCTTCGGGGGGCAGAGCGGCCCCGCGGCGTAGCTAGCCCAAAAGACCGGTGCGCCGAAGCGGAAGAAAAGCGCTCATCTCACCCAGTCTGCCAAGTAAGTTGCCAACCGACTATCTCTTTCTTGCTACGGGTGCTTCGCAGTCCACAGAAGTCGGTGGGTCTCTCGAAGAGTAAGCCAGGCGTCCGCGATTCCGATCAGGGTGGGAGTGGGTCAGCGCCTGGGACCCGACCCCCGTCTCCTCCAGCAACCGCAGGGGCTCCTGTGCCGCCATCCTCCTCCGAGCCGGAGGGTACACCGCCAGCTCCGCCGCCAGAAGATGCTGCGCCGGTTCCGCCACCGAGGGATGCGATGCCGAGCCCGCCACCTCTGTTGTCCACTTCTGGGGTGACCGAGTCTAGTGCCGAAGCACGGACCCCTACCGCAGTGGAGCCAGCGGGTCCGAGTCAGGCCGGAGCGCCCCCCAGGCGACCACCGCGGCAATCCGGTTTTGCCGCAAGAGGAGATAGAGGTGGAGCGTGCGTCGCCTCCTCTGTCGAAAACTCCCGCTGACCCTCCAGCCTCTCCAGGTTCGGTAGACGGACCCCTCTGGGCCAGGCGTCATCCTGTAGGAAGTCCATGATGTCCTGGAGGCGAAAGAGTGGGAGCAGCTTTGGGTTGCTACCACCGAGCTCGGGGAGAAGCTTCCGGTGCTGCTGAAGGGCATCCGGGAGAGCACCAACCTGGTCAACGGTAGGATCAACCCGCTGGCGCAGGTATGTGACTTCTGTTATCATGTTTCTTTTTTGTCTTCGCTCGGCTGTTTTAGCCGAGCAGGAGCTTTCTTCCTTTCTTTAGGTTCTTCTCTGGGGGCACGAATAGTGCACCCAGAGGTTATAGCCCCCGAGCCTCCGCTTGATTCAAAGAACCGAGTGGAGGGTCTAGATGATCTTGCGAGTTTTTACTGTGGGGGCACGAACAGTGTACCCAGAGGGTGTAGCCCCCGAGCCTCTGCTTGGTTCAGAGAACCAAGTAGAGGGTTTTGTTAACTCTTCCGGGTAGCTGATCTTTGTTGTTGTCTTTTGCAGAGCTTGACCAGGCGATCGATGGAGAAGACCGAATTTCTCCAAGAGCGCCTCCCTGCCTTCGAGCGACTCGGCCAGCGGAAGGCCGAATTGGATAATTTGAGGGGGAGCCTCCACTCGGCGCAGGAGCAAGTGCACGCACGAGAGGCTGAAGTGGAGTCCTTGAAGAGAGGCGTCTCCCAGGAGGCTACCCGGGCTCAAGGTAACGACCCCATGCTTCTTTTTAGCTTGCCGTGTCCTTGCTGCTGCTGACTTTCTGATGTCCTCTGTAGCCGCTGAAAAGGAGTCCGCCAAGCTCAAGGAGGAGCTTGAAGCGGTGAAAGCTCACCTGGGGCAGCTCCCCCCTGTTGAGGAGAAGGCCTCCAAGCTTGAGGAGGAACTTGGCGCGGAGAAGGCGCGCGTCGGAGAGCTTGAGAGAGAGACAGTCGTCCTTGACGGCAGCCTAAGGCGAGCTCTGGAGGCCGTTAAAGCGGCGAACAAGAGAGCTGCGGATTCCACCGCAGGTAAGTGTCCGACTCGGATTTGCCCACCTAGGGCCTGTCGGGTGCTCTGCTAATGCTTCTATTCCAACTCCGCAGGTTTCGAAGCGCGCATTCGGGAGGTCACCGAGATGGTGGAATCCCTGCGGGTAGCCGGTCAGCTGACCTGCACCGCCCTGTGGGAGGATGAACCGGCGCTGGACCGTGCGGGCGTGGTTGCAGAACGTCTTCGACGGGGGCCGGATCAAGTCAAGGAGCTGACGCGCGAGCATTACCGAGCCAGGTTAGAGTTCGCGCTCCTCGTGGCGAAGTCCCACTACCACCGATGTCCCCGAAGACGAACTCCCGGCGCTGATTGAGGAAATCCTTCCCGCTGCGGAGACCTACCCAACTGAGCCAATGAACAGCAATAGGAGCCTGTAAATAATTTTGTTTGAACTACGTGTCTGACACTCGGGAAGCCTGAGTGCAATTTTATTTATGCTTCTTTTAAGCGAACTTGTTTTAAAGCCTGTGTGCCTCATTTTCCTTAGTAATTCGTTCCTATGTAAAGTTAGCTTTTTGTGTGTGCCCTTGCTGACCCGTCGTAGCCCCTTTTGCGTAGGAGTAGCCATGAGCAGTGTCCGTGCAGCGTGAGGTTGTGGCATAGATCGGCGGTCGAAGACAAAGGGTTAACACCGAGTGTGTTTACACAGTACTAAAATAGTTTGTGGAAAAAGAGAGAGGCCCGAGTGCACGGATACGCACCCAGAGGGTGTAACCGCCGACTGTCGGCTATGTGTCGCCGTGAGCATACATAGCGGGCCAGTCGGGAGCTCCAGGAATTATTTCGAGTGGAGCGAAAAGGCATTTATTCATGTTTCTGAAGAAATTCGAAGTATGAAATGTTAAGCATAGAAACGACACAGCTGTTCGATGTTCCATGCGTTGGTGATGTTGTTGCCGTCTTGATCCTTCAGTCGGTAAGCCCCCGGGCACAGCACTTCGGCGATCACGTACGGACCCTCCCATGGCGGGGAGAGCTTGTGCTTATCCGTGTTGGATTGGACTCGGCGTAGGACCAAGTCGCCGACGTTGAAGGCATGTCCGCGTACATGTTGGCTCTGATAGTGGCGTAGGCCCTGCTAGTACTTTGCTGACCGAAGGAAGGCAACTTCACGTGCTTCTTCAAGCTGGTCGATAGCGTTTTGTCTCGCCTCCTCTGACTCGGCCTCAGTGTAAGCCCAGATGCGTGGGGATCCATACTCTAGGTCGGTCGGGAGGATAGCCTCAGCTCCATATACCATGAAGAAAGGTGTGTAACCAGTTGACCGTTAGGTGTAGTCCACAGGCTCCATAGCACCAAGGGCAACTCGGATGCCCACTTGCCTACGAACTTCTTCAGGCGCTAAAAGATCCGAGGTTTGATGCCTTGCATGATCAGACCGTTGGCCCACTCAACCTGCCCGTTTATGCGTGGGTGTGCCACAGCAGCAAAATTGAGGCCAATGTTGTAGTCGTCGCAGAATTGAAGGAAAGCTACGCCAGTGAATTGCGTGCCATTATCAGTGATGATGCTGTTGGAGACACCGAACCGGTAGACGATATCTCGGAAGAACTCGACGGCCCGTTCGGCCGTGATAGTGGCCACTGCCTTTGCTTCAATCCACTTGGTGAACTTGTCCACGGCGACGAAGAGGTGGGTGTAGCCCCCGGGAGCTCCTTAAGGGGGCCAACCATGTCCAGACCCCAGACAGTGAAAGGCCAGGTGATCGAGATAGGCTGGAGTGCTTGGGCCAGCAGGTTTTTCTATCGGGTGAAGTATTGGCAGCCATCGCAAGTGTGCATGATGTGCTCGGCATCCGAAACGGCAGTCGGCCAGTAGAAATCATGTCAGAAAGCTTTCCCGACTAGTGACTTTGGTGCCGCGTGGTGCCCGCAAACTCCCGAGTGAATGTCACGTAGTAGCTGTTGCCCTTGATCTTGAGGTATGCACCGCTGGAGGATTCTGGAGGTGCTTTTCTTGTAGAGTTCACCTTCGACCATGACATAGGCCTTGGCACGCCTCACGAGGTGACGCGCCTCAGTCTACTCCGACGGGAGAGTGTCTCGTAGGAGGTAGTCGAGGAAAGGTGTTATCCAGTCAGGATCGATGACCAGAACTTCGTGGGATGGCTGCTGGGTGCCATCTAGTTCTTAGAGGGGAGGCTCGGTGGTCTCGGGAGCTGTCTCCGTTTGATAGAAGGTATATGCAACTCCTGGAGGAAAACTCCAGTTGGGACGATATCCCGACTGGACCCTAGTTTGGCGAGTGCGTCTACGGCTTCGTTGTCTCAGCGGAGGACGTGTGTGATTTCGAGGCCATCGAACTTGGCTTCAAGCTTACGCAGCTCTTGGCAGTAGGCTTCCATGGCTGAGTCTCGGCATGACCAGTCTTCATGACCTGCTGGACTACCAGTTCGGAGTCTCCGCAGGCGAGGAATCGACGGATCCCCAGTGAGGTCACGATGCGAAGACCGTGTAGTAAGGCTTCATATTCGGCGACATTGTTGGACGCCGGGAAAATGATTTGTAGCATGTACTTGAAGCGTTCTCCTTTCGGAGAAATGAGCATGACGACAGCCCCCGCGCCTTGAAGCATCAGAGAGCCATCGAAGTAGAGTGTCCAATGTTCGAGGTCGATGACGGAGGGCGGGGACTGGATTTTTGTCCACTCGGCCATGAAGTCAGAAAGAGCTAGAGACTTGATGGCCGTGCGGGGGGCGTAAACTATGCTGAATGCCATTAATTCCATTGCCCATTTAGTGATCCTCCCTGTGGCGTCGTGGTTGTTGATGACGTCTGCGATCGGGAAGGAGCTAACCACCGTAATTGGGTGTCCTTGGAAGTAGTGGACTAGCTTCCTTGACGTGATGAACACTGCATAGATGATCTTCTGTATCTAAGGGTACCGCGCCTTGGACTTGGTGAGTACTTCACTGATGAAGTAGACCAGACGTTGAACCTTCTGGATGTGGCCTGGCTCGGAGCATTCGACGACCAAGACGGTACTGACCACCTGAGTGGTCGCTGCGATATAGAGGAGCAGCGGCTCGTTGGGCATCGGGGAGACCAGTATCGGGGACGTCGTCAGGAGCTTTTTTAGCCCATCGAGGGCGTCTTGAGCCTCGGATGTCCATGTGAAGTTGTCTGACTTCTTCAGGAGTTTGCAGAGGGGCAGGGCCTTTTCACCGAGTCGGGAGATGAATCGGCTGAGGGCTGTCGTGCACCCAGTTAGCCGTTAGACGTCCTTGAGGTTCTTTGGCAGCCCCATTTTGACGATGGCGTCGATCTTCTCCGGGTTAACCTCTATTCCTCGCTCGGAAACGATGAAACCGAGTAGTTTTCCCCAAGGCACTCCGAACACGCACTTTTCTGGGTTGAGCTTCATGCTGAACCGCCTGAGGTTGGAGAATGTTTCCCTAAGTCGGCTAGGAGATCTTCTTTTTTCTCGGACTTGACCACTACATCGTCGACGTAGGCTTGCACATTCTTGCTGATCTGTTCCTGAAGGCAGCGCTGCACGCATTGTTGGTACGTAGCACCAGCGTTCTTGAGGCCGAAAGGCATGGAGATGTAGCAGAAGGCCCCGAATGGAGTGATGAATGAGGTTTTGATTTCATCATCTTCCATCATCTTGATCTGATGGTAGCCCGAGTAGGCGTCAAGAAAACATAAAATTTCGCAACCAGCCGTGGAGTCGATCACTTGGTCGATGTGAGGTAGTGTGAAAGGATCTTTGGGACATGCTTTGTTTAGACTCGTGTAATCAACGCACATCTCCATTTCCATTCTTTTTGCGAACAAGAACTAGGTTCGCTAACCAGTCGGGATGATACACTTCTTTTATAAAGCCAGCTGACAACAGCTTGGCTATCTCTTCTCCTATTGCCCTACACCTATCCTCAGCAAAGCGGCGCAGGCGCTGCTTGACGGCTTAGCGTCTGGCCGGATGTTCAAAGAGTGCTCGGCAGCCTCACTCAGGACTCCCAGCATGTCTGAAGATGTCCATGCAAAGATGTCCCGGTTATCGTGAAGGAAGCTGACGAGCGCGTTTTCCTATTTGTCGCTGAGTGCAGTCCCGATCTGCGTCGTCTTGGAGGGGTCTTCCAGATTGAGCTAGATTGACTTGGTGTCCTTTGCCGACTGGAAAGATGTCGCTGCTGAAGCATTTTAGTCGGGGGTGCTTCCTCGACCACGGCCGACTTGAGATTGTCAAGCTCGGCTGCGGCGATTTGGGCCGCAGCAAGGTTGCAGTTTGCCAAGTCACACACGTAAGCATGTTGGAAGCTGCTTTGCACCGTTATTATCCCATGGGGACCTGGCATTTTAAACTTCAAGTAGACATAGCTGGGAACAGCCATGAACTTGGCGTAGCAGGGACGTCCAAGGATGGCGTGATACGAGCCTGAGAAATCGACGACCTCGAAGGTGAGGGTCTCGGTCCGGAAGTTGTCTGGAGTGCCAAATGTGACAGGCAAGCTGATTTGCCCGAGTGGACTTGCCATCTTGCCAGGGACGACCCCATGGAAGGGGGCATCGGTGGGCTTGATTTCCGACCGGGGGATCTTTATGTCATCCAAGGTCTTGACGT
The DNA here is from genome assembly GCA_019208055.1 of Stipa capillata. Taxonomy (NCBI): domain Eukaryota; kingdom Viridiplantae; phylum Streptophyta; class Magnoliopsida; order Poales; family Poaceae; genus Stipa; species Stipa capillata. Next base: position 20,210 of record JAGXJF010000632.1, read on the forward strand.
AGAGGATGTTCAGACCACTCCCTCCATCCATGAGGACCTTGGTGAACGCCATTGACGATTGGGTCTACCACCAAGGGGAACCTGCTAAGGTGAGGTATGTAGTCGGGGTGGTCCGAGCGGCCAAAGGAGATTATGGACTCGGACCACCGGAGGTACTAAGGGACAGCCGGCTCGGCTGTGTTGACTTCATGGTCCGTGATCTTCTGGCGTTGTTTGGATTCATAACCGTTGGGGCCACCGAAGATCATTAGATACGCGGTCTCCTTTGGGAACTCGTCACCTTCCTCGGGAGGAGGGTCCTTTTTGTTCCGGTTGGGGACGAAAGGCTTGTTTAAGTTTTTCAAGAGATTGCAGTCGCGTGTGACGTGATTGGATTTTGGTCCATGAAAGTGACATGGTAGACTCATCATCTCCTCAAAAGTTACGTTGCCGCGCTGAGGACGACGCTGCGGGGCACGCTCGGCTGCGGCGATGAGGTCTCTGCCCTTGCGCTTTCTATGTTTTTTCCTGGACGACTCGGGGCGAGCATCCCTTCTGGGGGACTCGGGAGCCTTGCCCTTTTCCTGATCATCCTTAGTCGTGCTACAGACGTCTTCTTTGCCGGTGGCAAAGTTGTTGACGATGTCGAAGAGTTCGCGCATAGTCTGAGGATCCTTATGCGTGATCTTGTGGATGAGGTCGGTGCTATGAACACCTCTGGAGAAGGCGGTGATGATGTCACCTTCTCGGACCTCCGGCAGAGAGTTATTCTTCTTGGAGAAGCATTGGATGTACTCTCTGAGAGTTTCGCCCTCTTCTTGGGTACAACTGTGGAGATCTCACGCATTCCTAAGCCTGTTGTAGGTGCCCTGGAAGTTGTTCACGAAAAGGATCTCAAGGTCGGTCCAAAACTGGATACAACCGTGAGGTAGGCTGGTAAGCCAGGCTCGAGCTGATTCGGCTAAAAACAGAGGCAGGTGGTGGATTGCGACATAGTCGTTGCCACCATTGGTCCTACACGCCGTGCGGTAGTCAGCCAGCCAGATGTCCGGCCGAGTCTCGCCTGTGTACTTATCAATTTTGGTGACCCGAAATTGCGGCAGGAAAACGACGTCACGGATGCGAGATCTGAACGACTTCGGGCCTACGTAGGCCATGCCGGAAGGAGCCGGAGAGCTGCGCCGGCTCGTAGCGCTGCGGCTGCTACTGTCACCGTAGCGACTGCTGCGGTTGTCCCTCCCTGCGTCTCGGCGAGCGTCGCGTCTGGCATCAAGGATGTTCCGTGCGTCGCGGTCCAGCTTGAGTTGATTACGTGCCGATCCGGCAGGGTGAGCGTTTTTGTCTACACCTTGTAGTGCGCGGTTTCTTGCGACGATAGTCCCCCGTGCATCACGCTTCAGTCCGAGTCAGCTGCGGACCGACTCAGCGGGGTGATGACGTTCGGGGCTGGTGTGACGACGCTCTATGGCTTGTGGGTTTCTCAGAGGGGAATCACACCGGCTCCTAGCACTCGCTGAGAAACTTGCATGGTTCTCAGAAATCTTGGCCTGCTGGAGGGCTGCTTCCTCCACTAGGATCTGGAGCCGCTGAAGTTCATCATGGCCTGGCGTGCCTTCAGGAATGTTGATGGCACGTGCCGCCATCAAAATGGCAACGATGTTGTGATTGGGAAGCAGAAATATCGGGACGCCGTCCCTTTCACGCATGCAGAGTGCGTTATGGACCTGGCGTCCACGATCCCGCATGTCCTCATTGCGTTCTCTTTCTCCGCACTGGCGAGCCAACACGGTTAGCTGTTGGGCCAGTTCCTCCTCCTTGGCAAGAAGGCGGAGCCGAGTGGCCGCTAGCTGATCAGGAGTCTGTTCTTCGATGGGGACAAGCTGGTCGACAAGGGCTAGCCATGAAGACCTCCCGAGAAGGATGGTGGCTTCCCGAGCTCTCGAAGTCGTCCGAGTTATACTCAAGGACATGTAGGAGAGACTCGATTGCACCAACCAGTCGGGATCCCTGCCCGATGGGTGGGAACCTGTTTTCGAGCAGCAGCTCCGACTTCGGCGTAACCTCGTTGTTGGTGAGGGGAGCCGAAGGCATGGACTCAGGGGCGAGTCCGAGTGAAGATGTTGATGAAGCCTCCGTTGATCGGTAGGAAGCCGAGTCGCAGAGGTGAAACTTGCCGATCTGATCGGCGATAAAGTCAGTTTTCCGAATCGAAAAAACTGGCCTGGATCAGGGACAACGTTCAAGGAAGCGAATCTCATGATGCTGCTTGGAACGAAACCACCGTTGTTTGTTGAAGAAACCCATCTGGATCTATCCAGATGGATCTATGTGCACACCTCTACCTGGCGCGCCAACTATCGGTGTTATAATCCAGCAATAATGAATGCGGGGCAGCGTACGCACAGCAGATCTAGATGGGTGCACACAGGAGACAAAGTTTAGACAGGTTCAGGCCCTCAATGAGAGGTAATACCCTACGTCCTGTGTTTGGTGTATGATATTGCTTAGATCCCGAGTGCCGCAAGACTTCGAGAACAGATCTCGGGGTTGCTAGGGCTATGTGTGTATGAAAATACGGGAACTTATGAGGCTATGGCTATTGCCTACGAGAAGATACCAATCGGGAGGTCCCTACCTGGCCTTATATAAGCGACCAAGGTAGAGTTACAAGAGTCCAGACCGGTTTACAGATTAGTTTCCTAATTAGTTACAACAGAATTCGGGATTGCCGGGTAAGTGTTTATCCCTTTCTTGAGGCCGAATAGTCGGCCCGGCCCACCCTATGTCCAGACGGCCGGTATTGTCCTTCTTGATGATACCCGAGTGCTATGTCATCGTCAACTTCTTTTTCTTACTTTTCTTAACAGATGCATCACCATTCTCTTTGCCTGCACAAGAATTTTTTGGGGAAGGGTGTAAGTTTACAATTTAACTTGTATTTACAAAACATAACTTCAAGTTAAGTGATACCGAGAATAATGAATGAATAGATTTATCCTTACCATCACCATTCTCTGAGACAGCATTTGTCATACCCTCAATAGCAGCTTTCATCACATCAAGGTTCTTACATGGTGCGACATCCTTGTCATAGAAATCTAATCTCTCCTCAACTTGTTCACGTAACTTCTGACCAAAAATGGAGTTATTCAAATCTGGAATCCATAGCCCAATGAGAAAAACAATCAGACAGGGAATCAGACTGTGTAATTTTTCAAAAGGAAGTCCTTCAACTAACCTGAATAACAGTCGATGCGTGAAGCATGGAACATTTGTTTGCGAGGTATCGAGCCATTCTGCCTTTGTTCTTAGTTGATGCACGACCAATAAAAGATGAGTGAAATATGAGTCCATACTTAGGTGTACTTCCCCGAGTTTTCAGAGCTCTGCAGTTAAATTGAGAGAGCAATCACAAAATGTCGAAAGCATTTTGAATACTTGACAAAACAGTGAATACTCAAGATTTGAGTGGGACAATTACAAATCAGAAATTATAGCTTTAAAAATAGGGTGTTGAAATACATAAGAATAAGTAACAAATACCTGAAGAGTGCCTTTTCAGCACCTAGTATCTGGAGAGTGGAGGCAGGACACTTCGCAAGATTTGAAAGACTGCCAGCGTGAGAGATTAGCCGAGCTCCAACCATTTCACCAATCAATGAAGTCAGATTTGGTGCAATATCATTCATCTTTGTTACTAGATACTCGTAGAGATTTTTACGGTACTCGGACAGATTCATGACCCTTTGAGCAAACTGTTGGACATTGATCAAATCAACTGGTGAAAGATCCTGTCCTGAAAATATAAAGGGGATTAGGTAAAACACAAAGAAATTACTCTGCACTGCAACTACTAAGAAACAAAATCAAGTTTAGACATATTTGTTACCCACCGATACCTTTGCTGCTTCAACAATTTCTTTTGCCTTGTCCTCATCTCCAATTAGATATGCTAAAGCTGGAATGTCCTTTTCTGCCAAATCAGATTTGTTTACCACAAACTTGGCAAGTTTAGCATAAAGGTAGTTGTCATTCACGATTTTGACCAGCTCAGGAAAATGCCATCCATACCACTCCCTACATTAAGGCAAACAGTAGTTACAGTGTCAACAATCGTAAAAGGATTTTTAAAAATGCCATAACCTATCATGAACAGACATAGCATAGGATGTAGATGCTCTAACGATACAATGAACTGGAAGTGTAGTGAACAAATATCAATTAAAACACCAATGTATTGGATATTCTAAAGACTTCTACATTGACAAAAAAAACAAAATTGAGGTTGATCCAAGTGCTCACATGACATCTAAACCAAAGCACCAAAAAGTTAAACTAAGCAAAAGATGAGGAACCAACCTCACTCTCATGGAAAAGGAATTTATTTCCTTATCAAGTGTATCCAACAGAAAGATCGCCTGAATCACCATGTTATCCACACAATTCACATTGAACTTAACCTTTGCCCTGCTATAGCTATGCCCCAGGCCTAGCTGAGCCTTCTCCAGGTTAGATGGCTACAACCAAAAAAACAAAAGGAACAAATAAACAAACAATAACTAAAATAACAATGTTGTTAAATCTATGGTGGATACAAAACCATTGCAGGCCAATGAACATGCCAGAAATAAAAGAGTTATACACCCTAGCAGCAAAATTTCAGGCAATACACTCCATAGTATAGGTAAACTTACAATAAAATAAGGTTGTATCAAGCAACAAGTATGCATAGATGCTTATCAACTCGGTAGTGTGACCAGAGCCATGCAAAATTAGAATTTTTAAGCTAAACAAGTGTCTCGCCAAGACATCAAACTTTTCCACTGCTGCAGAAACCTCTGATAACAAGCAGTGACCCGCTAAATGTGAAGTAACTCCCATAACAACAGCGCATGCAGGATATGATTTATCCCAATGCAGTCTACACTCTCTCTTCGGATCAGTTAAGGGACAATTTCAAGCATATAACAGGAATAAGCGCAATGGTAAAATCAATCACCTTGAGTTGGTCAATGAACTGATCGAAATGTAGCCGCACTGCGTGGAGCAGTTCCTAGACATACTCGTTGGACCGGCAGGGGATTCCGGTGGCCTCGGTGATGTGGGACCCGACCTTGGGCTCCATGACGCCGACGCTGAACTTGGCCTCCTTCCCCTCCTTCACCTTGGGCAGGTTGAGCTCCAGGAAATTCCTCAACTCATCCGTCATGATGCCTGCACGACCAAAACCAGCAACCACCCGCCATTCAGTCGTCGTCATGGGAGACTCGAAGCGAGGATTTAGGGCGCGAGAGGATACGGTACCTTCGGAGATGGCATTGCACTGGTTGAGTGCGTCGACGGCGGAGGTGAAGGGGGTGAAGCCGGTGAGCTTGATGGCCTTGCTGAACCGCTTCAGGTCTAGCACGGAGGAGCGGACGGCGTCCACGCTCTACCCAATCTCGTCGATGCCGTACGCGTGGAAGAGCGCGTACCCCGAAGTCGACTCGAAGAGCAGGTACAGCGCCATCTCGCCGCGCGGTTCACTGGCGGCGGCAGCGGCTAAGGGATTTGGGGCGTGGAGGCTGGGGAGGCTAGGGGAAGGGGGGAGAGGAGAGTGTGTTTCGCGGGGGCTTATTTATGATTGGTTTTGGTTAATGTCTTGGCCGTTCGATTGGATTGATGGTCGACAAAGAAAACCATTAGATTATGAATATTATACTCCTAACTAGCAAGTAAGCATGGATAATATCCTGTCACAGCACTGACTAGCATAACACAACCATTTGTTTCTAATAGAAAAATAATGGTTCTTTGAGGTGGCTGATTGCACCTCATGTAACGCATTTGCAAAACACGTGGTTGTTAGCACCTTGCTCCATGCTCCAATGAAACCAATGATCGTGGCAATCGGTGAGCGCTTCTTCTTTTTGTATATGCAGTGAGATAAAACATAGCTTCTAGATGGTTACATCGGCGAGTGGGAGCTATTAGGGGACGAATGGAATTTGAAATAAGAGGTTGCAAGTGGTAATTAGTAAGATATCATTAGAAAATTAAATTTGCAATTGAAATACAGTAATTTTTATTTTTGAAAACAACTAAAATCTTGAGCCGATGAATCATATTGGATAGGATGGTCTGCAATGGAGTAGAGGTATTATTCAAATTTCTACAATTGGTGAAAAATGTAACTTCATAGATATTAGCAATACGTGAACCTGCAAAAAAATATCCTAAAATACATCACTTTGTGCCATGTGTAAAAAAATTACTAAAACATGGTTTTTTTTAAGGTTTACATCTTATAGCACGTAACAATTCTAGAAATTTGGAGAAAGGCTGACACACAACGATGGTGGTGTTGGATAGAATGATAATGCATCATTCAAGACAAGCCGACATCAGGTTCAGTTGACAACTTATCTATTGGTCACCACTTTGCAAGAGTGGATAGCAAATGGAAAAGGCCAATCTAAACTAAAGTTAGAGGTCATCGCGATAGAGATCTTCATCTAGCCTAGAGTATGAACCTCCAAATGCATCCGAGATTTAGAGAAGATGGTGGCTACATAGTTCTTCGTGGGAAAGATGTATTAGGCTTGCATAATGTTCCTCTTTGCTTTTCATTGTAAAACTTTGTAATAAATTAGTTAGGTGTGTATCTGAACATAGACGATGCAAAGTGATCTTCCACAATCTAAACAAAAGAAGATAAGAAATATCTAGATGCGTAAAATTCGTGTTCATCGCACATCTTGTGAGGCCCCGAGTTTCGGGATATTCGGAAGAGGCGTGAGGTGAAGGTCAGGTCAACTCGCGCTGCTGAGATGACCCAATTCTATCAAACTACGTCGAGAGTAGAATAAGAGAGGGGGGAATTTTTGTTGTGCATTTGCATTAAATCTCGAATACATCATACACATATTCATGAAAATTGAAATTTAAAACTTTATTGAATAGATGAATAATACAAGTGTTATAATACAACATTGTTGCAATAAATGAAAGAGGAAGAAAGAAAAATTACATGTCAGAATTCTACCTATACAAAATCTAAACCTAATCTTCAAAATCTTCCAAGTCTTCGAGTCTTGAGCTATAGTGGAGAAGCGCCGAGAGTCGGAGGGGGGAAGATTCTTCGGAAATGTAGGCGACATCCGAGGTCGTCGAGTATATGCACTCGAGACCGTTGGATTTTTGCCATTGCTAAAGGAGGCAGGTATTCGAAAACGGTTTTAAAAGATAAGTGGTTCACCGGCACAGTTCCGCCAACATCCGCAGGGCTAGCTGTGGGGGCGAAATAGTGCCGATGACCTAAATAGTTTTAGTTTGAAAAACAGTTTTGAAAACATTTTGTTTTTGAAAATGTCCGAGGGCCACATGGCTAAGACCCTCATTTGGGCAAATCTAATATTTGTATATCAAGAGAAGAGGTGAGAGGTAAAAATAATTTATTTTTCCTATACTAAAATGCCTCCATAATTTTTGTTTTAAAAAGAATTTATAAAAATTAAAACCTAAGATAAATATCAACCCATCCAAAGTCCTTCATCGGTACTCACAAGTTGGAGTTTAGCCAAATTCCTTAACCAACAAGGCAACCAGGTACAAGTGGACTCCATAGCCATCATTTCGGTAGTGTCATCAAAGTAAACAAGGCAGCATGAAACAGTAGAAATGGTCACCAGAAAGAACTGCATGAGTGTTTCAGTAGGTATAGGAGCAAGCAAACCGGAGAAAGTGATAAAACTTTAAGGAAAAAGCCTCTGTGGTAATACCGAGAAATATCAGTGCAGCCACGTATCAAGGCCACGTGGTGGCAAAAGAAATTCCACCGGAGAAGCCTAAGAAGGCTCAGTACAAATAGGAGCAAGGCAGTTGAGTGAAGCACATACGACTAGCAGCACTTCTCCTTTTGAGACCATACTTCTTCCAGCAAAGAACCAAGCTAAGGGAGAGAGTTGTAGACATTGCCGGGGAGAGCAAGGACCAGCCCTAGAGCCATAGGCACCACCAACACAAAAACCCCATCTTTAGGAGCCGAAACAAGGAATCACCAAGTGCAGAAGAACATCAGGAGCAACAAGACAAGAAGAGAATTACCAGACTCAGCCGAGGAGGAGAAGGAACATCAGGGCATAGGAGGGAAGAGGAAGCCATCTTACCTTTGTTCAAATCAATACAAGGTAAAAATCATCGAAAGCATATAGACCCAAGTACACATGCATAAACATTTAGCATGGTAATGGGACCCTCAGATTTAGTAGGCAGCATGCATAGTATCTCTTCTTATCTTAGTGATACCATTTCTCTAATTCTAAAATCATCATTGGGTTTTGTTTAGGCAACAAAGGGTAGCAAAATATGTTCTTATCAGTAATACCTTCTCTAAATCCTTTTTAGACAAAGAATCATTGTAGACAAAGATCAAGTAAAGCATCTCAATGTGTATGTTAAAGGCAGCCAAATAGGCAACATGTCAGTAACTTGTCCTTATCAGTTTTCAAAGACATGTATGTATAAATCACATATACACATGAGCTTATACCAGATGTTCAGACGTAAGGGCATCTGAATAAATTAACCAAAAACCAGGTGGTAACATCTATTCTTAACAGTTTCGAGTGCCTGCACATATATGTATCTCAACTTCAGTAAGCTAAGATCTAGTGTAGCAACCTGTTCTTATTAACCTTCCCAACCTTAAACATTTATACTTGCATATATGCACGATCTTTCAGAACTAAGGTCGAGGGTAGTTCTGTTCTCATCAGTTCAGTAGATGGAAATAAACATGCATACGAATGGAAGAGTTATGGAGCAAATAGACCAAGACCAAGTGTGGCTGTTCTTATCTGAGTAATGCCCTTCTCAACTTACTTCTGAGATGCAGATCATTATAAGAATGAGGCAAGTTAAGCACAGTGCGAGTTCACCATGGAATCAAGCACAACAATTTTCACCATATTCCTTTAGCAACTAAACATTAATCTGACTAGCCAAAGCGTGAACCCTAAATTAGAATGGGGGAAAAAAGGGGAAATCGGGTACTTACCTGGAGAGGAGATCGACGGCAAGGCCGACTTCACCGCACCTCCGGCGAGGGGTAGGCCCAGCGGAGCGCCGTTGGTGGCGGGCTCCGACGCCGGGCCTCGAACCACCTCGGGCTGCACGGTAGGGGCGACCAAGGGGAGGCGACGGCACGGCACAGCGGCGTGGAGAGGAAGGCAACGGCGAGAGCACCCGGGCTCGGCAACAACCGAGTGAGCCCTAGGCTCGTGCGGCGGCAGCGGTGTCCACATCGACACCGGACGGCAGCGGCGGTGGCGCAAGGAACCAAGGAGGGGGGCTCGAGCCAGAGGGCTAAAGCATGGCGGCGCCGACCAGAACGGGCAGTAGAGAAGGGGGCCGCAGGGACCGGAGGAGGGACCAAGAGCCGGGGCAGCACCGCACGGAGAGGCGGCGGCGGCGTGCTCCAAGAGGAGGACGCAGGGAAAAGAGGAGTTGTGCGGGAGGATTAGGGAAGAAGTTGAGGAAGGCCGGATGGGCCTAAAGCCCATTAAAAGTAGCTGAGTAAGCTTTAAAAGAAAAGGAAAGAAAAAAAAATATATAATAATAAAATAATAAAATGGAAGAGGAGAAAGAAAAGGGATAAAAATTCAAAATCCAAGTTTGTTACTTTCTTTTCTTAGTAATAGGAAATGAAGTTAAGTTGCATCACCCTTTTTCCTTATTCTTTCCAAAAGAAGAAAAAAATGAATGACGAAATAGAAAATGGATGTATAGATGTATATATGTGTATGTGTATGTTGAAGTGTAATCTGGAATTGAGAATTCTTAAATTAAAATAATTTCTTCCTCTTAGAAAGGAAGTAAAACACATCCCAAAGTTATGGATTGATTTAATGGAGTTAAATATAATAGTTTCTTTAAGAAGAGACCTAAACACTAAGCTAAATTCTAAAATAATGGCTTGCCATCTTAAATTTACTAGAAGAGATTAAGAAAAAAATGTTGAACTTTAGGCAAAGGAAAACAATGGGTAAGATTTGAATGTTCTCTTAAATAATTCTAAATCTTCAAAAGAATGACTAAAAGAATCATCTTATATTCCTCGGAACATTTTAATATACTTAGCATCTCATGCACTCAAATGCCATCTCATTTGCATTCATACTTTGAATCTTTTGGATAAGTCCTTATCGGACTTTAATATCTTTTTATCAGAGACTGGAGTTCAGCAAGCAAACCAGTCGAGCTCCACTACCTACTCGTTACCAGCCAAGTCCAGACCAGGCAAGTCCAGTTTCTTGTTCATGTCCGTTAAGAATGATCTACAATTTCCCTCTCGTCTACAACCTGCACAAAATAGAAATCTACTTTCTAAAGATGAATCAACTGTTGTTTTATTTTCGATCGCCGGTTCTTGGGCGATGACATGATGGGTGGTGAAATCCTGGAAAGGTGCCGAAGGCACATCGGAAGGCGGATTTCATCACACGGGTTTGTTTCACATAAGGTTAATACAAACAACGATCGATTGTGCTTAAGCGCCGTAGCGACCGCGCAAACCACATACCCTGTATGGGCGGGGCTGAGCCAAAGTACCTTTGCCATAGGTCATACTCCCCCGGGAAAGGAAGACCTCAACAGTTGGATTCGGAGTATCAACTGTTGGGAAGGTGGTGTTAGTCGATGGCTATCCACAAGGCATTGGACCTGTAGTGTCAACGTGAGACCGGTAGTGCCAGGCCTGTTGTGCGGGACTACGACGCGGGGTATGACTGAGCGGGCAGTGAAACGGCTTTGTGACCATAGGAGTGTAGATGAGGTTTGGCCACCTCAGTTGCACGACTGTCGTCGTTTGTGGGTACAGTTGCGCACCTCTACAGAGTGTAAAGAATTGTGGCTGAGTCACTCCATGTTCCTGGTTGGAACTGTGAACGCGGCAGGAAAGGGATCTATCGGGGATCGTAGCAGCCTGTAAGACATGAGATCGTAGTCTCTTAAATTAAAACTTGACTCTCTTATCTTGCCAAAACTGCATTGCTTTTGGAGAACGTTGTCGTTCTTGGTAGATAGTGCATCAAACACCTCTTTGCTATTCATGGACTTGTTGAGTACCTTCTGTACTCATCCTCTATTCTAATTCCTTTGATTAGACAGTGAGCCGGCATCGGAGACGGAGGTGATTTACATCGAAGTCGACGAGAAAGTTCCCGAAGAACAGGCGCCGAAGAAGGAGGACGAAGGCGTCTACTACTACGTCGAGTTCCGCGATGAGAACAATGCCGAGTAGACTAGTAGGTCGGGTGAGACAAGAGATGTAGATAAGGCTTTTGCTGCAACCAAATGGAAACGGTTTTTAAATTCCCTGTATTTTTTGGAAACAGTTTGTAAGACTTTGTATTTTAATGCAAGTTGTAACCTCAGTTTATAATATATGGACCGCTACGATGCTCCTGTTGCACCACTCTGTGACACATCTCAAAAAATTCTAACAGTTCAAACCGTGGATACTACATAACGGAGGTTCAAGTTGAAACTTAAAAGACTCTTTGATATGCAAGAATATAAAAATAATAAGTATTGTAATGTCATGCTACGTTGAAGCTTGTATGATTGAAAACTGTAATAATTTATATTAAATGGTGTTTGATTATACTATAAGAATTACCTAGAGGTGCGAGTCAATAAAATTTTCTCTATGAAATAGAAGGTAAAGGAAGATATGTTGTCATTTTTGATTTGTAGGAAAAATCCATATAAGAACATTTTATAAGGATAGGAAAATCCATATGAGAACAGTTTATAAGGACTACAGATCTTTCAAAAGTCCATTGAAAATCATTCGAATGGAAGGACCCTTCCTGTTATGTGTTGGGAGCTTTTTCCTATAAAAATCACTGCTGGGCTGCTGTAAACCTTGATTTTTGTCGTGCGGATATTCGTTGGGCCGAGTTGATTGTTGGGCTGCTTCCTTGATCGGTTCCTAGCCACCTGATTGCCACCTCGTCAACATGAAAGACCAGCTTCCATCATTCATCACTGCGCTACTCTGGTGAAGAAAGTGGCGAGCAACATGTTCAGAGCCGTGAAACTCGTTACCAGGTATCTCATCAGGATCCGGTATTGTAATGCTTGCAAGCAGTAAAGCTCAAGAATTGAGCGAACGGGTCGTGTTTGTCGCACGGAGAAGAGCAGGGTAGTTCATGTGGCAACCTCGTCAGGTTTCGTCAATGGCTTCTCCACGACTCACAACTAATACGCGTGCAGGTTAGCTGGTAAAGTGGCGGTTTTCACCGGCGCTGCGAGCGGCATGGCCAAGGCGGCTGCGACGGAGTTCATCAAGAACAGTGCCAGGCTCATCATCGCCGACGTGCAGGACAAGCTTGGCCGCTCCGTTGCCGCGGAGCTCGGCCCGGACGCTGCGTACACCCGCTGCGACGTGGCCAATGAGGCGCAGATCGCCGCGGCCGTCGACCTCGCCGTCGAGCGGCGGGGCCACCTGGACACATCCTCTACAGCAATGCCGGCGTCTCCAGGTCCGTGGCCCAGGCCGCCGTGGGCGCCCTCGACCTCGCGCACAGCCTGATGAATCTTCTTTAGCTGATTTTGATGAAGAGGAAAGTAATTTTGAAAGAAGAAAGGTTGTTTCAGACTCAGCGCGTTCGTGTAGGACTGATGTGGGTAAGTACAGGTGTATCTAAGTTGGTTTGGGTAGAAATTCATCAGGGTGGGTTTTCTAACCACATTATCATAAGAGCCGGGATCGTGTCACGAGCGATAAAAACCGAGGCTACCGTAGTATATCACCAGTGAGCAAGGAAAAGCACGTCAAATGTGTTTTCCCCCTGAACACGTCTCTATGATTTACGTATTCCCAGCGTGGAGGCATAAGACAAAAGATTCTTCTTTCTTTCGAGACAAAAGGGTATTTCAGATGCTAGGATTTTTTCACCTGTCATACTACAAGTACAACAGCGACGGGCTAGGACGTCTGGACGTAACCTACTCTCCCGATCAGGTTGGAAGTATCAAAAAATTTAGTCCACTCGTGGTAAACGCCCAGATTGATCGATCACTAACTACCTCATCCGCATCGATGAATCCACGCAACCGCGGCAGCTGCCGGTCGATCAGCTCTCTCCACCACGATTTCTTTCCGCGAGTCGCTATTGACACAGTACGTACTAGCAGCCATGATCGGTCCCAATTAATCCACCCGGTTAAGTCCGTGCCAATGATTGAGCATCGTTTATTTGAGTGAGAGAGCCTTGATTTACAGAGTTCGCCGTTCTTAGCAAGCTTTGCTCAAAGACGAACACGTACAGCTAGCTACACAGGGACGTGAAAGAACTATCACAGTTCACGAGTTAACTCACGATCCATCAAGGATATGATGTTCCCAGCAATGCGCCTCGTTCTCAGGTATGATCAAGATTGGGTTTTTGTTTGATCTTGTAGTTGGGAAAAAAAGGTATTGACGCTTTGCATGCGGTTGTTCGAGAGCGCAGCACGGCGAAGAGCGGAGCTGCCGCAAGGACGAGCTCGTCTCGCTTCGTCAACCACCTCTCCACGTCCACGAACTCTCAGAGGTTGGCCGGGAAGGTGGCCGTCATCACAGCGAGCGGCATCGGCAAGGTGACCGCCGCTGAATTCAGCCGGAACGGCGCCAAGGTCGTCCTCGCCGACATCCAGGACGGACTCGGCACCGCGGCCGCCGCGGAGCTCGGCCCGGACGCGTCCTACACCCGTTGCGACGTCACCGACGAGGCGCAGGTCGCAGCGGCCGTGGACCTCGCCGTCGGGCGCCATGGCCGGCTCGACGTCCTCTACAACAACGCCGGCATCACGGGTCACTACGGGGGCTCCCCGGTCGAGTCCCTGGACCTGGCCGACTTCGACCGCGTCATGGGCGTCAACCTCCGGGGCGTGGCCGCGGGGATCAAGCACGCGGCGCGCGCCATGGTCCCGCGCCGCGGTGGGTGCATCCTCTGCACGGCCAGCACGGGCGGCGGGGGTGCTGGGCGGGTCCCGCCCCCACGCGTACTGCGTTTCGAAGGCGGCCGTCGTCGGCATGGTGCGCTCTGCGGCCGGGGAGCTGGCGAGGCACGGCGTGCGGGTGAACGCCATCTCCCCATACGCCATCGCCACGCCCATGGGGACGCGGTCGGTGAGGGACATGCTCCCCGGGGCCAGCGATGAGGAGCTGAGGCGGGTATTCGAGGAGGACTTCAACGAGATGGACGGCGTGGTGCTGCGCGCGGAGAACGTGGCGAGGGTGGCAGTGTTCTTAGCGCCCGACGACGCCAAGTACGTGACCGGGCACAACCTCATGGTGGACGGCGGGTTCACGGTCGGGAAGCGGCTCAACCTCACGGCGCGTTGAGGAACAATGACTTACCACAAGATATCAGATCATGTTACAAGAAAATTGCCAAGGGAGATACAACTTCTTCCTGGCTCTATGATCAAATCCAGGTATACTTCATATACCTTGTCTCTTATTGAACATGTGATTGTTTGTGGCTTGTTGGCTAAAACACTCTCTCATGTAGGCTCCCACGAGATGCACGATTCAAGTGCGGTTGGTGGGCATGGATGATCTCGTGGATGTCGCTTGGGGGCAAGTGTTCCCAACAACGGGAGAGCAGATGATACATAACGTCCCCATAGACCCTTTGTACGCAAAGGTGAGCATCGATGGGGTTAACGACACTTTCAGCAAGCTGAAACTCCCGATTCCACCCAACGACGAGATCTTAACTCTAAATCAAGCCAATGGGGCGTTCATCCAGTGACCCAAGAAGGACATCTCCCTCGATACGTCGCGGCCGACTAAGAATGTTACTGCACGACCGTCACCTGAACCAGTGGAGCCTATGGCGATCTCACCGCTTGTGCTACCGGCGCTGTCACCGAGACAGCCTGAGCTAGCACCACAAGAATCGCCGAAGAGGTCTCTCAAGGTGGCATCGCCACAGCATGGCCAGAGAAAGGAATTAATAAAGGTATCCAAAGACCGAGAAATGACCATCCAAAAAACACAAGCCATATATGATGCTGGAGGGAGTCTCCCTGAGGCTCCGAAAGTCCCGACGTACAAGCCTGGGAAGCCGATGCTCAAGAATCATAAAAAGATGATGTCTGAATTTGGTTGGGCTTGCGTTGCGTTGCACAACCATTACTTAGCCAATTTTAAGAAATCCAAGGATTAGCGGGTCGGTAGCATCATTGGCAGGTTCAGACGTGAGCACTTCCTCCATGATAAGGGTCGACTGTTCGTCATGACTTGGGAGGACTTGTTCCTTATGTACAAACTAAGCACCTTGGACGTGGGTCTCATGAGGTGCTTCACACTGTAAGTGCTTACAATCGTGCTCCACTTAATTTACTATGATACGTACACATGTCACAAATACGGAGCTATTCCATCTATGTCTATGTAGGTTCGCTTATGTCAGGGCGAGACAAGCAAATAATCCGATAGGATTCGTCGACCCGCACCTTGCCTCCGAGCAATCCATGGAGTCTGCTGAAAGGGTTGTTGAGGATTATCTCGTCGATATCATGGAGGCCAGCCAGCATAAGAAATTCATCATCTATCCCTTCAACAAAATGTAAGCACTATAAACTTGTCAATGTCTCGAACATGTTCATTTCGTACCTTCGGTGCATCATCAACTAACTTGGGATTAATGACCTTTTAGCACCCATTGGATTCTTGTTGTTATCATACTCTCTATCAAGGTGTATTATATGGATTCTGTAACAACCCTAATTTTAATCCCTTGCTAATCATGCATCATGGCATACATGCATGAACTTAAAAATGAGGGAGAATTTGAATTTTTTCAAGTCACCAAGGAAAAACAAACCCTAATGCTTTTATGAGGGTTTCATTAGGAACTCCAAGCTTTGGTTTAAATCGCTGGAACAAAAAGGTATGGAAAATATTGTAAATAATACCTCAATTGCTTATGAGGGTATGGGTAAAACTGTGAATTAAAAGAGATCAAACAAATATTAGAAAATAGAAATAGAAAAAGAAAAGAAGTCAAACTAAAAAGAAAAATAAAACCTAAATCTAAACCCCCCCCCCAACAACCGGACGGGCCTCCTCCCCGTCGGCCTGTTTTCCTTCCCCTCCCTCCACCTGGGCCTCCTCCTCCCTCTGGCCCACTTCTTTTCTCCCTCCCTACCGGCCCATCTCCTTCCTGGCCTGGCCCGCCACTCCTCCTCTCCCTTATCCTCTTCACCGCCGCCGCCCCATCCTCATCCGGCGCTGCCGATGCCAGCAGCAACTTCGAACCTGCCGCCGCCCCGCCTCCGTGGCGAGCTCCCGAAGCCACCCCGGTCACCTCCCCCTCTCCCTCCCCTATTTATCTCGACCCAGCCCTGCCGCTCTCCTTTTCCCCCAAGCTCCCTCCCATTTTCTTCTCCATCTCCCGGCCGCTCCGCCGCCCCTTTTGTCGTCACTCCCAACCCCGCCTCGCCGTGCCGTCCCGGCCGTGTCTCGTCATCACTGCCTCGCTCCGCCACCCCTTTTGTCGTCGCTCCCGACCCCGCCTCGCCGTGCCGCCCTAGCCGCGTCTCGCCATCGCTGCCTCGCTCCACCGCCCCTTTTGTTGTCGCTCCCGACCCCGCCTCGCCGTGCCACCCCAGCCGCATCTCGTCATCGCTGCCTCGCTCCACCGCCTTGCCGCCTCGGCCTGGCTCCCTAAGCCCGCCACCCGACCGAGCCTAGGCTGCCGCCCGAGCTCGCCGTCCCGCTTCGGTTCCCTGCCGTTGGAGCCACCGCGCCACCGCTCCGGCCGTCTCCGACCTCGCCGCCTCACCGCGCCACCTCTCCGGTGAGCTCCACCTCCCCACCGCCGCATTTCTTCCCCCCCTCCCCGGGCCTCACCGCCGGCGGCACCGCGTCGGGCAAGCCGCCGACCGAACCGAGCTCCCGACCAGGTCAGTTGGGCGGTTAAGGCCATTTTGAACCGGTTGTTAAGGCATATTTAATGCCTAATCAATTATCAATATATTAATCACCGTGTTTAATGCTAATCCATATCATCAATACTCATTAATCACTGTAGTTAATGCACTGTGGGCTCGAATTAATAAGTATTCCCATGACATGTGGGACCCGCATGTCAGATTGTTTAATTAAAAGAATAAAAGAAAGGAAAAACTAACGATAGTGGGCCCCACTGTCATTGACCCGAGTTGACCATGGGGCCCACATGTCAGTGAATGTGGCTAGCTCTTAAATGAGCAATAAAAGTATTTAGGGTTTAATAATTATTTTATTTACTGAGAAAAATACAAAAAGGATTTAAAAATTGATTAAAACTTAGAAAATTCATAGAAAATTCATTTTTAATCAGAAAAATACAAATAATATATCAAAATGTTCAGAAAAATGAGAGCTATTCAAATATGTCATTTTCATACATGTTTGCATGCTAAGAAAAAGATAATTGGCTAAAAACTCAAATTAGGGTTTCCCAGTTAGCCGGAGGATTTTCAGATCACGATATTTTGAGCATCCAGACTCCGATTAAATTGATTCCACTTGTATTAGTCTTTATTTTGCATCCTCTATATCATGGCATGTATTTCATCCCATGCCAATGTTCAGTATTTTGATATTTACAATTATGCCCTTTTTTCGGTGTTTTCGTTCTTCTCTGTTAGAGCCGGAAGGTCCCGAAGCAGATAGTATCGATCATGAGCAGAGTGTAGTTGCAGAGCAACAAGACAAGCAGCCCCTTTGAATATATTACAGATACCTATTAATTGCAAAGTATTAGTTGTTTTCAAATTCAATATCGCATGCGTTCAAATTCTACTTTTCACTAAGTATTAACCATATTCCTTTGCAAGGAACTTACTTTGTCGCTCAATCAACTCCACCACCACCCCAACCTATCTAGAGTAGTGTAGTGTGCACCCTTATGCTACTTATTATGTTGAATATGCTTAGACTTGTAAAAGTCATAATTCCTTGGATGGCAGACGAATCAACACCATCGGTTGGGTTACTCGGTAGGTGGGTATTCACCAGGGGTCAACTAATAAACTTGACTAATAATCATTAGGTTAGATGAGAGGCCATGGCTGGGAGCATGGTGGGTTGTCTCGTTTTCCTGCAAGCACCGGTTCCCGGTGTCCTTTCGAACCAAGATTTGCATACTTCTACACGGGTGGGATAATGGACCACCCACGACTAAATAATTTGCCTAGACTTAGTATATGAGCTACTTAGTTTGCCATTTCCGTTCACTGGGTGAGTAAAAATGATGTGGTGTGGTGCCTCAATATAGGTGTAAGGGTTACACACGGTCGAGGACCGGGGATGTATCACCTGCTACAATTTATGGGACCGTGTCGTAGTTGCGGCCGGACTGATGCACATGAACTGGCCCGTAAGGGTGGCTCATACCTAGGTCGAAAGCACTGTAAAGGTCATGTTCGATCACCCTCCGCCAGCACACCTCGTGAAGTGTGTCAATCGTCGATGGCATTAGGAGTCGATCGATACGTGTAGGTAAAGATGTACACCCCTGCAGGGTTTGAACTATTCGAATAGCCATGTCCGCGGTTATGGACAACTTGGTAAGAATCCGCAACGAATTAGACAACTACAACAATACCCTAAAACTTGCCAACTCTAGGGTTGAGGTGTTAGCGACTGCTTCCTCCCAAGGTGGTTGAGGAAAAGTCGGGGAACCTAAGGTATGGTGATCTGCAGTAAGGAATGATCGTGAAGTGTTCGGTTCCTCCCTTTTCAAGAAAATATTCTGGTAGTCGGCTTTCATCTACTTACAAAATATTGACAAAGGTAAAATCGGCTTTCGGCAAAATAGTCCACTGTTACCATGTTCTTGATACCTGTTGCATCTATTACTAATTTCCCCTTGTAAGTCTTACTGAGTACAATTTTTGTACTCACTCTGCTATCGTTGAAATTTTTCTTGCAGAGGAAACTATCCCCTCCGAGGGTGGTTTCTACCTAGAGATCGACGCCAACGACGACTAGTCGCTGGAAATCCCAGGCAGTGATCCTACCCAGGGTTTGGCAGCTCGTTTTGTTTTGCTGCCACTTTTGGCCTGACCTTTTTGGCTTCTTAGCCATCTTTACTCTTCCGCTGTGTAAGCAACTCTTGTATGTATATTATGTTGTTAAGTTTCAAGAACTTATAATATCGCATCTTCAGTCGTAGAGTTACTGTTGTGATACCGGTTTGTTCTCACCTGCCTCATGTGCCATGCGTGTATGTTATTAAAGCACATGATGCGGGTAGGGTTTCAGAGTCTATATCATAGAGTTGTTAGGTTTGATCACCCCTGTGAAGTGACTCTTCTATTGAGAGCTTGGGAGCTATATCATCCTACTCCAGCCGAGCATTAATTTACCGGGACGAGTTTGGGATTGATGTTCCGGCTCAGTAATAAAAGAGTGAGGAGACCATATCACCCTACTTGATCTGCGCATTAACTCACTGGAGCAAGTTCGAGGTTGACGTCTCAGGCTATTCGAAGCCATATCACTCCACTCCTCTTGGAATTGATACCCAAGGGTTGAGGTCGGGGTTGACGTTTCAACTTAGCGGGTGATTCCACCTAAAACTCTCTGTTATGGATTTTGGGTCCCGACAGATTCATACATCAACAAGATGACCAACTTCGAGAGGGTCAGCAAAGTGATCGATAGGTAAACAAATTAACTCATGAAATTCCATGGTAATAGGTCATTAGTATAAATACAGCTTTTTTCGACGATTCAGAGCGTACCAAATTTTTTGTAATCGCGTGGGGGAAAAGACTGATGCGGGGGCCCCTCCTAAGTTAGACCACCACTTTGCCTTTCCGGTATGTACCATGTCGCATACTTTTAGATTCCGTGGTATCACTTCTATAGAACTACATACCGAGGGAATGTATATCTTTGCAGTGCCACCAGCAACCTACTTTTAGCAATTTGTGTGGCTTCTATGTTGGCCATCACATGAACCTTCTCATGTCTCGAGCTTCCGCTCACAAATTCTCGGTTACCAAGGTATGCTAATTATCATTTCGATTTTGTTTTAATCATCTTCTATGTAGCATCAGTATGATCTTCATATCGACAAGTTCATACTATTGCACGGACGGAATTGCTGAAGACGGATCTAGCCAGGATTCGAGAAGACACGGCGCGTTTCCTCCTTGAGAGTGTCATTGATCCAAAAGGCGAGTTCTACCACGACCGATCCGAGAACTAAGACAATTGTTTTCAATGAAATTATCAATGTTTAGTTGTCAGGACATGTTGGAAATTCGTCAGGACATGTGATGGATGTTGTGGTGTAAATATTAAACTTCTATATACTTTCATTTATGTTTAGCAGTCAATTGAGATATGATGTCAATATGAATCTCTGTTATGAATTCAAGTTGGATGTGAAATGTGTTCTGGGGATTATGGGACTCTGGATATATAAATTATGTTTTCTGTTTCAGGGCAGGCAGAAATTCAGATTATACCCGCCCTGTACCAACGAATATCCCAGCCGGCTGTTTCCCTGGAACCGGCTGCGATGAGCCATCATCGCTGCCTATTCAACCGGGGAAACCGTCTAAGATATCATGTTATCTCAGTCGGTTCCCGTGTAAAAAACGAATATAAAAGTTTAATCTTCAGTCGGTTCAGCTGGAAAACGGACTGAGATATGATATTATCTCAATCGGTTATTCGATGTGAACCGACTGGGATAGCATATTATCTCTGTCGGTTCCCGCGTGGAAACCGACTAACAAAGTTTACACTTCAGTCGGTTCGGCTGGAAAGCCAACTGAGATATGATATTATCTCAGTCGGTGTTTATTTGGGAACAGACTGAGATATGATATTATCTCTGTCAGTTTTAAAAATGAATCGGCGGAGAATGTATTAACTTAGCCGGTTTTATAACCGGCTAAGAAAATTCGTATTATCTCTGCCCTTTGTCTTCAGTCGGATGGAAAACCGGCTGAGAAAGCCATTTTGAATCGGCTGTAATTGTGTTTTATATAGTAGTATATGAAGGCAGGAACTCCAAAGTCGACGCTCACAACTTAGTTAAACACGCATTAAGCTTTGAGCCTGGCCGGCATGTGTGGCTTCTCACATCACCAGACGCAGGAATTGTACCCATGCTGAGCATCTTCCTCTAAAAAACGAAAAAACAGACGCAAGCACCACGTGGTAGGCGTCAGACGTAATCTGAACCGGGCTTGAAACCGCTGCCGTGATCCATCCCATGACGCCGATACGTCCTGGTAGCCGGAAGGGTCCACGCATGTGGATGCTTCCACAACAGAATTCAGTTCTTGGTTTGCTACCGTGTTTACACTGCCTTTGTGAACCTGAAAGCGAGTCGCCGTATGCGGGCTCTTGTCTTCTGAAACCGTCATATTCTACATCTACACAAGGATCAAGGATACTTCTAGAACAGAATATGCCCTAGTTTATGCTTCTCTCTTCCCATTTAACCGTGTTTATATCTCCTTGTGCTGATCAAGAATAAAAAAATTTCTGCCTCCGATGGTGAAGCACCGGCTAGCGGCAGGGGATAATGCTATGTTTTCTCTCCCGGCAGGCCAGCACGACAGCAGACTTGCAAATGGTTATGGCCCCCTTCTAGACAGTTTATGGGGTGACTTATGGTCCTACGAAGCCATAAGCTGTCTAGAAGGCAAAACTTAGCTTGAGCTTAAATTTTAAACATCTCTTTTTTCTGTTGGTGGGAGGAAGCCTCGTTTTTTGGTTTCCCGAACTTCTTCCAGCATATTTTTCCTCGAATGACCATTTTATCATCGCTACTTCACGTTATTTACCCGCCACTACCACTGAGTATATAAAAAGAAAACCTCACCGTTTTTCCCCTCACCTGCACCCCCCTCCTGCCCTAGCCCGTCGCCCCCGAGAGCCACCCCGGACCTGCCCTGGTCACGCCGCCGCCCACGGCCGGCTCCCGCCGCCGCCGGCCGCTGGCCCCGCCTCCCGCCGCCTCCCTCCGCCTCCCGCCACCGTCGGCCGCTGGCCCCGCCTTTCCTCGCCGCAGGCCGCCGCCGGATGCCCTGATCTGGCCGCTGGCCCCGCCTCCCCTCGCCGCAAGCCGCCGGACGCATCCCCCCGCCGCTGGACGCGGCCGCCCCCATCCTGCCACTGACCACTGCTGCGCCTCCCTCCGCTGGTCGCCGCCGCTGCCGCCCGCCGCCTCCCTCCGCCGGTCGCCGCCGCTGCCACCCGACGCCTCCCTCCGCTGGACAGTGCCGCAGGTATTGATATCATTGCTAGGGACCATGAGGGCTAGATGTATTGTCACTAGACTTGTTTCTTTATTACTTCTCTTCAGCATTTCCTTAATCATGTTGTATATGGTGTTTGTTTCTTTTGCAGTTCCATTTTTCCTGCTCTAGTAGATGGATGTGTTACAAGTTCCTGAGGTTCCGCAAAGTTGAATGACATGCACGTCTAGGCTTGTACATTTTTAGTTCCTGGGCATAGGAGAACAGTAAACTTTAATGAATTTTCAGCTTGTTTTGCAATCAGAGGACAACTGATCTTTGTGTAATTCGAGCAAAATAATGTTCTTATTGTACAGGTTGTCAACTGCTGATTATTAGTGAGCAAAATAAGTCCATTGAGTTATTGATGATATAATTCTTATATCTATCTTGACAATACATCTAGCTCTCGACTTGCCATTGATGTAAAGAGGATAATAAATGTTACTGCCATGTGAGCTGGATCCTTCTTGCATGTATGCTGGATGCCTGCATATCAATTTTTAGAGCACTCCTAGTTTGATTCACTTCAGCATGGGTATCTTCTCTAATAGATATCGCTCATTTGTGCTATTTTCATGTTTGCTCTATGCAGATTCTTGCCGAGTCCTGCATCGACGCCGTTATCAACTCCGAAACCGTGCCCGTGCTTGTCAAGAAGAGCAATGGCCAATGATTTATTTCTTCTTTGATCTAGCATCAGGATTGCTTTGATGTTCCAAAATAATGTTAAGTTGAGCTCTGCAGGAATGGGAGTATATGAATATTAGCTAAAAAGGAATAAATTTGATGTTAGGTTGTGAGCAAAATTGATGCATGCAATGGTGCAACAGTTGCTGCAATTGGGGAAGAACAGGAGCTTATCAGGAGCTGTAGTAGAATGATCTTAGAACTTGTTGTTGATTACTATATGTTCTTATACTGCATGTGCTGTTAAAAAAGAATGATAATGCTTATGTGCTTATGTATAAGAGAACAATACTTTTGTACTTATTTGATGATGATGCTTAAAATACTTTGTACTATGCAAAAGTCTTCTCTAGATACTAAGAAAACAAGCAATGCAAAGCCAGAACACATGCTAAAATTAATATGCATGTGATAAAATTGTCTAAAAGATGAGCGAAGTTTAAATTATGATGTCCATTTTAAATTATGGCCCCCTTTACATATAACTTGTGAAGATATTGATTCAGCTGAGAAAGCAAGAATCCTTTCTCATTTAAATGCAATTGAACAATTTTTATTTATATTTTTTTATTTTTATATCTCATTTATGTGTTAAACTGTGTAAAAAACATATGTAAATAGTGTTAATATCATTCAAACAGTAAATAAACAAGACAAAGGGTATTACAGACTTTTCACAATCTACCTCTGCTTATAAACTCAAATATCAGAAGTCGTCTAGAAGAGGATAGTGGAGCTTATCAGGTTTTCCCGCACCGTAGTTTCTTCATATCATTAAACTTAAGTCGGCTTATGTACAAGCCAAAGCCGTCTACGGGCCTGTATGGCATACAGATCTCGCGTCCAACGATCTGCGGCGCTTCGTCGCGGCGTTCCCGGCAAAGCTAGCTGATGCGCAACAAGCCAACACCGCGTCGATCGGATGGCGGAGCCCTGCGCATTGACCAGCACCGATTCTGCTCACGTGGCGGACTCACGACGACGAACGTGGCGGGAGGCAAGCCCCACCTGGGCAAATGTCGCAGCCTCACAACAGGGCACCGCGTTCACACTCTGTGAACAGTGAGCGCAAGTCCATATGTTATTCCCACACCCCTCTACCGTTTTCCGGTATAAAAGACGGTCCGACCCACGATGCCTTCTCGCCCCGCTCCATTCCTCTCTCGCCTCCGCCTCCTGAGAAGCGCCGCCTTCCTCTTCCCTACCTCCGCGCTGCTGCGCCACAGCCACCCTCACCTCGCTAGCCCCATCGCGCCGCCGGTGCCGCGCCCGTGCTTCCCCCCCGTCTCCGCCTTCGCCGCCGCCTCGCCGCTGGTCCGCCCGGTCGCCGCCGGCTTCGCGCTGTTCAGCATGGCCGCCGCCGCCTCCTCCGCATCTTCCGTCCACGACTTCACCGTCAAGGTTTGCCTCCCCCCAAGTTTCCTTCGTTACTCCAATCGAATTTTTGCACTCATGCCCCTGCAGAGGTCCCATATTTGCACATAGGTCCATCCCTGATCCCGCTGTTATTCAGTACTAGTGTAATTCATGAGGCAATATTCTGGTTTTACTTGAATTTTTCCTTTTTAAATCCCGCGGGTTGCATAAATGTTATTATACTGTGTGAATTGTGATCCTAAAGAACGTGTCCATTTGTGCTTGCAGGATGCTAGTGGGAAAGATGTGGACCTGAGCACCTACAAGGGGAAGGTTCTCCTCATCGTCAATGTTGCATCCCAATGGTACCAATTATTACTACTTCCTAACCTCTGTTGTTTATCTTTTATGTTCAATTTTCATGTCTTATGAAGTTATTAGAAAACATCGTATCATTCTCTTATTTATGTTGAAATGATCCATGCCGTACGGTGGAACTGTCCTTAGGAAGAATGCTAGTATGGTGCTTATTAAGCGATTAAGATGAATGATATGCTGATTTGATTTTGTGTAATATGGTGTATATTTTAAATCGAGCTTTACATTTTGTAGAACAAAAGTGAAAATATACACTTTATGTGTTTTCCGTATGCAATTTAAACACATTTGAATCCACCATCAACAAGGTTGAGTAAAGTGTGTATCATACAACTCAAAATTTGGAATATTGTTCTGCTAAATATCCACTCTAAGCGCTGAAGTAGTTCTTTTTCTCGACATTTGCATAATGCTATCTATATATGGGGGAAAATTGCTCTGATCAGGCAGTAACTTGGTTGCGATTGGAATAAAAATGCTGAGCCTCCTTCCAACTGGACTTTTTTGTGCAGATTACATGTCATTGATTCCTTTTCTATTTGTATCTCGTCTTCAGAGGATGACCTTTTTATTGAATTAACAAAGCTAGTTGTTGTCTGTTTCTACTGCAGTGGCTTGACCAACTCTAACTACACGGAACTGAGCCAATTGTACGAGAAGTACAAGGACCAGGGTGAGTATTCAATGTATTGCCTTGTTTGTTGCTTCACTACGGAATGTCTCCTTCATATGGATCATTTTGACTTATGGTCAATAACATGCTAAATGTTGTCAATTTGATGTGACCGCAGGTTTTGAGATCCTAGCTTTCCCATGCAACCAGTTTGGTGGGCAGGAACCTGGCACTAACGAGGAGATTGTTCAGTTTGCTTGCACTCGCTTCAAGGCTGAGTATCCAATCTTTGACAAGGTAAATTTGTGCACAGTATTTTTTTTCTTTTCTCTTCTTTTCTTTTTTTGTGTGTCTGTTTCAAGCTGAAAGAAACGATTACCAGCTTAAGTGTTACAGTATGACTGCGTCCACGACCAATCATAATCATTTGAATTGAGGAAATTCAATCCAAGAAGTGTTCTCTATTTTGTATATAGTCTGTGTGGTCTCTGAATTCACTGTTTTTGTAGTAAGGGGCTTTTTCTTTCTGAAAGCAGCAACTGGTTTTGTTTGGTTTTATCACATAATAGAACTATCTATGCTCATAAATTGGCGTGATCAGTTATTAGAGAGGAAGCAGTAGGAATTCTTACTTCTATTATCTGTTAGGTTGATGTCAATGGTGATAATGTCGCACCCATCTACAAGTTTCTGAAGTCAAGCAAAGGCGGTCTCTTCGGAGACAACATCAAATGGAACTTCTCGAAGTTCTTGGTTGACAAGGAGGGGCGTGTTGTCGAGCGCTATGCGCCAACCACTTCCCCACTCAGCATCGAGGTAAGTTCTAACAGTGCAATATGTGCTCTGTTTCATCAAGCTTCCTTGCCTGATCTTGTGACACTTACTTTTTGCGCATCTCTGCAGAAGGACCTCAAGAAGCTGCTTGCGAGTTCTTAAATCTTATTTGCTGGATACACTAGATGCACTGCTGCATTGCGTGGAGCACCTGAAACTTCAATAATATAATGTTGTAATAAGGCTGTGCTCGGAACTGGCAATGCTGTATCTGCTCTACAGTTACCCTTGCGCAGTCCGTATATCGCATGTAATTGATTTCGCGTAATGCATCACTTCTATTGCAGAGATATTGGTTATGATATTTCTGGGGAAACAAGTTTTGACATGTCATGCATATCCTTTGTCTGCGGTATCTACGCTGCGTTCGTTCGAAGGCCGTCTGTGGCTTCAGGGGTGGAGCCCAATGGGCCTTGGGTGGTGCACAAGCACATGGATCTAAAAAAATTCAGTAGCAAATCTTTATCTTTAGTGTATATCAAATAGGAGTAAGAGTTATTGGTGATGATAGGTCACTCTCCTACAGACCGTTTGATCGCTCGTTAATAGTCAAGATAATAGTCAAGATTTAGACGGTAGCAATTTTGTAATATTAAATCACATTCAACAACCAATCACAGCTGTAACCACCCGATCTTATCTATGCTCAATCTTATCTATGCATACGTGACAAACAATCACAGCTATAACCACTCAATCTCATCTTAAATAATAACACTAACAAATATCTGTTACATGGAGTAACAACAGTTTCAAATAGGTGTGGTTGATACATCTATATCTATACTATATATTAAATGTCAATTGGTGGTGTTAGTGATGGTACGTCGCTTTCCTGCAGATCATCAAATCGCTCGTCAATGGTCAGGATCGAAGCGGTGATATTTTGTAATACGTTGTAAAATCCCTAAAAGATTAAAGTTGCTAATGGTGCATCATAGCATAAGTATGGTTTAAAATTTTCAAATTCAAATTTGAATTCTTAAAAAGGTCTTTGAGTTTGGTTGAATTTGTAAAACAAAAACTTCAAAACAAAAAATCAAAAATGTAAACAAAAAGAGAAGAAACAAAAATAAAAAAAAACCTAAAACCTAAACCAAACCTCTCGGATGGGCCTCTTCCAGGCCCGCTATCCCTCTCCCGCCTGGGCCCTCCTTTCCTCCCGGCCCATTTTCCCGCGCCAGCCCGCTTGGCCCATCCCCACCCCCGTCCTCATCCCACCCCACCGCCACCTTCTCCCTCTCTCTCCCGCCGCCACCTCCTACTCGGGCTGCTACCGAGCCGTCGTCGTGGCGAGCTCCCGAGGAGCCTCGGCCACCTCATGCTTCGGCCGCCGCCTTTCCTCCCCCTTATCCCCTCCGCGCCCCGCCGCCTGCCTTATCCACCCCGCTGCTGCCGCCATGGCTGCCACCGAGCAGCTTGCGTGGCAAGCGCTCGGCAGCCCCCGCCACCTCCTGCCTCTTTTGCCGCACCGCCTCCTCTCATTAACCCCCCCCCCGAGCCCTCTCTCTTCTTCTCTCTCTCGCCGGCTCACCCGACCCCGCCTAGCCATCGGAGCTCACCGAGCCGGAGCTCTCCGCCCCTCGGTCCGCCGCCTCCTTCCTCGCCGTCGCCGCCTCGTCGCCGCCCCTCACCGCGTCGTCCCCGCCTCTTCCCGCCTTCCCCGTCGGCCGCCGACCCGAGCGCACCCCGGCTCCGCCGCTCTTTTCCCCGGCCACCCCGTCACCTTTCCCCTCCACCCGAGCCTCCTCCGTCGAAGCCGCTGTCGCCTCGGCCTCGCCTCCTCGCCGCTTGCCTCGGCCGCTTCTCTCCCTGCCGCGCCACCTCCTCATCGCCAAAGCCCGAGCCAAGTCGCTGCCCCGCCGTCGCTCCACTTCCCGATCGCCGCGCCACCACCCCTCCGCACCTCGCCGGTAAGTTGCCGCCGTCGCCCCTCCCCTCCCCCGGCCTCGCCGCGCCGGACGGCCTCATCCCGGCGGGACCGAGCCAACGGCCGGGTTCCCGACCAGCCGGTTAGGGCATTAGTGCCATTAATGGTCATTAGGACATATTTAAGAAACTAATTAATGCTATTGGTAATTAATGTAGTAATTAATGCTAACCATTGCCATTCCGACATACTTAATGCTAATTAATGCTAAACCGACTGGTTAATGATGTAATTAACAGTTGACAGTGCATTAAATGAGTATAATTATTATGTCTAAATGACATGTGGGACCCACCCGATAGATTTTAAATAAAAAGAATAATGAAAATAATAATTATATGACAAGTGGGCCCCACTTGTCATTGACTCTGTCAACTTTGACCCGAGTTGACCATGGGGCCCACCCGTCAGCCTCTGAGGTTAGATCTGAGATGAGTAATAAAAGTATTTTTATTTATTTTTAATAAGAAAAATACAAAAAAAGGTGTTTAAATGAATTAAATCTTAGAAAATTCATTTTCTAATCAAAAAATGCAAATAATATATCAAAATGTTCAAAAAAATGAAAGCTATTCAAATATGTCATTTTCATACATGTTTGCATGCTAGGAAAAACATAAATGGCTAAAAACTCAAATTAGGATTTTTGATTAGCCGAAAGTCGTCGGATCGCCATATCTCGAGCATCCGGACTCCGATTAAATTGATTCCACTTGCATTAGTCTTTATTTTTTATTCTCTATGTCATGGCATGCATTTCATCCCATGCCGATGCTCAGCATTTTGATATTTATGATTATGCCCTTTTCCGAGGTTTTCGTTCTTCTCCGATTAGAGCCGAAAGGTCCCGAAGAAGATAGTATCAATCACGAGCAGAGTGTAGTTGCAGAGCAACAAGGCAAGCAGCCCCTTTGAACATATTGCAGATACCTACTATTTGCAAAGTATTAGTTGTTTTCAAATTCATTATCGCATGCGTTCAAATTCTACTTTCCGCTAAATAGAAACCCTATCCCTGCGCATAAAACTTACTTTGTCGCTCAATCAACTCCACCACCATCCCAACCTATCTAGAGTAGTGTAGTGTGCACCTTTACACTGCTTACTATGTTATTAATGCTTAGACATGCTTAGATATGTAAAAGTCGTAATTCCTCGGGTGGCAGATGAATTCACACCATTGGGTGGGTTACGTCCTAGGTGGGTGTTCACTGGGATGTGACTAATAACTTGCTTAATCATCATTGCGATAGACGAGAGGCCATGGCTGGGAGCATGGTGGGTTGTCTCGTTTTCCTGCAAGCACCAGTTCCCGATGTATATTGATCCAAGATTTGTGTACTACTACACGGGTGGATTATGGGGCCACCCACGACTAAATAATTTGCCTAGACTTAGTGTATGAGCTGCATAGTTTACCGTTTCCGTTCACTGGGTGAGTGAAAAATGATGTGGTGTGGTGCCTCAATATAGGTGTAAGGGTTACACACGGTCGATGACCGGGGATGTATCACCTGCTACAACTTATGGGACCGTGTCGTAGTTGCGGCCGGACTGATGTACATGGACTGGCCCGAAGGGTGGCTCATACCTAGGTCGAAAGCATCATAAATGTCGTGTTCGATCACCCTCCGCCAGCACACCTCGTGAAGTGTGTTATCCCGGTGGCATTAGGAGTCGATCGATACGTGTAGGTAAAGATGTACACCCCTGCAGAGTTAGAACTGTTTGAACAGCCGTGTCTGCAGTTATGAATAACTTGGTGATTACCTGCATCGAATTAGACAACTACAACAACAAATCTAAAACTTGCCAACTCTAAGGCTGCGGTGTTAGCAATTGCTTCCTCCCAAGGTGGTCAAGGAAGGGTTAGGGTTCCTAAGGTGTGGTGTTCTACAGTAAAAGATGATCGTGAAGTGTTCAGCTCCTCTCCTTTCAAAAATATTCTGGTAGTCGATGTGGCGTACCCGGTTTTAAGGCCGGATAAACCCTTGTGTTTACTGTACCGGTCCCATGATCAGTAGCCGGTACACACAAGTTAACCTGTATATCAAGGTCATACACGCATTTATTAGAAGATGACATATAACCGATCTTCAAGATCAAAAAATTATACCTTTAGCCCAACGGCTAAAAATCTTGCAGCGGAAATCAAACGGTGGAGTAGCCCATCAATATGCCGTTCCCGACAGGCAACTGACTGGGGTTTCGCCCTAGCTTTCGCGGGTACCGTCGTTGCTTTCGAACTGTCAACCCTTCTGTCTGGCCAAATCAACAAGCCAGGTGAGTACATTGAATGTACTCGCAAGCTCTCCGCCAGGGAGTTTATCACAGATATATGCATGCACGGGTATATCAAGAATCAGGCTCTAGCCTATGTCTCATGTTGTGCGGAAAAGTAAGTTTGCGTTTGGAATATTTAAATAGATTGAAAAGCAGATGTAGAAAACTGTCTCGGCTTACCGAGACAAGGCAGCTAATCATATCATTCTTTATTCCACCCGCTACAACGGGGAATGGTACCTGTATTTTTCCGCTACAACAGAAAATTCTGTAATCACCCGCTACTACGGGGAGTCTTTGCTCACCCGCTACGACGGGGATATAGGCGATTGCCCGCTACAACGGAAAATCACTTCTTCTCTCCTCTCGCTTCCACGGGGAACATGCATGTCACCCTGCGAACACGGCGGATCGCGTCCTTAAACCCATAACCCACTTTTGACTTTGAAAGTCAAATCTACTTTAGTGTGGCCCGACCAAGTTCGTCCATGACCGTGGGCACGGCTATTCGAATAGTTTTAAACCCTCTGCAGAGGTGGTACGGCTTTACCCACACGATGTAGGTCGCCCTGGGTACACTATGCATCGTATACTACCAGAGCTAGTACAACGAGACTCTTCACCGAAGTAAACCTAGCCATGAACCCGCCAGAAGGACATGTCCCAAATCTAGCTTGAGTCAGTATCATCACTACAAGGAGGTTGGTGTTCCGACTTTGTGGCGAACAAGCCATCGCTTTCCTGCGAAAACTTTTCTCTACAAAGGTTACAACCTCATCTGCACACTGCACACTGCCTACGGGTTCATGCTAGTCTCATACCGGGTACTAGATCAAGTCCTTCCCATAAAGGACATGTGGACGCACGGTAAGACTTGGCCAAACGGCACTTAAGCTCGGTCCTTAGGTGATCCGAGAGGGACTTCACACCGCACCCGTAAATGGGCTGCGAGAACCACACTGGGCATTACCTCGCATTTAACAAGCTTCTTGCTTTCGCCCTTCATTTTCGACCCAGATCAAAATCTTCTCCATTTTTGCTTTGATTTCACAAAACCTCTTTATGGTAAAATATCCCAACCCATAGATATACTACCTTCATACACCTTCGGACACGACGGTCCGACTTCAAGTTTTCACCACATGAAATATGGGGGTATTCCTCTTTTTATTTTGAAAACCTAATTTTGCTACTGTGGGGCTAAGCACACATACATACACTACCCTAGGTTTCCGATAACTTTTCCAGAATACGTAGTCCTTAGGGTGACAAGGAGTTCAGGGTCGGACTAGGATTTTCTAAGTGTCGGACATAACTATTCTACATAAAATAATAGGTCGTAAAACAGCATGCATGTTTCGTAAACAAAATATCATTTCGTAAACTTGGGATTCAACATGATCAAGGGTGGAGAGCTTGCCTGGCAACGTTGAATTAGCTCGGAGCTTGGTCTGGTTACGACGATGTTCGAATCCTTTCCCGCGAAACAAGGCCACATCGTCACTACACGTCGGAGGACGCCAAATAAGCAACGAGGCGAGGAAGAACCAGATAAGAACCACCATACGCTCATGATACATCAAAAAGCTATGCACTACCTTAGAAGTGTGCTAGGGTTTTTAAAACGATGGGACGAAAGCAGTAACACATGAGGTAACAGGTTTTTGCTTATTGGAAAACTTAGGGTTTATGTGTTTATGAACTTAATAATTTTGAGTGCCTTTAGCACAAACAACTTAGCTAGGTCGAGGGGGTATAAACTTGTTAAAAGGTTTTGGAAGGTTTCATGAAAACTCTTAGGGCAAAAGTAGCTTGCTTATATGCATACATGCATATTCCTGCATTTAAAACCGTATTGTCACCCTTATTGTTTTTATTATAAATAGGTTTTAAAACCCGAGGGGTGGGAGATTCTAGGATAATATTTGAAGCTTTGGTTGAAAACTCGGATGTGTATAGCAAGGCGTATATAAGACATTCATATCTGAATTTCATTTCAAACTTCAAATTTCAGATATTCTCAAAATTTATTTAAGGTGGTGTCTTTGGGTAGGATTTGTGCTTACGACAATGCTGGAAGGGACTTAGGGCACTCGGAGATGAAAACAGTTGAGAACCGGAGCTCTGATGTTGGGCCGGAAGAGACAATAGGAGAAGGAAAAAGGAATTGGCTATTAGGGTTTAGCAGTGACGTCGGTAGCGGGTTTGGAAAAGGCGCCTCCCCTCAGTGAGCTGGTGGACCGGTTTGTGTACTCGGTCATGCCTGTCGGTGAGGAGCTGGCTGGTGTCTCCCACGCGTGTTCAGAGAGAATGGGGACTCAGAGAGGGAGAAGGAGGGTGGCGGCAAGGAGGAGTGGATGGCCAGGGGAGAGGGATGGGTGCGGTGGCTGCGCGGCGTTGAGCCCCACCGATGGGTCAACGGGAGCGGAGAAAAGGACTGAAGCGGTGCTAGGGAGGGGTTGTGGCCGCGGTAGAAAGGAGCTGCCGCAGTGGGGAGAAGTTGCCGCTGTGCTGCCGCGGTGGGGGAAAGGATTGCGCGGTACTGCCGCGGTGGGGAAGAGGACTGCCGCGACAGCAGGGAGTTGCTAAGTGAGGTGGCGGCGCGGGTTGGAATCCAAGCCCGGTAGACTCCACCGTTGCTGGAGCGACTCTCCGGCGGTACTGAGGTGAGGTCCTCGGCGTGCTTCCGGTGCAAGGGAGAAGGGTGCACGACTTGCTTGAGCCCGACAGATGAAAAGAATGCTGATTGGCCAGATGTGGTGGGGAATGGAGAAAGAAGTTGGGAAGCAGAGAGGATGGGCGCTTGGTGGGAGGAATGAAGAACAACAGGAGGGAGTGGAGCACAGGAGAAATGAGGAGGTTCTTGTGTAGGGGAAATGAGGAGGAATTGATACCCAAGGGTCGAGGTCGGGGTTGACGTTTCGACTTAGCGGGTGATTTCACCTAAAGCTCTCTGTTATAGATTTTGGGTCCCGACATACGTGTGCATCTCCAGGGACTAGGTCGATCTTACGTCCAACAACCACCACGTTAGTTGCTATGTCTCCTGTTTTTCTCAACTAACTCGCACAAATCTCTCTTATCTAACATCTTCTCTAACTGACTACTAATGTTTCTGTTTTTCTCAACGAACTCGCATAAATCTCTCTTCTCTAACTAACTACTAATGTCCCCCTTTTTCTCAACTAACTCCACAAATCTCTCTTCTCTAATCTCTTCTCTAATCTCTGTTGGAGCTGCATCTCACAGCCCCCGCTCTCTATCTCTCAAACACTTAGCCTTCTTCTCGCTCGTGTCTCACACACACACGCATACGCCTGAGAAACTCTAACAGCACATCCACACACGCACATGCACCAAGCAAGAACAAGCTAGCCGAGCCTATTCCTCTTGGTGACCATATTGGCTACATTGCTTCTGGTGCCCTCAGGCTTACCTTTTCATTACTCAATGCAACATATATATACAAGGAGTTGATACTCACGCCGGTGCTTGATCCAGCTAAACAGCCGGGCCACTACTCCACTAACTCTATGCACTAACCACTAACTACTAACTGACCACCACGACCAACACCTGGAATCACTCCATGATCCACAAGACTCAGGTACCACCTATGATTCAAGCTAACTACATGCATGAACTTGACTCTACAAACATGCAGCACTCATGCATACGTGACATGAATACACACATTACTAACTCAACTAACGTGCATACATGCACATGACTCCCCCTAATGCATGAATATATTTCTCATGACAAGATTAATTCTAACAATCTCTTCTCTAACTAACTCTTAACATCTTTCGTTTTTCTTAACTAACTCGAACAAATTTCTCTTCTCTAACTAACTCCTAATACAACTTAATTTTTGAAAAACACTAAAACCCACCCCAACACGTGCTCTCTCCCTTCTCGCCTCGCCGCACCTCCCCTCCTAGCCGGGCTGCCCTAGCCGCCAGACTAGGGGAGGAAGAGGAGCTCAGTTAGGGGAAGGAGGGGTAGGAGGAGGAGAAAAAAGAAGAAGAAGAAGATGAAGGGAGAAAGAAGCTAGGCCCACCCCTTGCCGTGCTGCCACTATCCCGGCCGAGCCACCTTCCCTCCAGCGGGGCAGTTGGTAGTGATGGTGATAGTGATGGTACTTCTCCATTTTTTCAACTAACTTGTACAAATCTCTCTTCTCTAACTAACTCCGAATCCAACTCAATTTTGAAAAAACCCATCAACCCATGCTCTCTCTTTCTCCTTTGAGATGCGTATGTATAGCTATAGCTTTGCCAGCGATGGCGCACGGCGGTGGTGATGCAGAAAGGGGCAGCAACGGCTTTGAGGAGGTGAGATGAGAGGAGAGAGAGCACATCTTAGGGTGGGTTTTGTTGTTTTCTTTTTCTGAAATTGAGTTGGATTAAGAGATAACTGAAATCCGACAGCCCTATATGATTGGGCTCTCCAAAATTCGTTCAGACTCCGATTTAAACAAACTTATAGCCTATCTTGATCATTTATCCTTTTGTCCCGGATTTTCAGTCAATCTTGACTTTGAGGAACTCAGACCTTTTTTTAATTAATTCCAGAGTGTTACAGCTGGAGGCATGGGAAGTGTGACGAAGATCTACCAAAGTTGGAGAAGGCACACATATAATGGTAGAACGACGGAGATTGGATCAGAATGACGACATAGCTAAAAAATGACAAAGTCAGGGGCAAAATAGAGGGATGACAAAGAGAGAGGAAGGAGAAACATACGTGATCGCTAGAGAGGAAAGGATGTGAGAAAAAGACGCTAGCGATTATTGTGAAAAAATACACATGTGTCATTTTTAACATGATGTTCATAAAATAGAACGACACTTTTATCAGTGACTTTAGATATCTCTCTTATGTCCCGTTGCAACGCATGGGTATCTTACTAGTACCTCTCAAAATTGTGTGTGCATCCCCTAGCCCATGAAGCCCACGAGTTGTGCAAGGCCCGGATCGTAACCTATTCACAGGCGCAGCCCGCTCCGCGTAGCCAAGTTCTCAGCATTCTAGCCTGTTGAGTTTGCTTCTGTGCAGCCCATTTATCCAGCCCATGAGGCCGTGACTGTGATTGGCCTCCCTAGGCCAATTTGGATTTTGTGGATGAACGTGAATGAACCACTTGATATCATATATCCACGTGCGATAGTTATTAAAATAATTAGCCTTTGTCAAATTGTAGGTACATTATGGACCGGTTTCTTCTCAAAAGAAAAGCGTCACCGCGAGATCAAAACGATGTTCTGGAAGATATCAATCGAGAAGAGGAGATTCAATATGACGCAGGGAAAAAACAAGAATAGACCATTACCATCCTAATCTAAAAGATGTCGTAAGAAGAAATTATTTGTTTAATGGATCTTGCCAACCTCCCGCTCAAAAAATTTCATGTACACAAATTGAGTATAAACAGATAAGGTTTATTTCTGAATGGTTTGAGTGATAACTTTATTTGCTTTGTAGAGAAAGAAGTAGAAAAAGTCAACAATGCTTGATTGGTCGATCGTTTCATAAATACTTAGTCATTCTACTATTTTTCAGTTGACAGTCTAAAACCAAATTGTTATTTTTATATGTTATTGAGGACTCGAGGTTGGATGATGTATTTTATCAATGCCAACCTTTTTTCCAAGTGGTTTCATATTTCGTAGTCGATCGTTTCATAAATACTTGGTCATTCTACTATTTTTCAGTTGACAATCTAAAACCAAATTGTTATTTTTATAGGTTATTGAAGGCTCGAGGTTGGATGATGTATTTTATCAATGCCAACCTTTTTTCCATGTGGTTTCGTATTTCGTATCTTTACTTTGGTAAGCAATTGATCGCTAAGTCCTTGTTATTGTACGTTGTATTAATATTTCATATGTTATTGCTTGAAAATTACATTTGTTGTATATACATATTAAAGTTATGCATTCGATTTATTTTTTCCTAGTTCCGCACCCGTATAGATTTTATGGTCGATGCAGTAGATCAGAATGACGTATATCAAAACCTGAAAGACATGTCTATTTTGCGCAAGCGTCAATTATGTACATATGGCATAGCATAATGGATAAGTACAGAAAAGGAGAGCCAAAGTTTCTCAACACCCATCATTTATAGAATTTACAAATATCTGCCCACATCATCCTTTGGATTTTCCATGTACTTTATCGTGAAAAGTAGCCAAATTATCTATTCAGCATTCTGCCAGACTGCCACGCTCCCCTACCCCTAGCCAACCACCGGCTGGCAGCCCGCAATCACCCTCGCGGCCACCCCGACCGGCGCTGAGCAGAGTCTCCATTGCTGCTCCGGTGCAGTAGTGCTCCTATCCCAAATCCACTCATTGCTTCATCAGTCATCATCATTTCAGATTCAGAAGCCATGCTTTCCACGCAGATTCCGCAACTAAGCTGAGCATCCCCCCTTCAAATTCAAAATAAACAATTGAAATCCTTTGGAAAAGTGTAACGGAAGCCCACCTCACCAATAATGTGGCACGGCAGCTGCGCGACCGCTGCCGCGCTACATAAACCCGTCGCCCACCTGCGGCTCCTCCTCAGAGTCTCGGCCTGCTTCACTACCGCACCACACCCCATCGCCCCCAGTGTCGCGGCTGTTTCGGCTCGAAGTCCGAGCCCTAGCGTTGGCGTCGCGGCCACCGCGATGCCTTCTTCTTCCTCCTCGCCGCCGCCGCCGCCGCCGCCCGCCGAGGAGACGACCGCCGCCGCGAGTGGGTTCCGCCACCTCACCGAGCCCACGTTCCTCGAGTCGCTGATGCCGAAGAAGGAGATCGGCGTCGACCGCTTGCTCGCCGCGCACCCCGAGTACGACGGCCGCGGCGCGCTCATCGCCATTTTCGGTGAGTGGCCCCCTCCCCCCTGCTCCGACCAGTCGATGCGTGCCACTGCCTTGAGGGTTGGCTGTTGTTGACTTCACCTTAAGGCTGGAGACTGGATTTCGCCGAGCCGGTCTCATTGGTAGTTCGGTTCGATCCGTAGGCCATGCTTTGACCTGGGAAGGGTTGAACTGTGGCTGAATTCTGATATGGCATGTCGTAAACTGGAGAGTGGAGTTCACGAGGTGGTTTGCTTCGTCGTTCTCTGCTGTGTAGCGTGACTTTTCAACAGGCTTTTAGTGGTTGACTCATCACTTGGGGGCTGTGGGTCTTTCCTAGTTCAGTCCAGCAGGCTCTGCCAATTGTGTAGAGCATATTGTATTTTTTTGATACTTGCAGTTTAAGCGCATGGATGTAATGTGCGTCAGATGTCGGAGATTGATGGTTCATGGAAGGGCTAACTGACTTATGTGGGAGCTGATCTGGTGTTTATATAATCCTGTTTGCAGCTTATGGGGGGTGACTTCACTTGCTTGCTATATGGTCATACGGTTGTAGCAACTAGCAACATTTACTTGGTTTGCATGATTGTTATTTAACATCTCCTTAGATGTTCTCATGTTGGAGCACAGGACATAATGCCTCTATTCACTAAATAAACACAGGAATTTTTTTCTTTTTTTTTACAAAAATGACCTGCTCCTGCAAGTAGTCATATGAGGTTAAGATAAACATGCTGAGAAAGCTTACTAGTCAGAGGTTATTTCAAGTTCACAACTCTAGTAGATGGTGTTGTAGAAGGTTTCTTGTTTAGGCAAGAGCTAATCTGGTTGCATGGGTATAGCTTGAGTTTTGGATGATCTGTGATGGATCTGACTCCAACGTGCAACTATGTATATTTCATAGGATTTGATTGTCCTAGTTGTTTCATGCTCATGTGACTTCTATTTGTGATAGATTCTGGAGTTGATCCAGCTGCAGCTGGGTTGCAGGCTACTCCTGATGGGAAGCCCAAGATCCTTGACGTTATTGATTGGTACTTCACTTGCAGAATTTGGAGATAGCTCTATTTCTTTTTGCATACGCCAACTTCTCTTGAATGATGTATTTACGTATGAGTATGCTCTTAAAATGTAGCACGGGTAGTGGTGATGTTGACACGTCCAAAGTGGTGAAAGCTGATGCTGATGGTGCTATCGTTGGTGCTTCAGGTTGTCATACTTTTTAGGGTTTGTGTTGTTTAATTAATCATCTCATGGGATAGAATTTGAAGATCAACATTTATTTATGTGACTTAGCAAAATGTGTGGGAACTGAACACAAGCCTTTTTTTTTGGCTTGTAATTATAGTCGGCAATGTATATATATATATATATATTAATTAATGTTGTTCCACTTTACATGTACATATTGATATTGATTCTATTGGTTTTTAAGGTATCATATACCAATTATGTTTTAGTTTTTACTATGGAATGAATTGTGCATTGTCTTGTCAGTAGATTCTGCCTGTAGGGCTCCATGCCTAGAAGAATATATCCTTATTCTGAAAGGCAACTTCCTGCCCTGATTGCCTGATATGCTAAGCTCTGAGTACACACAGGTACTCGTTTGATTGTAAACCCCTTATGGAAGAACCCTTCTCAAGAGTGGCGTGTTGGCTACAAATTAGTATATGAACTCTTCACGGACACACTTACCTCTCGATTGAAGGTAAATTTGATATTTAATGCCTGCATTCTGAAGGTTCTATATCACATTCGATATCTTTGTAAGAATCTACTCACTATGATTTCAGAAAGAAAGAAAAAAGAAATGGGATGAACAAAACCAAGAAGCAATATCCGGGGCTCTGAACCAGCTGAATGAATTTGAAAAGGTTTGGAGTGAATTTTTTGAATGTGTCAGATTCAATCTGGTTTGGTTTTGATTCTCCTTCGCATGTCATTTTTGCTGTTTATGTACTCCATACATATTGCACTTTGCATGGTTGCTAGCCAGTCATTGTGAATTTGTGGTGCTCAAAAAACTTGTGTCTCTGGCATCGATAGAAAAAAAAGTTTATGTACAAGCTTTAGAGAAGGCCAACCCCACAGCACGCGACGCGCATAGTCCTTCAGAGTATGGATACTGCTGGGCTATTAGGGCACTTAGCCTGGACGCGGGGGCCTCAGACCAAGACCAAGCCTCCGACTTGACCTTGTCCTAGAGGCTTTGCACAATTGGTCTCTCCCCGTTGAAAACACACGCATTGTGTTCTTTCCAGATTAGCCAGGCAGTGAGGAGAATGAGTGATGCCGTCCCCTTTCTCTGAGCCATGGCTGAGGTGCTCAACATCTGTCTCCCACCAATTGATGAATTTTTAATGTGGCAGATAATTGAAATGGTTCAGCTAGGAGATAAGCAAAGCCTTTAAAAAAAGTGAAGTTGTCTATGTATTGCTAGTATTGAGTTGATATTCTCATTAATATGGATACTGCCTGCCTTGCACTCTGTTTTTATGAGATTTTAAAATACCTTTTTGAATAAATGCCTCACCTCCACTGAAAATGATTGCAGAAACACAGTAAGCCTGATGATGCCAAACTGAAAAAGGCTCATGAAGACCTGCAAAATAGACTTGATTGCCTGAGGAAACTAGCAGAAGTAAGAAAGTGAACATATTGTGCCGGAGGTTTTAGTCGACTACTGTATACATCTTATTTCTGTTTCTGTAGGGTTATGATGACAGGGGGCCTGTGATTGATGTTGTTGCATGGCATGATGGCGATGTGTGGAGAGTCGCTGTTGATACTCAGGGGCTTGAAGATAACAAAAATTGTGGCAAATTAGCAGATTTTGTTCCGTTGACAAACTACAGGTATGGTTGATCTTGTGGTGTTGATGTTGTAAAGTAGACGGTGTAATGCCTTGCACACACAGTTCATTGCTCCTTTCTTATCCTGGAAAGACATTTTATTTCTTTGGTTTCTATATGTATGTGTTGTATCTAGATGAATACTTCATGTGCTTGAAGCGGTAATTGTTTTTAAGGCCTTAATCAGAGAACATTTATTTGCTTCTCTTATATGACTTGCTTATAGACCATTACTGCTGCACCCCTTCTTGTGGTTGGAGCATTCTATGCAACTGTATGTATGGCCTGTAAATCTAGTGATCCGGAAGTCAGTGATTAATATGGGATGCTTTGTTACCAATTTTAGAAATATAATATACTAGACATGATTTCACTTATATTTTATGCAATTCATCCATATTACTTACACAACCTAAAAGGTTATTGTCTAT
The DNA here is from genome assembly GCA_019208055.1 of Stipa capillata. Lineage (NCBI taxonomy): Eukaryota > Viridiplantae > Streptophyta > Magnoliopsida > Poales > Poaceae > Stipa > Stipa capillata. Next base: position 60,701 of record JAGXJF010000632.1, read on the forward strand.
ATGTTGTGTTCCTGATCTATGAAAAATTATCTGCAGGCTTGAGAGGAAGTTTGGGATTTTTAGTAAATTAGATGCTTGCTCTTTTGTAGCAAATGTTTATGATGATGGGAACCTTGTTAGCATAGTGACTGATTGCTCCCCACATGCTACCCATGTTGCAGGCATTGCGGCCGCTTTTCACCCTAAAGTATGTTTCTTAATCCTTGGCTTTTCATTTAAACCAAAATTATAGAAGCATTAAACTATTGAAATGTTCTTAAACAGGAACCTTTGCTTAATGGAGTTGCGCCTGGAGCACAACTGATTTCCTGTAGAATTGGAGATACCCGCTTAGGATCAATGGAGACAGGGACAGGCCTGGTTAGGGCCTTGATAGCTGCAGTAGAGGTGATAATACTCCCTCCATTCTGTGCATCAGTCATTAGAGTAAATAACATCATATTTGCTTCTGGTATATTTAACATACCTTCATGAATGCCTCCCAATCAAGTGCTTAATGGTCGAGGAATAATTATTCGATTTTTTTTGTTCTGCCTGATATCTCAAGTCTTTTTGGTGACCTGCTTCCTTGAATTCTTGTATATCCAGCACAAATGTGATCTGATTAACATGAGCTATGGTGAGCCTACACTTCTTCCTGACTATGGAAGATTCATTGATCTTGTTAATGAGGTGGGCTCCTGTTCCATGCTGTTATTTCTTATCCAGATTCATTCTTGGACTTTCTAGTCCTCTCTGTTAGAATGTTCTGTACAAATTTAGCTGGAGCTCTATGTTATTTCACAGGTTGTAGACAATCATCGTATTATATTTATCAGTAGTGCTGGAAACAACGGTCCCGCTTTAACCACTGTTGGTGCTCCTGGTGGGACTAGTTCAAGCATTATCGGTGTTGGTGCTTATGTCTCGCCAGCTATGGCTGCTGGAGCTCACTGCGTCGTACAACCTCCATTGGAGGGGATGGAATACACATGGTATGTGATCAGTTGGTAATTCTATTATGATGTTTCACAATACAGTTGTCAAACAGTGGCATCATCTGAGGCCATCTTGTTGAGAATGACAAAACAAAATAGATTGTGCAATTAAAGTAGGTCAGATAGAAGAATTTAACCTCAACCTTTATGCAAATTAAAATTGTACTGTCTATTTCGTCTGTTTATAAGGCCACCTTTTTGTAGACATACCACGATATGAGTGTATATTGTGGGTACATCCTCATATATGAACTTAGAGAAAGATGTTGTGTTATGGGCTTTGATGTTTGGTGCTCCTTCATGGTTCAGGGATTTACACTTATGTCTCCTCGCTTAGGAATATTTCTCGTAGGCCCTAGCCTTCTCAAATTAGCAGTATCTGACCAGGTTGTGGAAAAGGGGGAAAATCTAAGTCATCGTAATCCGGGTGAACCGGATGGTTTTCTCAGCACGCGCACACAAACATGTATAGATTATACTTTTCTCGGTGAAATGTTGGTAGTAGTTGGGAAAAAGGGTAAGGATGGCCATATTGTCTTGTGGTATTGCTTCTCTGAAGTAACTCAATGTTTTATGGTTGGTAGATCGTGATTTTCAAATTTGATCAAATGTGTTAGGTTTAAGGAAAAGCATGGGTACTGGCTGTGTAGCACTACTGTGCTTCTACCTCGAGGATGATGGTTACTTATGTTTGGAACCCTTCTCACATCATGCGTATGCCTGCATATGTGTTGTGGTCCCACAGATTCTATGAACCTTCTTGAGACATTATGAGATCCCCGTTCCCCAATCTGTAAGATTATATTTTATTTTTTACACATAGTTCAGAGGACCAAACTTCCTATACATTGACATAAAGAAAAAGGAAAGAGGGACAAGTCGATCATCATGTCCTTTGAAGCGTTGCTGAATTCTGAAGGTCGGTCTGGACTTGCTATGATATTATACCTAACTTCCTATACGAGTGTCTTGTTCTGGCAGATATGATATTATATGTTATTGGGTCATTTGAATTTCATCTTGATGGAGGTCTCTGCACACTGTAGGTCACAGGTTCCTGTTTGGAATGACTTGCTGGTCCACCTGGTTCGCTAAAATATCCCATTAATTAATAAGTGGTTAATACAGCTGCTAGGTGCTAGCTAATCAATGCATTAAGTTGTGTTTTTACTTCTAGTCTCGCATAAGATAGGTGGTGAATTCATACAGAGCTTGTTCATAATTTTTTCTTGACCTAACACATGGTTCACTAGAACTGTTCTGTGATTAAAGAGTAACATTTTTTTTTATTGCTAATTGAAATATGATTGGATCTTTAAGGTCTAGTCGAGGCCCTACTGCTGATGGGGATATTGGTGTCTCCATTAGTGCGCCTGGTGGAGCAGTTGCCCCTGTACCAACATGGACACTTCAGTCTCGCATGCTCATGAATGGTACTTCTATGTCATCTCCTTCTGCCTGTGGTGGGGTTGCTCTTCTTGTTAGCGCCATGAAGGTTTGTCTGGCCAACATCTTCTCCATGCAATGTGATCAACATTTTTTTGTATTTGGTAAAGCTAGACCATGTATTTAGCTATTTTAATGAAGGATATATTTTAGGCTGAAGGCATTCCATTAAGCCCTTATACCGTGAGGAAGGCAATTGAGAATACAGCTGCATCTATAAGTGATGTGCCTGAGGAGAAACTGACTACAGGACATGGGCTTTTGCAAGTTGATCGGTTAGCACAAATTATCTTGTCTCTGTTGTGCTCTATGACATCTTTCTTAATCTAATGATGTTGATTTTGAGTTAACATTATTATTGCTGCTTTGTCAGGGCTTTTGAATATGCGCGACAGGCTAAGAAGTTGCCACTTGTTTCTTATAGAATCTCAATCAATCAAGTAGGGAAGTCAAGTAAGTATCATTTCTTTTTATATTATTTAATCTAATAAATCTTCTGCCGAAGAACCTTATAATTCTCATTTAATCAAGTGGTGGCAAGGTTCCTTCTGTTTCATTGAAGGCATTCTTACTTTAAAGCTTTAATAATTTGTACAAAAGTTGCATTTTATCTTGAAGTAAGCATTTGGAGTAATGGCGGTCTTGCATATGTGTGTGCAGACATTCATGATCTGTGAGGTAGGCTTTACGCTAAGTACTTCTGCTATCCCTGATTGACGATGTAATCTTAACATCCTCATATGTCATGCTATGCTCATTATTTTTTAATTTTACATTTTTCAGTGTGGCTGTTGCTCCTGTTTCACTATATTTGTCCATAGCCTACCATGCTCACAGACCAAGGAAGCATTAAATCTAACAAAAAATTAATGAGAATGGCCATACATACCCCTATTAAATGACAAGCTACAATCACTTAACCTCTTCTGAAGCAATTTTTTTCTGAGAAGCTCCTCTTCCGAAGCATTTAGGTAGGGATAGAGAGTGGAAACACTGCAACAGATACACTTCTGACTCCCTCAATAGACAAACATTCTGAAACTTTTCTGAGAAGCTCTTCTGAAGCATTTAAGTAGGGATAGGGAGTGGAAACACTGTAACATCTACACTTCTATTCTCTCCATGGAGAAACATTCTGAAAAGGAGACTCTCAAGGCCATGAACAAATTTAATGAAAAGGAGGCATTAGTTACAGTTACAGCTTCTACTGTAGCCAATATTATATTGGTAATTTGGTATTTTTATATTAGTTCTGCAATTTTGGCCTAGAATAGCAGTTTCCGGAAAACGAGGCAAACAAATGGGTATGAATGTATGACGGACTACCCTGAGCAGAAACACTTAAAGATCCATAACAATTGATGTTGAGTTGATACATTATGTTGATAACATGACACGATGTCTAATTTGCAGTTCCAAAACTAAGAGGGATATATCTACGTGGGAGCAATGCATGTCAACAAACAAGTGAGGTCAGTTCCTGGTAACTTGTTTCCTTTTCGAGAAAACACTTGTTTGGATTATCCTGTCATGCTTATGTTTTCCATTCTCCCAAAAGAGAGTGGAATTATCAGCAGTGTCCTTTTACTTCTATAATAGCCTTGTAGGAGTGTAGACTCCTTTATGATCAATAAGGTTAAAGAAATGCTTTACCACTTTGTGTCTGTAGTGAAGCACAAAATGTTACCTGTATTAGATGTTTCCCATTGTTTTAATCATTAGAGTAAGTGTATATTTTGTTGTTTTGCTTTACAGTGGACTGTCCAACTTGAACCAAAATTTCATGAGGATGCCAGTAATTTGGAGCAATTGGTTCCATTTGAGGAGTGCCTGCAGCTGCATTCCACTGATAGCTCCGTTGTTAGTATTCCGGAGTATATATTGTTGACAAACAATGGGCGCAGTTTCAAGTTGGTACCTGATTTTCTCCCACTCTTCAGCTCAACAATAATAATTTTAAAATATGAACTTATATTTGGTCTTGCTATAATTGTTGAGACTTCAGGTTTATAAGAACATGTCCGGTAAACTGAATTGCAGTTTGTAGCCCATCTAGTTATAGGTAATGATTATGCATATATTTGCCATCCAAACATGATTGCTGATGCCTGATTGTCTTCTTCATTTATGCAAGTAGCAACCTGACATCACTTAAAATGATATACATCGAAGTTATAGAAGGCATTATAACTTATAAAGGCTCTTCAAACACAACATGTAGGTTCATATCATACCACACAATTGGCAGCTGAAACTAAGACTTGATCAATGATATGCGCTGTTTATTTTGTCAAGTGTCATGCTTTCATTTGTTTTGCTTTGCCTTTTTGCAGCATTGTTGTCAATCCTGTTAACATCAGCAGTGGCCTTCACTACTATGAAGTTTATGGCATGGATTGCAGAGCACCATGGCGTGGACCCATTTTCCGTGTGCCAATTACTGTAATAAAACCTATTGCTCTATCGGGAGAGCCGCCAGTATTGTCACTTTCAAAACTTTACTTCAAGTCAGGTACTCATTTTTATTCACTTACTTACTGGAACTCCTGATTTTACTTAAAATATATTATCGTTGCGCTCATTCTTTTGCATATGCGCATATGTTAACATGCCCTATATTCACAAACCTTTAGAGAGTTTTCTGAAGTGCGCAAAGTGCACTCTTGGAGAAACTAGATACAGATGCACCTATATGCAGATATGACTTTCCCAAGCATCATCTTTCTGTATTTATTTCTAATCTCACAGATCCACTGAAAGTGACTGGTAAATGTGATTTTGGTTCGTTAAAAGGCTGCACCTTTGCCCCCTTCAAAGTCTGTTATCAACCGATAAACTCTGTCTTTCTGCACAAATTCAGTTAAAATCACTTAGAATATGCTCAAGCTCCCTTGTCTCAAATTTTGCTTTTCTCCTGGGGATTGATTGGCCACTATATCTTGTTTATTTTGACCTATTACTACTATGCTGAACCATGATCAGAATAAATCTATCGACCAATACTTCCAGATATTTAATTAATTTCACTCTGTTTTGATACATAAATAAAGACAAGTTAGTTTGTTTTGATCTTCTTGCTTACAGGCCATATTGAAAGGAGGTTCATAAATGTGCCTATTGGAGCTTCGTGGGTGGAAGTTACCATGCGCGCATCAGCCTTTGATACTCCTAGAAGGTTCTTTTTGGATACTGTTCAGGTATACACTAGATGAAGACTCTATCTTCATTCTGACGCTTTAAAGATGCAAATTCTAACATCAAATATGACTTTATGACAGATATGTCCACTGAAACGACCTATTAAATGGGAGGCTGTTATTACTTTCTCTTCACCTTCTCTCAAGAATTTCAGTTTTCCTGTTGAAGGTGGCTTAACTTTGGAATTGTCTATAGCCCAGTTCTGGTCTAGCGGAAATGCTAGCCATGAACCTACCTGTGTTGATTTCGAGGTACTTTTGTCTACTTTAACAATATTTCTGATCAGACTTAATTTTTGACCGCCTAGCTAAAATTTGTAAACAGACTGGCATAGCATCTGGTTTATGTTGAATGACATTATGCTTAAATATTCATTTTCAACTACGCAGATTGTGTTTCATGGAATATCCATTGATCAGAAAGTGATTGCCCTTGATGGTAGTGAGTCACCTATGCGTATTGTTGCTAGATCATTATTAGCATCAGAGAGGCTTGTTCCTGTTGCCACTCTGAACAAGGTTAGTCAAGAACCTAAGAAGCCTGTGACTACTTAATCTTTTTACCATATATTGATTTTTGTGGCTTGCAGGTCAAGACACCTTATCGACCAGTGGAGTGTAATCTTTGTTCACTTCCCACCAGCCGTGATAGATTACCCTCTGGCAAGCAAATTATTGCACTGACTTTAATGTGAGTTCGTATTTGGTTCTGGGATAGCTATGCATTCTAGTTAGTACTTGATTTTGTTTTCATAATCTTTCTTCCTCTGAATCTCTACAGGTACAAATTCAAACTAGAGGACGGTGCTGAAATAAAGCCCCATGTGCCCCTACTTAACAACAGAATATACGATAACAAGTTTGAGTCTCAGTTCTATAGAATATCAGATTCAAATAAGGTGCACTTCTTTTCATTATAGAAAATTATTTATTTAATTCCTGTATCTCTTCGATGGCAGGAGGGTTTAGATGTCCTTTCCAGGAACTGTTAGTTCTCTGGTGGTGATTTAAACTATTATGAATGGACTTGGTGTAACATTTGTTGTATTGCATTGAGGCCCAAAGGGCAAATATATAGATTACAAGAGACACAAACCCTAGACTATAGTACAATACCAGTTATACCCTTAACATAAACATTCGTACCTTTTTTATTCTGTTCTGCATGCACTAGTCCAGAGTCCAGTATTCTGAGTATACTTTGTGTTCGATCTCATATCATTCTTCTACCTAAGCATACCATTTTGCCATACTAAATAGATAATCAGAAAACGGAAATGCTCTACAGCATTCAACTAAATTCCTTTTGTGATTTCAATTGAATTTATAACCTTTGGATGTGCTTGAAGTTCCATGCGCCAGGCCTCCTCTCCCCCGGTTGTCACATGGGTACAGCAGTATAGATGGAAGGCACCATGCTGGCCCACATGCATCTGCGCCATAAGAAGCAGCAGTAATTGGCTTGATCTTTCGTTAGTGAGTTAAAGAACGAGTTTGGTTTAAATTAGGAAGTTGAGATATATTAGGAAATAAGAGTTAGAGTTCAGTACTAGTAGAATATAAGAGCTTGTACTAGCTAGGACGATTGTTAGGATACGGCATTTGCATAATGAATCAAGCCAAGAGTTATTAAGCAGACGCGGGCTGTACGACCGGGAGCACCCCTACTGGTACAATGTTGTGTAGTTGCTCTCTTTCAAAATTCGGTTTTTGCACATCAAAAACCAAATTTACCAAATTATTTTTAGAAACAGAACCTCATAAGCCCAAAAAAAAATTTGGTACGATGTTTCTGTTCTTTTTGTATTTCCCAAAATACAAAAAAATTCTCACCAAACAATGAACTATATAAAACAAGATGTACATGATAGACACTTAAATTTAGTTTAGACATCTGACTAGAGGCATGTAATCTTTAGAGTGAAGCTTACGTTTGCCAGCGCCAATGTGACTACCATAGGCCCATGGCCCCTGTGCTAAATGAAGTATTACACTTTGTGTTCGCTAATTCGGTAAATAGGGTTTTCACATTGTGAAAATTGCGCCATTTACCATATGCCAAATAAGGTGAGATACCAATAGCAAATATCGAATATGCCAAATATTTGGGTATTTTCAGCACGGTTCTTGTGGCTGACCATTCAGGGTTAAAGTGCCCATCCCTACTCCTGGCCCCATTATTAGTTCAACGTACATATCTGATACTCCCTTACTGACTTAGAATATTTCCTTTTTGTATTAAATAGTGTGTTTACTCTTCTGGCGATGTCTATCCTAGTTATGTCAAACTTCCGAAAGGCGAGTACACATTGCAATTGTACATAAGGTACAGCTCTCCCACCTACCAAATATTTATGTATACATGGTTACATATGTTAGGCGTTCTGTGTTTTTGCTAATTCGTTATTGAAGTGATTTGTTTTTCAGAAGATGACATAGTTGAATGTGAGTTAAGATAAAGAAACTAATTATGATATTCTGTAACTTTGCATAACCAACACTCAAAGTCAGACCTAACTAAACCACTACAGCTTGGTTAAGTTCAAGAGGGTGATACTAACTGTGAATCATCTGCCGCAAGAGGGTATACATTGAGAATGGAAATCTAGAGCATACTAGAGATTGACCTTTGTACTGTGTTTAGTTCATTCTTACCCCAAAATTAAAAGGTTGACAGGAATACAGAATAGGAGTAGAGCACCAGTGCTGAAAGTTGATAGGGAAACAAAATATATTTTTTCTCTTTATTTGCTGCTTAAACATTCTGTTTTGTTTAAGGACATTCTGTTTTGTTTAAGGAGCTTTGTTTTGTGTCTTCTAGACTGCATTTTATTTACTGCTTTTCTTAGTTTGTGAATTATGTGGTGCTGTTGTGGTTTAATTTCAAAATAATTCAGATAGCTATGCAATCTTAAACATTCTGAGGAGGAAAAGCAGAGAGGGAAAGGAATATATTTCGGCAATATGGGGATCCTTTTTTTCATATATGTGTGCTGTTGTCTTATGTCATATGCTTTGACAATGTCATCTATGATAATCTATAGTTTGTTGCTTCCATAAAAAAATGGTCTATTGCATGAATCTGTCTTATGGATGGGTGTAGGCATGAGAATGTGCAATTCTTGGAGAAGCTGAAGCAATTGGTTCTGTTTATTGAGAGGAAACTAGAGAAAAAGGTATTCCATCTAATACCCATGTTGCTAATGAGACTCATTTCAGTACATGTTTTATTGATGGCTCGGTGATGAATTTCCTTGTTAACTGTGTATAACAAAAGATATTTTACATAAAAGCCATGTTATTTGCCTTTTTTTTTGGAGCCATGGGTTGGGCTCATATAGGTAAATTGCTATACATATTTGGCTTAAAAATTTGTGAATTATCCTGGGTATAGCGTTGCATATTAACATCCGCTATTTTAATGTGGTTTTGTACATTGGGGACCACCAAAAAAAACGTATCATCAATATGCATCATTTTGCACGTATAGAATCAGTCCTATAGAGGGTCATACTACTCAGGTTGTTGCTCAGACGACAGATACTCAGATAGGCCACATAATTATCTGAATTATGTGCTTTTTTGCATTCCTCTAGACTTGTTCTAGTAAAAGGTTAGTCACAGGCTTTTAAGTCAGCAGAAGATGTTATTAATTAGTAATTCTTGGTTGATGATCTTCAGATGGCTGATAATACACTGTATTCTTTTGCTCCACGGAGCTGGGAGTGAAACATTATCTTGTTAACGTTAAATGTTTCAAGAAGGAGAATGAGTCTCTCTTTCTCTCAGTATGTCCAATTACTATGCAAGTTGCAAGCTAAACTGTTGACTCTTATCATGAATTTTGCACATACAGAATAGTTATTACCAATTACCGGTACAGGGTTGATGTAGATGTTACAATTTAATTGCAGGATTTCATTCAATTAGGTTTCTACTCTGAACCTGATGGTCCTATAGTTGGAAATGGCACCTTCAAATCCTCTGTTTTAGTTCCAGGGTACGTTTTGTTTGAATGTTCACTACCGTCTTATTTACAATAACACCTTGTCACCAGTGTTGCTTAAATTTTTAGAGAATCTGAAGCATTCTATGTGGGTCCACCATCTAGAGAAAAACTTCCAAAGGTACATATCGTTTTGATGTAATTTGATTAGATATCACTATATCAGTTTTGTGATTTTGTTTTGGTGTTGTATGTCGAATTGCTTTGCAGAGTGCTCAACCTGGGGCTGTTTTAGTTGGCTCCATAACCTATGGTATAGTAAGCTCATTCAACAAGAAAGATGAACAAAACCAGCATGCTCCAGCATCTTATAGTATTTTATGTCTCATTCCACCATCAAAGGTCAGTATCACTGGATTAAATCGTCAATTCCCTTTACTTGACTATTATTTTAGCTGTTATTATGATCCTTATATTAATGCTAAACCACTAGTTCAGATATTGTAAATTCATATAGGATCATAATAGAGAGGTCCGCACAATACAGCTCTACTAGTTTTCAGTCTTCACTATATGTTTGCTGCTCTATGTTTGTCTCACTTATTCAATGTATTTGGTATGTTTGCTGCTCTATGTTTGTCTCACTTATTCAATGTATTTGGTATGACTATGTAAATTCCAGGTTAATCATGATGAAGAAAAGGGGGTTTCAATTGAAATGAAGAGTATTTCTGAGCGGTTACATGAGGAGGTTGGCACACTTAAGTAGCTCGCTAAATACCATTCACTTGAATTCAGATTTCTGTTGAAGTTCTAACACAACTATTTTGTTTCACAAGCTCTCAACTCATTTTATCATTTTGTGAAAAATTCTTATGTTCGTCGGTAATACATTCTTAAATGCTAGATCCATGTAATTTATTATCAAGGATACCCTAGGATAGATTACTGTGAACTTCAGTTAATTGGAAAGAATCCTGACAAACGCCTGCTTTTAGATAATAAAAAAAGTTGTTTTGCTTATTGCAATTGAAATTCCTTGGGAGTTATACGATCTTCACAATAAGTTGAATTATTAGGTTCGAGACACCAAGATAAAGTTTCTTTCCGGCCTTAAGCAAGAAAGTGATGATGACAAGTCTGCCTGGACTGAGCTTGTCACTTCTCTTAAGGTAGTAACGACTTCTCTTCCTTAGTCATTTTTTCATCTTATAATTTAAGATACACTAAGAAAAAACCAGATGTGATGATTTAATTATATCTGCATGTTGTTAAATTTATCACTTTGTTTGTAGTTTGTTAATATACGTCTATAGTCTTTTTTACTTGATACTTCATAGAAAATTTTATATGCATGGATTGTTATTTCCTTTTGTCTTGTTTTTGTATTATCCTTTATGTGGTTGCAGAGTAATATGACTCAATCGTCTGCACATGTTTATTGTTTTATTTACATATTTCGCTGACCATGTCAATCTGACTTTGGAGGTCCATGCATGCCTTTGGTTTCCTTTTTCTTATCTTTGTGAAAACATGTTGTTTATAGAATTACTGTGGTACCTCTGCTCTAATTTTAGTTGTTCTTCATACTCAGAAATACAATTAAGATATGTAATAAGATGTTATATCTTATGAAATTTTTTCTTGCTAAAGATGTTTATCCTTCCGATATTGTGTTATTGAAGTGAAATGTATCTGGTTGCATTGTTGTTTTCTGTAATGTCAGTGAACTTACCATAACCTTTTCTGGCATATTGCAGTCAGAGTATCCAAAATATACACCTTTGCTTGCCAAAATTTTGGAATGTGTGCTTCAAAAAGCAACTCCTGATGATAAGATTAGCCATTACAAAGAGGTAACTGATATCAAATTTTCATTTATGTTGCTCTGCATCAATGTTGAATTGCTGGACTTAGCAACTATGAATAAAGGTGCTGTCTTCGTATGAAGCACACTTCTTGTTTAAAGATTCATAACTTTTTACTGTTTCTATGATTGGATACATGGTACAGTTTGGTTAGTGTCTTTTTGAACTCACCACTAGGGGCAACATGATGTATCTTTTACCCTTTCACAATTACAAAAAGATCTGATCCATTAGTTCATGACTTGATGCAATATAATGTTATCATGTGTCTAATTCCTTCAGATAGGGAAATTTTTGCTGATGAAGAAACTGGCTTGAAGTTCATTCATATATCCTGATGTTCAATATACTGGCAATACTGAATAGTGTTAGACCTGAATGCAAGAATTTAAGCCTTAAGTGGACAGAAAACTAGAACTGATTTCGTCACTGTTTCAGGACATAAAAACTACTGATGTGCATATGTTCATTCTAGCCAACAATCAGTCAATCACATGGTCTACAGTCATGATATATATAACTATATAACTACCTGATAGGATTGCCAAGGTCAATTTGTTCTAATCACATTTTCCTTTCGATGTCAAGGCCTGGTAACTACATATAATTCACAGTGTTCTTCACCCTCCCTTCAGACTGTACTGTCATTTTGGTGGAGATTAATTCTTTACTGTCAGAATAATGATATCAAATTCTTAATTTCAAGAAAAATGTAGATATATTACTTCTGTAGTTTTATGTCAGTATTCATGCTCAAATAAGTCATCTTCATTTTTACTTGTCTGTCAACATTTATTTTCCAACAAAAGATGTTTGTATTTCTTACTTTGTCATGATCTTCTTGGCGTCCAGGTTGTTGCTGCAGCTGATGAGGTTGTGGCCAGTATTGACAACGAAGAACTGGCAAAAATTTTGTCTCTAAAACCCGATCCCGAGGATGAAGAGTCACAGGTATCTAAATACTATTTACTATCTTTTGTCTTTATATTAGTGAAATACTGAAATGTATCAGCTCCTACTGAATGCTGCTTTCCTGAAATATTTACTGCCTGATAGAAAACTATGAAAAAGATGGAAGAAACGCGAGACCAGCTAGCTGATGCACTATACCAAAAAGGTCTTGCATTAGCAGAAATAGAGTCGCTAAAGGTGCATCATCTTCCTTCACATTTTCTCCTTTAAATTTGTATTATGTACTCGTATGATCAATTGTCATAACCTAGAAACTGGGTTCCACATTATACACTTTGGTGATCTACTCTAGAAAACTGTTATATCAACTTTGTAAGCAAAAATGAGATTAGTGTTCCTATTTTGTTAGCATATTTTTTCCTCCTGATGTCTAGCCAGTGTTATCTAGGGTCACCTCGTTTTCCAGGCAGAGGCAATCCGCGGAGGTCATTATGGCCAGTCGCCTCGCCTTGAGAGGCAGATCGAGAGGGAGGGAGGCAGAGCTCATTGCCATCGCAGCTGCCTCCTGTGGTGCTTGTTGTCCTTACCACCACCCCTGTTGTTGCTAGCCGTTGCTGTCGGCAGCCCCTTAGCCAATTCCACTGGCCGCGAGAGGGAGGGAGAGGCAGTTGGAAGCAAGAGGGAGGGACGGAGCAGCGAGAGGGGAGTGGGAGGGATGGAGAGGCAGGTGGAAGTAGGAGGGAAGGACCAGCAGGAGAGGGAGTGAGGTGTCTAGGGTTACAGATACAGTGAGGACTGATTCTCTTGACCAGTGGGGGCGGTGCTGGGGGATCTTGGCTGAGCTGGTGGGCTTGGCCAGGCCACCTTCTCCTTTCCCTTTTCCCTCCTTTTTCTGTTCCTTTCCTTTATCTTTACCTTCTCAGCCTTTCTTCAGGCTTGTCAAGGTACCTCACTTAGGCACCATGATAACCTTGGTCGTAGCATTGTACATTGTCAACTGGGTTCAAAGTTTGCAATTTCTAGTCAGAACATGTATTTATGATATGTCTGCATATTGTTAAGGTGTTCCTTGTGGAAATAAAAGATACTTTCTTTGATGACAGCCTGACGAGTCAACTGAGGCATCTGCTAAAGACGTTTTCGAGGAGAATTACAAGGAATTAATTAAATGGGTTGATGCTAAATCTACAAAATATGGCTCTCTGTCCGTCTTACGTGAGAGGCGCTGCGGAAGACTTGGCACGGCATTGAAGGTATACTCCCTACCAAGCGCTCATTATCTCAAAAAATAGACAGTTGACTTTGCCAAATAGTTCTGACTGGATGATTGCGGGTTCAAGTAAACACATTTAGGCATTGCAGAATATCCCTTGTCTAATGGGTGCTGTCCCTCTAGTTTACACATGTAAATCTTTGGTGTGTGCAGCACTGCAAAATCTTCAACCTATGTTAGGTAGCTTTCCTTGGCTATCAACAAGTGGTATGTCCAAGATTTCAATGGACAGCATTTGTCAACAATGGAAATTTAAGTCCTTGCGAGCGATGATAAAATGTCGTTCCCTTAAGTCACTTTGGTCTCTTAACTCACTGATATAGTGATATTGTTGATCTCCACAGTTTCGTCAATCTTACTAAATCTGTGATAATAAAATTACTACATTTTGTTTATTCATGATCTAAGTAGAGTTTGCATCAAGCTCCGTTGTAACTAACATGCAATGGTTCAAGTGCGTTCTGATGGCAGGCACTACCAACAAAATTATCACTGCCACAACCATCATATTTATCGTACGAACTCTTATAAATGGTTAAAACAACGATAATTCATGTGCTCCTGGGTTAAAAAACAATTTACGAATTTCAAAAAGTTATGAAAAAAAATCACACAAGCTAATGTGAGGCAGGAGCACATGCTCCTGAGAGCCTTATCGCTGCTCTATAGGATATTATTGTTATTGTATCAATCAATTTGCACTGCATAATCGATCTATTTATGAAACTAGAGTATTCGAGAGTTGAGAGACGAGAGCGTAATCAACAAGATGAAGGATCAAACCAACAAAATTAGATGACTATGTTCAGCATTCCTGAAATCTGGCACTATTTTTTATTTTATTTTTTGCCATCGGAAACCTTGCTCTTTTTTTTCTGTTTTACCTATGAACTCTTGCTGATATTAGCTATTTTCATGATGGTCAGGTGCTAAGTGACATGATTCAAGATGACTCCGAGCAACCAAAGAAAAAGCTTTACGATATGAAGATCCAGCTGATTGAGGAGATAGGATGGGCCCATGTATCAGCCTACGAAAAGCAGTGGATGCATGTCCGCTTTCCCCCATCTTTGCCTCCCTTTTAATTGTTAACCCAGTATGTTTACCATACTTTTCAGCCTCGGTGGGTTGAGTACTTAGTGTCATCGTTGGATGCAATATTCGTTTTTTCCGTGGTCCTCCAACTGACATTTTATTTAAATGGTAATAAAATCTAAGAAGCATGCAATAGCTGGCACGTTGGGTTTTCGATCTGTGCAATTTTTGCTATCAGTTATCATCTTTGGTTCCAATTCTTGACTCCAATGAGGTCATCCACTATCAGTTGCTTTCAGCATGCATGATTATATTGTAGCATAAACCTCAGGTGAAAAAGCTGGATGACTGCACGGTTTAAATGCTGCTCATAGCCTCGCACGGAGCATCTGATCTTTGTTAGACACGAGCATGCAAGGGCAAGAGTAAAGTCATTTTCCCCCAAATAACAGTACAAATATTTCACAAACGCTGGATCA
Organism: Stipa capillata; assembly: GCA_019208055.1. Lineage (NCBI taxonomy): Eukaryota > Viridiplantae > Streptophyta > Magnoliopsida > Poales > Poaceae > Stipa > Stipa capillata. The sequence continues at coordinate 75,834 of JAGXJF010000632.1, forward strand.
GAGACAATTACTCTGCATCGCTACATTGCAACATTCACATGGATCGATCCAACTACAAAATACACACGTTGCGCCTTCTATGTCACCGGTGGAACGATTAGTAGCTCCTCAGTCGGCATCACCGGTGGAATGATCAGCAGCTCGTTCTTTCTGGGCAGCGCTCATGGGACGATCGTCACGTCCTCCTTTACGGGCATCGCAACGCGTCGACCTTGGCAGCAGCAGCAGCCGGAGGAGAGTTTGCATCGTAGCTAGCGAACCATGGGAGCTTGAGCGCGGCGGCCGCCGTCAGCCGCTCGTCAGGGTCGCACGCGAGAAGGCCGTTCAGGACCTCGAAGCCGTCCTTAGACAGCATCTCCTCAGGGAACAGCTTTCGCAGCCTGCTGTGCTGCTCCAGTTGCATCTGGGGCACCGCGGTGGCGAGCGGTAGGGACTTGAACACCGGCCACGTTATGTCGTCGGGCATGCCGAGCGCGTGGAAGATCCTCCACAGATGGGCAATCTCCGCATCGCACTTTGACAGCATGTCGAGCACGGCAATCTCCGCATCGCACCGTGACAACATCTCGAGCAGGGAAATCTTCACAGGCTCTAACAACATCTTTCCGGTGATAAGCTCTGTCATGACGCAGCCGAGTGACCATGTGTCCACAAGCGCGTCGCAGTCCGGCTTTCCCATGAGCATCTCGGGCGCCCTGTACAGCATTTTGCCGACCTGTTTGTGCGGTGGCGCCTCAGTCATGGACATGGCCAGCCCAAAATCACAGATCTTTACGACTTTATCGCCTTCCCCGACGAGGATGTTGGCCGGGTTGATGTCGCGGTGGACGATACGGCGCTCGTGCATCTCCTTGGCCCCGGTCAGGAGTTGCCACATGAAGGTGCACACCGTGGCTTCCGGGAGCGGCGGGCTGGCGCGTCTCTCCCGCAGGAAGTCGTGGAGGCTCCGCCCGACATACTCCATGACGAGGCCGAGGTCGCTGGTAGTGGGGTCGCGCACGACGCCATGGAAGCCGACGACGTAAGGGTTGCCGTTGCACGCCTCCAGGAAGCGGGCCTCCCGCAGCAGCTCGCTGGCGTCGGCGGGCTCCTCGATGTCATAAGGCGAGCGAAGAATCTTGATGGCGACGGTTTGATCGTTGACACGGTGGCGGCCCTTGACGACGATGCCGTAGGAGCCCTCTCCGAGGCGACACGTCTCCTCGTAGTCCTCGGTGCTGCCGATATGGGGCTTCTTGATCTTGCAGAAGGTTGTTTTTTTTGCGAATCTTCTCTTCTTGCGGCTGGTCGCTCTTGGGTTGGTCTGGCCGTCGAGAATGGCAGCAGGTCGCTTGCAGACGGCCATCGCGCTGAACTGCTAAAGACGGGGGAACGCGCGATCGAGGTGGAGGCGGTGGGGAAGTAGATGGCGAGGGGAGGAACGGGAGCTAGGAATATATAGAGGGATGGCCTCGGTAGAGAAGTACTCGTCCGATTCAGATTCGGAGTGAAAACTTGTGCCCCGATGCGATTGGGTGTTCGTATGTTGGTTTCCCGATTGTCAATCGGACACGGTGGAGTTACGGTGGATTGCTGGGTGCGAGGTGGGCCGTGTCACGAAACTGGGCCTCATACGGGGTGGGCTGACCGACGTGTCACATATTTTCTATGGCTCATGTGGTCAATTGTTAAATTCTAACCGTCACGTAGATAGTCTATAAATATAAAAATAATCTCTATATTATTTTACACATAATACTAAGAGTTCGTACTTGTAAGAACAAATCTAATAAAGAGTAGAACACTATTTTAATCCTTGTATCTATTTTACTTTCTCTACGTGTTTGATCTACTACTTGTTATACGGCTATCGGGTCACATCTTACGATGTTGGTTTCACAACACCTTATCTGCACGGGACTCTCCTTAAGCCTATGGACCAGGCTACCTTTGCAACGGTTTTGAGGTAGTCATCAAATCGATGACCGTCATTAGATCTAGTAGATCAAATTCAATGTTCATATTACTTTTTGCTTTCGTCTCTTGCTTTCTACATTGAATTCTCATTTCTATTTGCTACGTCGTGTTTTTGGAGATCAATCTAATCTGACCTAACGAACGTCATCTATTGACACATGGTTTAATAGATGGAGCTATAACAATCACCACGCCACATGCAAATCACACCAGCACAAAACCGGAAACTCCGCCACAACGTGCTACAGGTCGGCTTGATCCATTATCACATGTCGTAGCGTGAGATTGTTACCTCGGCATGGAACTAAGGGTGACGCTATTGCATCATGCAAGGACATCGCCGGTACAATCGAACGATGCACGAAGCACCATTGCTAGCAATAAATGAACAAGGTAGCATCACGCTCTTGCATGACCTCGGACACCATCCCCAGCATCATCGTGACGTCACGAAGGCTGCAACAAGTGCCACCACGCTGACGTGCCGCCCGGAATAGGCGCATGCATGCCGGGAAAATCGTGCATAGCTTAACTGCGCTTGCCGGCCTTGTAGGCCAAACGAGGCACACTGCACACAGAATTGCCATGCTTGCAGGCTTGATGGGCTATGCGGGCGGGCGGGCGGCGCGCAGGCTAGGTGGATTGGCCCACCGCGTGCAGCAGGCTATGCTGACTAGAGGTGGGCCGAGCAAGCCATGTGGTCTGGCCACGCTTGTCGAGTTGGTAGGCCAGGCAGACAGGTGGGCCGCGGCACATCAACAGGCCGTCGGCCCAGCCACGCTTGCAAGCCTAGCATGTTAGGCAAGCGGGCAGGCCGCAGCATGTGGCATGCAGGCAGCCCGCGTCGCGCTTGCCAGCCTGCGGGTTAGGCAGGTAGGCGGGCGGGCCACCAACGAGTGCACACAATCCAATTGCGCTTGCTAGCTTTGAGGGCTAGGCGGGCTGGTGGGCTACCACACACAGGCGCGTAGTTGTGCTGAGCTTGCCTACCTCGAGGACTAGGAGGGCGAGTGGGCCACGGCACCCGCACATGCAGCCCAACTACCCTCCGGTGATCTCAACTGATAATTGATAAAAAAGGATAGGGGTTAAAAATTAGTATATAGAAAATATTACGAGCGTAGCATATAGAGAAAATTGGATACAGACCTTTAGCCTGCCATCTGTCTCTAATTCCTTCTTTTTCTTGAACTTGCCTTCATTCGAGATCTTGAGGATTTGAAGAAAGCATCACGTGGAATCTTGTTGCATCAAGCCGTGATAGGCCCAACATAATGTCCAGGTAGGATATCTGACAAACAAATCATATGAAAAAACCACTATATGTGAGTTGGAGAATTACAAATAGGATATTAATTCATGAAAAAAATGAACGCACAGATAGGAAACTTACGATAAAATAGTGGGATCCGCTGATTGATAGAGTGCCTTTGTTGAACCTCTTGGTGTGCCAGGTCAGAACGGCATCTGCAATGTCATCAACGGTGAATTTACACCAATTGACAGTGGCCTTCATATGTCTGCAATCAAAAAGTAGAAACCTTAAATCAGGGTGTAAAATCTTTAAATGTCATATGATGCAATATGGTAGTGATATTTGACGATTACTGGAGAATGCGTATCTAATTGCTGCATCTGGGAGCACCGGAAACAAAGAATAACATAAATGAGATGTGTGTTGATTGATTATACAATAAATTTATTCAATAATTACTAAGCGTGTGTGCACAAAATATGGTTATTAATCAAAAGATTGATTGAGATTTTATTGAAAAATTTACTACAAACCGGGTAATCATCTAGGAGATAACAAACCATACCACATTAATTAAAAAATACAGCTTAAGTAGGGGCTGAGTTCATGATTTACTGCGTGATACATATCAAATTGCTACATTTCCATATAACTAAAAATACTATATGTCAAGCAACCATAGCAAATAATTAGCAAAATATTGCTGCTACATTTCCTATGGCTTTTCGAACTATCGGCTCCAGAAAGGAATGAAATATATGATCAAATGCTTTGTTCTTCCACTTGGTAGCCTAGTTCGATGTATGATCAAATGAAAGTGTTCTGGTCCAATACAAGTGTTTTTGTCTAATGCTTTACTTCAACTTTGACAACTGAAAGTACTTTGATCAAATGAAAGTGTTTTTGATCCTCCCAAAACATTCCATGCCCTCAACTTTCTGAAGTAGCAGGTCCTTATCTTCTATTTGCTTCATCTAGCAAAGCATGAAAAGAAGAAAAAAAAATTAAAACCATGTACTCTTGATGATCACATAAATCAGAAGCATAAATATAGATAGAAGTCCACTTTCTTACAACTGCAACTAAACTTAAATTTGTAAGATTCAACTGCCAGTGATAGAAGTTCACTGGCTAGATATAATGATTTCAGCCACCAAGACAACTCAGAAAAATCTTTGTGCAAGATATAACTGCCACTACATTTTATGTTAGAGAGAACTGCATCTCATATATACATCTACATGTCGATCGCACACATGCATTAATTAATCATGTATCTGTTATCTCCATGGGAATATATATGGGTATAGAGCTAGCTAAATTAGCTAAAGAAAATAAGCGCTGCTCAGCATAATAATTAGCTAAATCCCATTTTCAAACGCCAGCTGTGTAGCTAACAGTAATTAAGCCAATGCCATGATCGCGATCACCACCAAATAAATATTACGAGGCTAGGTAAAAAGCGTAAAAAAAGTGGCAACTCACTGTTGCACTTCATGTGATGATATTGAAAATTTTACATCATGCATGATACACACCTAGATCAATAAGGTTTACATCCTAGATAGCAACATAATTAAATATATAAAAAAATGACTTACCATTGAGCATCTTCACGACATATTCCCTCCTCAAGGTCTCCGGAAGAGCAAGCATCATATGCATTTGCTCCGAAGCTTTGGCAAATATGGTAGCTGCGTTGATAATTTCACTTCCAGTAAAGCCAAGCCTAACTAACTCATTAATCGCCTTCTCTTTAAATTTTTGTTGAGGCTCTTCTTGCATCACCTTCTCCTGGAGAATAGCTTCACGCTCCACTGCTGTGGCCATTGCACCGATATGATGTGTCACAACATTGAGCTGATTGTTGACATCTCCGAGCATGACTAGAAAAGGGTCATTTGGTCCCGTCTCCCTCCTAGACATAGTATTCTTCTTTTGCCTCTTAGAGCTAGTAGTGCACTTGTGGAGCGGCTATCCACGGATCGTCTAGGTGCCTCTCTTGATATCCTATCATCTTCCTCATTTTCCTCGCCCTCAACTATAATTTCATTCTCCAGATTTGTAATTGCTTCACCAAAACCTTCAGCACCTTCCCCAGTTGCTATATCCTTGCTATAAATGGCAGCCAATCTTTCAAAGTAAGAAAAATGGTACACCATATAAGCCCTTGGCCTCATTGTGATCCTACAAGTTTTTCAATCATTGTGAATACTATAACCAATTTAACACTAGTATATTGATCAACAAGATTAAGATAGATAAAGTGATTTACCTTACAATGTGCTTCATATTGCTGCTTCTCACATTGAATCATTTTCTTGTTTTCATCCCAGGAGAAACCACTTCTAGATAGCATGACCTCAAGTGCACCATATTTAGTCCTAAAATGTCTCACTCTAGACTCAATATGTGGAACAGCAGTAATACCAGAACCTGGACACCTTTCTGCAAGAAGTTTCTCTAGTACCGCCGAGTATCCATTCTTAAAGCCCCCTTCTCCTTTCCATCTTGGATCTAAAGACAGCTCGTACAATGCTTTAATAAGTTCATCGTCTTCAACCACAGTCCACTTTCTTTTATTCTTTCCCCTTCCACGCACCACACTTGAGCTATCCATGTCTACAAAAGTTAACAATTAAAGCATCAATTAAAAAAGTGATAGAAAACAAAAAAAATGAGCACCAATTAAAAAACAAACCTCAATGAGACCTAGCAGCCCTATAGCTATTATACATCCCTTGAGCAAGAACATCACGAAAACTAGTCCACTCATTAGACGTTGAGATCGATGTGATGAACTCAGGTTCACCTAATTCTCCCTCGATGTGTTCCCATGTTGTTTCTTCCATTGTTTCTTCCTCAAATGGGTCATTAGGCATATTTTGCATAATCAGATTGTGCAAGAGGGCACATGCCATTATAATTTGGCATTGGGTCTTGATAGGAAAGAATGATGGTGACCTCAAAATCGCCCATCGACCCTTGAGTCTTCCAAAGCACTTTTCTACAATATTCCGGGCTTTAGCATGCCGCATGTTAAAATACTCTTCTGCACTGTGCGGCGGGTTTTGTGCAGTCCAACCACCTAGGTGGTACCTTTGACCTCTGTATGGAGCTAAAAATCCTCTTGCATTTGTGTAGCCAGCATCAACAAGGTAATACTGGCCTTCAGGGACATGCAACCCATCCGGCCTTGAGATGGCATCTCTAAGGACACGACCATCATGTGCAGAACCCTCCCAGCCAGGTAGTACGTAGATGAACTGCATATCAGGTGCACATACACCTAACACATTTGTCGATATCTCTGCTTTTCTTGATCTATATCTTCCTTTCAAGTTAGTTGGGACGGTTACCCTTACGTGTGTATCGTCTAACGCACCCAAACAATTCTACAGTATAAACAACCATGAGCAACTGTTAGTATCTTCTACAACTATCAGTTTCTAGCTAGTAAAATAAGATATTCTCTACTAGTAGTTATTTACCTTGAAATACTTCCATTTATCATCTGTGCAATCTTCAGGTATAGGTGTCGGTTTCTTAAGCAGCAAATGATGCAGCTTCAGAACAGCTAGAAGGCATTTGTTGAAATTTCTACTGGTTGTCTCACTGCTCCGGTAAAAAAACTTTCCTATTGTCCTATTCTTTAAATGGTGAGCTAATGTGTAGACAAATGAAGCCACTATCTCCTCTAGTGATGTGTTTCTTGTGCCCTCTAGACCACTAACATCTCTTACCATCTCACACAATACGTGAAAAGTTCTCCTATCCATACGAAGTTCACTTATACAAGTTATGTCACTCTCACTAATTAGTTGGAACAAGTGCTCGCCTCTTAGCTCTCTAATTTTAATCCTCCTTTCGATTTTCCAACACTTTCTTCTATAAGCTAATGCAAACAATAACCATACATAGTAGTACATAAGCATGATGGTAGTCATAAGATTTCTAAATGCTAAATTCCTTCGTCGAGATCTCGTGCTTAAAGGAAGACGAGCCATATTGCTGAAATTGAAATGGAACACAAAAATATAAGAACATTTGTATGTATAGATACCATGTGAGAGCATTTGTAAAAATATAATTTACCTCTGTGGCTTCAAGTTGTTTGCTCAAATCAGCAGAATGTTGAAGCTCGGAATTGTACTTCTCTTGCAGATCACTGATCGATTTGCTGAAACCAAAGCAAAACATTGATTTCCTACTGTACTGAATGACAAGAGATCATACCAACTGTGACTTTTTCAAAATGAAAAACAATACTATTTCATCAGCATTGTGACAGTCAATTATACAACAAAAGAAGTCACTACTTAGCTTGAAGCATCATAAAGCAAGCTAACACAAAAGCTTCTGATCTTAGAAAAGGTATGGAACTTCAGCCTTGTACAATTAAATTTCTCCTGCAAAATACATAGTTCTAATTGCATTCTGCAGTTGTCTCTTTCGTTGAACTCTTTTCTTCTCATCAATTGGCACCTTACACTAATTTTTATACACAAAAAATAATCCCCAATTCCTCCTTCAACACAAAAGCTATCTACGTGTATCCTCATCAAGAACCAGTGACTAAAATGCAACTAGAGATATCACAAATTCACAAGTAAGAATCCGAGGCCTGGTTAAGATCTAAAGAACCCACAGATTCACAAATTCACAATACCTATGCATCCGCACAAACAGAGTGAGATTAACCTAAAGAACCCAGCATTACAAGTGGAAAATAAAAAGAAACATCGATCTCTCCGGATCATCAAGGCTCCACTAACTAGACAGAGCAGGAACTAAACTCCCAACGAAGCTAGGCAGCAACGCCTCGTGCGCGTCTCTACCATAGCAAGAACGCACGGATCGATCGAACCCTCTATCCAGATCCGGCGAGCCATGCGTAAAGAGGAGGGTCACCCCGTGATGTAGACGAGGAGAAGGGGAGGAGGACACGAACCTTTCTTTGGTTGTTGGCGACGGGGATTGCTGCTGCGTGGTTTTCGGGCCGATCGAAGGGCCTCACCGAGTATAGCCTCATAGGTACGGGCTTCCGATAGATCCGGCCTCCTCGGAGCTCCGACAAGGGGATCGGCGGCCGATGCTGCTCGAGGGGAGAACAGGCGACGAGGCGGAGGTAGATGCGCCGCTTCGATGCGCCTCGCCCGCTGCTTCAACGTGCCTCGCCCGCCGCTTCGATGCGCTCAGGTCCCGCCCACCGCCGGCGCCGAAGCACGCCGCGATGGAGCCGTCGTCGCCTCCGGCGGTAAAGGAGAGAGAGGTGGAGGAGCGTTGCTGCGGGAGAGTCGGGAGACGCCGAGAGCCCAAGACGGTAACGGGATGCGATTGCGGGGGTACGTGGGCGGAATGGGCCGTGGCCTGCGGCGGAATTCGTTTACGCGCTAACTGATTACGGGCCGGCCCAACCAAACACGATTTATGAAATCAGATTGCGGTGTAATCTGATAACGGGCCAAAAATCGGGAAACAAACACGTCGTATATGTCAAGCAACCATAGCAAATAATTAGCAAAATATTGTGCGGACATAATTGGGGGTTTAATACACGATCAAAACAAGCAAATGTTCAGTGGGGGTTTAACTGGGGAATGAGAAAGGCCTAGCTACCATTTAAACAAGATTACTGCAGATCAACGTTAAATTACAATACAGTTTAACATGACTAAACAATATGTGCCAATATGCGTGATAGGCCATGGAGTGGACTATAGCTCGCATAATCACAGAAATGTGGTTAGCATCATGTTGGAAATGTGGTGAATGAAAGACATTGCCACAAATCATTGGAGAAAAGGGGGTGAGAAACCCCAGATCCACGGTGGCGCATAATCTGTATGAGACAAAGGTGGCGAGGGTGGTACTAACCTGGAGAGCCGACGGAGGAGGACGAGAGGACTACGGGACAGGGGGCTGAGGGTGGCGCGAGACATAGTCGGCATCGAGCAAGCCCACTATGCCACTGGATAAGAGCGGTAGGACTGTGGGACGGGGTGCCATGTGTGGCGCGAGACATCGCCAGCGTTGACCAAGGACGTGGTGCCGCCGGACGATAGCGGCATTGATTCGGGGAAGACATGGCTACTGGTTCAAGGGCAGGATGAGGAAGATGAACCATCAGTGAAGAAAGTGGAGGCGCGCGAATGGCATGGACGAAGAAAACGCCTAAAGTTTCGCTAATTGCTGCTCATATATAGGTGCAAACTACCATTTGTGTGCAAAAAAAATCCGTGAAAACCGCCGGCTACCAAATGTTAAACTTACTAAAAATTTGTGACGTGACTTTACCACATATAAAATGTAATATTATGACTTATGGCAATCCTTAAGACCAAAAGTGAATTTTACGATAACGGGCAAGCAGACTTATGATACGTACGGAAAAATGCTATGCTATAATTTTACTATATTGTAATCACACATTTATGATACAACAGCTACCACTTTACCAGATTGGTCCGAAAGGGGCTTATTGCATGTAGACTGCACCTTTACTGTATATTACCGCAACTTTCGTCCTCGCTAGAGCTCCAATCCTGATCGGAATCGCTTGGGTAGTTGTCAATGTCATTCAAACTAGCTTCACCGATAGTGAAGTTGTTCACGACAACCGCATCGAAATTAACATGTGATGGCCGATTGAATTCTTCAGCAACTTGAGTGTCCCAATCACTAGCTGATTGAATGCGCACAATCAAAGAGTACCTCTTTAGACCAAACCCAGCATCATACTGTCCTTCTACTTTAATAGAACTTAATGAAAATCTAAATTCACACTCATTCCTTCCTACTAATTCACTAAGAGTTGGTGCCTCCCGAAAAAGAACTATCCTGGCTGCCATGGACTCAAAGTGCCTCTCGAAAAAGAACTATCCTAGCTGTCATGGACTCAAAATCAATGTTGATACTACCCCTCTCGCATATTCCTGTGCAATTATAAATTTAGACAATTCTATCCATCTACATTATAACAAAATATACACAATTCATCAATAACGAATTAATTTAGGCACATGATGTTCAAAGAAATTGTAAATTAATGTATAAATAGTGAAACCATCACATTGCAATTATTCACATCGATTTAATCTTAACTTTACACCATGAAATTGCTAACATCCGCAATGAACTGCAACATATTCACATCATATGTAATCTAAATTTACAAACTATCACAAGGATTATACAATACCATTGCAATTTTACACCAAAATTAAAACCTAAAAATCATGCATTCACATCAAATTCTACCGATTCTCGCTACAAAACAACACCTTGAGGTGCGGCTGGGAAGGGTGCAGGGAGGACTGGAGCCGACGCAGGAGGGCACGGGGAGGCCGTTGACTTTGGGGCCACAGAGTGTTCCTGCGATGTTGGCATTCGTGGCTCCGCTAAAAAGGTCAGATTTGAAAAAGTTTTCTAAGAAAGGTCATTAATAAAATAAAAATAAAAAAGATTATTTTATCAAAAAATTTCTGAACGTGAGACAGAGTGATGAATTCGATTGCAAAATATTTTAACAGATGCAATATATGTGACTTCAAGTATTACTGATCGGATGTGAAAAGTGGAGGTAGAGGACACGGATGGCTTTAGAATGTGTCTGACTAGACCGATAAGCAACGCCCAGAATAAGGGCCTGTGTGGTTGGGCTGTTACGGTTGACAAAACTGATGTTGACTGACTGTCTGGAAAAACTGTTGTGGCTGTGAAAAAGTGAACATATAGCTTTTGGTTGATCCAAACCATCTACAACATTTTATAAAATGAGTACCGAAGTTTCAGCATATTATAAAAAGCTGACAGAAATTAGTTTTTCCAAACAACTGAATTTGCACAGCAAAGCCCACAGCTACCATTGACAAAAGCTGACCCTTTGGTTAGACTGTAACTTTTTCCAATGAAAAGTTATTGAAAAGACCAACCAAATAGGGTCTAAACTCCATGGCTATAGAATAACAAATATATTGACGTTACTGGGTCTGGGAGTATGCACTGCAGTCTAATCCACCGTCGATCTCAATCGCGTCCTACCGGGTTGCAGCAACCAAACCCGTTTGGTTTTTAGTTAGCAAACTAATTAACCGCATCTGGATAGATCACGTTCCTGACTGAGAAGTGTTGGCTCCATACCTTGTTTGTGGCGGTGCTTTCCAGGAATTCCAATCGCCAGCTAGGGCGTGTGTTTCAGCAGGAACTTTTTTTATCTCCAGCGATGACGTCGTTTCATAGCACTGGGGCCAGCGGCAACGATGCCGTTCAGCCACACCTCCCGCAATCCATCGCAGTCGTGTACGAGGAGACCCACTCCATCCCCATGGGCGTGGGCGACGACGACCATCCTTCAGTCCCCGTCAATAACGTGTAGATTGGGCAGCATCAAGGGTTAGTTTTTGGCTGTTTTAGCCTCCTATCCAATGACATTAATAAAATTAGTTTCCTTAGAATTACAATGTCAGTTTATCCTGGCGACAGCGTCAATACACGACAGGTATCACCTGCGGCGTAGTGCGGCCATGATACCAGCCTATTACACCTACGTAACACGATGCACGTGGGGCCCGGCACCCTCAGCCGTGCCAGGGAGCCAATTGCGCCTCAAGCGCACGATAGGAAGGTATCGTGCTTGGGCAGCACGATAGCTAGGTATCGTGCTTGGGCAGCACGATAGCTAGGTATCACACCTGGGGTGCATGATAGGTAGAACCACATAATAGTTTAATTTGTATCCATGTCATTTTTATGTGCACTATTTAGCATTGTTTACTATTATACACACACTGTTGTGCACTATTTGTGCATTGTCCACATGTTGGTTGCATATTATTAGCTTTTGTTGTTTTGGCTATCGCGGTTTGACAGAACGACAGCTCCCTATCACGGTTCCACGGCATGCTCATGGTGAGGACCTATCGTGCACCCCAGACGTGATTCTTGGCTATCACACTACCAAAGGGTGATACCTTCCTGTTTACGGTCACACTGCATGATGAGTGATATGTATCCTCTATCGTCATTGTCACAGGGACAAAACTAACATTGTGAATTAGAAATGATGAAATTTACTAATACCATTGAATTAAGGGCTAAAACAGTCAAAAATTGGTACCCTCTGCTATTCCCGTTGTGCTACAGTTGGTGAGATTTCAGCGCAGGTATGAATCAATTTACGAGTATCAAGCTAAGTAGTGGTATTATTATGCATGCAATTAGTAGATGTATTATGTGCGAACATATAGATTCATGTAGTGCTAATTCACAGATTCCGAAGTATTTTAATCCACTGAACTAGCTTACATGGCAATGTATACTCTTTTTGTTGTTAGATACACGGAATGGTGTTTCAGATAGTAGACAATATTTACTTGTTCTTACATTGATGCAATAACTACTGGCTGTTTTAGAAAACCGGCAAGCTTAGTGTCACTGAACTATTGTTGTTAGGGTGTGCATGCATACAAAAGATAATAACATTAAATATAAGAGAGCAGTCTTCTCTCTCATTGTATTGCTTCTTTCAAAGCTATTTGTTGATCACATAGATGAATACAAGAGGACTAATGCAACCATCTCTATCATTATTACATGTCCTATATTAGAGGTGACATTTAAAGGGATCACTCATCCCTAGATGACATAGAGGACACAAGAAAAAACTACCTTCTCTATCATTATACATGCCCTTAGAACCAGGTCAAAACATTTTAATCTCTTAACCAAGGATTAGGTTAACCCACCGAAATGGTGGCATAAGCTATGAGCTACGATGGTATGACGTCAGTCTTCTCAGATTTTGCTAAATTGGAGGAGAGAGAAACAAGAGTGATAAGGCTATCTTCCCTTGGTGAAAAGATGATCACTTCTCATCTAAGAGTCGCTATTTTCTCCACTGTACTAGATGACATCCTTTCGTCATATATTTTCCTAACTTAATTTTCATCTCCACATATTTTATATTAATGCGAGCAATAATCGATAAAAATGATACTAAGGGATAAATTATTGTATAACTTGTTTATATTATCATCTCTAAATGACATAGATAACACAAAAGAATGCTACATTCTCTGCTATTAGAGTTGCACTAACCCGTCACTATTAACTCTCCCATATTAGAGGAATGCTAATACCTGAAACATGCGCTCCAATCGCTACAAAACCAGAGGTTATTTTTTTTCCACCATTCTTCCTTCGTTGTGCCTCCCTTCAACTCCACCTCCACCCTGTGACCCCTCTAGCTATCTTTGCCGCCACTAAATCCTCTCCCATGGCCCCGCCACTACCATCCTACCTCGTATCTAGCCAGTGGTAAGCCACTAGATCTGGCAACTGCCACTCACCTTCTCTTAAAAATAGCATGTCGCCGTCATCTTCTTGCCCAGTGGAGACTCACCCACCGGCTGTCCCCCCTCTAAGTCCATGGGGGAGGGACAGCGACAAACCCCGTCTGGGTGCCACGATCTCCCACCCAAACCCTAGACCCTAACTTGGTGGCCGACAATCAGGTCTATGACGTGCTTTCCGGTGGCTCCACCTCCAACGACCCCCTTCACTCTATTCCACCCTGCTTCGCTACGGTCACTCTAGTCGGTCCCTTCTGGCCTCCGACCACGCCGAGTGCAGGGAGTTGGCAAAGGTGACACTGAAGATCATGGAAAGGGATAAGTTCTCCAAACAGTTTGGTTGGCGAAACAAGGTACAAAATGATAACACAAAACACAAATTGAACTGCCAAAGTTTAAGTAAAATTCACTATATCTAATGCGACAACCTACCTTCTTCTGCAGAGTGCATGTCGGCAATATCATCAAGGAGGGCAGCGAGAGAGAGTTCCTGCAAATGAAGCCTGCTCCGTACAACATCGTGCTCGAGGATGGCACGTACAAGGGAGAGCTCAAGCTTGGCCTGAAGTTCCTCTCCAACGTAAGCACATTCATACGATATATTTGGATTCTGGTCACATCAATGATGCATCAAAATTTCTTAAATATACTCAGTATATTGTTTTTTTATGTATCACCTGCACCTCGATGCAAACGCATGCAGGTAAACGTGGAGTGCTCGGAGCAGTCAAGAGGGCGCGGATAATGCGCCGTGCCGCTAAGGCAGACGAGCGTCGTGTACAAGCCTTTTCTGAACATCACGCTGCCGTGTATCCCATGGAGGAGGTTCATCTTCTTCTGCACTCGCTCGAACAGTGGATAAAGCGAGAACAATCCGTGAAACACTCGTCGCTGCTGCTTGCAATCTCTCCAGGACTTTGTGCAGTGCTGTGACCTATGCCGTGAAAGAAGTACATGCAAATTTGCTTACGGCCGCCATAGACAGTTGTCAGATAATCAGATATCCAGATCGATACTTGATAGCCGAATCAGTAGTTCTTTTCACAGCACCAGTAAAATGATGTTTGCAAATTCATTCGATAAGATCAGCTGCGAAAACTGTTTTCGTTAATCTGTAAAAAGATCCCTCTCCTTGCTACCAGGGCCTTTTAGTTTTGACCGTGCACTTTTGCATCGAGCGGTGCACAAATGTTTGGGCGAATCCAAACAAAGCGCGTGCCGCACCCAGATCACGCACGCTCTCCGCTCTCGTGTTTCCGGGTGCTCGGCTGACGCTGCCGGTGGGCGGCAGCCTCGAAACAGGACGAGAGACGACCCGAAAAATCCATGGAGATGGGCCTGGATGTCCAAGCTCCCACGACGCCGTAACCCCCTCCCTCTCGCAAGCAAGTGGAGGGGTGAGCAGGAGCGGCGGAGACTAGCTCTTACCTCTCCTCCTCGGCTTCTCCTCCTCCTGTGGAGCGCGAACTGCTAAGCCTCCATCGGGAGCTCCCTCCCTGCCATCGCAAGGTAAGAGAAGCCTTTGACCCAAGCTGCCATAGTTTGACCCACTAGGCAGGTGCCTTCGAGAGCTATTGCCTGGGTCCGCTCGGATCGAAACGTGTGCCGATCTTCGCGCATACGAGCTGTTCGACGAAATGTCTAGTGCTTTGGATGTGGAGCTCGCCGGTTGCCGCTCATGGTGTTGTCCCATACTCCCAGTTCGTTTAAAGCATAAGGCATCAGTCAGATTTAGTGCCACTTACACCAGTCTGAGGGCCTTTTTGATTCGCGGGAAAAATTCCTAATTCCTGCTGGGATTGAACTGTTTCTTGTGAAATTCCTGCAGAATTCCTATGAAGTTCCTTCGAATCAAAGAGGCCCTGATTGATATTCGTTCTTTTCTCAAGTGAATACTGCAATGCAGTGCTTAGGTGCTGTAGTTAGCACCTAGCTCAAGATCCTTGCTACTCAGATGATTGTATTTTTCCCACGAGATACTTTTTTTGCTTACTACTATAAGAGAGCTACTTTGCTATGCTAAATTTTCTTTATTCATTTCATGCCTCTTGCAGATCTTAATCAGCTAATTGGCTGACTCCTTTATGAACGACTACCTCGCTGCGTGCTCGTAAGAAATGAGCTCAAATCGTAGAGCTCCAAAAGCTCGAAAATCAACAATCAATTACCATCGGCTTCCATTAGATGATCACCAGTTATTTGAGCCAGATGCATTTCTTACTAAGGATCGTGGTGCCAATCATCAATCACAAAGTACTCAATCAGTCAGCAGACATACTGATAGAAGATTAACTACTCCCCAGTTAGTATCAGCATTGACAGGGATCTGGAATCTTGTTGGCCAGCCAGAATCTTCTGGCACAGATCAAAGATCTGTGAGCTATGGGATTTTGCATAAGGAAGACCCTGTGGGCTTTAGCAGGGACCAAAAAGGGCACACATTGACATCTTGCTGTGCTGAAAGCTCAACTGGTCTCAGCTCTCAAACCTGTTTATCAACACCAAAATCTACTTATGAAGATCTTAGTTCGGTAAAGAAGATGTTAATGCTCACATCACACAGCAGCATGGTTGGTGCTTCTTCCATATGGAGACATGTGCGTGTCACCACTAAACTTGGGAACATGCATTATTTGCAATATCGTAATATGTACCCTATGCAAATTAAAAAGATTTCTACTTATGCTGCTTCCAGCAATATGGACATTAGGGAGGATCAGTGCTTCGGAAGGGATGGTAACTATTCCACTCAAGCAAGAAACACGCCAACTGAGCTATGCTCAAGTGAGGAGGCTAATATCACACATGCTTGTGGAAGTTCTCTACATGATACTAAATCCAACGTAGAGAATTCTGGAAAATATTCTAATTCTTCAGCTTGCTCATTTCAGCAAATGGCGACTGGCAAAGAGGCAATGATAATACTGGAAAATCAGATTTTGAGTGCATGTGAACATACTCTGCTTGAAGACTTGACATGCACATCTTGTCTCGTCGGCGATGCTGCTGTTGTTAACCCATCAAATGCAGATCAATATACTTATTGGAAAGATATGTCTCAGCAGCATTCTGTAGACAAGTGTTCACCAGAGTTTGAATCATCCTTTCAGCATCGATTTCATGGTGCTGTTACTGCAAACAAGCATGCTGTGGCGGGGGCAATAGCTGGGACAGCTGTCAGTGTTTCTCTGCATCCGGTTGATACAGTGAAAACTATTATTCAGGCTAACAGTTCTGGAAAAAATTCATTTTACCACGTACTAAGGCGCACCCTTGTTGAGAGAGGTAATGGTTTGGATGGAATTTATAAACATTGACCGAGATGCTACCAATTCCATAGATTTAATCTTATTTTGATGTACTGTTGCCTGTTGAGAAATATTAATTACTAGAACTTTTCATGCTCAACAAATCATCTACAGGTGTTTTAGGACTTTATGGAGGGCTTGCTAGCAAAATTGCTTGTTCCGCACCAATTTCAGCAATTTATACCTTAACTTACGAAATAGTAAAGGAAGCTCTTCTGCCTATTTTGCCAAAGGTGATTTCAGTTTAATCTTACAAGTGATATCTAACTAGTGTTTCATTGATACACACTTTAATCTTATACTGTGTTGTTGCATTGACATCTCTTCAGGACTATCACTCAATTGCTCATTGCGCTGCTGGCGGTTGTTCTAGTATTGCAACATCCTTTGTTTTTACACCCTCCGAATGCATAAAACAACAGATGCAAGTGGGTTCACAGTATCAGAATTGCTGGTATTTAATTTACATTGCCTCTTTTTGGGTTGTTCATTCATTTATTTCCTTATTTTAAAAGCTTCCTTTTATGTTCTAGTAAATAATTAGAAATGACAGAAACATACTAATTTATCACAGCTAGTTCTGCAACCTGACAATAACATGCCTTTATGTTGCTTGTTGAAACTAATTGGCACAATTGCTCTCAGTTCACCATACTTCATGCTCTGATAAGAGTTCCATGCCATCAGGAATGCTTTAGTAGGATGTCTTCAAAGGGGTGGCATTGCTTCATTATATGCTGGATGGGGTGCTGTTCTTTGCAGAAATATCCCACATTCTATAGTAAAGGTATTTTGAAAGTTCAAAGAATTACATTTAAAGTCACAAATTTAATTCTAGAGCTGCTTTTGCAGTTTGTTTTTGGTGTCCACAAAACATAACAACCTCCTTTTGAATTTGCAGTTTTATGCCTATGAGAGTCTGAAGCAGTTTCTGTTGATGCATCGCCTGCTAATGCTAAACTCAATTCCGGCCAGACAGTTAGTTTCCTGAACCTTAACTTGTTAACTTGTTAAACCATTAGCTCATTGGCCAGTTTCCATCACTAAATTCAGTCTTCCGTTGATGCGTACTTAACTTATATGTAAATATAATACTACCACACCTGTTTAAATATCAGATCGAACCTGATTCAATTACACATTCCTACTTGTAGTGTGAAATGCTGGTGGGTCAGTCAACCTCATTGGTTTGCTTTTTTGCATTACAGCTTTTTTGTGGAGGTTTTGCTGGGTCAACTGCTGCCCTGTTTACAACTCCATTCGATGTTGTGAAGACACGAGTACAGTTACAGGTAATGAAAGACATGCTTATGCCACATTCCCAGTTAGTGTATATCAGTATACGAGTAACTTCCAGTTATGATTTTTTTAAATCTAGTTTAACTGGTTATTTTAATCTAGTTAAACTGGTTAAGATGGGAAAAATTCACGCTATGGTCTTGTTCTTTTTCAGTTCTAAACACTTGTTTACCTTCAAAAGTAAAGTAATGGTTGCTGCAGAACTAATACTGAACATAATATGTTCATGTTTATTAGGCACTCAGCCCCATTAGGAAGTACGAAGGGGTTCTTCATGCACTTTCAGAAATTTTTCGGCAAGAAGGGATACGGGGTCTTTACAGGTACACACATTTATACACCATACTACAGATTTACCCTGTTACTGGACTTAAAATCTTATCCTTTCCTGTCACCGTAAGAATAATTCTCATTTCAAGCATGCAAATCATCAATCGACATCTTTCTTTCCAGGGGTTTAACTCCAAGGCTGGTTATGTACGTCTCGCAAGGGGCTATATTTTTTACATCCTATGAGTTTCTCAAAACAATTATGTTTCCTGAACAAGAGCTTCCTGCAATGAGCTTTTGATCATGAAATGAAAGGACTTGGTGCAGCACCAGTGGAAATTCTAGGTCGATCTCATGAACTAACATCTGGGATGGTCTGACTAGAGGATTGTAGTTGTGGTTACCGAACCATCCTATTTCTTAGGTCTTGTAACAAACTAGTGTACAACATTTTTGGATACGTAGGCGACCAAACTTGGTAGTAACCATTTTGAGTAGAAACCCAACATCTAGGCAACACAAAATTTGTACCATCAGCAAGGTTGACATGTAAATTCCCTTTCGGGAGAAAATGTGAGTATGAGTGTATCCTGATTTTGTATTCTTACAGGAAAAAATAAGGGACATCTGAATTGTTAACGTGAGTATTTCACCTGCGCAACGTCCAAAGTACCTTACCGCATTTCACTAACGTTAGTTCGGGTGCTCTGAACTGTTACGCTCAGCTCCCAGAGTTGTCAGAATTCAGAAAATCGAGTATCATCTATCAACTCGAGATGTTCATTTTTGTGAATTTAATAGAACGTAAAAAGTACTACTTCCGTACCAAAATGATGGAACTGATGGTTGCCTAAACCAAATAGACAGCCAGATCTTTTTGGTGGTCTTGAATGATTGACTACCTTATCCATTCAGATCATTTATAAAACTGTCATTTGCAAAATATTCTCTTTTTTTTCTCGCAACAAGGAGCTCCACGCTCCCAATTTCATTTAATAGAAACTGATAAAAATTGTTGTTGAGCTGCAGAACATACGAGCCTCAGGCATCGCCCTGCTGCTCCCCTTCTAACAAAACCAAATATCACTGACACACTTCGAACTGACAACATTAAGACTCAACACACCACGTATCAACCGCGAACTTTATGACAGCATACCCACAAAAACAATTTCTTAATACTTCCTTCGTTCAGTAATGCAAAACGTGTTTTGATTAGTTAAGACAAGTCTTTAACTAATAATTACTCTATTAATACATAGCTTATATAATACAAAATCATAATCATAAGTGAGTAGTTTTAAATACGAATCTATTAATATCAATTTTATATCACATAAATCATATATTAATAAAATAATTATTATTTAAAATCTTATCTTAACAATCAAAATACGTCTTGTATCCCTACCCTCTCATACACTTAGCCATCATCAAAGTCTTGGAATCAGCGCCCCCATCCCCTGCCTCGATGGAAGATCACAATCGCCACTTGCGACAGCACCTTGGCCCCGCTGTGCTGTCCAGCAGACGACAACCAACAAACCATGAGAGAAATCACACTACTAGGATCAAAGGGAAAGTTACCATCAACAATTATGTGCTTTCCTGCGTTTGTCACTTGTCAGCTGCTTTCTAGAAGTTACTCACACCTGAACTTCTTTCTGTAGGAAAAGGCATGAACAGGTTTCATGCATGCATTAGCCTGGGAAGCAGGAAGCTCGATTTCAGAACAAGGACTGTTTACCAGCAAACACTAACTCCTTCCTCCAGTGCCAAAGGGTAAATAACATGGACGTCAAATTAAAACTCTTGTTCTAATAACTGAAACCCCTGCATGGTAATTTATACATCTAGCTACATCCACTATATGTATGCTTGTACCATTAATTCATGACCTCGGTTACCACAGGTAAACACGAGAAAATTGAAAGGTAACAGTAGTCCTAGTTTTGTTCAACTCTATGTACGGCCTGCAGCATGCGTGCACGGGACGCCCCCACGCCGTGAACTGCAAACAGCTCAAGAAGTGACCGACGGTGCCAGCAGCCTCGGCGTTCCAGCATGCCGCGCGGGCGCGAACCTGGCCGTGAAGTCGGGCTCGCACTCGCCGAGGCTCCCGTCGTCGAAGTTCTGGGCGTAGCTGAGCGGGTCGTAGTTGAACCCACCGGTGCCGAGGGCGTACGTCCGGCAGCGCCGGCGGGGCAGGCCGACCCCCCTGAGCCTGCACCACAGCGCCGCCAGACACCAGGACGTGATGGCCGCGCTCGTGCTGCGGCACACGTCTAGCACGGCCACCATCACCTGCACCTCCCTCTCCTTTCCCATTGTTGCCTTGCCGCCGGGAGCGCCGTGTCCGAAGAGCACCACCTGGAACAGCGCCCGTCGCCGCCGGCCTCCACGCTCGGCCGGGAGGAAGCAGCAGCCTGGTTAGGGTGGTACTCGGCTCTAGTTTGCGTCGTGTGTGCGAGTGGTCAGGTGCGTGGGGCACACTATCCGGAATTTTGGTCAGTGTGGCTAGCTGCGTGGGGGCTCGCCTCAGGTGCGTGTGTCACATGTGTGTTTGTGCGATGCGCATACGTTCTGGGTTATGGACGGCAGCACAGGGAGCTAAAAATGGTGCTCGTATAAGGCAAAGCTCTTCCCGCGTATCAAAAAAAAATCGTGCTCGCGTGTCAGGAACTCGGGATAAAAAATGTTCTCGTGAAAAAAATATCACACAGAGAGGCGTAGGGAATGGCATTTTATCTCGTGATGTAACATTTGTGGCGTCTCCTGATTGCTTCAGGTCGGCGCAAAATTGAAAAGGACAATTTTTAAGATGGAAAACAGCATATCCAATTATCCATACCACACGAATGTTTATCGGATACTGGCGGCAGAAACTGCACGCTGTGTTCATTTGGTTACGTCGGAAGTTGCAACTATTAGCAGAAGAATGAAGCAGGCTTTCAACTTCTCGTACTGGACGACCAACTCAACTGCTTAACCACAGAAACTATTTGGTCGAGAACTAATCTTGCCATAGTGCGTCACTTGCCTAAAATTAGGTAGACAATTTCTTAGTCATACTTTGACCTGGCAAAGAGAATCTGGCCACATTGCATGACACATGGGGCCTAGTTGATAGAAAAGAAATCTTGTCTAAGGTGTGGTTTAAATCAAACATCAATCTAACCTAGTCAAACTTATCTAACTTAAAGTGTGATAATATTTGGTAAGTATGATTAGAAACCAAACAGCCCCTTAATTTAGCCCATAATGTGACAACTGGCAAGGTTTGTTCGTCACCGAACTACCTCTACAATCTACATGGACTCATTGAAACATGAAAACTTTATAAGGACGCTTATCGTGGTATTTGCTTTTTGTTGCATCTATATCTTTTATATCACCTAGATATTGTAAATGATACCACATTTACAATGATTAAATCATAGATGAGCCCAACAATTAATGAGCAAACTCCTTTCTTCTCTATTCTTTCTCCCATTCCTAACTCACAAAGTGTTGAAGTTTGTGCCCATGCAAGCTACAGCCTTTTCTTCTGTCCAATTTAATTCCCCCTACACCTTAGCTTTAGGTTGTAGTGCTAAACTGCGCTAAATGGTAGAATGGTAGAATTTAGTTAGGGAAATCTTTACTAGTTCTAGTAAAAGTTTTCTATTACACCTCACAAAAGTGCTTCCAACTAATAGTTGTACAAAAAAATAAAAAATGTTTCTGAAAAGTCATCGCAATGCCAAACGGAGCCTTGGTCCTACATGGCACCAATGAGGATAGATATCAAATCCCCCTTCCACTTTCAATTTTATTAACAGGTTCCTCTTTGATTTGGAGCTGGCTACAGTGGCTCAGTGTAACAGGGGTACGCAGGCCTCGGCACTTTGCATGCGGGGGTGCATACGCCCGGCTGACGGGTGCATGAAGAAAATGAAAATTTATGTCTAAAGATTCTTTTTTTCTTTTACACTCTCCATTTGGTAATATAAGACACATGTGTCTTTCAAAATTTATCTTTGACCAACAATTAGTGTAACAATATATGGATTATTTGATTAAAACTTGATACACTGGATTCATATTTAAAAAAAATTTCCAACCATATCAAGTTTGTATCACATAATTCACACATTACTAGACTAATTGTTGGTCAAAAATGAATCCTGAAAAATGTGTGCATCCTACATTACTAGATGGAGAGAGTAATTTTGTTGTTGTTGAACATATTGATTAAGCTCGCACATTGTAAGTCATCTAAAACCGTCTTGTAATAGTGTGAGGATGGAAACTAAAATGGTTTTAAGAGTTTAGGGGTTAAGATTTTCAGTTTAGAGTTTAAGTATAAAATCTAATTCCGCTAATAGTTAAGAGACGAAAAATAAATTTTGTAATGAATAGAGCTAACAAGAGTCATAGGCTGGACACGAGCCAAGCCGAGCCAACGAGCCTAGGGGTGGCTCGGCTCGGGCTTGGGCCAGGCTCAGACAGGCTCGCGAGCCTGGCTCCAGTAACCACCCGGCCGAGTCCTGATCCAAAATCCCCCGAGCCCGACTCGCCCGACCCCCTACCAACTCTCCGCCTCCTCCTCCGCAGACGGGCCGCCGCCCGCCGCTCCTCCTCCACGCGGACGCCGCTGCCGCGCACCGCTCCTCCTCCCCACGGACATCGCCGCCGCCCATCGAGTCCCGATCCAAAATCCCCCGAGCCCGACTCGCCCGACTCCCTACCAACTCTCCGCCTCCTCCTCCGCGGACGCGCCGCCGCCCGCCGCTCCTCCTCCCCCACGAATGCCGCCGTCGTTCCTCCGCCGACGCCACAGCCACCTCGCAGCCGGCCCGCCGCTCCTCCCCAACGCGATTGGACGCGGCGCTGCTCCTCCGCGGACGCCGCCACAAGCCTGCCGCCCCGACACCCGCCGATCTCTGCCTCGAAGACTCGCCGATCTCTACCCCAAAGTCCCACCGGCCGCCGCTCTCTGTCCAGTGAGGTGCTTCATCAGAAATTCAGAACAAACACGTTCTGGTGCCACAAATTAGTTTGCCTTGTGCTTTTTTAATTGTCCATAATCAAATTGGTAAATCAACATATTAGTTAGATCGATACAATTTGACAACCTAATGCTAACATCTGCTTCATGGATAAGAATTCTTTGTTTGTAACTATATTATTTGATTACACAAGAATAAGAATGATGAATAAATTATTTGTAACTGTATTAATTCATTGCAGTTGAAGATCTCTGTTGTAGGTGAATTGCAGTATTACTGTATCCTAGTTTTTATGCAACGAGCCTACGAGCAGCTCGCGAGCTTTTTTGCTCGGCTCGCCGAGCTTTACGAGCCGAGGAGGAGGCTCGAGCTCGGCTCGTTGCGCCTTTGAGCCGAGCCGAGTTCGAGCCAAGCCGAGCCGAGCTGCGAGCCTCGAACTTTCTGTCCAGCCTTAAGAGTCAGTGCGGCGGCCACGGTGAACCCTAGAGAGTTATAGTTTTGACTTTTGACAAGGTGAACCAAAAGGTCAGTTTTACAGGAAGTGTCTGATTTACCCATGATCGTGCGGGGGAGTCTTAGCGATCGATTCTGACAAGCAGTAGTCAGAACAACCATGCCGTTGTGCATTATCATCTCGCCTCTATTGGTTCGCATTTTTTCCATCGAAAAAATGGAAAGAGAGCTAGAGCTTCCAACAAAAAATCATATAAGTTTTAACCCAAAAAATACCAGCTTCTTACCAGTCAAATTTTGACCGCAAATTACAAAACTTTCAACCGAGATCATTCTAAGTTTTGACCCCCTATATCTGAACTTTTGACCCAAAAAAATTGATCTAAAAAAGAAGATAAAAAGTTTCCAACTAATTGAACTACACCTTCCAACTACTTGAACAAGAACTTTCAACTAGAGAAATCAAAGTGGAGCTCAAATATGGCCTCAGATCCGAGCTTGCAACACCCTAAGCACCGACATTCTACTTCATATATCATAGTTTTCTACCCAAAAAGCATGAAAAAAATTATAAAAAATCTAGAGCAAAACCCCTAGATCTGCCTTATTCCACCTCCCCTACCTCTCGCCGGGTTCCTAAGTCGACTGCGGCATTGGGCCGCGGCTCTCTCACCGGCGCCTTTGCTGGGACGCACGGCGGCACCCTTGTCGATAGTGAAGGCGGACGCACACAC
The DNA here is from genome assembly GCA_019208055.1 of Stipa capillata. Classification (NCBI taxonomy): domain Eukaryota; kingdom Viridiplantae; phylum Streptophyta; class Magnoliopsida; order Poales; family Poaceae; genus Stipa; species Stipa capillata. Next base: position 100,452 of record JAGXJF010000632.1, read on the forward strand.
AGAGAGGAGCACCTAACAATTAGGCTCGTGGTGCAGGAGATGGTAGCGCTCCTCATCAATGCTCTCACCAAGTTTCGTGGTGAGCACTAGAGACGGAGGAGCCAAGGAAACGATGCAGGGGAGGAGTGAGTTGTGGCTCTTATATCATGAGAAAGAAAAGCAGTGAAGGGAAAGGAATAAAAAAGGATAAAGTAGTGGGGCCCATATCAAAGAAACCACGTCACATTTTCAGTCAAAAAGCTTCGCATGGGTGAACGATCGTCAATTACGATTTCGGTTTTACTGTCATTGTGAAGAGAGCTAAAGGCATTGCGTTGATATCTAGGATTTTGAAGGGGCAGTTCGCGTGGGTGTTTTGAGAAGCATGTCGTCTATAGCCCGATCCCCATCACCTTGCAGTTCTGATGGGATGAGATATTTCTTCTTGATTTGCTGAAGCAGTTACAAGAACTTAGAACTCATACTGTACATAGTGAATAGTACTCACGAATATTATTAAAACCATAAGAAAATAACTACCACATTCGTCTACATAGACTAAGATATCTACACCGTTGATCATAATGGGTCTAGCTTATAACAGAGTAGATGAATTAAATTGCATACAACTCTTATTAAGAGTACATTCTATTTTCCTAAATTAAATTTGAAAATTAATTTTAGATAAAATTAGTAGTAGATTTATGTATTAGGTTGATAAAGAATACAACTTTATTTTCTTAAATTAAATTTAAGAATTAATTTTAACTTAAAATTAGCAGTTGGATTTGTATATTAAATGGATAAAGAATATAACTTTATTTTCCAGAATAGCTAAATTTTAAAATTAATTTTAAATGAAATTAGCAGTTGGGCGTATATATGAAGTTCAACCTAAAACTGGAATGCGGCATAGAAATTATAATGGATATTTGGATAGCACGCAGTATGTAGAGATGAAGGACGAATGTCAATATAACAAATGTCAATATAACATGCATTAGATGTATCAACATATATGTATTATCTACTGATAGATAAAGAGGAAGCATACATCAGATGTATCAACACGCATGAGTTTGGCAGTATAGAAAAATGTTGATACAAGTAAAACGGAGGCAAGGAAGTGCACTTTGCGTGTGAGCGAGTGTATCGCAAAACAATAGTGTCGTTACAGCAACAAAGGAGTGGTAGAGGAAAAATGAGATTTGTACGGAAATCTATGGTGAGATTTGTACGAAAATCTATGGTCTGTATGGCAATTCATGGACCTCGATGACGTTGGTTTTTATTGTAACACATCAAGGTTCTCGTCTTGCTGCCTAATTGTCTATCAACGCTAAAGTATGAAAGAGAACACGAGAGAAAACGAGCGCAGCAACGTATATGAATAAATAAAATTTACTTTAAAGAGTACTTTTAACTAACGGCTAATTTAATAGAGATTTCTATCAAATTTCGATCATGTTTTTTAAAGATGTACTTTTGTATATATCGAAACTAATATAGTGAAGAATAAGATCGAATGATAGTAGATGACGAGAGATAAATAACTAATTTAACCGCGCTAATGCGCTGGTCACTATACTAGTTATCTAGAAACCAGATGAGAGACTTCACATGATTGCCTTTCAAGAAGTTAGGTGGAGCTAATTTATGGACTATCGTATCTCAAATTTATTCTATCAAGCTAGCAGCTCCAAAAGTAACAGAAATAAAAGTTGCAATACTGCACGCCTATATAGGTTAAGTTTATATATGTATGAATGGTACAATGTTACATTTTCTTTTAAAGGATACAATACCACAATTATACAGGTACAAAAGCATGACTTTGGTGGATCGATCATTAATTCATCATCAATTGTTCATACATACAAAAGGTAAATGCGCTATACGTGCCACTCCATATGACTGCCGGAATACCAGAATCGCCTAACTCATCATCAATTATATACATACAAAAGTTAACGCTCGATACGTGCCCATTCCATAAGACTGTCGGAATACCAGAATCGCCTAACTCCATATACACTTCCTGGTGATGCATTGAAGCTTGACTGTAGGTAAGAACAAATAATTGGGATTGGGAAGAATCGAATTTATATCGGCATTTCCATTTCAATGTTTGAAAATGTGGGGTGCAGAATCCTCTTTCATTTCATCCAAATGTGAAGCTCAACGAAGCATAACGGAGCTTGTGACCTCAAATCTTGCTTACTGTTGCTATATTAGGCGTATCCATCCCGCAGGCACAAGTTCACTACTACCATGCATGCATTAGTTCCAGTTAGACCGTTTTTAGGACAAGAAGCAATCTCTGGTATGTAAGCAATCATCTTTGTCCCTTTTTTTAGATGAACAGGGAGGTGACAAAACTCCCCAGCTCCATTCCATTAAGAAACGAAACCACCAAACATCTGTTCCAAGTATCAGCACCAGCGATACAGCAAAACAACCCTGAAAAAATGACCAAAACTACAGCATGTTTGAAAGCTAGACAATAACTGAAACCAGAACAAACTCTAGCACTTGTTGCTTTGTCCTAGCGTCTCTCAGATATGCAACCATCCATCTCTCCACAGGATCAGGCACCCAAACCTTCTAACCACAGCATCAGAAATATCGCCCTCTCCTGTCTTCAGGATGAGCCAGTTTTGATTGGCTGGGCTGATCACAAAACCCGTGGAATCTTCAAAGGAGCATCTCCAATCACCTTGTGGATCAAGCCAGTAAGCTGGTGTCGAGGCCTTGCCCCAGAATGCCCTTTTCAGCATTCCAGTGTGAGGTAGAGAATCTGTGGAGGGAGACTCAGTTAACCTGCAGTTAACTGCAGTGGTTTCTTCATCTTCTTGAGCAGAAATGCCCCAAACTGATCCAAACCCTCTGCACCTCCCTCTTTGAAAGGAACCTTCCAGTTTCTGAGTGAAATCACAATCAGTCTCCACACCTGTTTCATATTGATCCAAGTAGTATTATTAAAAGCAATATCATTCCTACACTTCAACAATCCCCACGGAACAACAGAAGAGATGATATTAAACAGGCTATGTTTCTTATCACCTAACCAGTAAACAGCCATACTCTGAAAATCCATAATCAGAACGCCAGTAAAATCTGCTACTTCTAGCCACACACTACGAGCCACAGCACATTCATACAATAAATGAGCAACAGATTCATTCTCAGTACAATGGACACAATCCGGAGGCTTATGTAAGCCCTTTTTGACGGTGCTTTTTTTAATATATTTTTTGACGGTGCATCATCTTTATCCCTTCATCTCCCTTTGTAGTTTTGGTTGCTCTCCAATGGATTATCCGAAGAGCTTAGTCCCAGTTCTCTCCCTCCGCGTCGTCGTCGTCCTCCTCGCCTCACTTGTGGCCACCACCGTTGTTACCCACAATGACACTGGCCTGCACAAGAACTACCTCATCATCGTGCGCAAGCCGTACGAGTACGACCAGCATGTGTTCAAGAACGTGTCGAGCTGGCACGCCTCGCTGCTGGCGTCCGTGTGCGACTCCGCCAAGGCGGAGCTCGCCGCGGACCCGGGCGCCCTGCCGCGCCTCATCTACTCCTACCGCAACGTCGTCAATGGCTTCGCCGCCCGCGTCACCAGAGATGAGGTGTACAAGATGAGCAAGACAGACTGGTTCCTGAAGGCGATCCCGGAGAAGACGTATCAGCTGATGACCACGCACACGCCACAAATGCTCGGGCTCACCGGCCCAGCCTTCCCCGGCGGCCTGTGGAACAGAGCAACATGGGTGAGGGAATGATCATTGGGGTCCTCGACGGTGGCATCACCGCTGGGCACCCGTCGTTCGACCGTATGCCGCCGCCGCCCGCCAAGCGGAAGGGCCGGTGCGACTTGAACAGTTCACTGTGCAACAACAAGCTCATCGGCGCGCGGTCCTTCTACGAGTCGGCGAGATGGAAGTTTAAAGGAACCGACGACCCGGTGCTGCCCGTCGACGAGAGCTCGCACGGGACGCACACATTGAGCACGGCAGCCGGTGCGTTCGTGCCTGGAGCGAACGCTATGGGCAACGGGATCGGCACGGCAGCCGGCATGGCCCCCCGCGCGCACGTCGCGCTGTACCAGGTGTGCTTCGTGGACAAGGGCTGTGACCGCGACGACATACTTGCAGCGATCGATGACGCCGTCGACGAGGGCGTCGACGTGCTCTCGCTGTCAATCGGCGACGACACGGCCGGAGACTTCGCCTCCGACCCCGTTGTGCTCGGGGGATACTCCGGTATCATGAAAGGCGTCTTTGTCACCGCATCGGGTGGGAACAACGGCCCGGACCCAGCAACAATTGCCAACGAGGCGCCGTGGCTGCTCACCGTGGCTGCGGCCACAACCGACCGGAGGTTCCTGGCCAATGTGAAGCTTGGCAATGGGGTCGAGTTCGACGGCGAATCGCAGTACCAGCCGAGCAACCACGTGAGCGTGCAGCGGCCGCTGGTAAGGGACACTGCCGACGGCACGTGTTCGGACGAGAGCGTCTTAAAGGCTCAGCAAGTCGGCGGAAAGATAGTCCTTTGCGACTTCGGCGGCAAGGCGGCCAGCCTCCAGAAGGGGAGCATCCTACACAACGCCGGCGCTGCCGGCATGATCCTCATTTCCCGCGACTTCTCTGGAACGGTGATCCAACTCCGGGCGCACGCCCTCCCGGCAACGCAGGTCGAGTTCTCGTCAGGGCAGAAGATCAAGGCATACATGAATTCCACGCAGAACCCGACGGCTCAACTGATCTTCAAAGGAACAGTCCTCGGCAACCCCTGTCGCCGGTCGTGGCGCCATTGTCGTCCCTCAGGGCCCGAGCAAGCGAAACCAGGGTATCCTCAAGCCCGACATCACGGGCCCTGGAGTGAAACATCATTGCCGGCGTCTCCAAGCCCGCGGGTCTCGCCGAGCCGCCCAATGCGTTGGCGCACAAGTTCGACATCATGTCCGGGACGTCCATGGCCACGCCGCACATCAGCGGGATCGCCGCGCTGATAAAGAAAGCGCACCCGACATGGTCGCCAGCAGCGATCAAGTCGGCCATGATTACGACGACCGATACGATGGATCGCCGCGGGCAGCGAATAACGGACCAAGACGGCAACCCGGCCAACTTATTTGCGCTAGGTGCTGGTTTCGTCAACCCCACGAAAGCCATGGACCCAGGACTCGTGTACAACCTCAGCGCTGCGGACTACATCCCCTACCTGTGCGGGCTCGGGTTCAACGACCACGAGGTGAACTCTATCATCCACCCGGCGCCGCCGGTGTCGTGCACGCGGACGGAAAAAAATTTCGACGAAATTTCACAAATTTCGGTGGGTCCCGAAATTTCCTCAATTCGGTCAAAATTTTCTATTTGACTAAAATTTGAACAAATTTAGTAAAAATTCAAATTTGGTCAAAATTTAAATTGATTTTCGGTAGTGCTTTCTGAAATGTTTTTCGAAATTACCAAAATTTCCAAAATTTCAGTAATTTCGGTGGGTCTCAAAATTTTGCTCAAACCGAAATTTTTTTCCTTGCACGCGGTTGCCTATAGTCGAGCAGAAGGACCTCAACTACCCATCCATCACCGTCATCGTCGACCAGGAGCCGTACGCCGTGAACGTCAGCCGCGCTGTAACAAACGTCGGGAACGGCAAGGAGGCGTACGTGGCGGTTGTCGACATGCCGAGGTCGCTGACGGTGACGGCGATGCCGGACACGCTCAGGTTCAAGAAGGTGAACCAGGTGAAGACTTTCACGGTGACTATCAGGAGAATGGCCGGTCAGATGAAGGAAGGCACTGCCGAAGGGCAGCTCAAGTGGGTCTCGCCGAAGCACGTCGTGCGTAGCCCGATCCTCGTCTCCTCCAAGAAGTTCTTCCAGGATAACTCGACTGCTAGCTGTTCATGACAGGCATTGATTCGTAACTCGCCTGTAGTGATTACTTCATTAGAGGATCGATGTCGAAACCCAAAGGTTTGGCCTATGATTACTGTAGCTTCTTGTTTCCTTTTAGGCCGGTTAATTTGGAACACAATTCCGAAAGTAGATGTTTTTATGCTACAAAATGCCTACATAATTCCCGGATTGCAAGAGATGCCTTAGCCTTAGTGAAGTCTTGGCAGAGACTCTACTAGGCATGGACCATGGAACCATAGAGGAAATGTATTTCTACGAGGGACCTGATCTCTGTCCTATATCCTATGGACCTCCATTTCCTTCTTTTATCTTATAATAAGAAAATTATATAGATAAAAATTTGAGAACTCCTAAGGTGAAGAACACTCGAGTATATTAGCACTTTTCTTATAAGGTGTGGTCGATCACAGTTTTTGTGATGTCCGCTTTGGTTTGCCACAAGTTAGTTAAAGTTAAGGCAAGGATATCTAGATACGACGAGTAAGGAAAGATACGACAAGTTAAATTTCTATGTTAGGATTGCTGCCACATTTTGCCCAAGCGGTGCTCAAAAAGCATCATAGAGATGCTCGAGCCGACTCTCCTTCACGCTCTAGCCCTAGAAGGTGGGCTAGGTGGACACCTGTCGCGTGGCAAAAAAGCAAAGACGAATAGTAGGGTTAGCAACAAAGTGGCGGAGACCTAATGAAGCAAAGGCGGCGGTAACAGCAAGGGAGAAAAGCCCTCAGGATTAGGGGAAGAAGCAGGGACGAAGGTGTGTGTTTGTAGAAACTAAAAAAAGCTGAGAGCTTTTTTACGCATCTGGATACTTCATGAATAGAGGTGGAAGTATTAAGCAAATCTAATCATCTATTTACAGGTATGACTAAGTTCTTTTACGAAGGGTAATTTCGCTCCCTCTTGTGATAGATTACCTGCTAGTTACCTGTATTAATTATCAATCTGTCATATGCTCTCAAAATAACTAGATAAATTATGACCGGCATTCTAGCAACGATAAGCTACGAAGAACGGCCACACGTGAGCAATATCATCTTGTCGATCTCTTGGTTTTTGTTATCGCGTCGATCCGCTGACATGCAAACATCAGAAACTAGCATCCCAAATTATTAACTGCCACGAAATTGATTGATCATCAATTGTGCATTGCAGCCGAGTGAAGTTTATCCGATCAGGACAACTCACACGCGACCGCGGAGTCCACCTTTGCCGATGTGAGCCATGGCGTCAGCTCGTCCCGGCTGGTCTCGAGCCCCTCGCTGCTGATGGCCGCACGGTAGAATTGGAGATTAGGACTAGGGTTTGAATGGTGATGAGATTAAATGTGAAATGTTTCAGTATTGTACGGTAGAATTGGGAGTTAGCACTACTAGAGAAATCATTTGTCCAGACGGTTCGGAACTCCCATGCGGGACGGTTTTCCGAACCGTCTGGACGAAACAGTCTGTACAAATCAGGTTTGTACAGACGGTTCTAGTTTGGAACCGTCTGTACTAATCGATTTGTACAGACGGTTCAAAAACATAACCCCACGCCATGTGTCCAGTCTCATCCAACCGCTTGAATTAAATCGCACAATATGCTTCCAGCGGGTTTCGATCCCGCAACCTCGTGTTGTCCAGCAAGGGGAGTTGCCAGCTAATCTAGTCTGAGTATGCAATATATATGGGATGGCTTTCTTCTTAACTTATGCCTACGACTAAGCGGGACGCTTCTAGTCCAGACGGTTCCAAACTGAGAACCGTCTATACAAATAGCACACACGGTTCCAAACTGAGAACCGTCTGGACTGTTCGATTTGTACAGACGGTTCCAGTTTGGACCCGTCTGTGCTATTTGTACAGACGGTTTCAAATTGGAGCCGTCTGTGCTGTAGCTCCAAGTGCTAGTTTGAGTCGAAATTCAACTCTAGTTTGAGAGGTTTTAGTAAAACGGCCGTAACTTTCTCATACGGAGTCCGTTTTGGGTCCACGACCACTCAAATCGAAGCTAACAACGACGCGCATCTGAAAAAAATACACGTGTTTACACCTGTACCCATCTTGACCCTCAAAATTCGGCTTCTAAGTAGAACCTTTTGGCTCCGGAAGTTTTTCCGCCACTTTTTTGATCTTGCGGAGGGTATATCTCCTTCACCCGGACTCCGAATTGGGTGATTCTTGTTTCTCTGGTTAGTTTGAGTCGAGAACTTGCTTTCCACCTTGCTCCCAGCTTCTGCCGAACAATTTCGTTCGGGCGCCGTTTTCAAAATCTTCGATTTCGGGTCGGGATTTCCACTAGTCGTTTCGTCGACTTTCTCGGAATTGGCTCAAAATTTCTGGAGACGTAGAGTTTGGCCTCCCGCTCACAGCTGTGAAAACCGTTTGAGAATCGAAACTGTCAAACTCCCTCCCCGACGCTGCCACTTTTCTGCCGCGGCAAGCAAATCTGCAGTTTTTGCTGCCGCGGCAGGAGAGATCAACTAGCCTTGCTTCATCTATTTGTACAGACGGTTCCAAGTTTAGAACCGTCTGTACTGTTTACAGATTTGTACAAACTGTTCCAAACTTAGAACCGTTTGGACTGTTCGATTTGTACAGACAGTTCCAGTTTAGAACCGTCTGTACTGTTTGCAGATTTGTACAGACGGTTCCAAACTTAGAACCGTCTGGACTGTTTGATTTGTACAGACGGTTCCAGTTTGGACCCGTCTGTGCTATTTGTACAGACGGTTCCAAATTGGAGCCGTCTAGACTGTAGCGTCCCGCTTGTTGGAAACAGTTTGTACTCATTTTCTCAGACGGTTTTTGTTTACAACCGTCTGTGATACTATTTGTACAGACGGCTTCAAAAAACCGTCTGTACAAGGGCGTCCCGTTAAATGAATTCTGTAGTAGTGTAGGGTTAGGGTTTGAACGAGGTGTGAATTTATATTACTAAAATACCCATGTGAAAAATAAGTAAACCACTCTCATGATTCCGGTTTTACCCCTAACATCAAGGTACTCCCCAATTTTTTAAGTCTTTAGAGATGGTACTTCTTAAACCTAGTATTGGAGTACTAGATAAGATTAGCAATTGGATTAGGATGAATTGATGGTCCATATTCATTCTGTGGTACCGTTAAAGAGCTCAAAAGCGAAATATGGAGTGGCTAGCTAAAGGCAATGTATATATTGGCCTAGGGTTCCATTGCCTCCAATGATGCATTTCCATAGGGCAACCACCTAGTGACGGTAGCAGTAACAACGATGGGAAGTGGCCACGTTGTGAACTCACGATCGCCATCTTCATCAAGGTCCTCCACAGCTACGACCTTGTCCTCGAGCTACCCCACCTATCTTGACCTTGAGTTCTCCTCTCATCATCTCCTCTATCTGTAGCTGCGTTGTGTTGCAGTGCAAATCCTAGGCAGCGCCCACATGGCATGAGCGTTGGGCTGCAGGTGGCCACCCATGTAGCAAGTATGCAAAACTGTGATTTTTGTGAAGTCCAATTTGGTTCCCACAAATTAGCTATCTTAGTAAGGGCAAGCAGGTGGTTCACTGTTACACAACGCCCCATGCCGTATATAGGATTTCCTGCACCTAGTTGGCTGACTCGGCACTAGTCTACAAAACCCAAGTAATAAGGGCATCCACAGTGTAGGCGTGATCAAATTCGCCGCATAACCATCTTCTGGCACTGGTGCTAAATTTGCTCTTTCTCTCTAATGTACCTAATGCCAAGTTCTTCATTTGTTGGGTCCCATGAACACATTAAGTATTCTATCAACTGAATCGCCAGAACCCTTCGCATGACTTTTCCCACCAAATCAACCTCTCCACTCTTCTCAAATGCACAACAAAATAATTCTAGATCTGCATCAACTCCTCATCCTCCCGAGATCTGCCAACTACTAGTACACTACTCGCAGATCAACATTCTCCCAGCCCCTCACCTCCTCACTTGGCACCCTCCATGACACAGTAGTAGACTGTATTGGTACTCCGTGTGGACATGAACGACGCCACCGTGCTCCCGCTCTCTAGAGCTGTCTACCAGCCCTAACTAAGTGAGCACCTCCACAAGATATGCGAGCATGCTTGGGCACACATGGTTGCTACACTCTCCAAATCCTTACCTTGATCGATGTTGATGGTGATTGTGACCTCGTGATGTATTGATTCTCATCCCCACTCATGTGTTTGATGTACATGTTGACGATGACATAGCACCCGGGTGTCATCAAGGAGGACAAAGCCAGCCTTCTGGACATAAGATGGGCCGGACCGACTACTCGAAGTCCGACTGCTGCACGGGGGCGTCTCATCGACTTGGAGTACAAGACAAGGATATGTACCTACCCCGTAATCCCGGATTCTAGTTGTAACCAATTAGGAGATCAATCTGTAAACAGATCTGAACTCTTGTACCCCTGCCTTTGCCGTCTATATAAGGCTGGGTAGGGATCCCCCGATCGGTAGACTTACATAGAAGCGACCAAGCATCATCAGCTCTCATATACTCATAACCCTAGCAGCCCTGAAATCTATTCTCGAGGTCTTGCGGCACTCGGGATACAAGCAATATCATCCACCAAATACAGGACGTAGGGTATTACCTCTTCTTAAGGGCCTGAACTTGCCTAAATTCTGTGTCCCGTGTGCACCCATCTAGATCTGCTGTGCGCACGTCACCCATATTCATTATTGTCGGATCAGAATACCGACACATGTCTTTGTGAACAAGTGAATGATTAGGGGTATTGATCGACGAGGGGTTATTTGGAAGCTTTTGTACTATTGGGAAGTTCTTGTATTCACATCTTTTTATTGAGGGATTATGTGCAATATGTATGGATCAATGGTTGAGTTGCGAAATGCAAGAGAAGTTGACGGTTAATTGGTATAAATATTTTATTGTTGACCAAATATGGGACCTGAGCATACTTGCTCCGGTTCCCACTTGTTTTATTTAGCCATGGGGTGGGCAATGGTGGGATAAGTGCCAAAATCCTAAAAATAAATTTAAACACATTTTTTCACAATGTTGTGGGTGCCCTAAGAGCCTTCGACTTCAAGCCAGACCTCGCGATCACCGTTCCACCTCCTCTCCGCCGTGCAAAAGAAATGAGGATCTAGTCAGAGTCGTGTCAGTTCATAGAGGCATCTTCTTTCTTGGATTTGAAGAGGCAAATTGCAAGGGTTGCTTCACAACTCGAATTCGAATGGCACGAAAGGGAATGAAAATACGAGTGCTACTAGCAGCAGAAATAAAATACTAGCTACTATGAACGAGTAGTGAAATAGTACTAGCCATAATTTCAAGTAGAGGAACGCATCATGAAATCCTCTCCTCCACATTTATGTTCCTTTCAGTTTTGTTTTATGACGTTCGTTAGGTGCCTGGTGCCAAGGCTTTGCTTGGTCTTGGCGTGATGCAGCAAGCTTCCCACAAGACTGAAAATGGCATCGCGATTAACTTCTGCAAACTTGTTCGCGAGACTGAAACGGTCAACCCTACCTCATGGAGGATAGTAGGATACCACTACTCTTTTGATCTGCTGTGGGTTCGGCCGCGAGAATCGCTGGCGAGGCAAGTAAACTACACATGCCTCTTGGCAGTTACGCTAAATCCATAGACCGATAGGAATCTCGACGTCGACATTCTTGCAGCTACAATCCGAGGAACCCACTGTCCCGGAGACGGTTGACCTGACGCATTTTAAACCCCCAAGTTGGCACGCCCCGTCCATTTCCTCTGAATTTTCCCCGTCATTTCCGGCTGATTCCTGAGAGCGGCAACGCGTTTATGCCAAAAGTTTATAGCCGTCCGCCGCGGCGTCTCTGGTGGCGTCGGTATCAGCGGAGATGGAGATCCTCGCCCCCGGCGCGGCGCACAGGCGGTGGGACACGTCGGGGAGTGGGTCGCAGTACAGCTTCAGGACGTCGGTGAGCAGCTTGGCGGACATCGGCGGCGAGGTGGTGGAGGAGGCCAGCCGGGCGGCGGAGGACAAGGTGTTCGTGGCCGTCGCCGAGGACGTCAAGTACGGGAAGAGCGCCTTGCAGTGGGCGCTCCAGAACCTGGCCAAGGATGGCGCGGCACAGGTCGTGGTAGCTCACGTCCACTGCCCCGCGCAGATGATCCCCATGAGTAAGGCTTCGTTATTTGGGTGATTTGGCCATGAATTTCTCTGAGCGGGTATCCATGAAATCGAATTCCACTGACCTTTTTCGTCTAATTGACTTCGATGTTTATCAAACAAATATTTGGTGAAAGCACCTTTTCTGTGAAAACTCCATAGAAACCATGTGTAGTTTATCTAGCATTATTCCCAGCGTCGGGAAAAGAATAATACTATCAGAGCATATCGAAATCAACAGGCACAAATATAGACAAACCATTTAACTGAAAATTTGCATCTTGCCATATTGTAGTCAGGACTCAGGAACTCCCCCATGACCTATACTGCTTTCAGAGTTCAGACCTTACAGGATTTGTCTTTATCACCCTGTGAATTCCTTGTCCTTTCTGTTATTCCAGTGGGGGCGAAAGTTCATTACACCAGGATGAATCAACAACAGGTCAACGACCACAGAAAGAAGGAGCGAGAAAAGGCATTGGGAAAACTAGATGAATATGTCGCGATGTGCACAAGAGCAAAGGTGTTCTTCCCACTACTATATATGTCTCCCTCACGGATATACTATGTTATTTTTTTACCCTCTCGGATATAGTACAACCCTGCTTTGGTTAGGCACCAAATCAACATGGAAATTGCCGGGAAATATAATGGTGTTGTCCATGAAGTGTTGTACCATTTTTTTCGAATTGCAACTAATGTGTTAGGAAAAGAAAATTAAAAAATAAGTTTGTTTGTCAAATTTCTCTTTTTTTTATCTTGTCACAAAACGAATTTGAACTTAAAAGTATACATAGGTAGATTAAATTGAAAATTACAGGTAGATTTATTTTTGCAATTATTAATGTTGATTGGATGTCTCAACTGACTGGATTGCATGAACGCCTTGAGGTGGGTTGCAACTTCCACCTGATACGTTGCCGCTAAATAATCCAGCAATGCACTCCACAAACAGGAGAATTGAGAAGCATTTATTTATCACAATTTCATACTTTCTCTTGTCATTTCGCTTAAACAGGTCAGCTGTGAGAAAATAATAATTGAGAATGATGATGTTGCTAAAGGGCTTGAGGAGCTTATCGCCCTTCATGGCATCACCAAGCTTGTCATAGGAGCAGCAGCAGACAAACACTACTCAAAGTATGGATCACATACCTGAGAATAAGTCTCCTCAGCCATATTTTGGAAGTTTATGAGTTGCAAAATATCATCGGCATGAAGAGATACACTTTGCTAGCACACGTTACAATTTTTTAGTCCACAAATAGGGGGGCTGGAGCTAGCCTGAACCACTTTCATTATGAATTTAAAATTGTAGCACAAAATATATTTGTTCCTTGATAAGCAGCAATTGGTGTATGTTGCTTGTAAGAAATGAGAAACAAAAAATCCTTGGTACTGCACAGTTTAAAACCTAACAATGTCTACAAATTACAGGAAAATGAGAACACCGAAGTCCAAGACATCACTCAGACTAATGGAGGCAGGCGCACCATCATGTAAGATATGGGTTTACTTGTAAAGGACAATTGATATGTACTAGGTAAGGTTAAGCCAACATCCTTAATATATGTCTTAGTTTTCCATGATAATAAAATATCATAACCATGAAAAATTATTAGCCTCACCTTCAATGCTGCAGGGAAGCAAATACAACCGTTCCTGAAATACCACCATCACCGGCACACACAGTTGCATCAACATTGTCAGGAAATAGCATTTCCAGCCATATGACATCAATGACAATTCACCAGTCCGGGAGTGAAGCATCAAGCTCAAACGGCAGTCCGAGGCAAGATCTTAACAGATCGAGAACAGAAGTGACACGCCATCCCTCTCAAGGAGCTGGAGGTACACCATCTCGGCTATTTGAACATTTTGAACTCAGTGCCAACGGCAGGCCAACAAGAACGCCAATGAGTTCTATGGAATCCTGGGATGAATGCGGGAGGAGATCGCGAAGCTCCTGGTACAATTTATCAAGAAATGATGATGCAGTCAGTATCTCTGGATCAGCAATGCGGCATTCAATGCACGAATCTGATGATGACCATTTTCCATCTCCTTCACTTGAGCTGGTACGAATCAGCTGCTGTTCTGTTGAATTCTCACAAGATTAATAACCAAATAAAGGACTCCCCAAAATGAAATGAAACAGATAACTGAAGTGTTTGTGCTACACAGGAGAGTCCAGGTGGTGATGCAGAAATGTATGGTAGACTCGAAGAGGCTCTCCGTGAATCTCAAGAATCGAAGAAAGAAGCATACGAAGAATCAACCAAACGCCGAAAAGCTGAACGTGATATGCTTTTAGCTCTTCAAAAGGTACGTTGTTCGACATCAAGACTCCATAAATCAGATTGTAAAGCGTGTGAACCAACAAAATACAAACTACTCTTACAGGCTAAAGAGTTGGAGAAGTTGTATCATAATGAGATGAGGCAGCGGAAAACAATTGAGGAGACACTCGTGAGACAGACACGGGAGATTGAAGAAACGAAAATACAGTGTGATAAGATATATGACGAACTGCATGATGCAGAAGAGCAGACAGTCATGTTGGAGCAGCGCATAACGGAGATGAAGTCTGCTCTAAAAGATCACGAAGAGAAGCTGGAGGCAAGCAAGTTCCTTCTCGAAGTGCTCCAAGCAGACAAAGTGAAGCTCCAAAAAGAGCGAGATGCTGCAGTAACTGAAGCTGAAAAACAGCGCCGGGAGAACGAGCAGAGAATTTCCATGCCGGCTGAAGCACTGAACACCGAGTTCTCCGCCTTTGAGCTTGAACAGGCAACTCGAGGCTTTGATGAAGCACTCAAGATCGGCGAGGGCGGGTTTGGAAGTGTCTACAAAGGTTCACTTCACAATACGACGGTAGCTATAAAGTTGCTGCATCCGCAGAGCTTGCAGGGGCAATCTGAATTCAACCAAGAGGTAATTCATCGGATGATCATCACTGGCAACTTCATACAGTCAATCATGCAATGTCTGAAGCTGCAGTCACACCATTGCAGGTTGCTGTTCTCAGTAGAGTACGGCACCCGAACCTCGTCACGCTTGTCGGATCGTGCCGGGAGACGTTCGGCCTGGTGTACGAGTTCCTCCCGAACGGCAGCCTCGAGGACCGGCTTGCCTGCAAGAATAACACGCCACCATTGACATGGCAGGTGCGCACCAGGATCATCTCCGAGATGTGCTCGGCCCTGACCTTCCTCCACTCGAACAAGCCGCACCCGGTTGTCCACGGCGACCTGAAGCCGGCCAACATCCTCCTTGACGCCAACTTCGTCAGCAAGCTGGGGGACTTCGGCATTTGCCGCCTCCTGATACGGTCCAATACCTCCACCACCACCACCCTGTACCGGACGACTACCCCAAAGGGGACCTTCGCGTACATGGACCCGGAGTACCTGTGCACCGGCGAGCTAGCGCCGCGCTCCGACGTGTACTCCTTCGGCATCATCATCCTGCAGCTCCTGACAGGCAGGCCGCCCCAGAAGATCGCCGAGGTGGTGGAGGACGCGATGGAGACGGGGGAGCTGCACTCGCTTCTTGATCCCTGCGCGGGGAGCTGGCCGTTCGTGCAGGCCAACCAGCTCGCGCACCTCGGCCTGCGGTGTGCCGAGATGAGCAGGAGGCGCCGGCCGGATCTCGCCGGGGAGGTTTGGAAGGTGATCGAGCCCCTGATGAAAGCCGCCTCGCTGACCGCCCGGCGGCCGTCGTTCGTAGCTTCGTCAGACGACGCTTACACGCCGTCGTACTTCGTCTGTCCGATCTTTCAGGTAGATGGTGTAAGAACGCGTGATCTTTGGTGATTTATTTTGCCAACAGATTTCTTACTAATTTCTTGGTGTGATGGATGGTGAACAGGAGGTGATGACCGACCCTCACCTTGCAGCAGACGGGTTCACGTACGAAGCCGAAGCAATCAGAGGGTGGCTCGACAGCGGGCACGACACGTCGCCGATGACGAACCTGAAGCTCGCACACTCGCAGCTCACCCCAAACAGGGGCCTCCGGTCGGTGATTCTCGAGTGGCGAGAACAGCATCAGCGGCAGCAGCGCGAGCACTGGAGATGACCAATCCCCGAATACGCATGGAAAGCTCTATCTCAATTGTAAATTCGTGTACATAAAGTTTGGATTGAAGTTGGGGATCAAAATTGGTTAAAGAAGGGGGGATTTACCGTTCTGGATGGTGTTCTGGAACATGCATGGTGTCAGTGTGTGTGATTTCTAATGTGGAGTGTGCAAGCCGATTGACAATTTGGCATCCTTCTGATGCGTCTTGCGTGGAAGCTGATTCTGTCTGCAAGTCTGCAAGTAGTGAACAGATCATATCCTCTTTGTGCAGAAAAAAAAGAGTGGTCAATAGAGTTTTGGATTATATTTTATGGGCTCAAATTGTTGAAAGAAGCGGGGGAAAAGGGAGAAATTTCCGGTGTTCTGTAACGTGGTGTGCCTGTTCATATGTGTGTTTGGGATACAGAGTTTAGTGCTGCGTGTCGAACCGGATCCAGGATCCTTAGCTGTGTTTGCGAACAGCTGACGGGGCTAACGGGTCATCGGCAACAGTAGCGACGCCGGTTCCAATTGGCACCAGCGGGCTGCGGCGGTAGTTGGCAGCGAAGGGCAAAGCGGCGGATACGGCAGGAACGAGGGGCAGCACCCAGTGGAAGCCGCCACCGCCGCGCGTGGGCCGAGTGCCGGCTGGGGAGTGGTTCCAATCCACGATGACCCCAGCCGAGCCCGAGAGGCCAGGTGCCACATTGCCGCGCGTGCAGCTCACCCGTGCCTAAACCCATACGCTCGAAAGGCCCAACCAGGAACTTGATTGAGGGCGTTTGAGATGGCACCCGCTTCATTGGCTCTTGTTGCAAAAACCTGCCAGAGACTGTGTTCTACGGATTCATCGATCTCATCGACGGGGAGGTCCGGGTGACACGGCAGGAATCGGGAAACGATCGCATTCGCTCTGCAGACTGCAGTCCCCCGATCACGAGGCTTTGCCGGACCGGAAAGCTCTTGTAGATTGTGGTAAGGCATGTGCAAAACTTCGGTGTATGGACACGGGGTGCTGCACCCTTTCGGGTTTAGTGTATATCGTCACGCACGCCTCGTGCAGAGATTAGCATCATTACCGTCCGTCGTACGATAACCAATGTTGGTAATGGCCTTAACCCTCGGAGCTTGTTTTATCCAAGTACTAGTTCTGCTCGTAGCATTCAGAAATCAGAATTCTCAAGAGTTGCACAACAGATCATGAGAGCAGCAGGGAGACAACAAAGACCTTGTCGTGCACAGGAGCGGAAACGCTGGCAAATCACGCAGGATCACAAAATACATAAGCGCAAAAACCTTGGCCACTGATTGGCTGCGAATATTTTGGCTGGCAGTGGACCGTGGCATCTCGAGTTTTCAATTATGTGGGCTGGCATCCTCCCAAAAATAATCATGGACAGCTATATCAAATTATCTGCACTTGAATGGTTTGCAGTAGCACATAGGATTATAAGAGTGCCAAACCTCATATAGATCTTGTTTACTCCCTCTAATTTATAATATAAGTAGTTTTAGGACTCTAGAGTTTTTATCAAAATATAAGTAGTTATAGGATTCTAATGCACATTTATGTTAGTTTTTTTCCTAGTCTAACCCTCTTTAATTGTTATGGCTAATGGGCTCTTTTTTTATGTTTGCATATTCTAGATTATTTATTGCAGGAGAGACAAGGGTAATAGTATCTTTGGTACATTAACTAGCTCCTCCTTAATTCTTGTGCCCAAACCTAATACTACTTATATTATGAATCAGAGGGAGTATTATGCAAGATTTCTCTCCTGAGAGGATTTTGCGCTATTCCTGTAGAAGAATAGAAGATATGTATGAAACCTCATTTTACCTCACATGTAGTGGGAGTAAATGTTTTCTTTATTAGTGACAACACGACATGCTAAGGGCAGTCCCAATGCTCCAACTCAGCTGTCTCTTAAGCCATGCCACCTAGATAAAAAGCTTATGTGGCAGGGTAGTTATGGAGGAAAGAGAAAGAAACTGTCTCTTAATTTGGAACCGGCTCTTAGCGGTGTAATCGATGTAAATTAATTCTTGAGTGATTCTATGTGGCTCATACATGTACTACTATGTACTAGAACTATGTCACAAACAGGTTACAAGGTTAAAAATGGTAGTATAGATCATAAAATATAATAAATGAAGATGTTTTAGATACAACACTAAGATACAACTCATTGAGAAGGTGTTATATAAACAGTTATTTAAAACAATAAGATACAACTTAAGATACAATGCATTGGGAGTGCCTAAATTTCGCTCAAACTAGGCGTGTTCAATTTAACCCGGTTTACACGGTTTGGCAAAACCGGTAGAACAATAAACTTAGTACTATTTTTCTATAGCACTTTGAACAATTGCAAAACCGATAGTCTATTCACGGTTTTGAACGGATTGGTAAACCGGGATGAACACCCTGGACCCAAACTGACCCAAAACTTAGATATCCCAAGAAACACCATGGTTCCTGCCTTTCAGGTAGGCCACTGGTATTTGGAACCATAATCCGCTAATCCCAACCGATGATCAATCTGCTTGCACCTTCCATTATGAGCATGCGGTTTGGTTATGTTAAGTTGCTAACAATAAGTCATTTTCATTCAAAGGATTATGCTTTAGTTGATTAAATAACATTAGTCCGAAAGAAGAAGCTTCAATGATATGACCAAACAACCAAACATCGCCACAAAACAGTCAGCCACATAAACCGTTGGGCTCAGTAAACTAATCTTGTCGATAGCGTTTTATACTTCCCAAAAACTCTTGAATTTATTAGTTCCTCTTCAGAGCCAATCATTTGGCTTAATCAGACATAACCCAATTTCCAAACATCATCCTACCAAATACAGTAGTAGTAGACTACTAATATGGGAGGGAAAAACGTACTGGAAACCACCTAATAAACCGTAAATTAGCACTGCTGCATAAAAATATTGGAACCACTGAAAGCAGCAAAGCGACCCCAGGCGTTGGCCGGCGCATGTATGGCGGCCGGCAGGAGTGACGCGACATGCACCGTACGTTTGCGTTGCAGGAGAAGTTGTGTTGCGATGTGCGAAAAGTACACGCTTCTTCTAACGGCTTTCTCTTCTCTTCCTGCAACGGTCCTCAGAAGCTTCTCCCTGCCAACTATTGGAGTCTGTGTGCATGTGAGTTTAGTTTCACTGATACGAAAAACAGAAAGAAATAGTTTTTCTGCAGGATTATTGACGGAGATTTTGCATATTGATGCTCGGTTTCATGATCATCTTAATTCCTTGATTATCTGAACTTAACAGCAGACAGTTACATGTTGGAGAATGATCTGAATTTTAGATGGAATTGGGAAATATTGTGATCACTGAATAGCCCCCGGATCGAAATTGACATAACATGATCACCGACTCTTTTTCTGAAAATTTTGCAATGCATGTGAACTGCTTATATTCTGAAGCTCATCACAAAGTGCCTCAACTAGAGGTGAATGCTTCGCCCCCCTTAAGGATAGCCTATGGCCAGCTTATAGGTCCAAATAAATCATAAACTATCTTTAAGAAAAAGCTTATGAATGGTTATTGGAAAAAGCTCACTCCAATCCATGTTGCTAGCTAGAAGCATCGATTTGGAGACTTCCCGAGTTTCTGCAGGTCCGATTATGACTTTACCCCTGAACTACATGGAATTTACAGCGAAACGCCATTGAGTATAAGTAGAAGTAGCAATTTTTTTCCTCATTCACTCATCCTCCCCCTCCTGAACTCCTCCCACAGCCTCCCTCCATCCCACCTCCCCTACCGTCCGAACTCCTCCCTCGCCACCTCCCCTGCTCAAGCTCTTCTCCCGCTGCCTCCCTCCATCCCCCATCACCCCCGCCACCTCCCTCCATCCCACTCCCTCCGCCCAGATTGGCAAGGCCAAAGGGGCCCCAGTGTTGTCGGCCACGGCGAGCTCCGGGGTGGGGGCGGGGGATTCCCAATCTGCCTCTGGCAGCCAGCCACGGCCATGACCAGACCTGCATCGGTAGCCGCTGCCAGTTAGCCATGGCTAGATCCAACGCGTTGAATATCCATGGCCGATGTGGTGTGTTGAAGATCTGGCCATGGATGAATGATTGAATGATGTGCTATTTTTTCAGAGTTATAGCATTTCTGTTTGGTTGTAGAACTTATCTGTGATGTATTAATGTTATTGCTGATGAGATTGTACTTGTGGAGCATTTCATGTGTATATGCAATTAATTTGTTTCCATTGGGAAGAAGAGAGGTTCTGGTTCATACTCATGTCAAGCAATTTCTTGTGTGTCCAGGGTATTTTAGACTTACACTCATATCTATAAGCCATTTGTCAGCGTTACAGGGCCCAGGGTCTCCTAAACCGCTAGCAAAAGCCCAACTTGACACCACGTTGCCAAAGACGTGGGAGTTAAAGAAGAGGTGTCCGAGGGCTCATCCCGAGCACCGTTCCACTTGGTTTAAAATCAAGGGGTGCCCCG
This sequence comes from Stipa capillata, assembly GCA_019208055.1. Classification (NCBI taxonomy): domain Eukaryota; kingdom Viridiplantae; phylum Streptophyta; class Magnoliopsida; order Poales; family Poaceae; genus Stipa; species Stipa capillata. The sequence continues at coordinate 120,999 of JAGXJF010000632.1, forward strand.
AGTCGTCCCTTAAATGGCGTTCTCCGAAGGGCCCAAGACGACTTGGTCCCCGCACAGGACGAAGCAAGCAGAAGTGCTCGGGGGCTTACCCCGAGCACTCGAGCAAAAGTGCTGGGGGACTCGCCCCGAGCACCCGAGAAGAAGTGCTTGGGGGCTCACCCCAAGCACCCGAGAAGAAGTGTGCGGGGGCTCACCCCGAGCACTCGAGCAGAAGTGCTCGGGGGCTCACCCCGAGTACTCTAGCAGAAGTGCTCGGGTAGCAGAAGTGCTCGGGGGGCTCACCCCGAGCACCCAGGATGACCCGGCCCCCGCCCAGGGCGCCGAGAGGGTGTGCTCGGGGGCCTCTGATCCCGGGAGCCCCGAGCGCCCCTTGAGGGCCCCTCCTCAAACCGTGTGGCCTAAAAGGCGCATTTAATACCTGTGCCAGGGACATTTAATGCCTGTGTCGGGAGCATTAAATGCCCATCTATTCCAAATCCTTGCGGACCAGGGTGATAAGCCCTGTCAGCTATCAGTCTTGGAGGGAATGGAGAGGTCTGACACCCCTTTTTGACATTAAGGGCGCGCCTTCGCGCACCCATACGCATGCCCTCTACACCTGGTCCGTGGGGTCCGGGTAGTTGCAGCATAGCCCATGTCAGGAGACATCAAATCTTCACCTCCTGACACGCCCTCATCATGATGATCCGGTTCCCAACCAAGGCGTGACCGGCACTGTTCCGCTACAGCAAATCTCAACCACCAACGTGGCTCGCACATGCCGGGTTTCTTCCGCAACAAGTTTCATTAGAACATATTTTACCTTTCGGCCACTGTGGTGTCCCCCGGATATATAAGGGGAGAACCGCGGCCATGCAAGGGGATCGGCTCCAGTAGAATTGAAAAAACCCTAGAGGAAGAAGAGTAGAAGCATGGGTGCTGCTGGTTCATTGTAATCTCGACACGCATTCTCTAAAACACTAAAAGCAGGACGTAGGGTTTTACACCTAAAAGGTGGTCTGAATCTGGGTAAATCACCGTGTCTTTCCTATTTCCATAACCTGCCAAGCTCTAGCTCCAGCGGAGTTCCGTAGAACTGTACCTCCCCGGCCGAATCCCAAGGGGGTCCTTCCGGACCACCGATACCGGCGTTTGTACGTCGACACCATCCCTAAGAGGTCAGATAAAATATCATCGGCTTATTCCACCGCAGCTTATAAAAAGGCTTATTTGGACAATTGACTTATGCACAAGCCTAAGCCGTTCCTAAGAGGGCTTTCATGAGGCTCTAGCCTACCCTCTAATTTGCCAAAATATTCGTACTATATATGCCTCGGCCATGGAAGATGATTAGAGGAAGAGAAAGAGCTACTATTGCGGCAGTGTGCCTGCTGGGGATGAAGCAGCGTTGAAAGTAAAAAATGAGTCTGGTTGCTTATGTGGCCCAACTGATCAACCGGTAGAAATAGCCAGCCAATAAACCCATAAGTGAAAATAAGAAGAGAATTATGGTGTGTTTGGTTTGAGAACGAAGTGGAATGGAATGTCATGGTTCAATTCCTCCGGAATGGGTCGATTCCGTTCCTGTGTTTGGTTGGGGAGAATGAAGTGGAATGGAATGGTTCCATGTAGTTCCACCAATTTGGAGGAACCACCTAGTTCAGCATCTGAGGAGTATATTCTCTTTAGAGAATCAGTGGGTTCCGGTTCCCTCTCCAACTAAACACAGAAATATGAGCTAGGTGTAGAACCAACCCATTCCATTCCACTTCATTCTCAAACCAAACACACCCTTAGAGAACAGAGGAGAGAGGAAGCGGCAGCGTGGCCTGATTCCAGACTTTCCCTTGTGTCGCATCATCACTGGACAGCGCACAAAGACCCTAGGCTCTGCTACGCGGTAGGAATTTGATGGATGTCGTGATATTCAAAACTTGCTTAGTTCATGGTTGATGGTTGGAACCAAAGAGAATAGGATTTTTCCCATTTATACAACGTCATATCGAGTTGATATTGATCCTTTCGGTAGCAATGGTTTTATAGTTTCTTTTTTGGCTGTGTTTCTCCTATATATTCATGTGCGAACTAGAATTGCAAGAACTTTTGTTTGCTATTTTCATCTCAATTTAGCTTAGTGATTTAGGCTTTGAGCCCCCTCTATTTTTATCCTGGATTCGCCACTAGCCTCAACTATCGCATTGTTAATTTCCTTGAATATGACATTGCTAATTCAGGTCGTATATTCCAGAAACGCAACTCCCTTGTAATTCCCTTCATATCTACTGTTTCCGTCTGCATAACGTTGCCATCAATCATGCCCTGCTTAGGTGTAAAGGATACATCCCTCGCTGTAGAATGGGGCCTCCCAATCGCTGGAAACTCTGAACGATTCCAGGCCTTTGATTGAAATGCAATCAAGAACATCTTCCGGAATTCCTTTGCAAGGCGAAAATTTTCAGAGGAATGATAACGAGTACTCCTATGCAGCTCACTTTGCCGCGGCAACTTTACTCTTTCTTCATTTCCTTTCTTTTCTTTTTCAGTACAAGTTGCAGCACGACACCTGGGCCCTTATACCACTTTGACTCTTGAAGGCAGCGAGAACAGTAATGCATCATGCGATACTGGTCATTCTTTTGGGTGAATTGCACTGCAGTTTTTCTATCGTGATATGCTCATAGCAAAAGTTTACTGGACAACAAAGCAAAGTAGTTAGGTTCATGTTACATCATCCGTGCAAAAGCAGTGGCACAGGATTATGCTATAACTATAAGAAGCCATGCTAAATCAGTGATAGAAACAATACTCTCTGTACAGTGAGCTACAAGGAGTACTATTATTCTTTCTTAATTGTGCTACTGATTGAATACAAGTCGATCAGACGCAGCATGGTACTGAAACAGTGCCCGACTGAGAAAGGTCGAGAGAACTCGGTAATCACAAAAAGAGACCAGTATTACCCGAAGGGGGTCTACACAACAGCTGCGTACACGAACGATTCTGCATACATCACGTACTCCTGTAGTCCTAGGCCCCATCGCTATCTTTAATTTGTGGTGGTGCTCCCGGAGGATGAATGTGGCTTTGGATCCTGGACAAAGCTAAAAGGAATCCTTCGAAGTGAGGGAAGGATTAGGCAGCCTAGCTAGAATGAGTGCAGCAGAAGAACATGGGAAGCAAGACAAGTGGATATCATACTCAACTTACAAATTACAATTGCAATGCGACTCTCATATTGTCATGGAGCATTTCTTTGTACTTTTTCAGTAACATCTAAGACATTATTTTTCTTTTCCAATTCCATCCTTTCTCTAGCAAACATTACATTTATAAAAAATAATTGCTCAAACTATATGCAACTCTTTTTTTGTCAAAAAAAAATTATGCAACTCAAGTTTCCTAGAACAATTTTGCCCACTCCAAACAAACAAAAAAAGCGCTCAAATTGGATAAGCTTGGAAACAATAAACAAAGCAAAAGAGACACCTAACCAACTACCACTCCAGTGTACCCCACTGGACCCATCTGCCACTCCCCCGTGCTCATCGGTCATCACCTCCTCTGCGCTTTCCAGAACCACCTTCTTCACAGTGCCGTCCTCACTCACACCTCCTGCCTTTATAAAACCCTCTCGCACCTCACTGCCGCCTCACACACACTGACACACCCACGCACACCGCTGCTTCAAGAAGAGCGAGAGAGCTAACCGAGCGCAAGAGGAGAGAGAGAGAGGCCAGAAATGGAGGGGAAAGAGGAGGACGTGAGGCTGGGCGCGAACAAGTTCTCGGAGCGGCAGCCGATCGGGACGGCAGCCCAGGGAGGCGGGGAGGACAAGGACTACAAGGAGCCCCCGCCGGCGCCGCTGTTCGAGCCCGGGGAGCTCAAGTCCTGGTCCTTCTACCGTGCGGGCATCGCTGAGTTTGTGGCCACCTTCCTCTTCCTCTACATCACCGTCCTCACCGTCATGGGAGTATCCAAGTCCCCCTCCAAGTGCGCCACCGTCGGCATTCAGGGCATCGCCTGGTCCTTTCGGAGGCATGATCTTCGCGCTCGTCTACTGCACCGCCGGCACTCTCCGGTCAGTCAGTTCTCTTAATCGCCTTCTTACTTGCTTGATTGCTTCCACCCCACCAAGTTGTCAATTAACTTTGGGTTCAAGATTTTGCCTTCGTTTGTGTTGCACATGAACCTAATCAGTTGATAGATACCTGTTCTTTTTCTTGCTTGGCTCAGTAGTTTGTCAGTAGTAATAGTGACTTAGTAACAGCAATACAGTCATGAGGTGCAGAATATACTAGTGTTACAGCAGCAAACGAGTGAAGGAGCTTGCATAAGTAGCAAGACTTTGCTGCATGGCATTGAACAATGAATTGATTTAGATTCTTTAGTTCTTCTGGGATGCTCTACAGTTAGGAATCCTAAAGAAAAAAAACTGTCCTGTTAGGTCAGTATTAGTACTATTGCTCTTGCTGTGATAGTGGCTTCCCTTATGGTAGTTCACCTCATGGATTTTCCTTTGTTTCCAGCTTAAAGCACTTTACAGCTTGCTGCTATCAACATAGAAATTAGGAAGGCTGGAAGGCCCTTGTCTTTCGAAAGCACAAGAATTTATGATTCGTAACTTTTGTTCTTGTACCAAATTTGTACCTTCCTTGGCTCCTTGCACCTTGAGTTTTGTCCTATTGTAATTTCACTGAACCTTGTTTTATGCAAAGGCATGATCCACTTTGCCCCATATTTTCTTCGGTGATGGTCCAAATCTTGGTAGTAACCCCCACAGTGCACATAAAAAAACATCATTTTTATCATTTTTCACTTCGAGGTAAACAAATACTACTATGTAGTAATATTTCCGAAAAAAAAACTTGTTTCATCTTGATATACGGGCAATAGCATTTAGTGGAAACTAAAACTCTTCTATTGTCATCTTGTACAATATCTCTCAGTAAACAGCTACATCAGTTATTTTGTGGTCCAGTTTTCAGTACTGCTTCTGAATTTCAGGTTCTGCCTGGTTAATCTCAATTACCAAATTGTGAGGCGACAATTATTAAGCCATACTTCAACAATCGTAACAGAAAAGCCACCACAACAGTTAAGGGTACTACTAATCTCTATTATCTGCTACTGCGACAGGAGGACACATCAACCCAGCAGTGACTTTTGGGCTGTTCTTGGCCAGGAAGCTGTCCCTTACTAGGGCCATCTTCTACATAGTGATGCAATGCCTAGGGGCCATCTGTGGAGCTGGAGTGGTGAAGGGCTTCCAGCAGGGACTGTACATGGGCAACGGCGGTGGTGCCAATGTAGTTGCCAGTGGCTACACCAAGGGTGATGGCCTCGGTGCTGAGATCATTGGCACCTTCGTCCTGGTCTACACCGTCTTCTCTGCCACTGATGCCAAGAGGAATGCCAGGGACTCCCATGTTCCTGTAAGTATTCCCACACCTTTTTTTTTAGAGGAATGGGAGGGGGGAAACCCCTACCTATTTTATTTGAATTAAGTTTAGGTAACAGTAAGATAATAGGTAACAAGGTACATGAGAGGTTGGGAGAGGGATGTAGAGGGGAGAGGAGGGGTGTATGCATCTTCATGCATAGAAATGTTACAAAGGAAAGAGAAGACAAAACAATATACTGAGAGCTATTAGAAGATTATGTTGTTGGAGCCGAAGGAGTTCAGCCACTCCACAACACTGTTCTTGATCTCCTCTTTTTGGGTTCTTTTGAGCCATAGTTGTATCATATCTGTGAAGTCTGACGACGTAATTTGAGGAGTGACTTCAATATTGTCGAACACCTTTCTGTTTCTTGAGAGCTAGATGTTCCATATTAGACAAATCGCTACCAGGCCCCAAGCTTTCCGTAGCTGAGAAGGGACGAGTTCCATACCTGTGGAAAAAAGCTTGTTTGCATGCTCAATTTTAGTGGATTCATACCAAGGGTGTTCCAAATATTACGTGAATGCCGACATCGAAAAGCGAAGTGTTCTACCGATTCTAGGGTACTGCACCCAAATGGGCAGTTTGTATCCAAAGGGATCCCTCTCTTACTTAATTCAACTCGGACTTTGATTTTCATATTGATAAGCTGCCAGGCAAATATTTTACACTTGATAGGAGTAGCGTTATCCCAGAGGATTGAGAATTCGGAGGCTTGGACCCCACCAAAAGAGAGGAGATCGTAAAAGTAAGAGGATGAGATTTTGTTTCCTAAGTTATTAATTGGCTGTCTAATATCATTACGAGTGGTGGACATATTAATTGAGCTTAACCGATATAAGAGATTTCTAAGTTCATCAGAAGCTCTGACTGATGAAAATGGTCTTAAGCAAATGTTCCATTAGTTGTTAGATCAACATGCTGCGACCGAAACGTTTAGGTTGAGCGCATGTGAGAAGAGAGCCGGGTATTCCCATGCAAGAGGGGCATTACATAGCTACTTATCAAACCAGAATGCTGTAGTGGTGTCATTGCCTAACTGCACGGAAGTAGCCGATCTATAGAGAGAAATGAGGGGCGATAATTGTCGCCAAACTCGAGTAGAGGAAGAGAGGATATCACCAACATTGGCGTTCTGGAAGTGAGTTTTAGTAACCCAACAGGTCCAAGGGTTGTGTGGGTCAAAGAGTAATTTATGGATAAATTTGGTGAGAAGACAATTATTTTGTGTTTCAATGTCCCTAATGCCTAATCCACCCTCCCTTTTAGGTCGGCAAACTTGTTTCCAAGAAATCATGCAATCAGCGCCTGATATTTTGTTTTTCCCTTTCCAGAAGAAAGCCCTACATCTTTACTTACCTAGTTTCGCTTGTATATCTTATTACACATACTAGTAGTTTCGTAGTAGTTTGTTTGGCCTAAAAAGCAATGCAATGTGATAATCAGTTCAACAGTAACTTCTTAAGATATGATTGTAATTCGTATTCTGGAGAACAATATCTACCTCATGCATGTACGTATGTCTTCAGTATGTAAATATAGTGAACTGATGTGCTTCAGTGTTTGTAACTTGTAAGTGGTATGCATTTTATGATTAGAGTTTAGATGGTTCAGTTCATCTTGTTTGCTCCAGTAAATTGTGTACGTAGTCCTCTAACGTATGATTTTTCTATGTAATTTAGTACATACTGAACATTTTTCCATCTGTTGGTGAAACAGATCCTTGCCCCACTGCCAATTGGGTTTGCAGTGTTCCTGGTCCACCTGGCTACCATCCCCATCACTGGCACCGGCATCAACCCAGCTAGGAGCCTTGGAGCTGCCATCATCTACAACAGGGACCATGCCTGGAATGACCATGTGAGTGAAATCCCGTCTTATTATCTTGCCTGCTTGCCGTTTTCAGCAAATTGTTCCGCTCACAATCGAAAGGCTTCCAGCCGAATATATCAGACATTTGATCAGCACCGCTATGGTGCATAGTGGCATTGGCATATTAGTTGATAGTTGGTGCATAATTTTGTGATGTTCCTTGTTCTGGGAAGTCAAGTCTGATCAGGTGTTGGATATAGCCAACCACAAGTAATCGTACACTTAACAACTTCAAATGATGCAACATAGTGGCACACTATCACCGAGTATTTAACAGTTTCTTTAGTTCAGAAAAGTGAGACTGCATGTAGCTGGCAGCTACAAATAAAACGACGCAGAGGCCGGAGGCAATACAGCTCTTCCTTTATTTAGCTTTTTTTCCAATAAAAGCTATGGAGTATGATAGCACTTCAATTTGTTTTCTCGGACTTAACCTATCAATACTGAAGAGAGAATAGAGAGCTATTCCTTGCAATTTTATAACTTTCCTTCTTTCATTTTGCAGTGGATCTTCTGGGTCGGCCCCTTCGTCGGCGCTGCCCTGGCCGCCATCTACCACCAGGTGATCATCAGAGCAATTCCATTCAAGAGCAGGTCTTAAGCTGCCACTGCTACGAGCGCGAACTTCTTGTGATGTCTTGTTCCCACGCCTACTATCGCACTTGTCGATTCCCTGTCTCTCTGCGAGATGTTCTTCAATCTGAATCCAGACTTGTGTAATTCAGTACTCAGTTGTGTATGCTCTGCTTGTGGAGATTTAAGTTATCATTTGTTGCTAGAGTTTCCCTTTAGCTGCGCCCTTCATACATTGGAATCTTGACAACAATAATGATATTATTCTAGCTATTAGCTGACCTAAAACTAAAGTGAAGAAAAAAAGGGCATTGGTGATCCTACCTGACCTGAACTAAGGAAAACCCATAAAAATTAGTATGTTTTTCTCTGAAATGTGACTAACATCACTGGGGCACAGATGATAAGAGTCCAGCCTGTCAATCTGTGGACCTGGTTATGGTGGATGGTGGGGCAGGAGTCAGGACAACTTTGACGATGAGGATGATTGATGATGACAGATGGTGTAAAGGCCGATAGTGCATACTACTGTACCGCACGCTCTACGCCACGGCACATGGGTTGTCTGTTGATTGTTTGGTCTGGCAAGGCGCCAAGGCCCTTTCGGTAGCGAGGTCTAGTGCATAGCCTTTACCTTTATATTCACCCCATCCGAATTTGCAAGGCGCTAAGGCCCTTTCGCAAATTTGCACTAATGCACGCTCTATCCTTATTTTGACCCATCCAGGGTGCAGTAATTTTCAGACACGGGGGTTTATTTGTGAGGTTTCGTTTTGGCCCTACCATAGGCCACAACAGATATCAACTCATGCACCCGCTCTCATTATCTCATATGCATCTAGCTTCGGAGTTAACAATTCAATCAAGATGAGCGCAACAAAGTCAAAGCTTCCCGTAGTCCAATGTACATGCAAGGTGTGTAATTAAAATTCAAGTGATTGGCCGTCTATAATTCTCTGATAATGCATGATATAATGTACAACTATGATTTAAATCTAAGAAAATCCTACTCACATACGCCTACATTCAAACAGTACTGTGCATTTTTAAAGAACTCTAAAAAACGGTGCACATCTCATGTTCAGACTCTGCAGTAATTTTTTACACGCGTACATATTCTAACATGCTTTACCTATATGATTTCTTTTGAGAACTTTTTTGTAATGCACTATCATGCAAACAAAAAATGAGCGCAAGACATATGAAGTCTACCAGTGCTTCTCGTAGTCCAATGTACATGCAAGGTGTGTGCTTAAAATTTAAGTAGTTGGTCATCTACAAATTCCTGATAATGCATGATTTAAATTACAACTATGATTTAAATATAAGAAAATCCTATTCATATACACCCATATTCTTTTTTCTAAGAGAACATGCAAACAAGTGTTTGCACATCTTTGCATTAAGAGAAGTAATATGATACAAGACTTTGGCAAACAAATGCCATAGTCATACAAGAAGAGCCATCATCATACAACACATGGCACAGCCGCTACACAAGCAACACGAAAAACAAAAGACTACTCATAATAGTTCACGCAACCGGTAGTTTTTATAGAATCCTACTCACATACACCCATATTCAAACAGTATACCAGAGCATTTTTATAGAATCCAAAAAAAGACGTGCACATCTCCTCAGAAAAAATAATGGAGCACTTGTATTTCTGCAGAAATATGGCTAGTTTACTACTAATAAAAAATTGCACATATTTTCATACTTTGCAATAAAAGATTTACGCGTGCGCCTATTCTAACATGATTTACATGTATGACCTTTTCTTTAATGCACTACGAAGCAAACTAAAAATGAGCGCCATGATCACAGGATCGTGAAATCCATAATTCCATATGTCTAACATAGGGCATCTGATCTATGGCCTATTTGGAATGTAGAAATTCCACATGAATGTCAAAGGAAACAGTTCAATTTCCATAGGAATTGAGAAAAAGTCCAGCATTCCAAACAGAGCCTTATGGTTTACCAATGGTTTCCCTAGTCCGATGTACATGCATTGTACTTTAATTCAAGTAATTGACCATCTATAATTTTCTAATTATGCATGATACAATTTACAACTATGATTTTAAATCTAAAAAGGAATTTTATTCATATGCATAATTTGGAAAGTACAGGTTTAGTGAGCACAACCCGCAGAAGCTCAAGAGGACATATTGCACGATTGTAAAAGCTCAAATTGAAAAGAACATTGCAGTTGGCTGCACCAAGGACTGCTTCCATCAACCAGTCAAACAATAACAGAAAGGAAATATCAGTGCATAATTATATGGACGACACCTGAGTATGTTAATTTAATCATTAGGATCTTTGTTATTTTTTTCCAGAATAGTGTATACAGTTAATGGTTGGCCTGAGTACTACTCCCTCCAGCACACGTTTTTCAAGATTTAACTTTGACCAACGATTAATCCAACTATACATGGATTATTTTATATAAAATCGGTATTATCAGAAAGTGTTTTTTAATATGAATCCAACAATACCAATTTTGTATTACATAATTCACATATTGTTAAACAAATTCTTAGTCAAAGATAAATCTTGAAGAGCGCATGCACCTTATATTTCTGGAGGGAGGGAGCACTACTACAACACTTTCTCAGTGTGCAACTGGCTTATCGCAGGAGCTTGCAACAGTGATGACATACATAATTGTTAATACTTGGGTAATGACTGAATGGCTCAATTTTTTCTCCTGTGCAAACTGTGGGCTGCTAGTTGAGTTTCCTTTTGTACAATGGCCTCCAAACGGCATAAGAAAAAGAAAAAAATGTAGATACGAGAGGAAGGGTATACAGGTACAGAACTACTATTTTGGATCCTTCGGTATGAGGACGCTCTAATATACAATTACAGACCAGGTAATCTGGCAGCCTACGCCTCTTGCTGATAGGGCATGTCTCATCTGTAAATTCAGAATACCATGTTAACATGGATTTTGACGAAGACAGATTTTAGTGTACATAATAATTGAAGTTTGAAAGGTGATATTGGAGCTCTCCAAAAGACTAGTGAATAAGCAATTAGAACACACTTGATTTGATTCATGAATCTGAGGCGATGTTTCAGAACTATACCAAAGTAACTTATAACAGTTTGGCAACTAAATGCACTACCGAGCAAATGGTGTTAACTAGTCAAATTTTATACACGGAAGATTTTGTGCATTAAACAAACCATGGAAAAAGAAACTAGCACTGATGGTAATATACCATATAGCCAGTGAAGGTGCAAAAGCTGCTGATGCTGTAAATAGCGTACGGTTGTTCTTTTGACTACATTGCAGAATGTAAAATTTTCTATTCTTTATATATTTTGAAAGAAATATTGAATAGGAAAGTGTGACAAGGGACGTACCTTTTGTTGAAATAATAGGAATGGCATTGGAGAATCTATATCAATTGCCAACTGTCAGCATCTGAAATAATTAGTGGAAATCATTCTTGTACTATGATATAATTCCAGGTCTTAACAAAGACATGGGCAAACCAGCATAGGAGCTATCTCATCAAGCTCCAACTCAATGCCCATCTCCATGAGGATTGAGAATCAATGACCATGGTTGCGTACGAGGTGCGGATTACCAGATGTCAAGTCCAATGAAGGTTTTAGCTTCACATAATCCCCAAAGCCATGTTGAGAGGCATGCTCGGAAGGCAATGGCCTATCATGCAGATCCCGCACATTCCGCTGTCTCATCTTTCCAAACTGAGGTCTCAGAATGTCAGCTTCAGAGACCACCCTCTCCTGAATACCTGGCGAGAGTTGCTGTGCTCTAACAAAACAACCAAGGACTGGATCAGGAGGTCGGCCAGGCAAGTGTTTGTCAAGGCCTCTCGATGTAATTGTAAAGCCCTCATTGCTGTAAGCTTGTTGTCTCGTATGGTTAGAAGGAATAGCTCCATTGCCACCTGTCAGCGGAGTAGAAGTACCCGAAGTAGTTCTGGGGCTAGAAATCGGAGATGGTGACATTCTACCATTTTGATGTTGTGGGGATCTTGACCTCAGAAGAGGGCTTCCACATGGAGACACTGGGCAAGATATATTGCTCCGTATGTGAATATCACTGCAGAGCACTAATATTAGAGGATAGGCATTTTTATGCAGATATAAAAGAAAAATCACTAGGGTAATTTTTTTCTGACAGTACAGGACTAAGTTGTGGTTGAAAATAGACTGCAGTAGCATAGGCAAAGCACAAGGGGAAAATGTAATAACAATATGGTAGCTTTATACACTGCTTAACTATTTATGGTGGGAGTCCATTGCAGTAGATAAATGAAACAGGGACAGCAACACAAATTGAAGTGCAGCTGGGCTTTTTCTTGTGTGTGTGTGTGTGTGTAATTTCATTCAGAGGGTCTCTGTTTCTCGGGTACAGTTGGACCAAATTAGCAAAATTGGAAGTATAGGAGGGCGACTGTTAAAATAAGGGTGTAATGGGAAATAGTAGTTCAGTAAAATATAGAACACCAGTGTAATTGCAATATCCTAAATTAGTGCACAAAGGGTTATGCTACGCAAATGATTGGTTGCAATTCTAATTTAGGGTGGAACACTTCCCAGCAGATAGATATTGGTTACTGCTCATTTAGGATAGTTAGTTTCAAACGCACCAACGCAATATACTTATGAACTTAGCACGTAAATTCAGGAAAATATTGAATGGTTTACGTGTGTGTTGAAGAAAATTTTGCAGCTCTTCTCTGGTAAATGGATTGCCCTTCCAAACCCAAAGAAGACATATTTCTGACATGCCCAACCACCTGAAATAACAGAAAAGCCACACAAATGTAAGCCAGTATGAAATAACAAGCATGATAGTATGATAATCGTAAATTGTTTAGCCAAAGAATAACACTTTTTAGCAACAGTCAACAGTTGGTACCTTCGAACTGGGTTTGCAAGATATAGCAGCCAACTGTTCTAACGGAGCAAAGGCAACTGATTTTTCAAGTGGTGGTGCACTTCTTATAAATGAATGTTGCAAAAGATCCACTGCTGTTGGACGGCTAGATGGATCACGTTGCAGACACTGTCGTATGAAATCTTTGCCCTCTTCAGAGAGGTGATCTGGTATTGGCGGAAGCTCCTTACTGTTTCCTATCTTAAACATTGCAGCAATCTATAAAAAAAGAAAGAGTCATGTCAACATCCAGGTTACAACTGACCCAAAAATTATGAGAAGTCGTCTTAGATGCCACTGAAAGTTGCCCCGTTTCCTGATCTTCTACTCGAAAAATATGATCCCTTCTATGCCACTGAGTTTGCTTTTCAGTCCCCCTTCATGCCACTTCCAATCATTTGGGCTGCAAAAGGACAGAATTGCCCTTTCTCTTCATCCTTTCCTTCCTTTTCCTCCTCTTCCTGGCTGGTGGAGTGCGCCATTTATAGCATCCTCCACCCCCAATCGGCCTCCCCGCCCAGACTTCACCGGATCCAGAGCTCGTGGAAGCCAACCACACAGGATCTCTCTCTCTCTCTCTCTCTCCCTCCCTCCCCAGCTTCCCTTTCCGTCTCCTTCATCCCAACTCCAGGATGGCTGGCCCTGCTGCCTCTCTCTCTTGTGAGGCCTGCTCCTTGACCCCTTTGCCGGCGTCTGTGCCCTTGCCTTCTCCTCCATTTATATGACTGCAATGGTGTTATCCTTCTCTCCTCGCTTCGTGCCATCCACGGATGGCCGCTGCTACTCATTTCTTGGTGAGGTTGAGACGAACTCATGGCAGTACACAGCCTCACCACTGGACAAGATGGCAGTGCAACAAGCTCTTCAGAGGGTGTAGGAGAGAGAAGAGAGGATGGAAGAGATGACATGTGCATGATAAGTTTTGTGAGGGTAAGAATGGCATTTTGACGAAATTCTGTCAACTTTTGGGGGGTTAACGGCAGCTGGGCCAAACGGAGCGGATGGCAGTGGCACATGAGGGCCAAAATTTCAATTCAAGGGCATAGAGAGGATCACTTTTTATTAGTGGAGATTAGCAAACAGAGCAACTTTTAGTGGCATATAAGGAATTTTCTCAAAATTTATTCTGTTTACCAATCTATATAAAAATATCCAAAAAGAGGGAAAAGGTAGGTTCAGTGTAACCACTATCGCGAAAACAGAGAAGTATGGCATGCATATAGGAAACAAAAACCACAGAGGGCATAAAAGTGTTTTCACATACAGAGAAGAACAAAATAACATAATATAAAATCCAAAACTAGCATGGAATAACACCAAAAATGCTAAGCCTAAGTCCATATATCAATACTACAGCAACAGCTCAAGAATATTGTTGAACTGATAAGAAGTTCAAAGTGAAATTAGCCCCCTCAACCCTTTTTGAATCAACTCAGTAGGCACTCGTGCACATCCAAATCTGAAGTAGGTGCAACATAAGAGATACGCCTTCTCTGAAGAATGCACTCCATGATAACTATCTGACTAGTCATGATATATGATTTAAAAGGGTGCTGAGGTAATAAGATAAAGCAACTGGCCATGCTGAGCTGCTGATTGATAATGCAGCAGCAACAAAGATATGCATTATGCATCTTATATAGTAGCTTCTTCCTTGCAAAGAAATTTATACTACATGAACAAATATAAATTGCAGCTTCAAAGTCCAGTACTAACCCCTTCATATTGGCTCCATGGAGGTTTTGATGTAGCCATCTCTAGAACTGTGCATCCTAAACTCCATATGTCAACAGCAAGGTTACATCCATTAGAATTCTTTATAACCTGCATAGTCGTTACATACTTTGATGTGAGAGAAAAGGAAAGAAGGTTCTGTTTTATAACAGTGAAGGGAAGATACACATAAACTAAATGAAAATAACTAAAGACGTGATGGAACAAGAAAGATTTGGAGCAATACCTCAGGAGCCATCCAGTATGGACTACCCTTAAATGAGAAAGGACACTGTTGCCCATTGATCTAAACATTAAAAAAGCAGAAAACAAGTTATACAAGTTTAACAAAGAAAAAAAAACATCTTTTGAGAGAGAGAAAACCATTCTCATAACCTATACGAAATTTAATAGACATAATTAACCAAATAAACATCAAAATTACTGCCCAGTAGCTAGCATGTCTGACCATGCAGTTAAAGTAAAATCAGCAGTATGCTGACAGCCACAGGGATAGCAAGGACCAAAATAAAGTGGTTATTTCCTATCGAAGAGGTTGATCTAGCTGAAGTGGTGGTTAGCACGAGTGGAGGAGCACACAAGGGAAAGTGTAACAGAACATACACCATTTCCTCCTATGAAGATTGTTTATGGGATTACAGCTAATACTGTTATTATTTGAACTTGGAGCTACTTTTTACAAATGGAGAAAGAACAAGAAATTTACGTGTTTTGCCATTCCAAAGTCAGCAAGCTTCACACGGCCATTAGGGTCTACTAATATGTTTGCACCTTTGATATCCCTGAAAATTAAGGAAGAGCATAAATAAACACAAATATTATATTAAATGACAACTCAACAACATACCTAAATTAAACCAAAAATGTAAGCAACTAAAATAAATGGAATTCTACCTGTGAACTGTATTCTTTGCATGCAAATAAGCTAAGCCCAAAAGTATTTGCTTAGTATAACTGCGAACTGCTTGTTCACCAAACTGCCCATACTCCTGGAGAAGCTTATGGATGGATCCACCAGACACATACTCCAGGTATATATAAAGCTTATCGTCAACCTGTTTTGGATATCTAGACAATTGTAAGACGTATTTAGCAAAAACCAAAGAGGTGCAGATAAAAGTGAAGTTTAGAAAATTATGCGGGTTTCATTATCTTTTTGCTGCAATTAAATAAAAAGAGTCCGGAGAATATAACTGTTCAGCTACAGATGTAATCATAAAAAAGTGCAGTAACTATGACAAGGATAACAGCACTATGAACACTGGTAGTCTATTAGCAGTAAATAACAACTGGTGGGAATAGGTTATACCGTTTCAGATCCATAGTATCGCACAATATTTGGATGTTGCAGCCGGCTCAGAAGTGATATTTCCTGAGAAATGAAACAATAACATAAAAAGAGAATTTAAAAAATTGTCAATGAATAATCTGAGTTGTCACCTCTGAGTGTAAACATGGAGAAATGGCCATACCTGGCCCAATTGTCTTGCACTTTCTTTTGACTTAGGATCATCTGCGAAAAGGGTAACCTCCTTCATTGCACACATTTCGCCTCTATCACTGATAGAGTCATACAGATGGCAAAAACTTAAGAAATGTACCAAATTAAAGCGAGGAAGCAAAGGATGAGCACTTGCAATGAAACATTCAATCCATACTATCTAAAACAAGGGAAAATTGTAAAAGCACCCCCATTTATCACTTGAATTTACACCCTTGGAAGTTTCCTCTATTTGCAAACTCCCCCCAATAACAACGCAAAACCTCGAAAAAACAAAAAATTGAGCAATCATGTTTCACATACACATCTCTCATGTTGTCTGTGCACTCGAAGTTGAAAACATGAGAGAGAAAAGTGAGAGCAAGCAAATAAAAGTTAAGCAGGAGAATAGACAAGTGCGATCACTAACATGCTGGCTGCTATGTTAACAACTATTTTTTTTCTAGTGTTTTTCCATTAAATTTAGTGAAGAAAGTAATGGCAGAGATCCTAGCAAACGGAGATAACTTGTGAAGTGTGTGCATTCCACAAAATAAGCCGTGGGAGCGTTTTTCAACTCAAGATTGACATGTAGGGGTTTTCTGGAAGTTTACCTTAAAATAAAAGATAGCTAGAGTGCTTGTGAGCTCTGATATACAACATTGTCACAGGACCACTTTAATGGCAAAAGAGTACTGAGGACACCGTGCAATATGAAACCAACTAAGATAATTTATTACTCCCACTGTTACAAAATATACCATGTATTAGCCTTAACTTCTACTCACAAAAAGATGGTATCCTAGGTTTTCAATGTGAAACACTTGTCTGTGAGTCTGTTCCAAACATACCAATGTATTGATCATTTAATCGGCATATGTAATGTGGTTTCAGGATGCGGTTTGAAAAAGAACTATAGGGAGAGATATTACAAGAGTTGACTGAGGGGAGATTAGTAAGATTGTAGGATTTCGTAGTATGTGTGTAACTGGCTAAACATCATTTTTCTTTTGTAAAGGTGGCAGCACTTAAAACACATCCATGAGAAACAACTAGCAGAACAACGAACATTCAAAAGTACAGCAAATGTGATCACAACAAAGACCAAAAGATTTAACAAATGACCTTTTAAGTTCTAATTTCTTTTCTATGAAAAGCATGCCATGCTTTCAGTTCTCATAGATATTGAATTGCACACCTTCCAACTCCAAGCATGGAAAAGAAATACCTGTTAAAGCCAACATATACATGGCCAAATGTCCCATGTCCAATCAGCTTTCCCTTCTTCCACCGTGGTCCAGGACTGGGTGGATTTTCTGCTCTACCAGGACTACGAGATATAGGACTTGTTGGGGCAGAGTTGTTTGGCAAGAAGGGGGAACTGTTAGAGATGCTTAACGGTGGAAGGGGCAATCTGTGGGTTTGCTTCTTCTTCACCTCGTCACGTCGATTTGTTGGAGACTCGGGTGCCATCCCACCAGCCCTTGGATGCAATGGAGAGACACTTCCACTATGCACCCTCGAACTTGGACCAGGACTCATCATTCTTGGGCTGGGAATTGGTGAACACTCTGGACTACCTCGGCTAGGTTGCCAAAAGAGCTGAGCTAGCATATCACCTCCCACTGAATTATGCCCAGATGTTTGCCCTGAACCTGGACTGGAGCACTGACCAGACCCAAGAAAAGTAATATCTGCATGAGGCTTCACTGACCAAAAAGCTGAAGTTGGAATCTGATCAGGAAATATTGTTCTCGGGCTTCGAGAAGGGCTTGACATCAAACTATTTGGAGCACTCTCCAAAGCAACCTGTCGTGAGTTTTGTAAATTGAATTGGCAACTGTCAGCAACAGTACCTCTTGGAGATGTGGACAGAATTTGGTTACTGAGAAAAGCATTGCTTGGCTTAGCCACTTCCTTGGTGCTCTTTCTGGTGATAGCACTTGAATACTCTTTATGCACAATGCTTCACAAATAGAACATGGAAGATTCATAAGGATGTATTTGAGTGATTACACAAACAGAAGGATGTTTTTGAATGAGTTGTGGCACTAAGGTATAAGGAGCATACCTTGAACTACTCTTTGTTGTAACTTTAGTCACATTTTCAGCATCATTTCCCACAGGGCTCTGAAGCTGAGAATCTCCACGATCATCACTGTCGATAGAACAGTTGCTGGAGACAGAAGCAGTTGCTAATTCTGCAAGGGATTCGGTAGTTTCAGGTCTTTTCTGAAGCCGATTCAGGGTCGGCAGTGGTAGCTGTTGTCCTTTTCCACGCTTTTCCAAAATGGGCTTTGAGTTGGTAACATCAGAAACAGTACGTGTCACCCCAGCGCGCGATCTAGGAAGAGGAAGTGGCTGTGCATGTGGTCTATCTACTGCAAAGCTTTGACAGCGTGAAACCTCTTTTGAAGGGGATGTGGAGCGTGATTGGGCAGTAGACCAGCAACCTTTCTCAGTTGAATCTTTACCACGTCTGTGACTCCCTCGTGATTTCGTGCACCCTTTTTGCTCATTTGGACTTATGAACCGCTGAAATGTGTCAAATAGGTTTTCTTTGGCAGTCTTCTTTACTTCTTTGGATGAAGACTTTCCCCACCATGGTGGCATATTGAATATGAAATAAGCTGTAGAGGAATTAACTGAGCTATATATTCTTTCAAAGTCATGCAGACTAATCAACTATCATATTCTGCCAAATAGTTAGATGGATTGGGGCATCCATTTTTCTAATGGACCAACAAAAGCCCTCCACACAACGGAACACTGAAATGTTGAGATTTCCAGTTACTGCCTTTGAGAGTTCTGCTCAGTGATATCTTCACCCCAAAAACTGAAATCAAATTCATACTAAACATTACATAAATAACAATAATGAGCATAAACACATAGCATCATTACAATTTCTTACAACAACTGAAAGAGAATGTTGATTTTCAATAAAAAATACATGATCATTGAGAGGATCAAGGTGACACATGTTCACTTTGTTGATTTTAATAAATCTAGAATTACACTCAGAATTTTAAAATAGTATTTATTTGAACATTTACCTTAAGAATTCATCTAACCACAAAGGATAAATCTCATGGCAAGCTTTGTTCAAGTTTGTAGTGTCGTTTTTGTTGAAGTATATGTGGATTGCCCAACCTTCTCCATCAATTCGAACTTTTGGTTCTACTGGTTGGTGCATGAAACTTAATATGGTATCAGAGCCAAGACGTCTTGGGTTCAAGTCTCAGCTTTCACAATTTAAATTAAGAAAAATTGCTTGCCCTCTTTCTGTCCACGTTTAGGCCTTATCGAGCCATACGTGAGAGGAGGTGTTGAAGTATATGTGGATTGCCCAACCTTCTCTATCAGTTCGAACTTTTGGTTCTAATGGTTGGTGCATGAAACTTAATAGTTTTTACACTCATCAGATAATTGTTGCAGAGTTGCCCGTTGCTATAAAAATGAATGCCAAGGAGATGAAAAGTAAATGTTTTGTCACTAATTACCCTGTGCAGCACATAAATAAGTTACTATAATTTGAACAAAGACATACAAAAATGGGGGGAGGGGGGCAAACTAAGTACATTGTTCAAGGTCATCTACTCAGACCAAAATACATGTACAATACTAGGCATAGAAACAGAATAGAAAATCACATACAAACTTACGCTAACCATAGTGTGCAGGTAAGCTTTCTTCTAGACTATCTTATGTATCATTATCCTATGTGCCGCAGCCATTTTCTTCTTCTTTTGCACAGTTCCTTCAACGTTAAACTGCTCAACTAACTTTCTCGAAGTGCGCTACTCAGCTAACATCCATGCCAAATTGGAATTTATGCACGTAAGCGCAGACTCTTCAGTAAAACTCAAGACGGCCTGGTTCAGTACTTAGCTGCTCAAGGTGGAAACTTGCTCAGGATGATCCTCGTCTAAAACTCCCCGCTCACCGCTGCCAGGGGGAATTCGAGCTAGAAGCGCGAACCAAACTTACCAAGCTAACTAGCGTCCTTAAGTAAAACTGCACTAGTCACAGCAGGGGCGGACCTGCTATTAGTACTCACCACGTAGCAAACGAATTTGCAACAAACTGAAGGATTGGAGGATCCATTCCAGAAGAAATACTTGGATTAGATTCCTCACAGCAAAGAAAATAGCAGAATAAACCTCTCCGAACAATCCAAGCAAGTTAGGGTTCGTCACCAGCAAAGGAAATCAATCCGTCTCCGGATGGATCTCCACTCCACTCCTCCACGCCAGTCGCCAGTCCAGTAGAGCGGAGGAGGACGACGACGAGTGTGACAGAAGAATTCCTGCGAGGCGCGGCGCTTCGGTGGAAGGAGGCCTGGGGTGCTCGGCGGAGAGGGCTTGATGGCCCCGTCGCGAGGGGAAGAGCAAAAGGAAGCTCTTGGATCTTGTCAAGAGGCAAGAACTTGCAGACCCAAGTGGACCGAACGACTGATATCCTCTTCAGTCGTTTTTTTTTCTGTAACCGAAAAGAGAGAATTCCACATATGCCACTCAAAATTTGTCTGGTTCCAAATATGCCACTGAAAAAGTCCCTCTTCCAAATATGCCACTGAAATTTTGCACCGGTTCCATATATGCCATTGACGTCAGTTGACCGCTAGTTGACCGTTAAGTGACTATTGAAAAGACAGTTTTGCCCTTTGTGTTGTTTTTCATATGTACTACTTTGTAGTAAATATAATAGCTGTGTTTGTGGGCATGTTTTTACATATATTAGAGAAAATATTTTCTAATATTTTTGTAACATTTAACATTTATTACAAAGTGGCATATATAAAAGACAACATAAAGGGCAAAACTGTCTTTTCAATAGCTACTTAATGGCCAACTAGCGGTCAACTAACGGTCAACTAACATCAATGGCATATATGGAACCGGTGCAAAATTTCAGTGGCATATTTGGAAGAGGGACTTTTTTAGTGGCATATTTGGAACCGGTCATAGTTTGAGTGGCATATGTGGAATTCTCTCAACCGAAAAGTGCGTGCACAAAACGTAGTGTACTAAGAAAAATATTTGATAGAATTTTTCGTCGTAGTTTTACATTTATTAAAATGTTTTTCACTGATATATAAAATTTGGGATCATCTGGCAATGATGTATGATGGGATATCTTATTAAATATCAAATTAAGACCGGACATGTTATCAAATCTTCCGTGTGCTAATGTGTGTTGGTTCTAGTGAGAGCTTGTGCACCAACGTGTTCCAAAAAATAGAGATGTATTTGGAAATTTCGAATCTCGAGAAAGAAATATGTGGATATATATTGTTGAATGATCTGTAAATTTTAATCTAAAAATATGTCCATTTGCTTGATGTAAAAAGGAAGGAACGAGGTGGCTAAACAAGGTGGCTGTAACGTTGTAATTATTGTTTGGTTGTACATACCTTTTAATGTAGAGGTCTAAAGTTGACAAACAGAAGAAGATAGTTTCTGCATGCATAGCTTTGCATAAGTATATTCGTGATAGTGTTCTACGTGATGAATATTTCAAGATATTCCAAGGAAAAGTGTATGTTCAAGATTCAGTGACAGGTGGCAGAGTGGACATTGCTACATCTTGTTATGATGATGTTACTATGGATGTAGTCCAAGATGATATTGCGGCGAGTTTGTTTGCAGTGAGATGAATTGTTATCTGCAATCTAGTTATTGTTATTTTATTGGAAAAAACTTTTAGAAGGTGCAACCTATTTTGATGGCAAGAAAACTTATAAACTTGTTTGTAGTTTATCTAATGTTTCAATTTGTCATATTATTGTTGTTTTTATCTTTTAAATTAATTTTCCTGGCCACTTGTGCAAATAAACTCTTTAAAACAGCAATTTTATCTGTTAAACATCAAACAAACGATTGCAAGGGTAATTCAGACTTTACACCCTTTACCATACACAATAAGCTCAATTTCATAAACCGTTCCTAGCAGACAGAGTTTATTTTCAAAACTTATTTTTACTGTGGCTTATGAAAAGCTTATCTGGGCAGCAGGCTTATGCACGAGCTCAAGCCATCCCCAAGGGGGCCTATAAAGAGAAAAGTAAGTTGACAACTAGAGTGAATTTCTCTCGTGTGATGCTCAAAAGGAACTAATTTCTTAACCTCTATGGTTCCCTAAATTCTCACCTCACAAAGTCTTAAGTAATCTGATTTGTGTTTGTTGAGTTCTTTGCTGGTCCAGAGCCACCGAGTGGTGTTGGCTTAGACCCTCCGGAAATTTCCTTGGCTTCTGTCTAGAAGCATATATTTTGTCCGGAGCCACCAAGTGGTGTCCATCTGGACCCTCTGATAATTCACACGTCATATGTCTAGAAGCATTGTTTTGATTCGAAGCCACCATGTGGTATTATCCAAAGCCTCCAAAGTCTTTCAAGTCTTCTATCCATAAGCATCACATTTGGAGCCTCCGGATGGTTTCAATTCGGAATCTCTGAAGTTCTTCTAAGTATTTGTCCAAAGATTTTTCTTCTTTTGCCCGGTGCCTCCGAGAGTCTATGTCAGAACCTCCGTACAAATTCTAGAGAGTTCCCAGTTTGGTCCAGACCATCTGAGTCTTCCTCATCCGAACCCTCAGAAAGAAAAGATAGTTTCTATATCTTGAGTGCTGAACTCATCCGGACCCTCCGAGTGATGGGCATCAAGATCCTCCGAGGAAGCTAGCCAGTTCTCTGTTTCGCTAAGTGTTGAGCTTTCTTGACACTCATAGTGAGTCCGGCCCGGAGAACCGAACCAAGTTTTTCTTCTTTGCACAAAAGGTAGTTTATGTGCGGTTCCTCCGGACAAATCATGTCCGGACCCTCCAAGTGTTGGAATACGTTGAAATTTGAATCGTGCAAAACCTCAGATGGTGTTGTGTCAAGCTTTAAGCAACTCAAACTGACTATTATTTTGAATCTCAGAGCCTCTGAGCCAAGTTGTCTGGAGCCTCCGGCCAGTGCAAAAAGTTGCGTAACGACTAGTTTTTTAGAGCTATCTATATATAGCCCACCCGCTCTGGTTGGGATTTGCTCTTGCTCGTCCATTCGTTTGCTCCTGCCATTTGAGAACTTCTCTTCCTCACTTCTAAGTGTTATTCTTTGAAACAAAAGAAAAGAGAGGGAAGGGTTGGATCTAATTGAGCATCTAACAAGAGGTCCTCTCTAAGCTCTACTTTCTATTGTTACTCTTGGAGGTTGGTGCCTTCTAGAAGGTTAGGATAGAGAGAATTCAAGAAAGTTGTGAATCTTCCTAAGCATCTGTGAAGGTTGGAGCTTGCTTACCGCAAGGTGAAGAGTTATTAAGAAGAGATGGAGACTTCGCATCGGGCAAGGTGAAGAGTTATTAAGAAGAGATGGAGACTTCACATCGGTAAGCCTCTTAAGGAAAGAGCACGCTTCGGTGCCGGCTTCTGTCATTAGACCAAGCTTTCTCAACAGAGACGTAGAAATTCGCCAAAAGTTCAAACTTCGACAACAAATCACCATGTCTCCCCTTATTTGGTTTTTCACATACTCCTCTCCATATACTTTTGATACTTGTTTGCTCTGTTGCATAGGTTGCTAGTTTGCTTACTTGTGAATTCCTTTTGATACTAGCATACATAGGTTTCTTTATTGTTGTTAGGAGTCATTTAAAAAAAAGTGTCTATTCACTCCCCCTCCCTCTAGACATCATCCTCAATCATTTAGGTTGGTAATTTATTTTGGAAAAATGTTTATAGGTTGCAATATTTCGCTTGCCAAGATTTTTAGGTGTTACTTTATTGAAGAAATCAACATATATCAATCTGGTATGACTTTTTTTTAACCCAAATCCATCATCAAACTTAAGTTCATCACGAATGCCTTACTCAAGGACGAGTCTTAAACTTGGGGCAACTTGATACATGAAAACCGTATCATATTTTCTGAGTTTAGTGATGTATTTTCGTACTATTTTTATCATGTATTTTAATTAATTTTATGTATTATTTAATAAACTGCTAGATTGTCAGATTCTCTCTTTTATTTTGTATACGCAGAAAAATAGCTGTAAAAAATCTAAAAATTTGGCGTTTTCGAGAATGTTTCCAAGGGAGATTGCTTGGCATCAAAGGACGGAGGCGGTGGAGCTGCTAGCAAGGGACACGGCAGGTTACCATGGCAATCTACCGCGTGGGCCCCCTTATGGCTCAGCTGGCGGCGCCCTTTCACAATATCAACCCCGAATAGAACCCTTCGGAGTTTCACCTTTATATACAGAAGTCTTCACACCGAAATAGAGAGGGAGACCTCAAGACAGATCCGGAGGCTCCTGTCGGGAGTCCTAGTTTTCCATCTTCATCACCACCACAAATTCCACCCACAGATCATCCCTTCTAGCAAGTCTCCATAGCTAGAAACTCCTTGTAAGTTCATCTACTATCATCAAGACCTTCAAGATTGTTTTGTAACTTAGTATTCATCAATCTATGGATTCAATACCTTATTCATTCTTATTGATTTGCATGATATGTGAGTAGTCCATTG
This sequence comes from Stipa capillata, assembly GCA_019208055.1. Classification (NCBI taxonomy): domain Eukaryota; kingdom Viridiplantae; phylum Streptophyta; class Magnoliopsida; order Poales; family Poaceae; genus Stipa; species Stipa capillata. Next base: position 145,518 of record JAGXJF010000632.1, read on the forward strand.
AAGTTACAGGGTTGTAGTAGTAACTATATAGCATTCTCTATGTTCGTGATGGTCATCCATCTTCAGTGCTATCAAATTGTTGTGATTATCATCCATCTTCGATGAAATTAATTTATTTATTGGGATTGATTATGAATATTTATTCAACGCCTCAAAATGGATCATGGTAGTAGTTGTTTGTCTTGTCATCCCCCTTTGCTAGACAAGACGACAATGGTGGAGATAAGATGATGCTTAGTGGATGAGTGATAGAAATCCACCGATTGAGAGCTATAAGACCTAATCTACTAGGAGAAGGTACTAAGCGTAATACATTATTCCATAACTGATCCATAGTGACATTGGCACAGACTTGAATTAATTATTGATGTTTATAGTATTTTTTCGATGAAAATATTTCTCTTTAGTTAGGCATTTACCATAACTGCGCCTTATGCTAGCCTAGAGTCTCAATATCTTTATGAGAATTGCTACTAGTGAGCCTATATACCTCGTGCCTCAATTTTAGCTATTTGAATATCTCTCGTAACACTTTTAGTATTGGTTTATTTACTTTTTTATTTATTTTAAAAATAGTTCTAGTTTTCTAGATCAATTAGTTTCTTCTTTTAATTGTTCATTGCATCTTAGAGATCCACAACTATTTGAGAAAGGTAGTTGTGCATCTCATCCTTTATTTTTACTCGCTTTTAGTGTGATTTCAGATTTGGATCAAGTGAGATCAATCAATGCTTCCTTGTGGGTTCAACACTATTTCTCATTGAAAATGCCACAGTTGATCCTATGCACTTTCATGTCATCACACGTGTGGTACAACACCAAAAACATGTTAAACTCTATCTCAACATCACGAAACGTAGCCGAGCCCTCGACCATAGTGTTGGCTATTATGATCCTTAACATGCTGAGCAGAAGGGGGGATCTAGCATATAATAGAACCCGTGGTTCAAAAGCACACATAGATGGCACATAATCCTTAGGATGAAAGGCAACACAAACCACTGAGAAATGACTAGTTAAACTACAATGGGAACAAATCACAAGGGGGAATCTAACAGGAATATGACCCCACCAGCACAGATAGGACACTGACCCTTCTCAACCCCATCACCAATATGAGCAGGAAGGGGATCATGATATTGTTCTGCTTGAGGTATTTTAAGGTCATTGGCTCACCATTGTTGGCGAAGCACTTTGTTGGCCCATCAGTACCGAGGAGGATCGAAACCCCCAGGAGCAGCCTGTACCGCCCATGCAGCAGAACGTGACAGGACGTCTACCACCCACGTCACTAGAGCAGGAATTTCAGCATTTGATGAGGAACTCGATGCCTCAGGGGACTCCCGATTCTAGACATTGGTGCGGCCGGCTCCGCGGTTCATGCGCCCCGCGCCACGATTCAGCCACCCCACACCAAAACCATCACGATGATTTCCCTGATCAAAACACGCACCACAATCACCCATCAGAAGCGATGAGCGATCCGCCCACCAAGAAGGAACCGACTGCGTAGGAGACGGTGGTGGCCAAGCAGTAACTCGCATGTACAAATCTCGTGTCATCGGTGATCGACCCCAACCACGAACCGAACGAACCAAAGGAAGGTCGAGAAGCCCTAGGTCACTCCCAAAAGTGGGGAGAAAGCGACTCGAGATCCGGAATAGAATGTGATGAAGGAGGGAGAGGAAGGGGTAAAAGGTACACCTAACCCTTCCTCAATGTCACCATGGGCCAACACTATAGCTCGTGGGCCTCCAAGATCCCGCCCAGCCTAAGATGAAAGAGGGAAATCACCCGTTCAAGGCGAACTCTGAGATCCCGATGCCACACCAAGGATGCCCAGCTCCGACGATCGCAGGATCGTGGACGATGAACACGGTGGTGCGGTCCTCATAGAAACCGGAGACGGCAAAGCACCCATCACAGAACCAACACATGGTAGGTCATACACTGCCCAAACCGATTGCTCAAAGGACGCCCAGCCATCAGAAGCTTGAACAAGAGGGGGTGGCTTGACGGTGGCCAGCAGGAAAGCGGCGAGGAGGAGGAGGGAGAGGAGAGCAATACGAGATGAACCATCTTCCGCCCTATCAATTAGCTGGCTGATCGAGCAGAGGCATCGGCAGTTGGTGTCCAAATCACCTTCCGTTCTAATAATCATTTGACATGCTCATGGTCCTTGAGAAAAAGTGGAGTGAACGGCCTAGCTTCGGTGTGATCCATCAATGGCTGCATGCAATGAAGTTGTCAGAGCATTTAGTACACTCACTCTCCAGCTAACGGGAGTAAAACGGTTGGTAAAATGAGATGCCCTCCACCCTCCGATGAACTAGCACTCCTTTATGGCTGCATGTAGACGGTGTACCCCTCCCTGCTGTCCATAAACAATCACCAACGTAATTGCGATGCACTAGCTCGGGGAGATAGATGAGGTAGTAGAGTAGAGTGCTGCTGCTCCTGAAAGGCTGAAGTACTCTCGCAAGCTGTAGCTAGCGAAGTTGACAAGTTGGCTGGCATACCCTCGTGTTTCCCGGATCCTCCTTGCTGCCTACGAGTGAAAAAACATAACTGGCATTTGCATTGGTGGTTCCTACATATTCATTATTCAGCACTGACTGGTTACGGAATATCTGAAACGCAAGAATTTCACACGAATCGATTTATTTTCCGCTAGAACATATGAAGGAATTCTCGTGTTTCACGCGGATCTCCTTAGTTTAGTCAGGTGAGATACATTCACAAAATAAACAACACGTACGGAGAGGAGTCTGACTGAAACCCGGCCCGGCTCGCGTTTGATGGCATAAAGTAGATAGAATCTGACCTTCTTTCTGCAATCTCACGATCGAACCTGTCGCGGTCCCAACATGTTTTGGATTGATATACATTACTTACTATTTTTGTTTAAAGACCTATATAGCCCATCAAATCAAGTCATACATCCTCGCTGAAAATAAGGTAGCGGTAGACTAATATTGTTGCATCCAACAAACCAACCATAGCACCAAAAGGCAACCACATGCATCTAATCCCAGTGAAGTCCAAACCAATTGCGTCAACTTCATTTCTCAGATCCTTAATTTGTTTTGATGGGAACATACATCGCTGTCTCGCATTGCTCAATCCTTGTTGAATGGAAAGACCGTTGTCATAACGATAATTAACGTGTATGACGAACCTGCAGGCAATCAGTGCAGGAGATAAATATGTACGTTCAGCGCCATCCACATCAAACTTTATGCGCCTGCAATTCTCAGTAGCTCTAAAACGAAACAGCACGCCGGCCACTTCGTTCTTCACCAGATCGAACGGCGCAACGAACCTCATCAAGGCACCGATATATGCATGCACGGACGACAAGGACATCATGGCACCATGACATGCAGAGAACCAATTAAGCTTAGGAAAGCTAGAAATGGAACGGGTGTCTGTCACGGGAACAAATCGATCACTAAAAGAAGAAACTTGTCATGGATGAACATGGTGTAAAAAGAAGCAAACAACCTTAAGTACACTCGTTTACTTACATGTTTCTTGGACAAAATATGAACTCTAAGAATAAAATAATAGATAGGTTTGAAAGGAAAAAAGGTCTCCAAGAATAGAATAGAATAGAGAACAGGAAAGTTGGCTGGTCACCAACACCGAGCTACCGCAAACAAATCTGAAGTACTTACTCCTCTTCACCGTGGCTACATCACAAATTATTACCCACTCTATTTCTGTTTTCCTTCTCCGACTGTGATCTCACATCCGAACCCAACTAGATCTTGTCATTTGCAAAATCTACCAGTTTATCTTATCCGGATGGTAAATTCTAGAAAGGAGTGACATAAATATTGTCACCAAACCCATCAATTTACTTACGGTCTTGTACTCCTGTATCTACACATTCAATGTCCAGTATGTCCGCCATCAGCACGAATCTTGGCGCACGCACATTACACCCAGGGTCTTCTACGCGCACGGAGCTGTGCCCCTTGCTGCGGTGGCGGCATCCACTCCGCAGGGCTCGTCGAGGACAGGAGCGAGGTCGCGTGGACGTACCTCCATCCGGAGCCCGTTCTTCATGAAGAGCGTGAGCGACATCTTCTGCTCGACGCGGTGACCCGGCGCGACGGTGAGGCGGTGGCGGAGGAGCACGCTCCCGGCGATGTTCTTCATCTGCAGGTAAGCTAGGTCCTTGCCGAGGCATATCCTCGGCCCGGCGTTGAACGCGACGAACTTGTACGAGTCGTGCGGCTCGAACTTTGTGCCGTTGGCCGACAGCCAGCGCTCCGGTCGGAACTCGAGGCAGTCCTCCCCCCACACCGTCTTCATGCGCCCCGCGGAGTATATGGAGTACGTGACCGACGACCCGGCCGGCACGAACGTGCCATCTGGTAGGTAGTCGTCGGCGACAACGTGCTTGGAATCCTCGGGGACGGAGGGGTAGAGGCGGAGGGTCTCCGAGAGCGCTGCCTTGAGGTAGACCAGTCGGTCCAGCTCCTCGAAGGTGAAGGGCGTTGCCAGCCACAATGCAGGGTCGTGGGCGCCGCGGGACGCGGCTAGAACGGAGCAGAGCTCGCGCACGATCTTGCGCTCCGCGGCGGGGTGGGTGGACACGAGCCAGAAGAACCACGAGAGCGCCACGGAGGAGGTGTCGCGGCCGGCGAGGATGAAGTTGAGAGCCACGTGCTGCAGCGACTCGTCCGAGTAGGAGCCTTTGCGCATGAACCGGGAGAGCAGGTCGTCGTGCGTCGCGACCGTGTCGCACTTGCCGTTGCCCGCAAGCTCGAGCTTGCGCGCCCTGATGACGGCGGCGAGGTACTGGTCGACGTGCGCCATGCTGCGGGTCAGCGTGGTCTCCATGCCGAGGCCCAGCCACTGCTTGCACCGCCACAGGCACTCCGGGAAGATGAACCGGTTGAGGGTCGCCTCTGTTGCGCGGTCGAACGCGGAGGCGAACTCGTTCTCCGGCAGGCCCTGGGCGAGAGTCTCCGGGTCCTTTCCGAACGCCAGGCCGCAGATGTTGTCGAAGGTGAGTCGGAGGAGGAGGTCCTGGAGGTCGATGTGCGCCTTGCCCGCGGCCGCGTCGGCCAGGATGGGCAGAAGCCTGTGGTGGATCGAGCGCGAGACCCACCTGGACATGGCCGTCCGGAGCGTCCGCGTGGTGAACTCGAGCGCGGCCGTCTTGCGCTGCGCGACCCACGTCTCGCCGTCGGAGTTGAAGATGCCGTCGCCGAGTAGGTCGTGGAAGACGGCGTGCCAGAAGGGGCCCTTGGGGTAGTTGTCGAAGCGCGCCTTGAGGACGTGCTCCAGATTCCGCGGGTCGCACGTGACGGTGACCAGCCCGCCGCGGCGGGCCACCCCGGGCACCGCGAAGATGCACGTCTGGTACGTGCCGCCCGCGCGGCGCAGGTTGCCCGCGATCCACTCGTGCATGTCCTCGGCGTGCTGCACCAGCCCAGGCAGGCTGCCGAGCACCGGCCACACCCGCGGCCCGCGCAGCCCCCGTGACATCCGCCAGAACCACGCCATGTACGCGGCCACCGCCGCCGCCACCACCGCCCACGTCCCCACCTCCATCGCTTACCTGGTAGCTAGCAAGCTGCCAGCGACCGTTCGACGACCGGCAGACCTCAAGCAAGCTGCGCGCAGCAACCTGCAAGCGTACGTACGCACGTATATACTCTCCTAGCTAGAATGGATCCAACGAGTTAAAGGGCTGGCTGGCTGTAATAAGTGACACCACATGGAGCAAGTAAGGAGGATGGCAGAGCGCAACAGGGAGAGAGCAGGGTTTTATAGAACTGGTCGGAGCTAGCACAGTTGAGATGGCTGGCAATTTATTGTTGGCCAGTCTCGCTAGCTCGCCTTAGCCAGCGGTGTAGACTGGCGAGGCGAACAAGAAACGGCACGGGAGGTGGACCATAAATTGCCGCCAGGGGCCGTTGGGTGCGCGATCGGCCGGGGAGCGGATCGCGGACCGAGCGCATCGAAACAACTGGAGCGGATCGCCAGCCAATTGCTCGCCCGCGGCGATGCGCGCGCCTACCTAACGGTGGCGGAAGCCATTGAATGCATGGGCCGGGGAGGCCGCATTGAAGGGCGGCTACTCGGGGCCGGGGAAGGTGGTGGATCGAGTCGCTTAAATGGAGATCCATCCGTCCATCACCCCACCATGTTTTCTCTACGTACGTCTAGGTAAGGTAGTATGATATATGGAGTGCGATGCAATGCAGGTATGCAACGATAACAATAACGCCGCGACGACTCTGGCCAGCTCGAGCTGGTTTGAAGCGTGTCGCGTGCAAGGTAGCAGAACCATGTGCCCTGCAGCTAGCTCTGCGAGACTCTGCTCGATCACTAGTTAATTGGGACTTTGGGGCCTTGGGAGAGACAAATGCAGGCGAAAGCCTGTTTGTTAGTTGGGTGTGCGATGGTGTTTGGAGAAGGTTGGGACCGTTGGGTCAACCAACGCCACCCATGTAGTAGATGTGAGTTCGATCTGGAGAAAATCGCTCCCGACGACGCGATCTTTGCAGGGCAGGGGTCGTGCCCGCCTTTGCTATGCAGGATGCATATATGTACGTGGCTACGTGCACGCCTTTGCTTGTACTGTTTAAAAAATATATTAAATGGAAGAACACGAGATTTAATTGCTCAATTAGCGACAACGTAGGCGCGAGGTAGTTAGGAATGCGCGAAATACAAATCGAATAGGCGAGACCTAGTGAACTAGTCAGTCGTTGATAAAAGAATATATATATATATGAGTGGCAGACAGCAGAACTCCTATCTCCTAACCAGAGCAATATGCTCTTTGCCATTATTCTTGTCGTGTAAAGAAAACTGAAAACTACTACTAATTGTTGTCTTTCTTTTTAGGGAAATGCATAGCGTTATATTACAAAACTTGTTCAGGCATTTCGCCCCTTACAGTCTCAGCAACAGCTGCTGGCACCTCATACTCCAAATACATAGGTTCATCAACTGATCAACATATCAGTTCAGTACTATCCTAGCGAGCTCATGCGTGTACGTGGAAACGTTGTGGACAACAAATGGTTTTATTAATACTATATTGACTGGTCTTCAACTCAAGATATCTTGATTCTGTTATCATATTGAACGTATGGAAAAGATGTTAATATATTTCAATAATGCATAGCAGTAATACATTCACGTTTACGCACAAGCACATCATAAGAGTTGAAGCCCACAACTAACTGGTATTTTTGCCTCACGAATCGCAGCCGCCTCTACGGAAAGATCAGCTTCATGCTGGGTGAGAGCAAGCTGCAGTAGCTGTGCACCCGTCTCCAAAATCCGGTTGCTGATGCCAAGCGTTGTACACAACTAACACAAGGCGATCGCCTTTGAAGCAGCAGCCAGCTCTGCCGAGAACGCGTCACCGAAGTTATTGACCCGTCCCGCCTTCGCTGCTAGAACTTCACCCGAAGCATCTCTGATAATTACGTCCCATTCTCCATAGTTGGTTCCGAGACTGAAAGCACCGTCAACATTCGCTTTGAGAGAAGTCACCAGTGGGAGGTCGCCAACTCAGTTTCGGCTTCAATTTCTGCACTTTTGTCGGGCTGAACAGCTCCAAGTACTCCATGCATGGTGTAACATATAGCTCTGGCAGATATTCTCCACTGTTTCCTTGGCTTTTCCTTCACGAATTCTGTTTCTGTTGTTCCACCACATCCACCAGAAAACTAAGATCTCCATTCTCTGGAGCAAAGAGAGCTTCCAAATCTCATCAAGAACTTGGAAAGGTGAAGAACAATCAGCCAAACAAGAACGCACATCCTCCAAATTCATCACTCGCCAAACTTTCCTGACTTCTTTGCACTTTATGGATAGGTGGCCACCATCCTCGTCCAAACGACTTACAGAAAAAGCATCGTGTGTCCTGAATCCTTATCTGTCTACGAACCAGGTACCTTCGGACTGCAAGAGGATTTGAGCCAACCGCCAATACGAACATCTTTATCTTGTTAGGGCACGTCAACTTCCAGATCGGCATCCATCTCTCCTCTGCACTACCGCTCGTGAGATTCGAAAAAGCGGTACTCGACCGTCTCAGCATCACGACCATTCTCCATTTTCGTCAACTGATTCACATGTAGCTTGTATGCTCGTTACACACAAAACTATCCTGAGTATCCTCATCATCAAAGTGCCAGGCCATGAAGTCATCGATCCCATCACAAAGAGGCAGGCTCAGAATCAACTCTACATCCTCCTCCCAGAAGGTATCATGTACCAACACCTAGTCCCATTGTCCTGTTACCGGATTGACTATCCACTAGTTTATTTAAAAAAAGGTATATAAGTGACGACAGCAGAATTCCGATCTCCTAATCACATAAATATGCTCTTTGCCATTCTTGTTGTTGCCTAAAGACAACTTAAAACTAATTGTTGTGTTGTTAGCTAGTAGCTACTCCATACTCGTGTTGTTGAAGATCAGTCACGCGCAATTACCTCACAAGAATAGACAAAGAGATGTGGTTCTCAACTTTACAGGTATTAAAGTTTAGGCACAATGATGATTTGTCTTCTCTATTAGGAAACAAATATACATCTAAAAGAAGTACTCTCCCTGTTTTAAAATAGATGATATTTTTTACTTTGCATGATCTCTAATGAACAAATTTGACCATTACTTTCTATATGAGTATATAAGTAAAAACTTATAAAAAATTATATTGTGAAACTATTATTTATAAAAAAATCTAATGGTATGATTGATACTTAACCAATCTAAATAGTTTTTCTAGGACTGCCTATTTAGTAATTGACTATTCTCTAATTGGCTAACAGTCACATTTCTTAGACCATTGGATACCCATATTTCGATATTCCAAATTATTCTACTATTCCAAAGCCAATGAAAATGAGTAGGAACCCAAAATTTGGGGTTTTCTATGGATGCCTTGAATAACATATAGCTTACCTATTCCCCTTTTTTTCCTAAGAATACTGAGTCTAGTTCTTCTCCTACTAGTATCAAATATAATATGTTGAACAAGATCTTCTTCATGAAAATCTGCTCGATTCATATAAGACTAGATAAATATTAAGAAGACTCCCACGGCTAGACAAAAATCTTCATTATCAGCAAAGTTGTTTGTTTGTTTGTATTTTCCCTCTAGTTAATAGTTTGAATTTCATTAAGAAAAAACTAACTAAATAAATGAAAATTAATATAATTATTTTCCTTCATATCCAAATAAAATTCTCCTTTTTATACATAAGTCGTTGATTCGGCATCGGATAAAAAAGGTATCGTATATGATGATTTCTAGACAGATGTATCTTATATGAATCGTATGATAAAGTACCACATGAGTGGATACATTGGAAAGGACCATCTCTCCCATAAAAGCAACCCCAACCCCAACCCTAACTATCCATCCCTCTCCCTACCTCCCGTATGCCACCTCCATCTTGCTTCACCGCTGCCACCACCACCCTCCGGCACTGGCCCACCGTCGATGCGGTGTGGCGTACCCAGTTTTAAAGCCGGATAAACCCTTGTGTTTACTGTACCGGTCCCTGGATCAGTAGCCGGTACACAAAAAACAACCTGCATATCAAGGTCATACACGCACTTATTAGAATATGATATAAAACCGATCTTTGAGATCGAAAATTTATACCTTTAGCCCAACGGCTAAAAATCTTGCAGCGGAAATCAAGCGGTGATGTGGCCCATCAGTATGCCATACCCGACAGGCAACTGACTGGGGGTTCGCCCTAACTTTCACGATTACCGACGTTACTTTCGATCTGTCGATCCTTCTGTCTGGCCAAATCAACAAGTCAGGTGAGTACATCGAATGTACTCGCAAGCACTCCACCAAAGAGTTTATTACGGATATGAGCATGCAAGGGAATTATCAAGAAATAGGCTCTATCATAGGTTTCATGTTGTGCGAGAAAGTAAGTTTGCATTTGAAATATGTAAATAGATATTAAAGCAGTTTTAGTAAGGTATCTCGACGCAGTGAGATAAGGTACCTGCTTGAATCAATCTACCCGTCACAACGGGGAGATCATCTTTGTGCTTTCCGTCATAACGGCAAAGCATGGTAATCACCCGGTTCCTCAGGGAGACATAACTCACCTCGTACTTACGGGGATACCAACGAAAACACGGCAATCGCCCAGTTCCTCAGGGAGGCATAGCTCACTCGGTACTTACGGGGATTCTAGGGTTTGCCCGAGTCCACGGGAAAATCCCTTCTTCACTCTTCCCGACTCAACGGGAACTTGCATGTCACCCTGCGAACACGGCGGATCGCGTCCTTAAACCCATAACCCATTTTTGACTTTGAAAGTCAGTCTACTTTAGTGTGGCCTAACCAAGTTCGTCCATGACCGCGGACACGTCTATTCGAATAGTTTTAACTCTCTGCAGAGGTGGTACGGTTTTACCCACACGATGTAGTTCACCCTGGGCATACTGCGCGCCGCATGCTACCAGAGCTAGTACAACGAGACTCTTCGCCGGTGTGAACCCAGCCATGAACCCGCCAGAAGGACATGTCCCAAACCTAGCTTGAGTCAGTATCATCGCTTGCAAGGAGGTTGGTGTTCCAACTTTGTGGCGAATAAGCCATCGCTTTCCCGCGAAAACTATTCTCTACAGAGGACACAACCTCATCTGCACGCTACACACTACCTATGGGTTCATGCTAGTTCAGGCCGGGTACTATGTCAAGTCATTCCCACAAAGGACATGTGGACGTACGGTAAGACTTGGCCAAACGGCACTTAAGATCGGTCCTTAGGTGATCCGAGAGGGACTCCACACCACTCCCGTAATCGGGCAGCGAGAACCACGCCGGGCTTTACCTCGCTCTTTAAACAAGCTCCCTGCTTTCACCCTTCATTACCGACCCGGATCAGAATCTTCTCCATTTTCATTTTTGGTTTCACAAACCATTTACGGTAAAACATACCAACCCATGGCTATGCTACCTTCGTACACCTCTGGACACGACGGTCTGTTTCCAAGTTTTCACCACATGAAATATAGGGTGTTATCACCTTTTTATTTTTAAAACCCTAATTTCACTACGGCAGGGCTAAGCATGTATATATGTATATACTCTACCCTAAGATTTTCTGATAATATTTCCGGAATACGTAGTCCTTAGGGCTACAAGGAGTTCAGGGTCGGACTAGGGTTTTCTAAGTGACGATGCCATGCCCCCGGGGTATACCAGCGGAGGAGGAAGTCGGCCCCGACAGCACGGGGTAGCCCAGGCCCACGACTCGGAATCCGACTGGGATACCGGGGCGCATCATCAACTTGGAGTACAAGACATGTATATTTAGTAGGTCTAGTTGCAAACCGACTAGGACTCTACCTTGTAACCAACTCGGACTCATGTAACCCTACCCCCCGACCACCTATATAAGGGGAGGTAGGGGCCTCCCGATCGGCAGACTTAGATCTAGACTCAGATCTCCACACAGGCAACCACCTCTGCACATACCTCTCATACGAGGCAACCTTCAATACAATCCACAAAGGCAGGACGTAGGGTATTACCTCATCTTGAGGGCCTGAACCTGGGTAAATCCTTGTCTCGTGTGCACCCCTCTGGATTCTCTATGCGTACGCTGCCCTATATTCATTATTGCCGGATCAAAACTCCGACACTAAGCATCGGCATAACTACGCTACATAAAATAACGATTGTAAAACATAGCATGCATGTTTCGTAAACAACATAATATTTTATAAACATGGGTTTCAACATGATCAAATGAGAAGAGCTTGCCTGGCGTTATTGGCCGAATCTCGGTCGCAAACTTGGTACGACAACATCGGAAATCCTGCGCGTGAGGTACCGCCGCGTCGCAACTACACGTCGAGAAAAACAGCGAATCACCAACGGTGCGAGGAAGAACCATTTAAGAACCAAGATACACTCAAGCAACCTACCAAACCATGCATTGACCTTAGGAGGATGTTAGGGTTTTCAAATGATGCGATGGAACTGACATCACATGAGGTTAGGCTTCTACCTATAGGAAAACTAGGGTTTGCACGATTAGGACCATATTAGCATTTATAAGCTTTTAGCTTCCACATAAGGGTTGGGTCCAGAGGGCATTATTCATGTTTCAAAGTTTTAGAAATCTCTATAAACTTGTTAAAGCAAGATTTGAAATGACATATGCGCACATTCATGTGCATGCATGTATGTACGAGCTGAATTGCAATTATTAGGTTTTCAAAACCCGTACTGCTTTTAGGATATAAAAGGTTTTTGTAGGTAAGGATGTACTGACATTAACATTACCTGAGTGGTTTTATGCAACAAGGAATTAACCCATGCAAACTATGCTAAAAGAATATACCACGTGCTCAAATGAATTGTTTTAAATCCCATATAACTTTCTGTTGAAGGAGGGCGATGATGGCTCCTTGCCGCGGCTGTCGGGGGCTTGCTGCGGCAGGGGCAAGGCGGTAGCGGCAGCAGAGGTGAGCTGCCGCAGCGAGGAGGGGTTGCCGCGGTGGGAGAAGGGGTTGCCACGGCAGGAACTAGGCGACTGTGGCAGCAACCGAGGGCTGTCGTGGCAGCGTAGGGCGGAGTGTGGCAGTTGCCGCGACAGGGAAAAAGAGGGCAGCGACAGTGTCTTAAGCTGCCACGGCGGGGAGAAGTTGTCACGGCGGGGCAGGAGCTACGGCGCGGTACTGCCGCGATAGAGAAAGTAGCGGCGCGAGGCTGTCGCGGCGAGGCAAGGGGCAGAGGCTGTGCCGCGAGCTGTCGTGGCAGGAAAAAGAGGCAACGGCAGCAGCCATTCGTGGCAGCGGCGATGGCTTGCCGCGGCAGGAACAAAACGGCAACAACAGTGGTTTGCCGTGGCAGGGGTTTGGCGGCAATGGCTTGCCGCGGCAAGAGCTGGGCGGTAGCGGCAGTGCCATGTGCTGCCGCGGTAGGGAGGTGGTCGCCGCGGTGGGGAAAATGCTGCCACGGCAGAGAAGGTGATAGTGGGGCAGCTTGCCGTGGCAGGAGCTGGCTGCCGAGGAAGAAAAGGGGAGGTCCGGTAGCAAGGACAGAGCTGCGGTGGTGGAGCTTAGGACCTGGACATGTACGGGAGCTCAAGGCAAGGAAGAAGCAGGAGCTGGGCAGCTGCAGCAGGGTTGTGGGCTGCCGCGGCAGGGGTGGCTTGCAGCGGCAGCAACCTTGAGCCGCTGTGGCAAGGAGCTAGCTGCCGTGACAGGAGCAAGGTAGCTGCGGCAGTGGCGCGGTGGAGTTGCTCCGGGTTCAAGAGGCATCGGGACAGCGCTGGAGGCCAAGGATTGAGGGGAAGGGATTAGCTCGGTAGTGAGCTCAGCGTGGAGCTTGGTTGAGAACTAAAATGGGAGAAGCAGAAATGGAGGAGGAGAGTTAGCAGCTCGGGTGGCTTGGGAGCTCAGGGAAGGGAGGAGCTAAGTGAGAGAGGTGGAGCTACTCGGCTTGGTGAAAAGAGTTAAGGAGGAGTGCGAGCAGGGTAGGGGACATGGCAGCTCAGGAAACAAAAGGAGAAGGAATGAGTGGCTTGGGGAGAAAAGAAATGAGGCAGGGAGCTCGGTTTCTTGGGGAAGAAATGGCGTGGGAGCTTGGGAATAGGAGAAATGAAGTAATGGGGGAGGAGCTCGGCCAGCAGAGCTAATGGGGAAAAGGGGAATTTGCAGCTCGAGAGAGCTTGCTCCAGCTGGGGGCTTAGGAGCTCGGGAGGAAGAGGGCAAGGTGCGGGTGGAGCTTGAGCCCGGCTGCAGGTGAGAAATGGGGGAGAGAGCTTGGGAAGAAGAGCACTGGAGCTGGAGCTCGGATATTTGGGCAGCTCGATGGGGCAACAGGAAGAGGAACCGAGGAAGCTAGGAAAAAAAATGGGGGCTAGAGAAGGAGTTCGGCTGCTCTTGAATGGAGAGATGTGGCACTAAGGCCATGGCGTGCGGCAGGGGAGTTGGTTCCTGGCAATGGCGTGAGGGACAACAGCTGTTGCGACTCAGGTAGAAGAATACATGAGGTAGCTTGGAAGCAAGGAAAAGAAAGAGGACCAGGGGAGGGGACAGTGGGGTAGAGAGCATGGGAGTGACTTGCTACTGCTTGTGGCGTTGAAGAAAAGGGGTGGAGATGCATGGTTCGGTATGGGAGTAAAGAAGAGCAGCAGGGGAGTGAAAAGAAAGGACCTAGTTGCCGTGCTTGGCTGCTAGGGTGGTGCAGCAGAAAAGAAATTGGAGGGCAGGTGCTAGCAATAAATAAATGGAGAGTAGGTGAGAAAAGTTGGCATGAGGAGCATTGTTCCTACAACAGGAATTGAGCAGTGCACATTGGTAGAGTTGATAGAGAAGAAATAAGTGAGTGAGGATGGGGTAAAGGTGTTGCTACACGGCAGTGCTACGCTGTGGTAAGAAGAACAGGGGTGAGCTGCCTTGAGAGATGAAACATGTTTGGCAGAGTCCACTGAAAAAGACATGAGATGTCGGTAGAGGGGCTGTGAAAAATATCTCAGTGCTTGGTGCATGAGCCGGCGAGTGGAACACTGCGAGTACATGCACCTGCGCATGAAACATGCACATGCGCATATATATATGTGTATACTAGTCAGGTTGGAGAGACAATCTCCGGCAGTTGGAATGGGTTAATACTATATGTAGTTTCACGAATTTTTGAGTCTTCGCGTTGAGGAGATTGCCAAAACATTTAGGGGGTATGCTAGTGATATATTTAGGAGGGAGAAAAGGTGGTAGGATGGCTGCGAGAATGTATACAAGATTGCAAGGAGGGGAGAATATCCATAGGAGGTTATGGTGGATCAGGCTTCGAGAAGTGCCACGGCACACGCTCATATACACTTAGGGTGGTAGACGGAGAGCAGGATTCACGTCTCTAAGGTTGCGAGAGGACGAGAGGAATATGTTCGTTAGCGGGAGAACGAGACGTAGCATTTTAAGCACCCGAGGGCGAGAGAGGGTGGCATAGATCCCGGGTAGATATGTACCCATATACATGTGTATGGATTGACATAACACCCGTGTCTGAAGAATGGGTAAGTATGGCGGACGGTAAATAGGGTTTTGGCTATAGAAAAGGATAAATGGATAATTGGTTAGTTGGTAGAAACATAACGGAACAAATATTTATCTCCCGGTATGGTAACCTGGTAGAGATGAAAAGAGATTCGTAGGACATGTGACAAGGTGTGAGAAAAAAACCAGGGTGGTTAGGGTTTTACCGAGAAAAGAAATAAACTAGGGTTTGGAGTGTATGTGTCCATATACACTTGAATATTTTTAGCATATATGGGGTTCGCATGTGGATGGAATAGACATGCGAAGTTACGGTGAGCTGTGGTTTAACTTCTGCCGCGGATATACGCATATATATGCAAGGGGGCTGTAACGGAGCCGAACAATGAGCCAGGATTTTGATCCGTACCTCCGGAGGATGGATTAGGGTTTGGCGCATGTGCGTATTTTTGAAAGCAGTATATATGTGCACATACTCACGATAGATCATGACGGAGTAGGTGGCAAAAGATCAGGTCATTCGAAAGAGATTTAAGATGTGTATATGTTTCAATTCCGCAGAAGTACCATGTGGGCACTTAGCGGCAGGTGTGAGTTTAGGTTGCACCGACGAGGAGGGAGGGGAAGGGATGCTGAAGGTGTATTCGTGGCGAGATTGCACGGGCGAGTAGCCACGTTCGGAGACAAGGTGTTAGGCAAGGTTATCATACCTTGACGGACAGAGTTTCAATGGAGTGGGGATTAAAAGAATAGGAACAGAGGTGGAAATATGTGGAAAGATTTTTTTTTGGTTGTCGCACTCTGGGGTTTTTGCAAACGCATGATTTGAGCAAAAGATTTCACTCTGGCGTATTCTAATCAGCATTCTTATCAAAAAGTTTTTTTGTTGGCCCTAATTTTTAGGTTTCGGAAAATTGGAGTGTTACATGCGGTCTCCTCCACGGGCGGCAGTACTGCCGCCCTGACTTGCTGCCACCGTTGCCTCCTGTCAGCCATCCTTTTAAGCCCGGGGGACACTAGTACTTCTCCAACGCTGGCGACCCTCCCTACCCTGAAACCTAATCCTAACCATTCCAGCCGAGGTTTCCCCGCTCCACTTCCATTGTCGCTACACGTTCACAACGGCTCTGCCTCACGCCAGTCTCTGCACCGCCTTCGTGCTGTTGTGCCTCGACAGTGGCTCCAGCAAGCTCGCCACTGCTAGACAGGAATAAGAAGATTTTCGTGAGAAAATTTCAGTATTGATGAATTGGAAAACAGCTAACTGTAAATTAGCATATTTTTTTTATTAATTAATGGTCGAAGATAGAGATGTTTAACTGCACATTTTATAGGACATCATGTATTTTGAAATGGGGGTGGTACTAGTTGGAGCTCACGCTAATGGATCTATTGGACTGAACTAGATTTTGTGAGCCTGGGCTCATGTAAGCCCTTCCAAACATATAATTCAAAAAGTGTTATTTAGAACAGACAAAAAATTCTGAAAAAATCACGCATACAGATGTTTGAGAACTATGTGCACCTGCAATCTTTTGTGCAAAAAATTATGTAATTTGTGTCATGTGCAAAAAAGACAAAAATGAAGGGCTTATATAGCAACTTTATTTGCGCCAAATTAAAAAATTTACACAAAAAGAATGTGAAAGTTTCGATTTCAAGCTAGTCTCACGTAAGCCCAGGATCTAAGATTTTATCTAGAAGGGTGTCACGCTTCACATACATACTACAGTGGTTACATGCAAAAATCATAAATCAAATAGATATGTCCAAAATGTGCCAAAAGTACAATACAAAATAGCTTAATAAGATCTCGTAGCATCATAAATTCAACATATAGATTCAAAATTTTACAAAATGACATTATAAATAGTTCTAACGAGGTGGTACACCAATATAAGATTAGTACAAAATAGTTCATATATGCTATGAGCTACTTTACGTGTTTTCATGGCTAACATTGCTTACTACTCTAATATTTTTGCAATTTCTTTAGGGTTCAGAATGAAATGAGGTATACATACGAGCTATATTCTTAAAATTTAGAACTTCTTACGGGGTGCCATGCAACCCCCCAAAATCCGCCTATGTGAGCCTGGGTTCTCTTGTGAGTTTCCGCTATTGGACCGATATTATAACAATAATTACCAAAAACAAGCGAGTTTCTATGCTGTCTTGGTGAACAAAATTGATACGATAAAAGGGTCAATATATACGGCGGGGTACTTGTATTGTAGGATAACAAGATTACTCCAAGGTAGTAATTGGTCCTTCAGCATAGGCATAGACACTCGATAGGCATGTGCGGTGAACTGGCTCATCAACCAAAGAGAGTTAGGGATGCCCTTCCGTGCATCATCATCATCCTCGTTTAGCTATTGGAGTCAATTTCTTAAAGCTAAAAGACAAATATTTAGTTCTAGACATGTAAACATAGAAATGTACATGTGTACATGAGTATACATCAGGGAGCGGTAATGTGGAAGGCATTTCCAGCTTTATCCCTTAATATGGTAGACAACACGTAATCCCTCCTTACCAATCCTCTAGTAGAGAAACTCTCCGTGGATTGCCGGAGGGCAAGATCTTTGCTATCCTGAAGAGGACGCGTCACCTTTCATCTCCACGCGTGGAAACAAAGTATAACAAAATTGCTAATTCTCGATCAATTGAGATTTTTTAAATCTTTATTAATTAAGATTAGATAGTATATCTTGCTATAAGATCTATACGTGGGTAGATTTTATTTCTGTATGTGCCTAAAATTAATTAAGTTCTTCTTTTTTCTTTTCTTTTTCCTTTTCTTTTTTAAAAATCCATGTCAAGGAGCTTTAAATTGGGAGAGAAATGTCCAATGCGAATGACAGTGGTTCAGTCTGGGTATCCCAATTGACATAATATATCCTCAGATGTTTGACAAAAGTAGTCTGCAGAATCTTTTGCCTCCGGTTTGAAGTAAAAAAACACTCGTCAACATTTTATAGTTTCAAGTGAAAAGATAGATGGACGATCAAACTTACAGGGCCGTTGTTAGGCCGGTCAAGTGGGCCAGCAGTCGTCTTCAGTTGAGCCAGGCCTACAGTGCTGAAAGGAACGCGGGTGGTTTTACTCTGCCCTCCCTGTAAAGTTAGCTTTTTGTCCTTTCAAACGGATAATCAGCACGGGGCAAGAACTTTCTATGGAGTCCTCCACATTCTTGGTTCTTGTACACCCCCATCCTTTATCCAAAAGTAAAAGATCCATATACGAGCGCATTGTTATTTATCCATCTGTGGGCTGTCAATATGCTTTCCTTCTTTTTGGATCGATTCCTAAGTAGGAGTGAGCCAGAAGGATTTCAAGACCAAAGCTCCATCCAAAGCGCCCAAACTCGAGCCCACGAACCAAAGACCATATACTACTCCTACCACTGTCTCTGCCTGTGACAACTCGTTACATTTAGCCGTTCAAAGATCGCATTACACCACGGCTGTCGTCGCACGGCGTACGACAACCACCGAGTACTCCAACCACAGCCTGTGACAACTCGTAGAAACCTCCTCTCGCTACTCAAAGTATCGCGCTACTTATTATATAGAGAGGCCATGACGCTTAATTCGTTTGCAACAAGCCAAGGGAAACTCGCCAAAACTTCGAGAGCTAGCTAGCTCAAGCACTGTGTCTTTTTGTAGTGGCCAAGCTCGAGGGGGTGAAGAAATGGCCGGGCCTACGAGCACGACGCGGCGCACGCGGCCGACGACGGTTCAGTGCGCCGTGGCGTCGCTGTTCACGCTGCTCGTCGCCGTCGCCATCATCGTCATCCTGTTCAACTTCACCTCCGGCGGCGCGCTCAACGGCACGTTCGACCTCACCCTGCGCGCTCAACGGCACATATTATATGGTGTGTGTGTTGCTTGTGTCGTGTTTGAGGATTCGTTGAATCGTTGTGCATGTTTGAATTGATATTATATTGTTTTTCTTCATTTGTATTATATTGGTTGGCTGTATGATATTTCTCCACTTGTATTATTTTGATGTAATCAGATTTTTCATGAATTGTGCATATGTTCCTCGAGCATTTAATTTGCGTGAGTAAAGATTTATGAAATTTCAATTCGCCCGCCCCCTCAAAAAAATTCAATCTTTATTGATGATTATAAGAGTAGTTCTTTTTAGATTTATTGTAAGAGTAGTTATTCAGCAAGTTAATAGACATATAACCGTGTATATAGCAGAATCATTTTTCTCGAGGAACATCAAACATCTTATTTTCGTGTAATCGGGTCCTTCTCCACGTCCACGGCCCACAGCTCTCAAAATGTATAGAAATTTAGCCCATGAACCTAAACTTCTTTTTCTCTCTCCTCTTTACAAGGCTCTATCTTCTGTTGGACCATATGGGTTGACGCTCTCTCAAAAAATATATTATGGGTTGACGCTTGGAGCCTTGGGATAGGGGATACACCTCCGGCTGGTAAGCATTTTGAAAGGTTTTCCTGCCTCCAAATTTTCAACCCTCACTGGTCACCTAAATGCTAAATATTTAGTTGTATCATGTCATCTAAAAAATATTAGTAGTATCATGTAGCTAAACATGATTGTGGTACACTAATGAGTCAAGGCACAACCTCCAACTCTGCTATAAACAAATCTCAAGTTGAGCAATTGGTCCAATTATGCGTCAATGGATGAGATCAGGTCCTCAACCAAAATAAATCAAACAACCAAACAAATCGCAGTCGATGAACTATCATCGACTGCGATTTGTTTGGTTGAGGACCCTGTCATCACATGGTGAACTATCGTTGGCTACGATTTATTTAGCTGTTTAATTTGTTTTGGTTGAGAACCTGATCTTATCCATCGACACAGAGTGCTAGCTTTCTTAGGCCTCTCCCAATGCACAGGTGCTTAGATGAGGTGCTAAGTGCATGAAAGGGCTTAGTAACTAAACTCCCCAATGCATAGGTGCTTAGCTTTTTGTAGCTAAACTTCCTTCATTTAATTGTTTAGCAACTAAACTCCCCAATACATAGATACCACATAGGCGTTTTGCATAGGTCCGTGCGCTTATCATCGTTCTTTCTGGAGACACCAAAACTATCTCTCTCCTTTTTAATTACCCCGCCGCATCATTTTCTTGCCTATATGGCATGTCTTAACACCAGTCCAAGTTGGAGTATTGAGAGGGGCCTTATAGCACCATCAACCAAACAAATAGCCATCATGGAGAACTATCCTCCGACACTCCAGATCCCACTCTCCATCTCATCGGTCAATCACCTTCCCAAACACGCAATCCACTACGTTTGATTAACCTACTGCCGTCCATCTCCCATCGGACGGTTGGGCCACGCTTAGACAGCGGAGATCCAACGGCAACCAAGCACCAACGGAATCTGATCTCGTTGTCGAAGCCAGCCGGCCCAGCTGCACAGTTACAAGCGGTGCAAGTGCAACCAACCAAGCAACAAGATCCCATATCCTCTTCTCCGTCGTACAAAGCTCCGAGAAGTCAAGAACCTCTCCGTCTTCCCCCTCATCTCCTCCCCCCTGCTTCTTCCACGACCATGGCCGTGTCCATGGCGATGTCCAAAGCTCTCGCCGTGCGCCATCCAGACCATTTGCGCCACCGCCTTGTGATGACGAGTTCCCAGCAGGCGTCAGCGCCGCGGCTGCCTCTTCTCCCTCGCAGGCCAAGCCTCACGCTCGCCTCGCGCCCGCGGATGCTACCGGTGAGACCCAGGCTCTCGTAGAGCGAGTCGGACCTGTCCCCCACGCCGCCGTCGGAGCGCACCATGACGGGCTGGGACCTGGCCAGCCTCTGGGTCGGCCTTGTGGTCGGTGTGCCGACCTACTACCTCGCCGGCAGCCTCGTCGACCTCGGCATGTCGGCGCTCCAGGTCGTCGCCACCGTCGCCTTCGCCAACCTCGTCATCCTCGTCTGCCTCGTGCTCACGGACGCGCCGGCGGTCACGCACGGGCTAAAGTTGACTTACAAAAGCCCGTTCTCATGAACGACTGGGGCACGTGTGTGTGCGCAGCTTGCTATCTCTGCCGCATGTCCTTGGAGGGCATGGTTGTCTTTTCTTCTTCTTTTGTTGCTCTCAGTTGTTTCAAGGCCTGGTCCCACTTGAAGTAATACGAAGCAGGACTCCATTTTAAAAACAAAAAAAGAACAAGGCCGTCAATTTAGGTTTTAAATTGTGCCTTGAACACGGTATAAGTTTTCTCGGGAAAGATGACAAGAAGCTCTAGCCAAGAAAAGGTTCACTCTCAGTTGTGTCACTTACGATTTCTCAGTTACCATGCATCACTGTTGGCTTACATAGCTTGGGGCAGAAGGGTCAGGAAGTATACAAAGACAAATTCCGGTATTCATAAGTTAAAGATTAGTTGACATTTGTGCTACATATTACTGGCTGTTGGATCAAATGATGGACGAATGATAGATATCATTCATGATACGGTACTCGCCAACAGCTTGCATTTCAGTTGGACAGCTATGAGAAACCAACCTACCCTTCAAACAATAGGCTATAGGTGTCATATCAACGAGTCCTGGTTTTGATCATCTTCCCTCTAGATGCCTTCTTCTCCATTTTCTCCCTTTTCTTCCGGGTCTTCTCATCCTCGACTTCACTCTGCAAACAGGAGGTACAAGTCATATCCAGATATCCCGAATGATGCTAATGCGCTAACATTGATAATCAGTCTTTCTTTTACCTCTGAACCACCACTGAAAAATGTTCCTCTCAACAGACCAAAAATCTTGTATCCACCAAAAGCTGGTATCTGCAAATCAATAGGTATGTATAAATAACAAGCAATATAATAGAAGTTGACAATATTGGGGAGCCTTCTTGGTAGTGTCTGGCTGTCTGCAACTTGTGAGTACAGAGTAGCTACCATCCGAAACGTACATTCGCAACTTGATTTAGTAAAATAAAAAATTAGATGTTTATATAGCAAACAAATATCAACTAAAGCCATCTTTGCCCCGGGAATTTAACTTGTCAGACATGTTCATAAGATGTCTGCAAGTGTGAAGGAGATATATGACCAATGTAAGAACACAACTTGCAACAGCTAGCAATGGGTGATGGTAATCTACATTGATCTTTCACTCCAGTTGCCATACAAATTTGCTCGCTGCAAAATTGATAAAGCAATCCTAAGAACTGGTGTTGCAGCAAAGTTAGAAGCAAAGATCAGACTATCATGGTACACACTGACGATGTTCCCAATTTAATGGCTTTGTTAGGTTAAATGATAATATCCAATTCTGCATAAATTTTAATACACACTGATGCAAAACAACAGTACATGGCTGCAGTCTATCACAAATAAAGAGAATGAAGAATTATAAATTATCTCCAACCAAGTTTCCATCTTGTAAAATGCACATAATCAGCATAGTAATAAATTTGTTTGGTAAAGAAGGCACCCTAGGCACTCGTGATATCAGCACGAATAATAATGAGAAGTAAATGCTATGGGCCTATGGTAAACAGGAATACAGTTTGAAGTCACAAGTGGTTTGTGTATCTTACCACTATATATGTCCACCAAAACTTTCCAGAAATAATAGACATCAGCTGCACAAAGACTGTTATGTATATCACGTCTTCTAAATATCTGCAGGAAAATAATAATAAAACAGTTTGTAATTGAATTATAAGATAGAAAAAAGAAGTAACATACAACTCCTGCATTGGAAAAGTAACAAATCCTCAACTTCTGAATTTTGAACTATAATTTCCACATCATTTCATGTTCCTGGCCCTATATGTTTTTAGTTATCAATGCAATTTAGCTTAAAAACCTGTAAATTGTTTCTAAGGAAGCTGAGAGCCACGGACTATGTAGTCCTTTGTCCAGATGCATGACTCAAAGTTAAAGACTTTTCGTGAGAATATTCAGTGATTCATCATCAAGTAGAATGATCCAAAGCTAACAACTACACTGTGTCATGCAGTTCCTTACTCGCAAATCCCACCAGTGCTCATGTCATAACCAGCATTCAGCAGCTCACGTTTATCTGA
Source organism: Stipa capillata (assembly GCA_019208055.1). Taxonomy (NCBI): domain Eukaryota; kingdom Viridiplantae; phylum Streptophyta; class Magnoliopsida; order Poales; family Poaceae; genus Stipa; species Stipa capillata. The sequence goes on from JAGXJF010000632.1 coordinate 168,570, forward strand.
GTCAGAGTATTCTGGCTTTGTCATGCTGGCGAGTTGCTTGTATGAAAGAAAATATGCAGCAGATGTCACCGCAAAGCCAAACCAATGCTTCCAGGTGAAAGATGAGTGCATTATAGCCATCCTCACTACTATGTAGATAACCTGCATCCAACAAACAAAGTTACACCGGAACTAGTCCTCAAACTCAAAATAGATAAACCCGTCACGTGGTCCAACAAACACATATAGTTAGCTGACGGCGTACTTCCAGAAACACGTCTCATGGCTCTTACTGGAACTCCAATTCACAGAAGACTAAAAAAAAAGTCTCGACAGGTGATTCCACAAAACTAAACTAGGCACGGCAAGCGATTCCACAAACAAAATGAAGCCATATCAGCAGCAGAGTGCTCCTCCCTCCCGGTGGAATGCTCCTTCCCACCACACCATCCATACAAATGATTGGGGCGGAAGCAATCTGCCCGAAGTCCCTAAGTAGCTCACGGATCTGAGGAGGGACGGAAAGGGAGAGTCGAAGGGGACCGCTCACGTTGGACACGAGGATGAGGAGCCAGAGGAGGTCCATGCGCTTCTTGTTCTTCTCCACGATCTTCTTCGCTCCCTGGTTCGCCATGGCCGCACCACACCAGATTCTTCGCCTCTCCTTCGTTTCGGATCTCTCTCTCTCTCTCTCTCACTCTGGAATTTCTTTCTCAAGTCGTATCAGTCTTCGGTAAGAACTAGGCATCTGGCCTTAATGGGCCTGAAGTGAGATCAAATTGGGCTTGGGTCCACCTGGGTTTTAAGGCCCATAAGATTAGCTAGCCTAGTACTGAAGTATTAAATTGCACTGCACCTGCGCCCCTGCCATTCCAAAACGTCTACGCACGCGCCCGTAACTGCCACCAACCAACTGCGTCGCCTCCGTAGCAAACGCGCGCGCGCGAGACAGACAAGAGAGGTAGAGCAGAGCAGGGCAGGATGGCGCAGCTCTGGGCGGTGTTCCTGGCCGTGGCGTCGCTCGCCATCGGCATGCTCGGGGTTGTCGGGGTCTGGCTCTGCTACCTGTTCCAGGCCGTGGCGAGGGGCGCGCCTCCGGCCCCGCCGCCGCCCGAGGGGCCGGAGCCAGGCGGCGACGACGACGACAAGAACGGGCTATCGGAAGCGGAGTTGAGGCAGCTGAGCGGGGTCGGCCTGGCGGAGGTCGGCGACGGCGAGGAGGAGGCGCTCTGCCCGATCTGCCTCGACGGCATGGAATCCGGTCGCGCCGTGCGCGTCCTCCCCGGCTGCAACCGCGCCTTCCACCAGGACTGCGTCGACCGGTGGCTCGCCATCTCGCCGCGCTGCCCTGTCTGCAACGTTTGGGCGACGCCGCAGTCGCCGAGTACCTCGCTGGCGCCGGCCAAGACTGCTCTGGATTATTGAGATAGGGGGCCGCGTGCGCGTTCTTGTTTCTTGACTATTCTTGGTTTGGTTCTCAACTTCTGATCAAGAAGCATGCTTGACGAAGTTTAGTTGGTTTTCTTGGCTCTGGAGACCGATTCTTGATGATTTCTTGTCGGCACATAGTTGTGTGAAGGATTCTTGGACGGAACTGCATGTAAAGATCTCGATCCTCGAATTCTTGCTAGAAATCAGTAGGTTTTTGCAGATTTCAGAACTTATTCTTGTAGCAGATCATCACATCTGGCCATATTTAGTCTAGTTGATGAATGAACAGATATTAAATGCTGTGAACATATCAAATTTCGTTGTGGGATTAGCATATCAATGCTGTTAATCAGACGTTTTCCAATTTAGATTTTATCGATTTTGATTCTTCCTTTGAGCTGTCAATGGCAAATAGTGAAAGCCTTTAGCTGTAAGGCTGTGGTTAAAAATCAGAAGAGATTTCTACAACTTTGCATCCTGATGTGGTAATTTGCGGCGGTTTCATGCCTTGATGGTTCCTTAATAAGATCGACAGTTATGTTGCTGCTTGAGTTACTTCGTTGTTAATTTTCTGATCAAACGCTCCAAAGTTTGCATCTTGTGTCCTGTTCTGTGGCATATTGGTTATTTTGTGATTTCTGGGTACTAGCATGCAGAGTTTGAAGCTTAGAATTCCTTCACACGGTTCATATGTTTTACCCATCTGTTGCCTTTTAGCCCTTCCTTATAGTGTTGTTTTCTTTCTGTGTAGTTTGGAGTATCACCTTATGTGACTTGTTAGTGATGGTCAGATGCATTGGTTCAAATACGTTCTTGAAGGTGGTAGCTTGCAATTCTGTATTTCAGTTCGTCTGCAAAAAAGAAAAGGAAAAAGACTTATGCTGTGTAGAAGAAGAAGAAGAATGACTCCTGTAGCTCACATAAATGACGACTGGTTCAGTTCAAGTGTACTCTACACACTAGTATTATGCAGTATAGCACTTTGGATGATCAGGTGGCTACTGAGAATTCAGATGCTTGTTAATCATGTCGCTAATGAACAGTGGTGCATGCTTGTTGTTCTGCATGATGAGTTCTGCTATTTCAGAATTCAGACCAACCAGTGATGTCCTGACTAATCAACTTGATGTAGGATTTGTTTTTTGGAAGTGGGGAAGTAGGGTTTTTGAGGTAGTTGTTACTACTGATGAAAATACACGCATGCAGCCACACTCGTCAGTGTTAGTCTGACCTTGGGTTTGCTTGTTCATCTGTCTCGCTAGCTCTTCTTTTCTTTTTCCTTTGAAAAAAAGTTCATTTTTGGCCTTGAACTTTCACCGAAGTCCATATTTAATCCTAAAACTTTAAAACAGTCCAAAACTGAATCTGAACTTTTAAAACGGTACACTTTCTGACCATCGGCTGATTTCAAAGCGATTTTCGCTGACGTAGCATGCACGTGAAACTGATTTTACTAACGTGGTTGCCACATGGATCTGAGGTACTAGTTCTTGCTGACATGGCCACATGGAGGGGGACGAAAATGGAGAGGATAAGAAAAATGAGGAGTTGACATGCAAGCTCATCCAGATTAGCATCCACGTCGGTTTTAGGATTTCGAAATAATCTTGTAAAATACTAGTTGGAGTTCCTGTCAGTTTATATTGTCTAACAGGAGTTCACATCAGCGAAAACCACTGTCACATTAACAAAAACCACTTTGAAATCAGCCGAGGGTCCAAAAGTGAATAGTTTTAAAAGTTCAGGGCTCAATTTCAGACCGTTTCAAAATTTTAGAACCAAATGTGTTCAAGGGCCAAAAGTGGACTTTTGTTTTTCCTTTTCAAGTGTGCGTTGCGTTTGATATCGCAGCAATAAGACTGTCGCTTGCTTATGCTTCAGAAAGATTAGCTGATATCTCATGTAAAATTTGTAATGGTTTGGGCGAAATGCTTGTCGAATTATGCTATATTGATCTAAACCGCAAAAGGTGTAACCTCGAACCTGTAGGAAGGCAAGATCTGTCCGCTTCCAGATCAGTATGTATCAATAGCAAAAACAACATTAAAGTTTAAGGCCGTCCTCCTTAAAAAGAATACAAATATTCGTTGCCTGTTCTCCTTGAACTTTCGTGTTCGCATGTGAAGTTCCCAAGTCATTGTGGATATGGCACTTGCATACTCATTTTACTTTTCTTTTGTCAGATTATGCATTTCGTTGGTAATTCTCCAGTATCCTTCCAGTGGAGATGAGTCAGCATATCCAAATGCTTCTGGTAATTTCGCCAGAGCTTGATCCCAGCTGCAATATATATATAATCGAGCATCAACAGTGTAATGAAGTCACAACACCCTTATCTCCCGGGCCATAAGGACAAACAATTATACAGGTATGATCCAGACCCTAGTGAAATCGTTACGTAAGAGGTTAGAGTGCATCGAACGATACGGACACCCCACTCGCAATTTTGAGAAAGCTGAAAGTTGGAGAATTCTTATACAGTTGTTGGTGCTTAGTTGACGGTAGCTAGAGGGGGTCCATGTCAACAAAAAAAAACTGTAGCGCCACTCTTCCTGCACATATGCACCTTTTCTGCCTTAATATTCTACTTAAAGACCTTACACTACCGATGACTTCCAAGTCCCAAAGCAACAAATGATGCTGAAGACCGATGGTTGAGAAAAGTAGATAGACCTGACATATGATTCTCCTCATAAGCTTACGGAGGTAAACTGGATCGAGAGACGGAGGAGATCAAAGGGCTCGTCATGAAGAAGGTAGCGAGTGCTTCACTGTCGAAGCCCTTGGCACCACTGCATCAGCCTCATGGTCCTTGGGTCCATCCGAGAAGGATGGCAGGCCTTGTTCAGGGTCACCCGGGCAGAGATCGACCATTTCTGGAGGAGGAAGAAGCTGGAAGAACAGGGGATCAAAGCCAAGACTCTCAAGGCAAGTTTTATCCCCTCATCAATCAACAATATTTTGCATAAATACATTGATTATTCCACTTACTATCTACTAAATTGCCAGCCGTATTTAATACAAGACTATGGTACGAGTACATTGAATAAATCATTATTGTATAAAAGCATCATTTTGATACCCTTGCCCTTTGCTATTATGTTGCATAATCTGGATTGGTTAAACTATGTTGAGAGCAGCAAGAAGAATACATGCTTTTTTAGCAAAGGATAAACGAGATAATTGATAAGAAAATTGAGAGAGACAACATGATAAAGGAGGGGGACATCACCAAGAACAGCAAAGAGGAGGCAGTTGTCACCATGAACATTGAAAGACAAATTGGCGTCAAGAATTGGTAAGCTCCCGTCTCCATATGCTACCCATTATTTCTTTCTGCATTCTACAGTTGATCTGGAAGCGGAGTGCACACCTTTACAGTGTCTTGTCGTCTTTCTGTAACCTGGATGTTGGTGCAGTCACTAGAATCCACCGGTTGAATGCCCTGCACCAAATATGCAAGGATTTAGGATAGAGCACTATATTCTACAAATCTTACTCCAAGTTAGCTCCGTGAGGTACTCCAAGTTTGCTGCCTTTAACAAGGTTTGATGTGCCATTTTCTGCACACAAGACTAAAACCAAAATTATCATACAAATAATCACACAAAGTAGTAACAAAAAAAAACTTAAAGTGCATATTAACTTAGATGCAAATATTTGTTACAAATATATTGCCATAATAGCTGCTTCATTATATTGCTACCATACCCGATAACAACACATTATCCCTTGTTATTGTTTGCAGGTGGAGGAATAGCACTTACGCATATCTAAGAGAGAATTTCATATATGCCACTCAAAATTTGACCAGTTCCAAACATTGCCACTGAAAAAGTCTCTCTTCTAAATATGCCATAAAAAAGTACTACTGTAGTAACATCCATGGATGAGAACAGCAGTTGGAAGGATACCACCATATATACTTCACAAAAGATACATATTGACTACAGGAACTCATAGTTGATTCTCAAAACATTATCAAAAGTTCATTTACTAGAATGCATATTCTACCCGTGATAGCATGCGCTCACAATGTTCATGGCCAAAATCAAAATGACAGTAACATGCATGTTTTTACGAGTTCTTTGACATCATGCATTATATGCAGGATGGAACATTATATGACTAAAAGGGACAAGAGAGTGCCATGTCAGCACATACTCTCTCTGCCATCTGATTTCAATCCAATGAACACAAATACATCACCCAAAAAGATAATCAATAGACTACAAAATTACAAAACGGGAAAGAGTTACCACAACAACATAGTGTTTTACAAAGAAATGATCTGGACCCTATAACTCCCCACACTTTGTAGTACACTTGATCTGTAACCATCTAACCCTGATTTTCATTCTCAAATAAAATGCTGTACAGATTTTGCTGAAAAGTCCAGCACTCATAGTTTAGCTTTTTGTGAAAGGTGAAATGTCAAACAATTGACTTCAGGAATTCAAGGGAGATAAGTGAACAGAATACTGGAGCAGAGCCCATGATGCAACTCAAATTAACTGTTCCCTGTCATGTCAAGCATCTCATCAAGACCTTTTAATCTATGCAGTCCTTCACTAACTAAAAACCTAATCTTCTGCTTATCATCACAATGGCGATTTTTCTCAATCTCAGCCCTTACGGTCTGCCTCAACTCATCTGAAAAAAGAACATGTATGAAGAGTTAGTGTGCCTTCAGAGATAACAGTGTGTGACAAGATAAGAGAGCAAGGGCTAAAAATCCCTGACCACGAGCATGTTCAGGGGCTCGGCGAGTCATGCGCGTGCCTGTCTATAAAATTTCAAGACACGTGCACGCAGGATGAAAGCCCTTAAATCCATGAAGTGGACCATTGAAGAACAGATGAACACCTTACTTAACAGCAAGCAATGATCACGCCATTCGGATTCTCCCGCTACACTGAAAATTCAACAAACTGAATAAACATAAATATATTGTAACACATACAACCTAAAAAGTTTTAAATATTGTCCATTAAAATGAACAAGTATACTGTGTACACAGATATGTTATTACTTGTGCATCAGCAATACTATACGTCATGTTATCGTACATTACCCATTCTAGATCGGCAATTCCGCGTGAACACAATCTTTTGATATTCTCAAGAATAACACCCAAAGTGTCTATGTTCTGGAGGATCAACAATCTACTAATGATCTCCATTGCTAAAACATGTGCACCATGGCAAACTCAACAGGATCTACCAAGGATAATCATCTTTTCACAGCTTTCCCACGCAACAATCAGGAAAAGATAATGCAAGCTAAGCTCATCAAACAGCATTACGTTACTTACAGTGCTCACTGGCCTCCCAAACCTTACCTTTCTAGTGCACTACTACAATCCTAGATTCTTAGGTACGCTGGTAGAAATACAGGACTCCAGGTTGAACTAGACAGCCCAGAAATAAGTATGAGTTGGCTACTCAGAAAGAAACTCGTCTGGGGCATTTCAATGAGCACGTAGCGCTCACCACATACCAGGCTCGAGACACTCGACAGTCCATACACGCAACTCAAACGAATGGTATCACAATGCACAGTGGCAGACCCAGGATTTCCAGAATGGGTATACAGAGTTTACAAAATATTGTTCAATGGAAAATTCAAGGTCCATAATAACATAAACCAAAGTACAAATTGGTTCTACTATAGACGACATCTCAAAATAATTTAGAGAAACTACAGTTTAACTAGTATGCTTTCATTAAGTTCAGGTGGATACATAAATGATAGATCAATCCAAATCTCTGTTAGTGATTTTCACCAAACATGCATCAAACCATGCTTGTTATCCACATGATCCAACAATTAATGAACAATAATGTTTTCTCTTTTCTTCCAGATTTGACTACTAGCTCTAAGATATGTGAACCTTAGCGGAAAAAACACCTTAAATCCCAGTCTTTGGACGCTGAATCCATCCATCTATAAGGGCAAGAAAGAGTAACAAGGGGAAGAAGAAGAATATGATATAGAGAAGGTGAGACCTTGCAACCCATGCCTGGGCTCGCGCCCCGCAAGGCACCTGATTTTCAGAGAGAATTGGGAAGGGAGAGGTGTTGAGCAGGCTTGATTCGACATCTAGTACTGTTAACCCACCATGGGGCATCGGGTTATGCAGGCTACAGACTGGGAGGACTAGCAGGTGCCGTTGCTAAGAACAAGGAACATGTGGGATCCATGGATGATACATTTGAGCGTAACGGAAGAGAAGAGGGCTCCACGAAGAAGATACAGATCCCAAAGGTGACAGCAATCTAATGGCTGCGGCGATGGCGGATCCAGTGGCCGGCGGTGGGAGCACTAGACCGGACCTACACGTCAACGGGCCGTGCGGCCCCAAGTCCAATCCTAGCGATGTTTTTGGTGTTCACTACGCAGGAGAGGGTTGGGTGCTTGTAGTGGATATGGCCGGAATACCCGTCCAATCCCTGGGTAGTTCCCACCCATGGTAGCTTGTCCCAGTTTGCCCACGGGCCGTTTGGATGAGACGTGGGAGTGAAAAATCCCTGCCATTCCCAGTCAAATCCCTGGGATGAAAAAACGCCTCCCAAAGTGTGGACAAACTTCCTCGTCTCGTCCTCTCTCACACAACTAGTCAAATAGCATCACCACCGGGAAACGAATCCTATACAACCGGGTCGTATAGGCCCGATCGGGAGACCACCTCTACGTGCGTCCACGTGTCCCCTCATTCCCAATCCCCTTCCCACACCCCCGCCGCCGGCAACCCGAGCTCGCCGCCGCCCGAGCTACCCCGTACCGAGCGCCCGCCGCCTCCTCCACCTCCTTCGCTGCCTCGCCTGAGCTCCTCGCCATCCTCCCTGTCGCCGCCGCCTCCGCGTCGTCGCCGCCCGTCGCCTCCCCCGCCTCGCCTCGTCGTCTCGGCCCCCGCCTCCGCCTCGCCGCCGCTCCACCTCTCCGCCGCCGCTTCCCCCGCGCCGCCTCACCTCCGCCCCTCCCGATAAGCCCCGCCGCCGTCGGTGCCGCGCCGAGGACTTGTGCGCGACAACGGCGGGGGAGCTCGGCGGGCGGCGAGCGGCGGCGAGCTAGCCGAGCGGGAAGGGGGGGGGCAGCTCGGGGGTGGCGAGCTTGCAGAGCGGCGCGTCGGGGCAGCTCAGGCGACAGCGAGCGGCACGTGGGAGCTGGTGACGCCGCCCGCCGCTGGACAGGCACAGGGGCGCCGCGGGGAACGCCGGTCGGGGGAGGCGCGGGGCAGGCCGGTCGGGAGAGGCGCGAGGGAGGGGAGGGCGGCGCACGGAGGACCACGTTAGGCCGGCGGCGGTGGAGATGGAGCAGACCGCCGGCGCATCGTGCTGAGGGAGAGCGGCGGCGGTGTCGGGCCGAGGAGAGCGGCGGCGCGTCGGGCTGGAGCACGGAGGGGCGGGCAGTGGAGCGGGGGTTGCCGACGGCGGGGTTGGGGCGGTGCGGGGGAGGCAGCGGGGGAGGCCGGCGGCGGGGTTGGGGATTCGGGATGAAGGGGAGAATGCTTTAAGATTCATGCTGCCAGGTGTCTTAGACTGGAGCTGGTCTCTCGATCGGGCCTATACGACCCGGTCGTATAGGATTCGTTTCCTCACCACCGGCATCTCCCCTGCCTCCGCAAGCAGCCTCGCCATCAGCACCTCCACCGCTTCAACGCATGCCTTGCCACCGGCTTCGCTTCCAGATCTGGCAGCCTCGATAGCGTAGACAGCGAGGGAGGGATCACCAGAGCAACTCCAGATCTGGTGTCCTCAACGTCGTAGACAGCGAGGGAGGCGATCAACAAAGTAGCACCAATCAGGGACGTCCTAACGCGTTGCCAGCATCCTAGACTTGCCATTGGTCTCTCTCTCCGATAGCTCCCTGCATTGACGTTTTGATTAGCTCCCATGGTTGTAGCCGTAAGGGATTTGAGTGGGAGGTGGTTGGGTGCTTTAGAACGCCGCCACCACCTCAAATTGTTGTCGTTGCCATCGTCCGATTTGCTGTGGCCGGCCACCAACAGCCTTGCCTCGACACGGGGATTCCATTCTCACCCAATTTCTTCACTACTTGCCCAGGTGAGATTTCCCCAATTCATCCCCCATCTCTTTTTGACATCTCTTGCAATGGACAGGACCTAGCAAGCATCGTGTGCCTTCTATGTGTATGCATGTGTGATGTGGAAGTTCGTGTACAAGTGAATCGCTTGATGAGATTATCGGTTTCAGATTCTTTTTGTTTATGAAACGATAGGTGTTGGATTCAACTACAATCCGATGATGTTTGCTTGCTTTATAATCTTTCTGAAAAAAAGTTAGTGCAGAGATTTCCCCTCTTGTGCGCCAAACGACAGCACGGATAATATCCCGGGTGAAGCCATCTCTCCAAGGGTTCCCATGTGCTCCTCAAAATTCCCTTAAGGGCTTGTTTGGCAATTAAGGAATACATCCCCTAGGGGAAACAATCCAGGGAGGGATTGGGTGACCCCCCTCCATAACCCAATCCCCATGGGGTTGAATTCATTCCCACCACTCAATCCCCTCCACATAACAGTCTGTTTGGACAATAATAAAGTTGGATGACTAGGTAGGGAGTTTCGTTTTAAATATAAAAGGGGATTCAAAAAAAATCCAGGAAACTGAAAAAATTCATATAATTCTGAAAATGTCCAAAATTTTCAGAAAAATCTAAACGAACAAGAACAGACAAAAAAATGCAATCAATCCAGAAAAGCTTAGAACTTGAGTTCATGTCCTCATCACACAAGTATATAATAGACTAACTTACATTCAATATTGCACAACACAAAACTAACCAATTGAGATTAATAAAAATGTTGGTCAGACTATCAATATTGGAAGAGGTAAAAAAAAAGCACAGATATTTCGATATAACAACCCCTTCTATCACATGATCCATGTCAATTAGACAACGTACTGTTATTTTCAGAGGTAACTAGGTAAGAAACCCAGACATTTCCTCTAGTGGATCCATCACCCAACCACCCCAAACTACAACTGTCCTAGGTGAACATCCTGATGTCTATATCTCGAAAAAAATAAACTACATCCAAGAACTAAGGAAATGAATTCATAGATTTATCAGCTACTGGATAGAAAATCCTGAAGGGAATAATGAATTCATCTCCTAAATTTATCAGCTGGCTGCTCAACACGTAATAAAAGCTAGCAGAATACTATCCAAACAGGGGGGCTATGATACATTCAACATAAGAGACAACTGAAGAAATTTTTTGACAAAGAAAACTAGGAAATACATACTAGATGAATGGAGAAGACAACTAACTTATTTTGGACAATCCCCCAGTCCAACTACGATTTGTTCATGACTTGTTGAGTATTACCTGCACAAGCTTGCAATTTAGAAATCTATAATGTTTAAGTTGTATAACTGGAAAGAACAGGAAAATATACTCAGAATCTGCAAGTGTGCAGATTTAGCACAATGCTGAAATATAATACCTATACCTACAAGCTAGAAGCTCACAAGAAAACTAACTAGCTATCTAAATTAAACAGTGTGTTAACAATTTGAGCGGTAAAAATGGAAACAATCATTCGAGTTATATTATTGTACAGGATGTAAATCCAAATTTACAAGTTAAAAGAACACAGGTCAAAGAACAAAATCCTGTGTTCCTCAGTTAAACTCCCACCATGGACTTCCACGCCGCCCATAGCAGCTCCTCGACAAGACCGAGAGTCGGGAGGCTGCGGATCAGTGACACCGACGGCGGCAACGTGAGGTGCTGCAACACCGCGTTCCCGTTTGCCTGTATTCGGGTGAGAGGTTGCCGCGCGTAGACGGCAGCATCGGGGTTTTATTCTCTGGAGTGTGCGAAGGGAGCGGAAGAAATGGAGCGATGGGAGCGGGTAGGGGAGGAGCTGCGGAGATCGGAGCGCGGAGGCGACGAAGGCAGGGAGAGGCGGAGGAGGAAGGACTCACAGGAGACGCGGAGGTTGGCTACGTCGACGGCCTGCGAGGTCGCGAAGAGGCGAGGAAATCGCGATGCCAACGGAGACGATGGCGAGGGAGCGTGGGAGGTGTCGCCGGAGAAGATGCGAGGGAGGAAGAGCATCTCCAACCAATCCATAAAATCCATTCTCTATATCTTTATTTAAAAATTTATTTTAAAAGATTTCTTCTCTAAAATCTCTTCACACTCCAACCAAATCTTCAAATCTCATTCCTTATATTTTACTCTTCTATATTTTATTAATTTTCACTAATTAACATGTTATAAACTAGTGCATATAAAATGGCAAGCACGGCAATCATGGGAGAATAAGCAAACAGCATGAGATAAGTACTGTAACAATGACAAAATATTATAAAAGTGAACTCTTATTAATGTCGCAATGGTAATCATTTGATGCATCATCCAATGTAATGATATTGAATGGAACTTTGGCCATAATCAAGAAGAAAGAATGCAGCAAGATAAGCAGAAAAAGAATTGGTACTAGGTATACTAGTAATTGGTACATGCTACGCATGTTTGAGTACTGTTTATGTACTGTTCATAAAAACTGTAGATATCACTGTTCATGGTTGATGTTCACTGTTCACGGTCATTGTAGATGGTACTATAGCATACTGTAGATGGTACTGTAGCTGCAAGTCGCAGCCGTCCGATTGACACTAATCAACGGTCCAGATTGTTTATTGGTCTAGTGATTCAAAAGTTTAAATTTGGTACGCTATAATACTAGAGAAACACATCAGAGACTCGATTTTGCATAATCGATTTTGATATCGTGAAGGGGAATCCGAGTAAGCTCATCATTTGCTAAGCCCAAACATCACCACAGGAAGTGATTAAAGCAAAAACCATAACGGCAATATATATACAAGAACAGGTCCACCATAAGCAAGGCAATAAGCGGATAACTATTGTGGACAATTTAAATGAAAGGTATGCCTAGTCAGGCTGTGAAACATCCGAGAATATAACATCAACCATGCCGACTAACATCCGGTACCTTGCGGGGTGCCTAGCATCCTCAATTATGGGAATCACATTGGTCATCTTCTTAGCCATATTGGCAGCCAAAAGAGAGATTAAAATTAGCCACGTACATGCTAGGTCAAGCACAAATTTAATTAGTATCCAGATGCAAGATCAAGGAAGAGACTTCCTACATGTCGTAGTTCACATTCCGGATCATGTTTTGAGCTGCCTCTCCCAGGAAAACATTGTCCTTCTCATAAGCTTTAACGATGGATTCCCATTTACCCGAAATATGGCATTGGTATCAAAGCTATGTCAGTTCCCACCATCATCGATGCATTTATCTCAAAAACAAATTATCAAACCGTACAGCAGAGCCCATCATGTGGCCAAATATGTTCCTACGGGGACCGAAGGGAGGCGGCGCGGCGGAAGCGGCACGGCGAACGGAGACGGCGGACTTCTCCTCCTTGAAGCAGCACGCAGCCTCTTCGAGCGATCGAACCTCTACGTCAACGGGGAAGGTGAGGACAAGGGAGACCTTGCGAGGAAGGATGGCGGGCCGGATCTGAGCTTACCCGATGTAGGCGGCATCAAATCTATGCATACCGAATGGAGGCGGCGCGGTGAACGAAGGGGTCGCACACAAGGGAGGCGGGAGCGACGCCGAACTCGATGGAGGCGACGAAGTTCGAGCGGGCCTGAAGACCAACCAAGCGGGGGCGACGAATTTCGAGCCGACGCGACGACGAACCCAGCAGGGACGACGACGTGCGAGCGGGGGCGACGAAGTCCTAGCGGGCGCAGGATGCAGCGCGGAAGCGAAGTTGAAGCCGTCGGTTGATGGATGGGGAACGGGAAGGGGTTCCTCAGAAATGAGGAATGAGGGGCAGCGGATAGGGAACGATTAGGGATAGGGAACGAGATGGGGATTTGGCTGGAGGGCGTTTTTTCACTTTTCTCACCTAAATTAGGGATAGGGAAACATATAGGGAACCGACTGGATATGCTCTAAGGAGGCGGCACCGTCGCTGTTCGCGAGAGACGATGAGAGGTGGAAAGAAAACACGCGTGGTTTCCTCGGGTTTGGGTCGGGAAATACCTCCCAGGCCCTAGCTGAACACGTTTTCCCGTTTGCCTAGGGAAATTGCCTCCGTGGAACTAAACAGTAGACGGGACTAGGTCGGGATTAACACTTCCAAAAAAGCTCCTAAGGCACCGTCTGGGAGTTTAGCAAAATTTTACAATTATAAACAATTTACAATGGTAATTTACTTGTCACAATAAAATTCTTTGTAATTGTATTTATATTCTCTTTTTGGATATTATCTAAAACAGCCTTTGACATCTAAAAAAAACAGCATTTGAGTTGTTTGTTTTCGTTCCCGTCGTCACTGCCACCTACCTCGCCGTCGTAGTCTCATTCCCGTTCCCGTTGCCGTCGCGTGGCTCGGCCTCACTCCTGCCGCTACTGCCGGAGAGCTCGTTCCCGTCGGCACGGATGAACCCGAGCGCCATGTGCAGCAGCAAGAAAGCTCCTCCCCACCTTCGCCACACTCAGGGAGAAGAAGAGAAGAGGAGACCACCTTCGCCGCACTCAACTTCGATTTCTTCCTCGACTGCGATGTGCTCCCGCTCTAGCTCTCCCATGGCCTCCCCCGCCCCGTCGTCTTCGTCAGCGCACTCCCCTCTGCCGCCGTGTCCGACAATTTCACGGCGGCAACGAGCGCGGTGGTGAGCACGCTGGTGCTGCCCTTGCTATGTCTCGGGGGAGGAGGAGGGGCGGCGTGGTGGCATGCGACAAGTGGTGAGGAGCAGGAGCTAGTTCCTCCCCGTCGAATCTGAGTGATAGAGGACGGCAGCGGTGAGAGACATCGGGAAGACGGCGGTAGGGTTGCAGGTGCGGCAGAGGAGGGACACCGAGAGGTCGAGGCGACCGAACGCCGCGTAGGCGCGCTGCAGGGATGGTGATGGCCTGGTCGCGGTCGAGCCCTAAATGAACAAGATATCGACCTAGAGGTGAGGGGTGAATAGGCGACTAAACAATTTTATTCAATTTTAATCAATTCTTGCAATTTGTGCGAAATTAAGTTTGATTGACTAGCAAGAATAACAAGAGCTAAGATATGAAAGAAAGTATACTAGCAAGACAAATATGAGCAATATAAGTAATACTTGCAAAGTAAATGCGGAAATAAATGAATGAGGAGACAAGCAATTTGATACCGAAGTTCGGATCCTTGAGGGGATCCTACATCTCCATTTGGAGAGCTCGATCACACGTGATCAAGAGCCGACTTCCTTTCAAGCCTTTATCCCTCAAGGACGCTCTTGCGTCTTCTCGTCTTTCTCTTGGTGATCCTTCCGGTCAATCCCGACCTTCACAAACTTCTCACGGCTCACCACATGGATTGGGAGCTCGTGAACGACTCCTAACCATCTAGGAGTCCTCAACTCCAAGAGTAACAAGCGCGTTGAAGTCGCAAGGAAGTGAACCTGATGCTCGAAGAGATCTTGATCTTTTTCCACTCAATTCAAATCTCACTTCTTTTCTTTTCTCTCACAAAGGGGTGGCTTGAGTGCTTGAGAGAGGAGAGGTGAGACCTCTTGAGTGTGCAGCAAATAGATTTGCAAAAGGTTGGTTGTGGAAGGGGGTGGGAGTCTATATATAGCACCACCCAAAATCTAGCCGTTTTACACTGAAAACATCCACATCAGAACTTCCGATGTCAACATTGGAACTTTCGATATGTTCAAACCAAACGGCTATTTTCCCTCCTTTCTTCACGTCTTATAGCTAGATTGGAACTTCCGGTCTGGGGACCAGAACTTTCGGTTTTTACAGAACGATGAAAATACAGGTTCAACCGGAACTTCCGGCCAGATCGGATCTTCCGATCTCAAGATCAGAACTTCTGGTTTTTCCAGAGCGAATAAAACACTGCCTACTTCGAACCTTTCGGTGAAACCGGAACCTATGGTACTCAAAACCAGAACCTTCAATGTAGATGTTATAAAAACTCATTTTTGTGTTTGTATAGAATGACTGGCTCTCTCAAAATAATGCTCAATGATCTCTGAGCACTAAAGCCAACTAATTGCTTCTATGATGCACCCCTCTTAATAGTACGGCTTTTCTAACACTTGAATAACAGTGAAAAACATTACTTAATATAATGACTCTGAAGCCGCCATCTTTTCTTCATTTTTAGGGGTCGCCGATGTCCGTTGATTCTTTTCTCAGGGATCAACCTCTGTTCATAACCTCATTAAACATGTTAGTTTCTTAACCATTTGTCGTCAATCATCAAAACTCGATTAAGGTGCCTAGATGCACTTTCAAGGCTTGCGCGGACCAGGGCCGCATGGAGCTCAGAGGCGCGGCGGGTGGTCGAGCAACCGGAGAGGAGCGCTGCGGCGTGGTCGGCGGTGAGGGCGCCATGGTGGCCGTCGAAATCTATGGCAGGGGGGTGGAGCAGGGAGAAGGAGAAGTGGGGGCGGCACGGAGCAGGGAAGGCAGCGGAGGAGTCGAGGTGCGCTGACGGAAGGAAAAGAAAACAAGCCCGGGAGCAGTGTTTTGCTTTACCGGTGTAATAAACAAAACGTCGTTTTTGGGCCGGTCCAAAACCGGACATCCAAATAGGCTTTTCCCAAGCAAGCCAGATAATTTATGTGGGCTGTAACTTACACCAGTTTAGACCTCAAAACCGGCCTTCCAAACAAGGCCTAAGGGATTTGGGTTCTACCCTACTATCATCCAAACAAAGCCCAGATGTATGAGACTATTGTGTTACTTATGCATTTTTCCCCTAAAAAGAAATTGGTTACTTCTGTATTTCTTCTCATAAAGAAAAGACATTTTGATAATCTATAATATATTTCCGAGAAAGATATTGAATTCCTCTTATTCTTGCCAAGTTGCATGATGCATCACAAACAGAGGAAAATCTTCGTAAGTCTTACCATAGCTGTCGATGGTTCTCTCAAGTTGGGTTTCACAGGAGTTACGAAGCACCGTTTAACATCTTTGTTTTGTTAAGATACGCTTGACATCTTTGTTTTTCTTAGTACGATATTTTGCCCTTTTTGTACAGCAGGTACACATATGAAAATATTCTGTTACGAATTTTCACATGTGCACCTATTTATCATGTTCTAGAAACATGATGTTTTAGTATTTTTTTTAATGCACATTTGTACTAATCTTCATCATGGTTGGAGATCCTCATGGGTGAAGAACCTCCACTTCCGACATTACACTGCCTATACAATTGTGTGTTGAATTGAATATACTACAGTCTACAGATAGGCAGGGCCGATCCATAAAGCTTAGAGATGGCACTGTACACAAGTTTTATTTTAGTTTCTCCTTATATAGCCCGTACATACATAGTGTGACAGTGGAGGCACACATGTGGTAACATACATGGTGCATTTCTGTCGTTTCTGTCCTAGATCCGCCACTTACGGCAGTACTACTCCGTACTTGTGTATTGATCAGCAGACTAAATATATGTTACTGATAGATTAGGAATAATGAATCCCTATAATGACGCTGTTGACCTACTCTAGATGTAAACTGAAGTCTACAAACTTAGGTTCGTTGAAGTAGCCTTGCAGGAGCAGCGAGGTGAGTAAACTGTAACGAGACCTTGGGAAGATGCAGCAGATTCGTCAATGTCAACGCGAATTAACCCTTGCGTGCGCTCCCCGCTTACAACCCCCAAATGTTCCATGCTGCAAGTCTCCGGGTCGTCGGTTTCTCACTCTCTCGAGAAAGCAGAAACCTTTCCATCTCCTACACGCGTGTTCAGAGGAATCGATCTGTGCATTCAACTTCGCTACTTCTGCTATGTCGAGACTCGAAACATGCAGCAGGGAGATCTACTGGTACTGCTGCGTCTCGATTCTCTCGGAGCGAGGTCGATGACGCGTTGTCGTTTGTCAGCTTAGTCCACACATCACAAGCGTGAAGCCGAAGCAATGCATGGTTAGGAGAAAGAGGAGGAGGAGGAGGAGCGATGAATTATGCAGAGCTATGTCAATGCCCCGTACAAAAAGGAAAAGCAGAGCATAATTGCTGAATTATTGTTCTTCACTTGCTGAGCAGACCGGTGGTTCGTGGATGCTCTAACAGTACTGTACTATATCAAATCAAGCAGGCTAAATTAGAGGTTCAGAATTAGACCTGAGAAGTTGTTGGATAATTCACAGTTCAGTATTTGTCGTGTGCTCGGGATGGGACAAGTATCCGTGCTGGTGAAATTCACGGGGCTGCTCACATGCGTTTGGATTCAAGGCTAGCCACGAATGGGTTTGGGCGTATTAGGCACTGGCAGCAACATGTTTTTGCAGGGATAAGATGCTGAATGTTACGTTATCTTTATACAAAAAGATTAAAACTTAACGCCCTTTCATATGAAAAATACTAGCTATCTGGCTTTAATCTCGATAGTTAGCATTCTTCCAAATTCAAGTGTTTCCAACACCAGGAGTGCATTGAAGCAAAAGCACAAAATGAGAATAGCACAATTCAAATTTGGAGATCTTAATGCTGTATACTTATATTAGACGGAGAAACTACAAAAAATTCCCTTGTAGTGCCGGGCTGCTATCTTGTACTCTTTTTTGAAGGACGCCATCTTGTACTTGAATCTGTAGAATAATACACTTTGCTGCTTTACAATTATGCTTGAGTCCGGTCCTAAAAATTCTCGAACAAACAGGTTGTGCGCAACTTATTTTGTTCCCAAAATATGTAAGTAATGCGGAGAAAACGACCCTTCACAGCGGCAACAGCAACCACAACATGGCAAAGCCAACTAGTGGATAACAGAAACAACAAGAGAAGACTGTTTCTTTAATGTGACAACCATCTGGCCATGTGCAATGGAATCTTGGCACCGGTTCTCATTTGCTCAGTTCCTAACTACTCGTTAATACTTTTGATTATGTTCCATGCTGAACAAAAAGGCAAAAGACACAAAAGCAAAAAGGCAGGAACAGTAGCTGCAGTCACACAGTGAATTGATTATTTACCATTCTAACAGTAGCTGCAGTAGTGTCGGGGAATTTTTTTGTAGAAAACCAGATATTCACTGAGATTTTCCCACACATTATCTTCCATCCTCAAGTGAGATACCAGAAGAAAGATTGATATAGCACTTGCATTGTACTCCAACCACCTCTCTTTTTTCAATTTTGTCATCTCCAAAAATCCACAGGGAAAAAAAATGCAAAATCTCATGGAGGAGGAGGATTAACCAACCGTTTAACCCTCATAAGGATCCAGAATAAATCAAGAGCACTGTACACATACATCTAGCATTTAGCAGGAAGTGTTCAAAACCCAACCTTGATTAGTAAAGTGATTAACCACCATCAACGACGCCATCTACTACTAGCAGTACTCAGTAAACCTCCTCGGGGATGCTCTGTAGGCCGGGCTCCCACTGCCCGCTCGCCTGCATCCGCCGCGTCTCCTCCGCCGCCCTCCGCATGCTGCGCCGCCGGAGCGACTGCAGCCTCTGCTCCGCATCCGTGGCGCCCGCCGCGCGTTGCCGGTTGCGGCGCTCCCCCGATGCAGCCGCCGCCGCCGCCACCTCGGCGCCGGCGCCGGCGCCGAGGGCCGCGACCATCTGCTTCAGCTCGCGCTTGCTGACCACGATCTTGACGCGCACCGCGCCGCCGACGTCCTCCCGGGACAGGACGCGGCCGCCGTGGTGTAGCTGCTCGAGCGCCTCCGCGGCCGCCTTGGACTGGTGCCGTTGGCCCTGGCCGGCCGCCGCGTCCCTGGGGAAGAAGCACCTGGTCGCCATCCCCGTGGCCGTGATGCGATCGGTGGCCACCGCCGCGCCGCGCGCGCGCAAACAAGCAAGCACTGGTGTCCGCCGCCGGGCAAGCTAGTAGTACTCAGTCCCTTCTCCTCCTCCGACGTTTCTTGCGAGTAACAGCACAAAGGCTAAAGCGAAGGCAAAGTGAATGTGCGGGCTGTCGAGTAATGTGACATACTAACATGCTTATATACTAGTTCCGTGCATTAGGCGATGCCTTGCCTTTTGGTGAGCGCAGCCACAACTGTCTCCAAATATGTACCACCTCAGGTCTCTGACATGTGGGCCATCGCCCAGAGGGACCTGACCTGACGGTCTCACCACCTGCTGTGATGAGCCTGTGGAGTGACCTGTACCAAACTTTTCTTCTCTGAATTTCAATGCGTAACATGGTTACATATGGTTAATAGATTTTACAGAATAATGAAAACTGTTGGCTTTTTTAAGACTGTGAACTATGATGAGACAGTGACTAATTGTGATGGGAGTTGAATAAAGAAATGGATGCCTCACATGGCTGTCCCTCTCGCAGAGAGAAGAGAAGGCATCATTGGAGCGCGGAGGCCCTTGCAAGTAACGTGTTATCACAACTCGATGACCCGTGGAGTCTACGTACATTTGGTTAAGATGGCGAAACTGACAGACATCCTTAGCTACGACAACGCCCTCCCATGTTCCTTTTGTTATTTCTGTATTTGCAGCTACAATGCCATTGGAAGCATGCATGCTAGAGATCAGTTCGATCATCAGGCACACGTAGCGATGTATGATCAATTAGCGCACATATGGACTCTCCAAGAGCTTTAATTTGGATGTGCAAATTAGCTTCTACTAAAATGCAGCGGTTTTCTGCGAAGCTCGGAATCTTTCAGATATCAGTGTCCCTTTCAGGGCTTCGAACTAAATCCTTGCCATTAGACTCGATGATGGAACCGGTACTCACATGATGACCTTGCTGTGTTGATAGAACTGTCGAGCGGACGGTCGTAGAGACGTTGATCCTCGTATTTTTTGAACTCTATACATAAAAACTAGGCACTACAAGCTAACTCATAACCGTCAGTTGACAACCAGCATCAGATCGACGTACTCTCCCTCCAAAGTCAGGCCTACGCATCAAGTACGTGTTGATCTACAGTGCTTAAGCCTATCAGCTGGTTGTTAATTTAATTAGAAAAAAAGACTATTTTTTAACTGTTACCTAAGTCTAAATTTGATCTCTTAATTTTTGAACTGAACAGATTTAGTCTATCACCTTACATAAAGTAATTTGACTGCCACGTGGTAGCAGTTTTACACATTTGATAGCCTAGTTCAGCGCCGGCCCTGGGCCAGGGCAGCAGGGGCGACGGCCCGGGGCCCGAGCAAACTAGGGGCCCCGACCCAGTGCATATGTACATATGCTAAGAGGCAACGCACGCGCAGCTGAATTCGCTCTGGATTACCGATCGGCCGAAGCCTCGTATCGTACGTGCACGCGAGCATGTCTTTGCACGGCGTTGTGGCGGTTCGTTTGATCGCATCTCCAATTCTCCAATCCAATCTACCAACCTCTACACGCAGCCTGTCTACACGCACGCGTGATCAGGGCCTAGGTTTATTATAGTTTTACAAAAAAAAATCTATCAGTGTATGGAATCAATTTTTTTTCTCCACTGTCACCGCTGGGCCCATTCATGGAGTTCGCCCTGGGGCCTCCGAAACTCCAGGATCGACGCTGGCCTAGTTAGCATAAAAGATTAGAAAGTAATTAGAAAAATCAGAAATTTTTAGAAAATAAGGATCGATTAACAATAAATTTGAAGATAGATTGATAAATTTATAAAATTAGGAAAAATTCAAGAAAATCAGAAAATTCAAAAGAAATAGAAAAAAATAGAAAAAAATAAAAAAATACTCCAGAAAATTACTAAAAATATGTACTTTCTGAATTTTTCATTTAAAAAATCCAAGAATTTATTATATTTTCTAAAATATTTCTGAATTTACTAAATTTTCTTTTTTTCCTTGAAATTTTATGATTTTCATACTTTTTCCTTTTTTCTTAAATTCTTCTAGCTTTCTAAATTCTTTGTTTTTAATCCATATTAAAAATTCCTAATTTACCCCCTCCCTTTTCTTAAATTATCCTTGTTTTCCTGATTATTTTCCTCAAATTTCCTGAGTTTTTTCTAATTATTTTATATTTCGTTTTAAAATTTCTTTTTTTTGAAAAAGTATGACGACTAGGCTGCCACGTGTGCGAAACCGCTGTCATGTCATCATCAAAACCGTTTTAAGTGGGGTAAGATCAACTATATCTGGTTTTAAAAGTTGAGGGACCAAATTTTCTTATATTACAATTGAAATATATATATTTGATTTAATTAAGCCTACGTGCCCCTACATATATGATCAACGCGGACGGACGGTGAACCAACCTCTATGATTGGTTGCAAATTGCAGTGGTAACGCGGAACCGAAATTCCCCCGCAATAATCAATGCAGGGCAAGGGCCTGATCGAAGTCGAAACCCGCGGAGCCAAAAACGCATGCCGCGATCGATCGAGCTAGATCCGTTGTTTGCAGTACGCCAAGTGGCTGTACAATGAGAGGGTTGCAAATTTACGACAACTAAGATACGGGGGTTGAGTGGGCTAGCCGGTGATACACATATATAATTCATCAAGCTAACAAATCAACAAGCTGGTGTGTGAAATGATTTCTACTTGGTTTTTTATGCTCATGATTAACTAACTAACTTGTCAAAGTGCGCAGTCTTTGGCTTCTCCAGGGGGGTATGTAATGTACTGATCTAGCTTTCGGCCAGTGCACAGTGCATGCATGCCACGTTTTGAGGGGGAAGTAACATGGGGGGAGATGGACTGGCAGCTAGCAAAAGCTCGTAACAGCCATTTCTTTGTGTGCAAACCAAACCACTGCATAAAATAAAGGCCATAAAGAAATAAACAATCCCTTGGAGCCCATGGAGATAATAGCTTTCTTCACATGGACAAAAGCTAGATCTTGCGCTGTATTTCGCGTGCTGTGGTGAGCGTCGATCGCCCTGGTCCCACATGGCAGCGTCATCGTTGGTGGGGTCAATGTTTAGATGCTTGATTAGGAGCCTAAATAGTACTTAATACACGAGATGTTGCCAGATTGGTTGGGTCTTAATTCGCTCTGCTGCGTGTTGGGGTTGCTTCAGGGAAGGTTCCCCCGGTATATACACTGCGCACACCGTGGCAAGCGTTGTTAATGTACTGATCTAGCTCTGCGGCTGTTCTTGTTTGCTTGTGTGCGGAACCCGGAATACATGCAGCCAAGTACGTGAGGTGTCCACACTACGGACAAAATGCATGTGAAGGCGCTCCTTTTTAGGTCAACAACACTATATGGAGGAGAAAAATGCCACATTCACGTAGAGATAAAAATATCACTGGACCCACGAGATTTTGACGCGTGGCACGTGTTGATTTGGGCGAGCGCGACGCACACGACGCATGCGTCGCGGGGGTTGAGCACGACAGGTCGAGTGTCGCTCCGACCGAACGCGATGACACACGTGTCGAGCGGCACGTGTTCGCGAAGCCTGCGACAAATTTTAAGAAAATGGATTGTCGCTTCGGCTGGCCGCGACAAGCTGAAATTAAAAAAAAATCTGAGAACTATACGTGACATTCGTACACTGTAGCTTTTTTTTATTTGATTTGATTTTTTTTACACAGGTCACAAATTGTCATATTATTTTACGAAAATTTAGCTGTGTATACTTCATTCCATTATAAACCGGTATGAATTTTTTCAGATTTTTTTGGAACATATACGTAATTTTAAAAAATTGGGGAATGTCACGTAATTTCGGCCTGTCGCGGCTGGCCGAAGCGACGGTCCATTTTTTAAAAATTTGTCGCGGGCTTCGCGAACACGTGCCGCTCGACGCGTGTCGTCACGTTCGGTCGGAGTGACGCTCGACCTGTCGTGCTCGACCCCCCGCGACTCGCGTGCGTCGTGCTCGTCCAAACCGACACGTGCCACGCGTCAAAATCTCGTGCGTCGCGGTGATATTTTTGTCTCTGCGTCAGCAGTCCAGCCAATTTTGGCATTGACCGAAGTCAGATAGCCAAATGTGACATTTTCCCATATGGAAGCGTTTTATGTTATGTTGCTGGCAATGCTCCCTCCCTCCATCCATAAATGTAAGATGTACATAGAATTTAAGATCTAATTTTGACCAATAATTAAATCAATATTATTAAATTATATAACATAATAGTGGTACCATTGGATTTGTATTCAAACGTATTTTCAAATGGTATCACTTTTGTTTTATATAATTTAATATTATTGATTTAATTGTTGGTCAAAGTTAAACCTAAAATTCTATGCATGTCTTACATTTGTGGACAGAGGGAGTATTATTTTATACTCCGTGATGGATCTTCCGCGATGTGAACCGTTCAATGCAGATCGGACGGTTGCAAGGGCTGCTGCTTAATAATAACAAATGTTTAGAAAATATCCTTTTGTTACTTTGCAGTGAATTGTGCAATGGTTTAGTCGAATCTGCTCAAAAAGAAATATTTAGCAGACGGGTTCAGCAGTCAGTAGATAGGTTGTAATTTATCACTCTTGTTCAGAAAGTAACCTTCCCGTGAATAGTGATATTTAATTATTTTAGACTAATGTGATCAACATTGGCATACGCAACAGAGACGTACATAGCTAAAGTACGAAGTTCATAGGTACCCGTACCACGAATTGTTTTTTATAGGTAACATGTACTAGATCGGTTGGGGCCTGTGCCACATAATTAAAGATTGAGAAAACGCAAGATGGAAAAAAAAGAGAGGAAAAGAGATAGGTTTTGTCAGTGACGTGACCATGATACTAGCATGACGTGCGGGTGCTTACTGAATTCTCAATAGAAAACGGCCCCAATCGGCAAATTATTTCGATGAGCAGAACGCGTGATATCGAGTACACACAAAGTTCAGTTAACAAACAGCGGTGGGGACCACCGGATCAGGGACTCTCCAGTCCACCGCGCACGGATCGATGGGATCGTTCCCTTCCGCCCATCGGGCCGCCGGATCGTGCGTCGACGGTCCAGATCCGGCCAGCGCCGCGGCCCCGTCGAAGCGGGCACCGCTGCTCGGGAACAGAACACACCCGCCCATCCTCCAGCGGACGGCCCAGATGAGCGCCACGGGCTCTCTCCCCGATCCGTTCGCACGCGAGACGCGTGAGCTGTCGCAGCCGGTCCTTGCGTGTCGCGCTGTGCGCGCCCCTCGCGAAACCGCTTCGAGGCACGCACAGTCGTTTTCAGGTAGTTCACATGCCCGACTTAGCTGTCCCAGCCGATCGAGCGACCGGCACGGCGCGCAGCTGCGTTTGTACGTACGTGCGCGCGCGCGCGTCATCTACGCGGCTGTCGTGTTTCGACGAGTTGTGCCGTTGCTTCCGCCAGGAACCGGAGGAGCTCGCACCGTCGGCTTCCGCCTCCGTCTGCCTCCGCAAACAAGGGACGGCACCGGCATGAGGGCGTTGGTGGCGCGCGCGGGGGGAAATCCGCGGAGCCCGGGCTGGATTTTCGTTGGTTTCTCAGCTCAGGCCTCAGGCCGTCAGGCGTCTTGTGCTCCGGACCTCCGGTTTCGAGACGGTGCGTGGTGCACTGGTATAAGGCCCTGTTTGTTTGGGTTTGTGCTTCAGCTTGTGGTGCTTCTAGCCCTCTAGAAGCACAAGCCCAAACAAACATCTAGCTTCTAAAATTTGCTTTTCACAAGCACTTGTGGCATTTGCATTTGATCGGAGAAGCACCAGAAGAGGAGCTTCCCGCAGCTTCCCGCAACCTCCATATGACATTGCCCTCCAACTTTGAGAACTAATTACAAGAAATTGCCACCCCGCTTTCCTGGCCACCACCTGCTCTCGCGCCCCCGGGACCCTGCAGAACCCTCCGGCCCACTCACACCCGCCCCCGGCTTAGGGTTCCTCCACCGCCGCCGTCGCCGCTCCTTAGCCGCCTCCCCGCACGCCTTCTGCGTCGAGCACCGGCACCCCAAGACGAGCCGGGCTCTCCCCCCGACGCCAGCTTCCGCCGTCCCCAACACCAGCGTCCCTCGCCCCTTGCAGCTCAAGATCCGGCGGCCCCCCTCGCCGGCTAAGCCGGCGGCTTCCCCTCCTTCTTCCCCGACCACGCCAAGGACCTGCGCCTCAGAAACCAGCCTCCCCTCCCGAGCCGGCAGCCGTCCAAGCGGATCCTGGCCACCCGCCACTGCCCGCCGGCCTAGGGTTTCGAGAACGCTGCCGCCCGCCTCTCCCTCCCGCTGCGTATCCTCACCTCCTCCTAGCACTGCCCGAGCAATCGCCGCCCTCCGCTCGTCCTCCAAGCCGAAGCCGCCGCCGTCCTCCGCCCCCGAGCACCGGCGGGTCTCCAATCGAAGCCGCCACCGTCCTCAGTGCTTCGACACTCCTCTGCTGCGAGATCTGGCCATGGCAGCCCCAGATTCTTTTTGTTCTTGTCCATTTCTTGATTCTGTATCGTGATGCATGTTGATTGGTTGAAGAATTTTTCTATCCATATTGTTTGGTTGCGATGATAAAGAAATATGCATGAAAACTTTATTTATAATGCCCCAGGAGTTAATTGTGTATGTGATTGCTGTTAATTGTTTAGTGGATATGATTGTTGTTAATTGTGGCTCAAAAAAAGGAGATTGCAGGAGTATGTGGAGCAGCGCATCAAGCAATTAGTCTAATTGCAGGAGTATGTGGAGCAGCGCATCAAGCAATTAGTCTAATTTGGATTTATACTAATTATCTTAGTAATGCTATGTCTTGATCTGAAATCCAATTGCTAGATTCTCTTTGTAAATGCAAATATTGTACACATGTGATAGAAAAGTGCATGTTGTGAATTAATTGCATGTTTTATATATATTAAGACTTAAGAGCTTGCGAATATATTGCATGTTGTGAAGAATAGGTGCAAATTTAGAAACATCAAAATTTCGCTAAAATTGTGTGCTAAGTATGTAATTTATGCTAAATCAAAGTAAATACATATAAACCATGCATAATCAGAACTTAAATAACATCTTCAGCACACAGGGGTATTTCAGACATTCAGTACCAGCTACATGTCCACCAGCCGTCCAAAAGAAGCCCAAACAAACGGCTCAGCTAGTTTCCACCAGCTGACCAGCTCCAGCTGCTTCTCAGATCTCACCAGCTCCAGCTGCTTCTCAATAAGCCGCAGCCCAAACAAACAGGGCCTAACTAATAAATCAAACACCAACACCACCCCCCACACAACCCGGCGGTGGTTTGATCGTGATAGCTAGTGGACTAGCGATGGTCAGAGAGGTTGATTGGATCCGTTAAATTTCAGTACGGTTAGAGCAACTCCAATCGAGTTGTCAAACCCCACTCTTTATTTTCTCATTTTAGTAATTCTCATCAAAAGATTTCCTCTCTATTTTTCTATGTGCTCCAACCGACTTTCTAAATCTCACTCCCTATATTCTACTCACTTATATTCTATTAATATCTTGTAACTAACTTATTTTTTTCAACAACTAATTTTTGTAACGGCTAAATTTCGAACGGATAAATTTTCAACGATTGTATTTTCAACGGCTATATTTCCAACGGCTCTATTTCCATGGTCTATATATGCAAGTCCATTCTCCTGGTATCTTCTCCAAACCATTCCATTCTCTTGATAGTTTCTCCAAGCCATTCCATTCTCCTGGTAACTTCTCTAAGCCATTCCATTCACCTCTTTCTTTCTCATCTACCACCACGAAATGAGTCGTCAACCTCTCTTCGATTCGTCGTCGAACTCATTCTAGCAAGGCTACACGCAGCACACAATCAATATGAGCTTATGAATGCTCCAAGATATTGCAGTTCTGTGCCAGGGCGTTAGGTGATTAATCGCAATAGAGAAGCCAGGCATTTTAGGCTATACCAGGACTATTTTTCAGAGACTCCTACCTACGGGCCAACTATCTTTCGACATAGGTTTGATGTAGTCCATATCCTTTTGTTTTCTTTATTCATTTACCCTGTTATGCTGGGCTCATTCTTCTTTTAGGTGTAGGTTTAGAATGGCTCGTTCTCTATATTTTCGCATAGTGCAAGCTGTGGAAGGTCATGATGACTACTTCGTGCAGAAAAGAGATAGAACTGGACGTCTCGGGTTGTCTCCTTTGCAGAAGATTACTGCAGCATTTAGCAGATGCCACTGATGATTATATTTGGATTGGAGAAAGTACCGCTATAGAGAGTCTTAAAAGATTTGTGAAAGCTATTGTCGAAGTCTTTGGAGATGAGTATCTGAGGTCTCCTATTGACAATGATACTGCTACATTACTGGCAATTGGAGAGGAGAGAGGTTTTCCTGGAATGCTAGGTAGCATTGATTGCATGCATTGGAAGTGGAAAAATTACCCTGTGGCATGGCAAGGTATGTATACTGGCCATGTACACGAGCCCACTATCATACTAGAAGCTGTTGCTTCACAGGATCTTTGAATTTGGCATGCCTTCTTTGGTTTACCAGGGTCAAACAATAATATTAATGTTCTCCACCATTCACCTCTCTTTGCAAAACTAGCTGAAGGGCAAGCTCCAGAAGTTAATTACACCATCAATGGTCACAATTATACTATGGGGTATTACCTGGCAGATGGCACATATCCAAAATGGGCCACATTCGTGAAGAGCATAGCAGCTCCACAAGGCAATAAAAAGAAATATTTCGCACAAGCTCAAGAAGCAGCTCGGAAGGATGTGGAACGAGCCTTCAGAGTTCTACAAGCTCGTTTTGCCATTGTTCGTGGACCAGCACGATTTTGGGATGAAGAGACACTCTGGCATATCATGACAGCTTGTGTCATCAAGATAAGTGGGAGGAATGCCTGGAAGACTTCAATTATGACCATGTGGGAGAAAGCGTGACAGTTTCTCATGAGCACACGCTTGAGCTAGTTGAGTTTATTCAAACTCACCATGATATTAGAAATAGGCAAACTCACTCCCAACTTTAAGATGACCTAGTTGAGCACATATGGCAACACTATGGAGGGGTTTAGTGTCTTCAATTATGTATGCAGTTCAAATAATGTAGTTCGTACCTATCATGTATTGTTTTCAATTATGGAGGGGTGTACTGTAAGAAATCATGTATGCAATTTGAGTAATGTAATATTTTTTTATCTCGTATGCAACATGATAGTACATACAACAAAACGGACTATGACATACTAGTCTATGAACATGCAACAATTCATAACAGCCCCATACAACATAATAATCCATGCAAAATAAGAGTCCCTAGTCCATACAACATAAGAGTCCCTACTCCATACACATAATAGGCAACATAAGAGTCCTTACTCCAAAATATCAAACTACTACAATGAAAAGAAGCAGCTCAACCTGACCTTGGACCAAATCGTCGAGCTATGATCTCATTCTGCAAGGCGTGATAGTATCTCTATTATGGCGCACTCACTGCAGTAGTGTCCATACTCATAATTCTCTCATCTTCCAAGCTTCTCCTAAACTCTAGCTCTCTTTCCCTTACTTCAATAAGTCTCTTGTCATTTGCAATTCTCTCTACTTCTAGTGCATATTTTTGATTGGCCTTTGCACTGGCTCACTTTGTGGAGTGTGATCCTCCACTCCATCGTCATACCGACTAGAGTTGCTTCCAGGAGTAGACGTACCCGGGCTTGAATTAGCGCTTGTCTTCTATTTTTTCTGAGATAACCTTTCAGTCCACTTTTGATGCAGGTGCAAGGTATTCCAGCAATGTAAGAAACCCAATGCTTTCTTCTCTTCTGACTTGTACACTTCCAATGCTTGAATAATCTGTACAAGCAAATATGTCATATTAAAATTACAGCCAACATATGAAGTTACAACCAAATTGAAGAAAGAGATGTATGTAACTTATCATTGTCGGTCATCCCGCTTTGCCTCCTATTCCGAATCCATTCATAACAGCCACAAAACTTGCTAACTGTAAAGACCATTTTGTAAATGAATAAGTTGCCTTGAGATCAATCTTGATCATTTAACAAAACCCAATTTCAACTCATGCATATATGCAGATTCTTGCATCTCACC
This sequence comes from Stipa capillata, assembly GCA_019208055.1. Classification (NCBI taxonomy): domain Eukaryota; kingdom Viridiplantae; phylum Streptophyta; class Magnoliopsida; order Poales; family Poaceae; genus Stipa; species Stipa capillata. Next base: position 197,892 of record JAGXJF010000632.1, read on the forward strand.
TCAAAACTCTAAAATGTTGCTTTGGAATTAACTCTACCAAAATTTAGAGAACAAAGTATGAAAAGACCTCAACCAATTTATAAGCTACTCAAAGTACCAACCTAAAGCATTGGTGTTTCAATTAAAAGTTACTTGTATATCTCAACCTAAAGATTTTTCTGAAACTCCTATTCTCGGGTAGGTTCAAAATCTATCGAACATCATTCAATGAGCCAGATATAGTTCCGAAGCCCTGTAGCAGGTTAATACTCGGCTTCCTGCGAGATGAGCCCGACGTTTGTGTCCACACCCTAACCCAATCGGCCGTAGCACAGATTGGTGGGTCACCCGAAGGCCTGACACTGATGTCCACACCCTGCCCAGCCGGCAGTCGCATCACAGCTAGCAGGTCACTCGATTCGCAATCACGAGGGGAGCCCAATGTCTGTGTCCACACCCTAACCCAATCGGCCGTAGCACGGATTGGTGGGTCACCCGAAGGCTCGACACTGACGTCCACACCCTGCCCAGCCGGCAGTCGCATCACAGCTGGCGGGTCACTCGACTCGCAATCACGAACCTCACACAGAAGATTTGTATCAACTCACTACCGTCTCTTCGCACACTTCAACCATACACGCACTGTGCACAAAGAGACGTGGTAAACAACTCTGCATACCATCACGCGAACTCTACAGGGAGGATTATCGGATAATAGTTCACATCCCTTACTTTTGGGCAAATACTTAACTTACACACAACCGGCTCGAAGGCCTTAAGTACAAGAACTAAACAGCGGAAACAAGCAGTTACCCTGAGATACAAGCTAGTATCTCCAAAAGGACCCAAAATACCCTACATTAGTCCACAGGTTCGAAAAGCTGAGGAGGCAACCAAATCAAGCGTCATCCGGGAAATAATCGTCGAGGGAGGGTTCACCTGTTCCTAATCATGCAATAACAACTACCAATGAGTACAAACGTACTCGCAAGTCTTAGTAGTGCTTGGACATGAAGTTAACATGGCATTCTCAAGAATAAGATCATCAATCCTATCATGCTAGTGAGTATCTTCAATTAATGAGGATCGTAATAAGGCATAACCGAGAGAGATAGAGAGCATTCACTAGTTTATAACATGATTTAGCTAATCAACACCATTTATAATCAACAAGAATTCGTGAGATGACCAAATAGATCAACATCACTTAATCAACAAGGACTCATGAGAAGATCGGGTAGATCAACATCATGCAATTTAATTTTCCAATCACGGAGACATTGGTTGCTCGTTAACCCATGAATCCTCTCATGGGATATCCCCACAAAGACTCTGAGGGTCCATCACATAAGGGTAGCTAGTCCTCAGCGAGCGGGAACCAACCAGAGGACATCCGTGGTTCCCTCACAACCAACTGTCTAACGGCTTGTTAGGAAGCATCCCGTCAGGATCGCCACTGTAACATCCGATGGCTCGAATTCGGGCTCGAGTTACCAATCTCGATTTCGGGCTCGAGCAGCCACACCGTTGTTACAGCCCATCCCACGACCATGCTTCCACGTCTCTCATCTCACTTATTAGGGTTCAAGTTGATTAATCATCAGGTTAAATCCTATCAGGGTCATAGCAGCACAACACACTGAACTGGAAAGTAAGTTTTAACAGAGTATACAGTAATGAAATAACAACTACAAAGGTAACATGGCAATGTCGCAAGCTTAGCTTGCCTGGACTGGGGAATTCCTCGGATTCCTGGAACTCGGGTTGCTGAGGCTCCACTCCCTCGTCGACAGTTTCTAGGGTTTGCAAAAAGACGACGAAAGGAATGGAAATAACGAAATAAGAACCCAATATGACATCGCATGAACATTAAATGGAATGCACAGCAATAGCTAATCATTACTATTAAGACTATTTGAAAATAAGGTTCGGACCCTTTTTAGGCGAGTATCGGGAATTAGGGTCTTAGCGATCCCCGACGACCGATTAAACCCTAATGGACCACTTTTGTTAATTACTTGGTGTTCTGGTCATCCAAATATTATGGAGTTATTTTGGTTGATAGGTGCTGCTATACTAGGCATGGTGGTAAATTTTCATAATTTTTGGACAAACATTGAATTTACAGCAATTTACGCAAGATTTGATGCATTTAACTAAATTCTAGAAATTCCAGTATAATTCTATGGTCAAAATTATTTTTAGTGGATACTACAAGTTGCACTAATTCCAAATATAAAAAATTTATATTTTTCTGAGTTCATATGAATTTTTGGTGAATTTTCTAAGTTTTTAGCAATTTTAATTGATTTTTTGCATTTTCTAAATACAAAAATAGTTCTAAAAACTTTTTATACCCAAGTACAGCTAGCCTGAGTCTATGACCGGTGGGCCCTAGTGGCATTTTTAATTTTCTTTTCATTTTATTTTTCTTTCCTTTTCTCTTTTCTTTTTATTTATTTATTATTATTATTATTTTTTGTTTTTGGGCTGCGGGCTCGGCGGGTCCGGGGCTGCGGAGGCGGGCCGGCCGGCGTGGCCGGCCTTGCGGGCTGCGCGGGGAGGCGGGCCGGGCCATGGGCCTCGGCCACGGGGAAGGGGAGAGGGCGCGGCGGCGGGGCTCACCGAGCGGCGGCAAGGCTGAGGAGGCGGCGAAGGCGGCGACGGCGGTGGCGACGGAAGAAGCGACGCCGGTGGGGAGACGAGGCGACGGCCGGAGGCGGGGACGGAGGCGCGGGCGGCCGGCGTCGGAGAGGCGAGGCGGAGCGGCGCCGGCTCGGGCGGAGGTGGGGAAGGAGACCGGGGCGGCGCCGGCGTCGAAGAAGAACGGGGGCGGCGGAGCGGGGCGGTGCGGGGACGGGAGAGGAGCGGCGGGAAAATGAGGGAGGGAGAGAGGAGGGAGGCCGGGGGCGCGGGAAGGCGGCACGGCGGCGGTATGGGCGTCCGCGCCGTGGCGGGCTTGGAGGAGCGGGCGGCCGGGGGCCCCGGAGACGGCGAGCTCGCGCGCGACACGTGGCGCGCGGAGGCGGGTGGGCGGGGAGCTGCGCGGCGGCCACGTGGCGAGCGGGGAGCGGTGCGGGCGCGGGAGGCGAGGCGCCGGGCGGCGCTGCGTGGCACGAGAGGCGGAACGACGCGGCTGGCGTCAGCGGGTGGGCCCCCGCTGACGTCAGCAAAGATTTTTTTTTAATAACGGGCTGTTACATAAATAAAGGGAAACAAGCAACTTGGATCTCTGGCATTTGTGAAACCAAATTATCACGTATATACTTTTCACGTGTAAGCCATTCTTTCACGCTCTGTCTGTTTTCCTTACCTGTGTCTAACTGTTTTCCTAAAGTTCTTGCACTTTGGCAAACGATGTGGGGCAAACCAAACAAAAGTGGCGAGCACTGCTGAGGATACGAGAGATCAGAACGGTCTGCCCATATATGTATCCAGTACAACACATGATTACGTCTACTGTTCTACACCTACTCACCTTAACCAGAAAGACATTGATCAGGCGGCCGGCTGCCCGGCCATTATCGCCGTCAAGATGCTCCATTGTCTGAACACGGTAAGAAGATAACCACACTCGATCTCATCCATATCGACTCTAAGACGAATCCGATTAGACGCTGGCATGCATGTGACAGATATCAGCAGCCACTGTTGCTCCCATTGGGCGATGTACTGTTACTCTTTGTTGTAGATCTTGTCGTACTGGAGCCTGGAGAGGAATCTTCAGGGCCGGGCTGGCCACCATTTCCCAGCAAAACACTCCACCTGCTAGCTCGCTGCCACGTACAGTGGCAACCTGGCGCTGGAGTACAAGATTCAAAGCAAGAAAGAGACACTTCAGTCCACAAACATTGTTGCTCCTTCCCCAGTCTTATTGATTCGTCCAGAGATATGTACATCGATCGGGAACAGAGAAAAAATTGGATCCAAATGCCAGATTAAAATAGATGACATTTCAAAGTTGGGAAGCAACCATTGGGCATTCACTTTGGCCCAACCAAACCGGTTGCAACCCAGGAATTAAGAGGCAAAAAAAAAGGAGAGATCACCGAAGCTATACATGCAAATCGACCACACCACGGACGTACACGCAGCTAGGGAGGCTATCTAGCTGAAGATATCCTCCGGGATGCTCTGCAACGCCGGCGACCACCGTCCCCGGCGCCTTCCGGCAGCCACCTCGGGCGCCGCCTGCTTCTTCGCGTGCTGCCGCTTGAGAACGCTCACCAGCTGCTCAAGCGCAGGCGGCAGCGCGAAGGCGCCGCCTCCGGCGACGGCCGCGGCCACCTGCTTGAGCTGCTGCTTGCTCAGCACGATCTTGACGCGCATCGCGCCGCCCTGGCTGGCGCCCGTGGCGTCGGCGATGGTCGCGCCTGTGGACTGCTCAACGGCCGTGACCGTCTTGGCGTTCAGCTGCAGCCTCGGGCACCTCGCCAGCTTCCTGCCGTCCCTCCTGGGCACCTGCGCGGCAGCCTCCAACTCCATGGATCTGATGCTCGCTTCTTGCAGTCTCTTGCTCACTTGCTTCTATTCTTTTCCCTTGAGTACTCGCTGTCCTAGTGGCCAGTAGAGAATGAATATATAACATTTCTGCGTGTCTGAAGCTAGGGTTTTATATATAGAGGTTTACGAGTCAGACAGCTCATAGGCAACTGTCTGTGTAAAGATTGGAAAGGGAAGCCACGCAACAATAGTTGGAATCTTTTTCTTTCAATGGGATTAGTTAGTTCCGGTTAATTTAATATTATGGATACAGCACGTAGTAGGGCCCATGCATCACATGCTATTGGAGAATTTCTGAGGACTAGCACTAGACCACTAGTGCTTCCCTGCAGGTTTGATCTGGATTTTCATCAGCTTTACAAGTGGACTGTTCCCTTGCTTTGCGAGAGAGAAAAATGATTCTGACTCCGATGCATGCAGTGTCGTTGATGCATGCATGTAGCAATTCTTCCGTGAATAATGAATATATACGTACGGAATTGCTAGCACACAGTCGATCTCTTGGAATTTGAATGTAAGAAAATTCCAGGTGATCTACTGGCCGTCTTAAATTCCAATCAATCTGCGCGCCGTCTGATTCGCACCATGATTCGTAATCCTTTTTTACATTTTAGCAACGTGAGATCTGGTCTAGTTAGGGCCTAGCAGAGGTGGGTTTTTTTTTCTCCATGAGTTCCGAGGAAAGGCCGACGGAGGTGGTGGGCCGATGGTGTGGAGGCAGTGTGTGAGGGTGATGTAGCGCTCTGTGGGCTGGTGCCAGAGGGTGGACTAATGTGGAGGAGCCTGTAGACAGTATCAAGTCGCTAAGGGTAAGGAGGTGGGGGAGGTAGTGGATGCAGTGGCAGCAACCGTCGGAGATGGAGAAAGAAGACGGGAGGGGATGGGAGACCACAACAAGGTGTTACAATTAGCATGGTGGTGGGCAGTGTAGGCGGATCCAACTGCGATAGCCACTAGAGATGGAGTTCTAGGGAAGGAGGCTAGCGACGGTGCTTAGTGAGGAGCGAGGAGTCGGATGCACTGAAGGTATGTGGGAGGAGTTTTTAGGGTTAGAGAGATGTGGGGAGAGATAAGGATGGTTGGGTGATAGCCAGGATTGATGACTGGAATTTAACAAAAGAAGTCCACTTTCGTTTCCTAAATTATTGGCTTGATTCACTTTCCCTCCTAAACTATTTTTAGGCTTACTTAGCCCCCTAAACTATTTGAATTGGGAGAACTTTACCCCCTAACCGGTTTTTGAACGGATAAAGTTGCACTTAGAAGTTTAGAAAAAAATCTGAAAGAATTCATACATGTAAGTTGTTGGGTGAAGTATATACATGTAAAGTTTGGTTTAAAAAATATGAAAATTTACGACCTATGCAAAAAACAAATTTATACAATAACAAATTTTTTGACCAATATTTACATGTACATACTTCGACGCACATCGTACATGTATGGATTTTTTTTTCAGATTTTTAAAAATTTGTAGATTTGATTTTGTCCTTCCATAAACTGGTAGGGGGTAAAGTCCTCCTAATTTAAATAGATTAGGAGGGTTACGTGAGCAAAAAAATGTATAGGAGGGAAAGTGAGCCAACCCAATAATTGAGAGAGAAAAATAGACTTTTTCCTTAACAAAATTCTATTCTGCATTAGAAGGTAAACATTTTCATGGGTAGCAACCTGGACCGAGCTTTGGGCTTCTGCGTTTTCGATCGGACTAGGCTCAGGCTTGGAGAGTGCATAATTTTTGGGCTGTAGGCCAGACTCGGGCACGACATCTGAAGGCCAGGTTTTTTCAGATATAGCTCGAGCGGGATTTTAATGGATCTACTAGATGGTCCCCTATATGTATTGTAGGATGCTGGCTCCCCAGCGTGTTTTGGTACGGCAGACCGACGACTCCTGATCTAGTGGATGGTCGTTCGGTGCCTCGGCTTGTCTTGATGGTGATGGCGGTGTCAATGGTACCAAGTTTGTTTTGGTCTCTAGTTCTCCCACTTTGTCTTTTCTTGCTCTTGGTCTTCTTCCTCATGGTTCAATAATGAAGCAACGGTTTGATAGTTTGCCTTGCAAAGGGTGTGTCCTCGGCCACAGTGCGTTTAGCGATCTTAGGTTCTCACTTATTAGGATGAGTAGCTTATGCGGTTCCTTAAAACCTTTGAGGTTAGTCCATATGCAAGTTTGATCTTTTGTAGTTTCTTCATCGAAAATATGAAGAAATGTCGAGATGTGAAACACGGAATTAGACAAGACGACTTCTTAAGATCTTGTTGTAACTTTCAGTTTTATCGGAATCTTTATTGTTCATATCTGTTTCAGTTTTGTTGATCTGTTATACTATATTTATTTAATTAATAAATTCATGTTATTTGCTAGAAGGAATATGTATTGTGGGACAGATTGATCGCTATATATAAGAAAATTATCCACACACAGTAAAACTCTTCCAAAAGGGACGTGTACATGTACAATAAATGGATGTAAGTCCCTCCAGACGTACAACACGGAGTAGGTGCGATGAGTGTCGCTACGTGCATAAGATCTGCTGTCTGCTGGAAGAACTGGCCGCTCGATCGTGAGGCGAGGCAGGACCAGTAGGTTGTTGATTTTGGCAGAATGTATCCACCGTCACATATGCCTGCGCACGGCGCGTGGTGCACCCAGTACAGTTAGGTGCGTACGTGTTGATGCAAATAGTGTTTGGTTTCTGCGGCATTTTGGACACGACATGCCTACCGATCTCTGTGTGGCTGCAGTGGCCTAGCCAGGGATTTAATTAGGAGACCTCTGAGCAAACTTAGTCTCAAGTTCCCAACACAAACTAACAAAGCTGGTAGACCAAGAGACTGGGGATTTCAGGCAAACCTGGCCGTGCCTCGTGCCCCCTTCGGCCCTTCCCTGTGCCGGCGCCGGCCATGCCGTCATGGCACCCTGGGGGCCCGCACGAAGTCACCGCTGTTTGCTTGCGCCACCACAGGACACAAGCAGCCGCTTCACCACCAACACTCGTGTGGCTGTACTGTACGTATTAGGGTTTTAGTTCGGTGGGCTAACGGGCTTTCTCAAGGCAGTGGGCCTAACTATACGATAGAGATCTCCCGGGAAAATAAGGGCAGTGATTTCTTCGATGCATAAGTGGAGGAAATTTCTGAACGTCCCATGCATACCGGAGCACGGACGAGCACTACTCTCTCGTGGATTCCGGTGCCGAGAAGCACCTGCCGACCGGCTGGCACGATGAGCTGAATATCGCGTCCATTTCTTGAGAGAATATTCTCGCCTCACCTCACTGCGGTTCCTCCGTGGAGAAAGAATTGTTTGGGACATATGTTGGATTGGATAAATATCTCTCTCTTAGATAAGGCTGCCTGCCTTAAAATTGCAATTAATCCGTCTTCTATATTATTAAAACGATAAAAAGGTCAACGCTTGTTTACGTTCTTACAAAGAAGCTTAACGTCATGACTAACTAGGTCACTCTGATGCACGTGGGTCTAAGAACAAAAGTAGGAGCATTGCTTAGGTGCCACATGATGTGGTAGGTTTCATTAAGAGTGAGTTTGAGGATGATGAATACATATGCTTTGTCATTGCCAGTGACGAGATGGGAAAACGACGAAGACATGTAGAGTAAGAAGAGCATACGTAAAAAATGTTCGAAGGCATGATATTGCAATAAAAAAAATAATGGGACTGCAGTAGGGCCAGCGAGAAGGCAGGTTGAGGAAGATAACACAATGTTTAGGTATGAGCCATCAATATTTATACTTATTCTTAGTGAATTTTTTTTCAAAAGTTATTGGTTGAAAGATAGATATTGGGGTATGAGAAAGAGTGGAAGACGAAAATGTAGAAATTAATACAAAACTCTGTTACTTTGCATAACAGTCCATTTACCTCAATGAAAATATTTCTATTAAGATTTTTTTATTAAAATAGTACTTTGAATTAAAAGCTAAGAACGTAATACACAAAAAATTAGATCAAACTCCAATCATGTTTCCTTTGGATGTACTTTTGACTAATTTTTTTTTACATTTTGAATGAGGTATCAGAAAGCTAATGTAGTAGTGAATAAGTCGAATACAGGATAAATAAGTAATAGACGGAATAATACCAAATATAATAATATATAGAAAACTAGCCGTGCAAATGCGCGGGCTATTCCACTAGTTAAATTATTATTTTTAAAATAGAGGTATAAAATGTGCCTCGATTCATTGATCAAGAGAGAGTTTTTTACATGGGCCGAAACAAAAAATAAAAAAAAGACTCTACGGTGGCACAGGTACCGCTTTGGCTTTCACAAAACCTACTCTTGCAACATGATCGTCTTGAGATGCCTAACTCCTATGGTAGCCCACATGGACGCTTCCCCTTTGATTCTCTCGAAGATAGTGGCGGGCATGGATGCAATGTTACGAAAAACTCTCACGTTCCTCTCAAGCCAAAGTTCCCACAACACAACTATGAGCAAGGAACGAACGGCCTTCCGCTGATGTGATCTGTCTGTCACAAGATGGATCCACCATTGTTGAACCATATCATTAGCAGTCCATAGCTGTGGATCAATGTCTTGGATCCCTAGCCATATGAGGACCATGTTCCACACCCTGACCGAGAGCCGACAGTTAAAAAGGAGATGCGCCGCTGTCTCCTACTTCCACTTGCAAAGAGGACAAAGCCCACAGTTTGTCCATCCTCTACGTCGAGGGCGGTCCGCTGTCCATATCAAATGCTGTCAAGCCACTAGTTAAAAATTATAACAGAAGCAAATAAGATTCGTAGAAGGGAAAGAACATTGAATTAGCAAATATCTAAGCTACCATACAAACTGAAGACAGATGGGGGTGGGGGGAGGGGACGCACCGCATAGGGCACACTGTGCTATGGTACGGTGAATTAGTCTCAAATTTAGTTTTAGAGACCATGTAGTTGCACCAAGCTCAATATAAACTATGGATAACCAGCCTTATTTATTGGGCTTTGGATCTCCAATTTAGCTTTGTTTTTAGTCTACAGCCCAGCTATTAGCCTTCGGACCTATCAAAACAGAGCAAACCTTTGATACAAGCGGCGGCGGCGCGGGCGGTCGCGTCTTCGGCGACGTTACGGCGGCAGCTCGCATGCGCAGCGATCATACGATGATGTCGGTCGTTCAAAGCTAGGAGTGGCATGATGATACGAACGAAACCACACCAATCTAGAAGCGCGTCTCCTCTGTTCGAGCGTTCCATCTACTTCGTCCAGTGTTGCATCGATTCCACTCGATCCAAACTATACCAATCTTTTGTCAGAGGAGTGTTCCATCGATTTCGTTCAACATGCTATGAGGGGCCACGCTGCTGAAGATTGCTCGTGTCGGAGCGCCCCGCTCACTCGCCATCACGGACCTCGAGTTCGTACGCAGGAGCAGCTTGGCGCCTGGCACGAAAGCAGATCGTCCGCGTCGACGTCGTTGATTTACTAGACTACTAGAGTGTCTCGGAAGTTAAGTTTCTTTGATATTGATCACTCCATGTTGTTCGTCATTCCAGTCAAATAAGTCGGCTTCCTTTTTGTCGTCTTGAAGCGAAGACGGTGTACCGCAATTGATCAATTTGATGAAATAGTGGATTCATGTCGAGAATTTAGCTGCTGCTTGGATGTCTCTACTGATATAATAGTAGCCGATATTAAAGGACGTGTAACATCTAAAGAGCTAGTTTTGTATATTTGTGTGTTTTTGTTTCCTGTAGAATTTCACAAGCCATAATATTTCATTCATACGTTTTTTCTATTCCTGCATTCCGAAAAGGTCCTTATTGTTCTCAGATACACGTGAGCACAACCATGGCCGCAGAACTTTGCTAACTACCCAAGCCCAACACTAATTCGGATCTCACCAGAACTGTGCTTCATCGCGGTGCGACATCATATCATCATTCAGCAGCAAACCACAAGCGGCTTCGCCCACTGACGAAGCAAACGTTCTAGTACCAGACGCGTCCAGGCAGCTTTCGATCCATCGTACCTGAGCACAACAGCGCAAGGAGCCAAGAGCGTGCCCGGATCATCAAACCTCAGCATTTTCCGAAAGCGAGACAAACGATCCTAACAAGTGAACCAAAACAGACCTTGCGAACGCACCCTTGCCAATCCTACCAAGAGTTCCGAGGCAGCAAGTAACAGCCAAGATCCAATCAGCAGCTCAGAAAAGTAGAGTGGAGTGCACTTCAAAACACACCGCTCGGACGCTGCCCCAGGCGTACAAGCAAGCCACCGGAACCCTGTACTTCCTCGCTGTCAGTCTGTCGCCGTCGCAGCGCGCAACACACTAGCCCAGTGGCATGGCATCCTAACTTGATGGCACCACACAAGCTGTAACAACCAGAGGGGCACGGTTACATGATTGTTTGGTCTGTTTGGGCACTCACGCACGGTGCTAACTTGGCAAACTGGGGTGTCACTTTTACTGATGGCATCAGGTGGCCAACCGCCCTAAGCAAGAGCTAAGTGGCGACGCTTCGATCCTTCTTACTTGAAGCATTCCATTTGCCTTGTCGTTGAGTGGCATCGGTTGGATTATAAGACAACACTTCCCTCGTTCCCCGGAATGACATAACCAGGTGCATATTCTTTTTCCTGATCTCAAGCCGTTGAGTAAACAGAAGTTTCACATAGTGAAACGGCAGGCGTACACGATGAAGGACTTCGTGGGACTGGGGCACTTGTTCGTGGCGGCCTTCCTGTTCCACTTCTCATCCTACATGGTGATCCCAGCGATCACCGACGTGACGATGGAGGCCGTCTGCCCCGGCCGCGACGAGTGCTCCGTCGCCATCTACCTCAGCGGCTTCCAGAACGCTGTGAGCTTCGACTTCGCCGCCATTATCTCATCGTCGCATTTCGCAGGAGTTCGATCGTGAGGTGGAACAATTTTTTGACATCGGCATACACATGCAGATCACAGGTTTGGGGGCTCTCGTGGTGACCCCTATCGTCGGGAATTTGTCGGACAAGTACGGCCGGAAGGCGTTGATGACGCTGCCGGTGACCGTCGCGATTCTGCCTTTGTGTATGCGGAGTTTGCGGCATGATTCATTTGAGTTATAGTATTGGTGAGATTTATATGCAGTGCATCTTTGTTGAGATTTCGAGACGTTCCTTTTTTGTTTTGGCAGTTATATTGGCGTGCAACCGCTCGGAGGTGTACTTCTACGTCTACTACGTGGTTAAGATCATCGCCGGGATCTTCTGCGAGGGCAGCATGCACTGCCTCTCGCTTGCTTACGTGGTAAATGCTCTCGATTCAACATCAAACATATGAAGCATAAGAATATCTCACATATATACAATAGCTGCACAAAATTCCAATAAAGTTGTGCAAATGCATTTCCTGTACAAAGAATACACAACAACTACGACTACAGTGTAGTTCCAGGTACAAACGTACAGAACTGGAAAAACGCTGTCAGTGAAACAGAAGTAGGCGGTTCAACCGCTAGTTCCTGACAACTGACCAGGCGAAGTTTGCGGGTGCAGGCCGACCAAGTGGGCGTCAGGCGGCGCGCGGCGGCGTTCGGGCTCCTCTCCGGCGTGTCGGCGGCCGGGTTCGTCTCGGGTACCCTCACCGCGCGCTTCCTCCCGACCTCCTCCACCTTCCAGGTCGCCGCCGCCGTGGCCACGGCGGGGGCCATCTACCTCGGGGCGTTCGTCCCGGATTCCGGCGCTGCCTCCTTCGGTGACGAAGCCTGCGATCCCCTACTCCAAGACTCTTCGTGCTCCTCTGCGACTTCGTCTTCCACTTCCTCCGATGGAGAGCTGTCGCCGAGGCTGCCGCCTCACAAGGGCGTGCTGCCGTCGCTGTCCGACATGGTCGCGCTTCTCACTGGCAGGTGAGGTTTCTTAGTGCCTGACCGCAGTAATTATGTGAATGTTATTCAATGATTACACTTGCTCTCTACTAAAAGTTCTCACTGAGAGTAATCCTTCAAGCTAGCACAATGCCTCTCACTAAAGCACTTACGAGTAGTTCCTGTTAGTTGATGCGCGATTGCTGTTCCGTGCAGTTTGACCCTGTCAGGAGCGGCAATGATTACTTTCTTTTACAGTCTTGGTGAACATGGACTTCATACTGCGTTACTGGTATCTACCTTTACCGTCTCAAATTCAAAGTAACCTTTCTTTCTAAGTCTAAATTAACAAGAATCAGAAGTCCTAGCGTTCATCAAATATTGGCAGTACCTGCTTTCTGGTCTGCTGCATGAGTGAGGCATGTTGGGTTGTTGTATGAAGTTGTCTAATCTTCACCGAACATGGTGTTAATTGTTTTATGTCTATGCATTGTCCCGTTGAAATCATTTATCTGTTTTCACCTCTTATCTGAAATACTAATGGTTTACATATTTGCAGTACTACCTGAAGGCACAGTTTGGTTACAGCAAAGACGAGTTTGCTAATCTAATGCTAATTGCTGGTGCTGCAGGAATGCTCTCACAGGTACCAGTGCCATTGTAACAGGACAACTGTTTTGTGGTTTCAGCCTTGATTTTTTGTCATTTCAGGGCTGCAAGAGTATTTCTTCATATTTTGACTTACATTTTGGTTTTATCTGACTTGATAACATCTTTGCAGCTGACAGTAATGCCCATCTTTGCTCCAATCGTGGGGGAGGAGACACTACTTATTGTTGGACTGTTAGGAGGATGCACTCATGTAACAGCCTTTTACTTACCTCTTTTCTGATGATTATCATTTTTTTTAGCACATGTTATTTTAGTTGCTGAATAATTATCATATATTGCAGATTTTCCTGTATGGCATCGCCTGGTCATACTGGGTACTCCCTTTGGCCTTGGCGATTGTTTCCCTGCTTGCTTCTATTTTGGTTGCTCTGCCTATCTCAGAATCACACATACAAATTTGGGGTTGTTCAGTAGTACTGTAGTACTACTGTATTTCTAGTGTTCAAGTAATTAATATAAGTCATCTATCAATCATATGGTCTAGTTTATCCTCTCTAACTTGGCCTTAATCATCTGACAGGTACCATACGTTGCTGCAGCGTTTGTAATTTTGAGTGCTTTTGTTCATCCGTCTGTAAGCCATCTTTTGTTCGCTATTTTCTTTTCTTTTCTTTTCTTTTCGTGCTGAGTTCAAAAGAACTATTTAATGATCTTTTCAACATCTCTAGATAAGGACCAATGTTTCAAGAAGTGTCAGATCAAATGAGCAGGTAAGGTGATTTCCGATTCAAGCTAATTTCTGATGTTTGTCTTGTATTACTTGACAGTTGACAGTGTAAGTTTGTCATCGAATCTATTGTGTGTTATTGCCTTCTAGGGAATTGCTCAAGGGTGTATATCCGGAATTAGTTCTTTTGCCAGCATATTAGCTCCACTCGTCTTTACTCCCTTAACAGGTAAGGGTACATGAGTTAACGCATGTAAGTTTGATAGGTCTTGCTTTACCGAATGGTACCTAATACAAAAGTATTTTCTTGTCTTCCTGTGCCAGCATGGTTCCTTTCAGAAACACAGCCCTTCAACTTCAAAGGTTTCAGCATTATGGTTGCTGGTTTTTGCACAGTAGGTCTTCAGTGGAATTCCTTTCTGAACTCTGTTCAATGCAAATTTGCAAGGGATGCAAATTTGTTAAAGTTCTTTTTGCGAGTAATGCAAATTTGTTACTTGTTACTAATGATTTCATGTGTTTTGCAGCTCATTGCCTTTGTTATCAGCACTAGGATGCGCGAGGGGCAATGTGGAGCAAGCGAGAAATTGAGCGTTCTGCTGCATGAGCAAGCATGATGAATCAACACCAAAGTAATATGTGAAGCCATCACCTGGTTCTAAATTACATTCGTCGACATAAACAGAAAACAACGGATGAAAGAAGGGTATCTTTAAGCAAGGTAAAGTGATGGAAACTGCTGGAGAAACACGCCCGACGTCTGCCATGCTTCCAGGAGAATGAATCACCTTCTATCTGCAGATGGCAAATTGATTGCTGCCATGCTGTCCAACCGCGCAAGCAAGTTCAGGCTTTGTAAACTTTGCTCCTAGTAATACATCACTGACCGGCATACTTAACTGCAGCTTAAGAAAGGGCATGAGCTATTGTTAGCCTTAGCAGGCCGAGTTAGCACAACACACTTTCTGAATTCAGATGAATGGCTCAGAGCATTAGCAGAATTACTATTAGCACTTAGCCACGGTGTCCTCGGAACCAGAATTACTCAATGGCTCCGTTACATCAGAACTGGCGGGTTGGCTGCTCATTTGCGCGATTAGATATTTTTTATTGTTATTATGTTTCAAAATAAATATAAGTATATTATTAAAGTCTGATTAATTATGTATGAAGGAATTTGATTTATTGATAAAATGCGTTAGAATTTAAAAATCATTTTTACATAGTGAATTATTAGGGTATTAGAAACATGAAATTCTAACATATGTATAATACTCTCCCTTAATTCTAGCTTAATGTCCAACGATTTTAATATTATTGCGATACATGCCTTGAAGTCGCCTCTATGTAGTTATATTAGTTACATACATATGCATTATTAACTACAAAATTTGTACCACTTACTTTTAGAAAACTTATTAAAGAGGTCCATCTTAAGATGAGATAGTCATTTACCTCTTTATTTGTAATTCTAATTTTCGCTTTGGTAGTAGTTTATCAATTATTATCATTATTATCATTTTAAAAAATTGTTATGTAGTCCCTTGTGGAATTATTACTTTTTTGCACATCCATTCTTTATGCAGCAAGCTAATCATCTTCTAGATCAAGAAGCTCATCTTTATTTTATTTTCTAGTGGCTAGGTTGTGCAAACTCCAATACTGACATAGTTTTTTGGGTACAACTTTTCTTGCTTGATCATTTCTCATCTTTGCTCCTCTCTCTGCTAAGTCTCGACCATCTGCCTAGCCGCCTAGGTTAGCCTCCTTGATTCTCATCTTTGCTTCTCTCTGTGCTACTTAAGCCTCACTCATCTGCCTAGACAAGCCTCCTTGAATAGCATATCTCATCGTTGTTGTCACCATCGGCTCTAGTTGCTGCCTTGGCTCACTTGCTCCTCTTTTATTCGTCCAATTCCGCTTTGTTCAATCATTGCGTTAAGCCCGAAACTCAAGAGTTCTGAAAGGTGGCATTCTCTTTGCACGATTCTCCAAACTAACTCTTTTGGCGTGGATACGGAGAACTCTCTATGTTAGGCATATTTTATTGTATACATTGTGTTGCAAAAACTTACAGAAAAGTGCCCAAAAAGAGCCGTAGAGTATATGATGAATTAACTAGAAAAAAAATAGACATACTAGAAATTCTATAAAAAAAAATTCTAGCCATTTAATCTAATGGACCCCTTTTTTTATTATCTTCATAACTATATCTGAACAGATCATAGCTGCTAGATCATCATACCTGTACATAAACAGATCGCAAACGATAGATATTCATAATTGCACCTAATCAGATTACAACTAATAGATCTTCATAAATGTACCTAAACATATCACAGTTGATAAATAAATGTAGAAACGACATACTCACGATCCAAAGTTCAATTCTACGTACCAATATAAGATCCTGTGCAAGCAAAACATCTTACTGCTAATATAGTATTCTTATAAATAGCACAATAATACATACCTATATAATAAGTATAAAAAAATGACTAAAAAGATTTCATGACCAGTTTATGAAATATAAATTTGTAGACTACCATCACGTCTGGCTCGCCGAGCCAGTCACGGTCCGGACGGAGCACACATGGAACGAAAATGTGGGGATTAGTTTGTTGATTTGCTGACGTCGTTGATAACGTTATGGCATGCGATTCAGCCCATATACCGATCGGACTGCTCCCGTATTGACTATCGACCTATTCTGCCGTTTCTGATGTGAACACAAATCTTTTATATTTACTTTTAATATGAGATGCATGCGAATGTCCTTCTCATACGCGCATGTTTCTTGGACAAGTGCAACAGTAGATTAAGTTACGTGACAATGGTTGTACGTCGCTATAATTATATGTAACCTTTCAGTATTTTAAATCTTAACCATTATAGTTGATCTAATTAAGATCAACGTTGTATATATTTTTAGTCTATTTAGGAGAATAATTTTTTCTATTATGTTAATAATATAATAGATAGATAGAAGATGCCGCTTCGTGTTATGAAATATTGCATACAATTACAAGCCTACAGCTAACCAATCATCAGTTCATCACACGCACGCCTAAATCTAGACCTTCCAATCCAAGTTACCCAGCAGTCATACCGTGGCGATGCCATGGTTTACTGTCACCTCCCGTCGTGGTACTCGCAGTCGGCGGCGACGCCATGCACGGGCTTGCCGAGGTGGGCCTCGCGGATGTCGAGGCGGCAGCGGACGCGGCGGTAGAACTTGGACCTGACGAGGAGGCCGAGGATGTGGGCGCGCGCACGCAGCACGAATGCCAGCCTGACGGGCACCACCGCGGGGCCGAGGCGGCCATTGTTGGGCTTGCTGTGCAGGTTCCCGCCGGCCCCGTAGAGCGGGACCTGCCTCCCCACCACGGACACCGTCAACACGCGCCCGCTCCTCCGCGGCTGGTAGAACTCCTTCATCTGCATCCCAACGCAGCGCAACACACACATTCATGCGGCTGTTAAGCAGCGTTACTAATAACAGCCGTAAGAAAACTATACAACACAAACGCTCCGGTGATTTCTGCGGCCGGAATGGTTCGACTTTCGACGGGTTTTTTACCGTGTGATGCGAAAACCAGGAACAGGAATATACTTGGGCTATGTAGGATTATTAGCTCCCGAGCAGAAGTCAATGATGGCGCTGGCATGCTGGCCACTGGGGGCCCATCATGTCCAGCACAGGATTCCCTCGCAAGCAGCAGCAGAAAGCGAACAAGAGACGAGTTCACAGAGAAATTAACTACGCTAAAGTATCAGAAGACAAAGGTATGATGTCCGAAACCCAGAAAAGCAGTAAAGGCACGTCCTTTTGGCGTTGAAAGATGGAACAGGCCATTTCTCATTGGCTCTTTGCCAAGGTAGCAGGCCGTGCTCTCCTGTAGCCTGTGGCATGCAGCACAGTACCAGCGGTGGAACGGAAGACTAGTCTCACTCAGCAGTTGTTCTCTGTACTACTCGCTACAGCAGTTACCGGCCGGTCTTCATCACGAGAAGAAAAAAATATATATATATTCATCAACTATGGTGTGGCTTGTCTGACTTGAGTCACGAGAACGCCGTGCTATGGCCCCACCGAAACAACGTCGCTGCCTCCGTGCATTACTGCGTCTCAGACATTCAATCTCACCTTGCCGCCGGTGGTGTACATTATTCCTACTTAATCACATGAACTACTTCTCAGTTTGCAGAAAAATATCTAGTATCTAGTAGACCCCAGGTACTGTAGGATTCTAGTACGAAGCAAGAGCGTATAATAGAGATGCCGAGACGGTGCAATAGTCCGGCAGGTAATCGACAGATGAAATCTTGTTCCTTCTGAACTGTGAATCAGGAGTTTTTCACTGGTTAATCGACAGATGCTGCTATTTTCACTGAAGCTAGCTCTACTTCTACCCGAGTGCAAGGCTGCTGCACAGCCAGGGTAACCATATCATGCTAAAACCCGATAAGGCCTCAGGATGGCCCAATGCATGGCTAGCGAGGTCAGAAACTCAGAAATCATCTGACGGTCTGGTCTCCCGAGGAAGCAAACCATCCTCAGTTCGAGCATGACGAGACTGGAGCCGTGAGGAGACACCAGTTTTTCCAACGGAACTTTATTTTGGGCGTACCACCACGAAGACGAATCAGAACAGCGACAATAGGAAGGGAACAATGCTGTTAGGTCTGCTTTCTCCGGTACCTAGGCCGTTGGATATACTAGTATACTTTCTCCGTCTAATAATGTAAGATGCGTACGTATCTTAAAATTTATAATTAGACTTATAATATTTTAGTTATGTGATATAAAAGTGATATCATTGGAAACTACTTTTGAAAACGAATCTAATAATACCATTTCTGTGTCACATAATCAAAAAATTATAGGTCTTGATGATAGGTAGTACTACTACCATGTATTCGTGTCCAAGTCGATGTGTCCTGATTAGAATCAGAGAACAACTCTCAACATACTCTCGGAGAGGAGTCCAACTCGTATGCTACGAGGACTCAACACAAGGCTGCCGCTCTATTCTGCCTATATAAAGGGCATAAACCCCTCTGAAAGGGAAAAAGTTCAATCAGATCTACGAGCCCTAGTCGACTAGTCATCTCCGAAATCCTTTAGCCTTGAAACCGATCTCGCCGGGTTCCTTACCCGTCGAGTTCCCCCTGTAAGCCAACCTCGTTGAGTTCCCAACTCGCCGAGTTCCCCTTGTAATCATCGGTATTCCATACCGCATATCAATCAAGTCAAAACAGGACGTAGTGCTATTACCCAACTCGGGGGCCTGAACCTGGGTATATCGGTGTCGAAGTACCAAGCTGACCTGAGTCTCCGCCCCGCTACCGTACAAATACATGCTGTACGAGTACCCCCCGTATACCATACATCGACAGCTGGCGCCGTCCGTGGGGACCTTACGTCAGCTTGAGTCTACTTTAGCAATTCTCGCCGACAAGATGGTGTACACGGGTTTCGACAATACTGACTTTTACGATTTCTCGTCCGGGTCTCGCAATAGCTACACAACCCCCTCGATCAAGCACAAGAGTGAGGTTACAAGATCTAACCTAGAGAAGAGAAGAGAAAAATACACGGCGTGGCCTACATGCCGGCATCGCCTTCGTCAAAATCGTCAACTCACCGAGTTCCAGTCGGTCACGCTTCGTCTCGCTGAAATCGCCTGCTGCCGCTCGGTTTCCATCCTCGATTTGCGTCTAAAGGCTGTCCGGAATTCATCCCGGAATCCGGTTGGTCCGGAGGTTCGCCCGGAGGTTCCGGATGGAACTTCTGGACCATGCGCTGTACCCAATGGGTAGATTTTGGTGGGCCATATAAAAGGCACACCCCTTCTTCCCTAAGGGGTATCCGGTTGAGCTCTTTGAACCTCTCCCTCCTCCACCATTTTTGAAGCTCTAAAGCTTGAGAAGCTTCTCCCCAGTGCTCAAATCACATCAAGCCTTTGAGGGAAAAGAAAGAGGAGCTCCGGATCTACAATCCCACCAAACCAAATTTGAATCCCCTTAAGTTCATCACGTTGGTTTGCTTTGCATTGGTTGCATTGTTTTAGAGCTCTCACCTCCTCCCTCAATGCCCCAATCTCCCATCTAAGTGAGGAAAAAGAAACCCATAGTTGTAGGAGTCATTTGTTGACCTCCTCCTTTGTTCCTCTCCTCTCCAATTCCTCCATTACATGAGTTGCATAGGGTGAGATTTGAGAGAGAGAGATTTGAGCACATATTGCTTTGCTTTGCATTTGTTGCATTGGTTTGAGCTCTCCACGTCGATTGGTTCGAGGGAGAGTCCGGGAGCTTGTTACTCTTGGAGGCCACCACCTCCTAGACGGTTTGGTGGTGTTGGCTCGGTGATCTCTCCGTGAAGCTTGTGAAGAGGCCCGAGTTGTTTGTGAAATGGTTGTGGAGCTTGCCATCTCCGGAGTGGAGGAAGAAGCTATCCATAGTGGATCGAGGGTCAATCCCTCGAGAGGAGAGTGACTCAAGAGAGAGTCCGCCCGTGGGCACCTCAACGGAGAGTAGAATATCGGTGGATATTTGAACTCCGGGAAAACATCGTTTGTCTCTTGTCTCCTTTACATTCCGCAATTCACACTTGCTATTATTGATATATCTTGTGTAGAGTTTGAATTGCTTGCTAGTATCTTTTAATTGCCAATCCTGTTTATCATAAATTGTTGGTGCACTTAGTGAGCTTAGCATATTTAGGATTTGTGCTTGAAAAGAATCCGACTAGTTTAATTCCGCATTAGGATTAAGCTAAATCCATAATTGTTTTAAATCATCTATTCACCCCCCTCTAAGCGACATCTAGGTCCTTTCACCAAGTCGGTGTGTCTTGATTAGAATCGGAGAACAACTCTCAATATACCCTCGGAGAGGAGTCCAACTACTACGAGGACTCAAGACGAGGTTGCCGCCCTATTCTGCCTATATAAAGGGCATAAACCCCTCCGAAAGAGAAAAAGTTCAATCAGATCTACGAGCCCTAGTCGACTAGTTCCCCCTGTAAGCCAACCTCGTTGAGTTCCCAACTCGCCGAGTTCCCCTTGTAATCATCGGTATTCCATACCGCATATCAATCAAGTCAAAGCAGGACGTAGGGCTATTACTCAACTCGGGGGTCTGAACCTGGGTATATCGATGTCAAACTACCAAGCTGACCTGAGTCTCCGCCCCACTACCGTACAACTACATGTTGTACGAGTACCCGGTATACTATACATCGACAGATCTAATTATAAATCTTGAGACACGTGCGCATCTTATATTGTTGGACAAAGGGAGTACAGCTATTCTCATGTATCTTGTTTAAAAACGAGTAAGAACCTCTGCTGCTCGGGAAATGCTAAAAAGCCGAGGCACTACTCCGGCAAAAATTCGACGGCCTAATTGATCAAATGATTATTACTCATGGCCAGGACAGAGTAGTAATGGAGCAATCTGATTGGCCATATGCTCAAAGCAGCCGAAACCTTGGAATCACATGGGCTAATGCTTTTATGTTCACCTTCTCTACACGACTTCACTACCATTGTACTTATACAAGTAGTAAAAATGCGCCAGCAATCAGCTCCCTGATTATCTCGAAACAACGGCGTGTCGTCACCCTGTTTGCAGAGTTGTTTTCGCGTACATCGGAAAACGGTAACGCTCATATCGCCTTCCGAATTCCAATCCAGGCAAGAAGCAATTACGGACAGGTGGTAATAAAGCAGGGGGTGAGGAGGATAGAGTAGATGCAAATGCAATGATGCAGAAGCGTACGTACGTTTCCGGAGGCGACGGTGAGGTCGTCGAAGAAGAGGAGGAATGGCGTGGAGGTGACGTGGAGGCTGAAGAAGGTGCCCCGGTTGCGGAACCGCAACCTGACCGTCGCGTTGACCGACATCATCCTCGTGGGGACGCCCGTCCGGTCCGTGCCGCCCTGGATGTGGTACGACTCGAACACCACGCTCTGCAAATGCATCGGCGCCGCGCGCGTCAGAAGGAGCGCTCGTGAGAAAAATTAATCGATTTGATGGCAGGAACTCGAGACGGCGAGCAAGTTAGTCGCCTTATCCGCGTGTCGTCCACGAAGTACTAGGACATTGTTTGCATGTTTCCCGGTGGTTTTAGGTGGTACATCTCTTTCTTGCCCAGATGCACTTTAAAATCCAGAGCAGATTACATGCAGCCTCAGATGAAGAAGTATCATATTAATAGCAATTTTAATTCACATGGAGAATTTCTAAAGAGCTGTTGTTCAATTCTAAACTCCAAACGAAACGAAAAACCTGCAATGTGCACTGTACAGTCTACCGGCGGAGGGGCTAACCATGGTTTCTTGAGAAAAATGAGAGCAACGGAGGCAACCAAGAACTCGAGGGAACTGGACAGGAGTGAGATAGTGGCAAGAAGAGGGACGGACCTTGACAACGACGTGCGGCTTGTAGGACTTGCTCGCGCCCCACAGCACGAGCAAGAAGAAGGCGAACACGGCAACGAACGCGAACGCCCCGAGGGCGTAGTACCTCCAGGGCGACGGCAACGCGGCGTGCCCGCCCTCATCCTCGTCGTCGTCATCCCCCACGCTCCCGGCGGCGCCGCCGTGCCCGAGGCGGCGCCAGGGCGCAGCCCCCGCCGCGCCGCCGGAGCGGAGCTGGTCGGAGAAGAGGAAGCGGCCGGTGGAGGACTCGCGGGAGTGGTGCACGGCGGCTCCGGGGTGGTGGAAGTGGTAGTGGAGCGGAGACTCGGCCGGGGTGGACCCGGCTAGCGACATCTTCTCGGCCGCGGCGCCGGCGCCCCCGGAGGCCACGACGTCCGGGTGGGACACGGCCGGGCTGAGCACGTAGTACGCCTGGCGGCGCGGCGACCGCGGCGGCGAGGAAGGCGCCAGGCTCGTCACGTCGGAGTCAGTCTTGGCGTGCCGTGCCATCTCGGGAGCCGGCGCGGTGCGTTGCGCGTGCGTGTCCGCGTGTATGGGATACTAGGAGAAGCGCAGCGGGTTTGGAGACTCCTGTTTGTTGATGACGAAGGTTTTTTAAGTGGGACGCGAGGGGGTTTTGAAACCGTGCGCCGGTGGCGATAAGAGTGTGAGCGCCGTGGCCGTGTTGCAGGGCTGCCTACAGGCTTGACCAATGTCCAGACCTTCGCCGCGGGTTTCAGACTTGAGCTGAACCCGCTACACATGTGGTTAAGCTGGGCAGGCCTAGCTGAAAATATCAAAGCAGCATTAGTCCAATCCATTGCAGGGCTCAGCACACTCGTTTGCACTAAATCGGCCTTATTTTGTGCCTGGCCTCTTTGATGGGCTGCACAATATATTGGGCTTTTAGCATCAACTGCAGTATGCTTCTTGCACCATTCGCTCCCAACCCCACTCCACTACCACTATGAAGGTGTTTGGTTCGGATATTTTACGTTTAATTGTGTTTGGATCAGGTAGGTCGTAAACAACTCCCGTGTAATCAGATATCATGCTAATGCAAATCTCATTCCGCTCCCTACTGAGTGTGATCGGAAGACAATACCGCGCCTCTCTCGCTCGTCTTCGTATCATTCGAGACCGACCCCTCCTCCGCACTGAGCAGCACGTCGGCGCCCAAATTTCTACTCCATCTCACCCGTGACAGTCCTCATCCGGATAGTCCACGACTGCTTTCGGAGGACCTAGACGGCGGAAGGCGACAGATCTTGATGGCGAGCATGACCACCGATCGAGGAGGCCACGGATCTGATTACGATCATGGCCAGTGAGGCAGACGATCTGTCCAGGGCTCGTGCTTTCATCCACCTCCTGATTTTATGCACAACCCGGCCTCGTCACCAGCCTCGTCTCCCCCAACTTCGATGAGTCACGTCATGTTCCAGGCGGCAAGTATGTGATGGCACATGCGGCAGCGATCTTGGTGTCGAGCACGGAAGGCTGCGAGGTGAAACGCGTGAGGATGCGGCAGTCGGAGCTGGCACTGGCTGGCCTTGTTGTCAGTGCGGCCGATCACACGCTTGGTGCAGACTTTGCTTTGCTTCTCTTGCGTTGGTGAATTGACAATGTGTACTTGTTCTCCTAGATTATTGATTTGGTTGTAAAATTGATTCTAGATCGGTGATTCACGGTTTGGTGGATTGAATTTCTTTTGGTTTTGGATGGTCAATTTGATGAGCTTTTTTTGTTGCATTGTACGCAAACCAAAGATAGGAATTGATTACGTTACATTCAGTAGTTGAAATCAAACAAGTTCTTGTTTTTCTTTATTCCGTTTACATTACTAATGTAATCCCATTCCCATTACATTTACATTGCTTCTCTTGAACCAAACACCTTCTTCGTACTTATTGGGCTTTTAGCATCAAGTGCGATATAGTACCACAGCATCTTTTTCCATTTTAGGGAATATAGTACCGCGGTAGCAACCGTAGATTCATAACTATTGTCGTAGAAAAAAGAGAGCTCAACAACTATAACACATCTCAGCAAAGTTTCATTGGCACTTAAGGGCGTGTTTGGTAACCTGAATCTCCTTGGCATGGCTATCCCATCTGATACATGCTAATTCTGGACCTGCTGAATGAATATCACTATGATGTGTTTGGTAGCCTGTATCTGTTAAGACATGCTGAACTGAGATGTTATTTGGTTGTTTGGATCAGTTAAAACAATTCTTGTTTTTATGCAAATCTGAAGTCGGCAATGCCTGTAGCATATATGCAAATCTAAAGTCGGCAATTATTGTTCTATGCATTTGCTTAATTTCTTTGAGTAATTAATTACATTTCAGCAACAATTTAGCAACAAATAACATACTCCATCACCAATTCATCTTAGAAGTAGAGCAACACAATTACACATGGTCATCATCACGAACACATCCTGATCCTGCACCTAAGACTAAAAATTTACCATCATTTAATCAAGACTCATGGCAAAGTAAGTATTATCATCATCCTTATTCTTCCATCCAATAACAGAACAAAGAATACCAAAAATATTTTTCACCAAACATGTGCACTGCTTCTTCACAAGAATATCGGATCTCCACACAGCAGCAAAAAAAAATGGTAGAAAAAATGGATCTTCAGATCTGTTGCATGCGGTGAGGAGGTGAGGGGGCCCGGGAGTTGGGGAGGCGGGGAGATCTGAGGCGAGGAGGGTGCTCGGGAGCGACGGAGGGACTGCAGCCCGCGGCGGCAGCTCAGCCTTCGGCTCCGGCACGGACGATGTGGAGCGGAGTGAGGCGAGGCGGCCGAGTCAGCGCGGAGGAGAACCCAGGGCACGACCAAGGCGGAGGAAGCGACGCGGACGGACGCCGAGGCGGACCGGACGGAGGCCGAGGCGAGGGAGGCCGACAGGGAGGGAGGCGGCACCGAGGCGAGGGATGCGGCGGTGACGCGGAGGAGTCCGGCGCGGAGTCAGGTGGGCGAGGCGGAGTGAGGCGGCGGCAGAGGAGACAGAGTAAGGCGACGGCGGAGGAGGCAAAGTGAGGAAGTTGACGCTGGGGAGGTGAATTTTGGGGAGAGACACAAACAGCGGGGATGATTTTTTGGGTTCGGGCGAGCAAGGCTCGGAAGGGAAGCTCAAATTTGGGTTCCCTGGTGGGCATGGCTAGGAGGGCCTTTTGGTACCAGATGGACATGGCTCAGATTGAAATACAGGCTACTATACAGTCTTAAAGTTGTATGAGCTGTCATGCACCCTATCAAACACACCCTAAATATAGATCTTACACTAAAATCGTCACCAAGTCGCTTCTTATTACATATGTTTCATACTACCTATATACCAGACATGAACAGTTGAGCACCCTGAATGCAACATTTACCTTCGCAAATCTCAACCAAAATTTGAGATTTTCAGAGAGATGATAAACGAGGTAGCACTCTTGAAAGGAACAGGGATAGCAAAGACTGCTACACTCAAACCCCCAAGAGTAACAGATCCTCATATGTAAAGCCGCTTACACTCTGATGTCATCGCTTCGAATGGGCAATATGGGCACTTGAAAGACCGGGAGCTGTTCTTTGACAACTTCAGTATCGACTGCTTGGACAAGACATGCCCACAGGGCAGAAGCATAGGCGGGTTATCATCACTACCTTGCTCACGGAGCACAGGACAGACGAACACCGAGTGGAACTGAAACTCACAACGGAGATCCAGTGGGAAAGGAAATTGCTTCATAGTTTGCCACTCCATCTTTGCAGTAAGTACAGTCATCAGTTTAAGCAGAATTGGCAATACTTCAGCTCCAGCTGACACCGTCATACCCATGGGACCTGTGGAGGATTGACCCATCATATTGCAGAACTGCTGAGCAAACTCCTCGGCTAGCTTCTCCCAGTTTGTTGGTAACAAGAACTCTGTATATGGCGACTGGTCAAGACGCCCAGCCCATAATATGGAGGCTGTCAGCCTCTGGATCTCAGCCTTGTGTATGGTAGCAAATGGAGCCAGGTAAGCCCTAGCATACTGCAGAGCCTCATCTCTCTTTCCTTGTTTGAGTATCTCAACAAACTGCAACCGGTGAAGCTTCAGCTCAAGACAGGAACTGCTTTGCAGCAGTATATCATGATTCTTCATTGCCCAACTCAGAGCTAGCTCAGGCTTCCCAGCCTGTAATGCACCCTGAATTCCATACATCTCCTGAAAGAGTTGTTTCAGTTTTAAAGATGCTGGGAACCTGGCCTCTCTAACAAAGTTATCACCTATGTCAAATAATGCCTCACGATATAGATGGTTTGCTATAAGTTCATTCAGTACATGTGGATCCATGTCCACATTCTTGTAAGCTTCCGAAATATCATGACGGAAGAATTTCTCTGTGGTCTTGACACACTTGCCGAGAGCAGTGTTCATTTCTTTCTGGCAGCTTTCAAGTTGTCTCACTGGGACCATCTCTTTCAGCTTATTCTTCAGATTAAGAAGAATTTCATGGTTCAGGTTTGATGCAGTATCCCCATCTGTGCTGTTTGCCAGGATAGCTGTGATGGCCTGCTCGATTTCTTTCTCGACATAGTTCACCAGATCTATAGTTTTTGAGGACGTAAGCTTCTGTTTTTTAACAACACGGTCAAATGCATTCTTCACTGTATCTACTTCCATGTTCGATTATTACAGCATGCCCCAGCTTCTACACCTGTTATACAAAATGGATCAAAATTTGACCACTCACAACGATATTGGATAGAGAAGAGATAGCAATTATGTGAAACACCTACTTTTCGCAAGGTAGCATTGCACAATTATCATCAATAAGGAACAAGAACAGATGCCCTTCTACTAACGAACAGGCTCTCATATTAGATAGGTTATCAGTACAACATGGAGATTGGAGAAGCGTCTGAAACACACTGCAAAATTGGAGAGGATGCTTTTACTAGCACTGTAAATTAGAGGGCTGGGGGTGGGGGTTCATATTCACAACGAAACAATAAAGAGCAGCATTCAACGGAGAATGAGACAAAAAGATAAAAAAAAACTAAGAAGGCCTATTGACTTCTTTATTTGCTTCAGCGAATACATATTGCATGACCTCATCATACACTAATTCTGCATCTAACTCTGTAAAGACAAAACAAAAAATTAATAATTTGGACAAATTCACATTTCTCATGCTGCCACCAACAACAAAGTGATCCAACCGAAATCAAATGCGCGTACTATACGCATAGCAGTTCCAGTTCATGATACTAGCTTCAAAGCACCATACTAAGAGAACTGGGCTAGAAGATAAAATTGTTTGCAAGATCAGTCCCAAAAATTTAGGGCATTTAATTTGGATTCGAATGCACAGTTACGACTGTAACCAGTTAGTAATGCAGATTCCAAAGATGTGTGCTTCATGAATGGGAGTTGTCATCACAAATCAGAGACTTATTAGAAAAAACTTGATCACTTGAACCGACATCACATCTGCGAAACGAAACTCTCAGGAGAAAATATCTTCACTAAAAAAGCCACCGTAAAGCTATTCATAAACAATAACCTACGTTTCTCCGAACTGAATACAGAACACAAACCTCTCTTTAAGCCAAAGCAATTCGCCTTCGGAGCACAGCAGATCGATGGGACGAATTCGAGAGAAACCTGCAACGCGATGGACGGTCTGAACGCGTGGGGAGTGATCACGTCGCGAGAGAAGCAAATCGATCGAGGGGGGATGGGAGATGGGAGAGGAGGATTACCTTGTGTGCGAGAGAGATAGGAAGCCGGTGGTGGTTTTGGGGGTGCCCTGTTCAGACAAGCAACCTAGGCCGAAGGAACGAACCCTAGAGTCCTTGACGGCTAGATGTTGGCCAATGGGCTGGTTTGGGTAAAGATATTGCTAGAGTTCTTGATGGCTATATGTTGGTTAGTGGGCCGGTTGGGAACGAAGTTAGCTAATGGGCGATTTCTGGAATTAGGCTCTCTCCAAGGCGTCCATTATATTGCTATCTTTTGTACCATCCCTTGATGACATAAATAAATGATTAAAAGAGAAGACACTTTTCTCGATCATTGTACATGACCTATATGCTCATGAGTTGGGAGCTCAAGAACCTCACGCCAATAGCTTATCCCTTTCCGATAGCGCTCATCGGTCACACGATCCCACTCCTGTTCACACCCCCTGACTTTCAACTGAAACTCTTTGTCCCCTTTCACATCTCATCTTCCAACTCGAAATAGTAGCAACTTTCAACTAATGGTAGTCGAACTATGAACCCTAAAATCAACTATCATATTACAACAAACCCCATAGCAACTCAAAGTTTCAAAGCTTTAGACTTGAATTTTAGTTAACGAGAAATATGGACGCCCTTTGCTACCTCGTTTGCTTTGGGCTGTCGGTTGCGATAGCGCTGACGCAGAAGGACATCATTAGCCACGGGTCAAGCAACAATGACACATGAAAGAACCCTAATAGCAGCCTAACAACAGAGAGGAGAGTAGCGATGAAGTCTAAATGGTAGCCTGTGGTCAAGAGGAAGAAAGGGTAAACACAGATCGATCGAGTGTGCTGTTTGTGGTCACAACACATACGTGAAACAACTATTTAGTTTTATAGGTTGGGTCTTGTAGATGAGTAAAATGGGTGGTAAGTTTGATTTTTTTCTTGAGAAAAGCAAATGTACATGTACATGTGGGTACATGAGTTAAGAATTTAGTTCAATTATCATATTTGTGCATCTCAAAAAATTCTCCAAAAATTCATAGATGTTCATCATGTTATATTGTACAAACTCACAAAATTTCATACAAAAATATAATCAAGAGTGCCCTACACAAAAAAGACCAAAAGAAAAAAGAGAGTGGATTTTGTACATGTACATGTGGGTACATGAGTTAAGGATTTAGGTCAATTCTCATATTTATGCATCTCAAAAAATTCTCCAAAAATTCATAGATGTTCATCATGTTATATTGTACAAACTCACAAAATTTCATGCAAAAATATAATCAAGAGTGCCCTACACAAAAAAGACAAAAAATATAATCAAGAATTTTTTGAGATGCATAAATATGAGAATTGACCTAAATCCTTAACTCATGTACCCACATGTACATGTACAAAATCCACTCTCTTTTTTCTTTTGGTCTTTTTTGTGTAGGGCACTCTTGATTATATTTTTGCATGAAATTTTGTGAGTTTGTACAATATAACATGATGAACATCTATGAATTTTTGGAGAATTTTTTGAGATGCATAAATATGAGAATTGACCTAAATCCTTAACTCATGTACCCACATGTACATGTACAAAATCCACTCTCTTTTTTCTTTTGGTAATTTATTTTTATTTACTTGCCACGATCTACTAAAAATGTATCCGATAATTATATTTTTAATTTTTTATATGATAATCTGCTAAAAACATATCGGACAGTTAAATCATTGCAGGAAAGCTGAGAAGCTAACATCGAGTTCTCTACTACCCGTTCAGATAAACTCCGAATAAGCCGAAGGTCACCATTAGAAAAACCTGTGGCCGTACTCCTTTCGATCTGTTCATAACCACTTCGGAATTCGTGTTGGCCTCCCGTTGAATAGCACAAATAAAAAATTTCCCAGATGCTATCCAACTGTCGAAGCAAAAGGACGACGCCACGACGGCGAAAACCCAAAAGACAAAAACCTCTCCTGAAAACAGCGTGTCGCGCCATGCATGGGCACATCTCCATCAAGCGGAAACCACCAAAAAGCCCTGCGATTTCCGGGGAAACAAGGGAGTACGCGACAATCGGCGTGCTTTAGACCACACAACTGTGAGGCCTGGTAATCACAATATCGGCGGAGCCGTGGCCAACCAGCTAGTAGGCCAGGCTGCAGCAGCGGAGGCGGTGTTGTGCATACCTGCATGCCTTGCCGCGCGCGGTCTCTGTCCGGCGCGTGTACAGCTGCCCCGATACGCCCACGTTTCTTTGCAGGGCCCTGCGCCGGCCCGCACCAGCCGAATTAGCGTAACGTAGCTGGAACCATTCGGACAAGATCTCAGGCGTACCGGCTGTTAACTTGCTACGCTCCAGCTCAGCCCCCTGCGCGTTTCCTGAATCCTGGATTCAGCACAGGTGCAGCCGTGCTGCTCGCACTTACGTTCTCGCGAGGTTTTATTCGTACACGTCGCGCTCTTTTCCCGCCGAGTTGTGGGTGAAAGTAAAGTATTCTTTTACAGGTATCATGGACTCGTGGTCTTGTTAGATTCTAGAAAGAATGAGCTTATCTTCGAATAGATGCGACGTAGTCATGTTACGTTAGGACCTATGCTTTCTTTACTGTCTAGTCAAGCGAGTAGTTAGAAAGAGAGCACACACATGATGCGAGATTTGACGAGGATTGAATGATCTGTCCTGCATGCTCAACGAATCTCCAATCTTGTCCCCGTAAATGAACGAACTAAAGCTAGGATAGGATATACAAGTTCCGTTGGTTCTCGCGTTGCTCCACGTCGCACCCGCGCCTCCAAAAGTTGGAAAGAATATATTTTCCTGTTTGTTTGCTTTATGGACCACCCCTATACTTAGCTGGTACTTGCTCTCGCCTGATCAGATGGTAGCTACTCGCCGTACACTGATTTTATCCAGCTTACCATCTTTTGTTCATGACTTTTTTTTATAAATATTATTTTTAAAATCAGAAATTTCAACTCTGGACGTCCGGATTCAAAATTTACAAAACTATACGTCTGTCGGCCAACGGTTAGCCGACAACGCCACTGTTTATGGCGTTTGCCCTTGTCGGCCGACAGCGGGTGACGCGACGCAGTCCTGTCGGCCGACTACGGGGCCCGCGTGCTTTCGGCCCGCAGTCAGCCAACCGTTGGCCGACAACGCCGTTGTGAGCCAACGGTTGGCCGACAACGCCCATTTCGGCCTCCGGTTAGCTGACAAGCGCGTTGTCGGCTAACTGTTGGCCGACAGATGTATAGTTTTGTAAATTTTGAATCTGGACGTCCAGATTTGGAATTTCTGATTTTAAAAATAATATTTATATAAAAAAGTCAACCCCTGCCAAATAAAACAATGATTAACTCTACATTACTGTACCCAATTCGCCTGTATTTTGTATTACTATCTATTACATTCTATGGTGCTACAATTCTTTTGATATCGTGTCATATTATTATTGTACTGTATTAGTTGTCTTTTTTTTCTCTCTACTGTATATATTTTTCCACCACATTTTCTACTACGTATTTTTATTTATTATATTTTTTGTCAGTTGTCTACTGCACTTGCTGATAGTTATCTACCACGTATTTGTCTATTGAAATTTTTTGTCAGTTATCTACTGTGCTTGTTGACAATTATCTACCGCATATTTGTCTACTATAACTTTTGTTAGTTATCTATTTTACTTGTTAACAGTTGTCTATTGCATATATATCTACTATAGTTTCTGTTAGTTTCTATTTTATTTGTTGGTATATATTTATTGTATTTCTCAGCAGTTGTCTTGATCGAGAAAAATGATGAAAAAAACAGTAGAGAAAACAAAAAAGAACTGCGGAAAGAAACAGGGAAATATTGGGAGAAAAAATGAAAAAAGAAAGCAGGTAGTTAGTGAAACTCCACGGGTGGTAGCGAAGTACTTAGTTGGAGTAGCAGTGGGAGAGAGAAAAGCTCAGGAAGAATCAGAGGCCAAAGAAAAGCAAGAAACGAGAAAAACAAAAAAGAAGCAGCGCGGAGCCCTCGGAGCGCTGATACGCTTAGTCTTAAGAGGGTGTTTACTCATTTTCTCACGGGTAAACATTTATCCGTTAGAGCCTCCCTAAATTAAAATTATAATGTTTGTGGGTGCATGGCCAAAGGAAGCTCCATCCTTGTATATCCAAAATCAGGATCTTCCTGCGTCCTGTCGAAAGGCAAGCGCTCTCCGTGTGATGTCCTCTCAACTCATACTCGCACCTGTCATTTCTTCGAGTTCTTCGTTCCGGAAAATACTATGTAGATCCCGCTAAGACCACGTTTCTGTTATCGTTGTTTCGTCCTTATCTCTTCTTCTCACCATGCGTTCACCGTGAGTGATCCACGGGTTTTGCTTCGACGTTTCCACACCATGCTCTCTCTCTCTCTCTCTCTGTCCCGAACTTCTCTGGTGAAAACACAACCTTTGCCTAAGTGGGGTCGTTTCCGATTTATTGGTGACATAATTGGCAGATGGGGTCATGTCCTCATGGAGCCATCCGCTAATAGTCAAATTGTCACCTGTCAAGATCTTGTAATGCAACAGCACCCATGTGAAGAATTCATATTTTGGTTCCGCGCCTGCGCTCCAAAGCTTCTCCGAGTTGAGTCGAGTTAAGTTGAGCTGAGCAAACGAGCCTTTGAGACTGATAGATGCATGCATGCCGACTTAATTACTCGAGTGTTGTCAACTATTTTTAGATCATAGTGTTGTCAATTATCATTCCCATCTCCATTGCCATCTATCTAAATCACGAGATTATGACAGTGGCCAAGAAACGGACATAGTGGATCAGTGGTCGCATGGGGCAGCAGCACTTGCGAGTTGAAACTAGAGACGGAACGGAAAGCAGAGGTGGATCACATGGTAGGCGTGCATGCGGCAGCTTTGTACCGATGGTGCCAATTAATCTATCCCGAATCCTTAAACATGGCCGGCACAACCACAGATTAGCACGACCGTGAAACTGATCACGACGATGGCAACCCTTCTATTACCAAATGCTGCTCAGCGTACAGCGACTCTCCACGCGCTGCTTAATTGGTGCCCAGGTTAAAATTGCCATGGCGGTGATCACCCTTTTTCGTCCCTCGTTAACCACCCTCACTAATCACCGAGTGCTGACGCGTTCCCACTTCTGCGCCGCCAATCTCGGCCACGCACCCAAATCGTCGCTTACCACCAAATCCATTTGTTTACTCCTAATGCCTGCCATGCCACGTACCGGTGTTGGGCGTGCGGGCGTCGGATGCGAGTGCGCTCTCATGACAGGCGCCGCTGCCTACAAGAAAACGCGGCCCTGGCGCGCCGTCCGATGCAAGAGTGGCGAAAAGGTTCGCCAAGAGTTGTCAGCATGCTGCTCCTCCACGTTGTTCCCGAACCCTCCACCGCCTCGTTAATAACAGCCCCTGGCCCTAGCTCTCTGCATCGCACTATTAATCCCCGAGCAATCTTCTAAGTTTAGGAAACCGCGGAAGGCGAGGAGAACCTGTAGCAGGATCTATCTATCTTTGGTGTGTCCTTGTGTGGTGTCTCTTGGTCGGCGGCGGCGGCGATGGACCAGGTGCGGACGAAGAGCAGCCTGAGGCCGTCGCGATCGGGCTCGGGGTTGCTGGACCAGCAGCACGAGGAGCGGCCCGTACCGTCCGACCGCGATGCCCGCCGCGAGCCGCGTGAGTTTGTTGTGAAGATCGATGGGAACGGGAACGGGCAGGCGCCCTTCTCCATCGCCGCCGCGGACGGCGGCGGGGCGGCTGGGAATGCCAGCCCCAGCACCAACTCGACGGCGAGCACGCCGCGGGCGGCGACCAGGGCGTTGTCGAGCGGGGCCAGCTCGCCGCGATCGCCGACAAAGGTCTGGCGAGAGGGGAGCTACGAGTTCTGGAGTAATGAGGGCGGCGGCAGAGGGGGAGGCGGTGGGCGCCGCGGCGAGGAGTTCAGCTTTAAGAATCGGCCGCCGCAGCTGCCGTCGTCTTCGCAGGCGTCATCCCCTTCGCTGTCGCCGCAGCAGCCGAGCGCCGCGGTGGTGGAGGGCGGCGAGGATCCGCCCACGCGCCTCATCGGGAACTTCCTCCGGAAGCAGAGGGCGTCCGGCGCCGAGCTGTCGCTCGACCTGGACCTGGAGATGGAGGAGCTCGGGAGGTCACCGCGGCTGCGGGCGCAGCCGTCCTTATCCAACTCCCGAGAACGGGAGGCGCGTGTGTCCTTCAAGGACCACCACTCCTCGTCGGCCGACTCCGACGCCGGCGGCAGCCGCAGGCGCGCCGGCGACGACGGCGAGGTGATCCGCTGCACCTCCACTTCCACTGCAGCGGGACCATTACTGCGAGCCAAGACGCGCTCGCGGCTCATGGACCCGCCGCCGCAGCCGCAGCCGGCACCCGCGGCGGCTCCTGTCGTCGAAGAGGAGCGGAAGTCGTCTGCCTTGCGGCCTCCTAAGTCCGGCCAGTTTCCTTCGGGGCGTATGACCGGCAAGTCCGGCCACATCGGCAAGTCGGGGGCCATCGGTAAGTCGGGTCCCATGGACGAGGAAGAAGACGACCCATTCGTCGACGAGGACATCCCCGACGACTTCAAGCGTGGGAAACTGGACGCTCTCACCATCTTGCAGTGGGTCAGCTTGGTACTCATCATCGGGGCGTTGGCTTGCAGCCTCAGCATAAGGATCTTGTCCGAGAAGAAGGTGTGGGAGCTGCACCTCTGGAAGTGGGAGCTCCTCGTGTTTGTGCTCATCTGCGGCCGTCTCGTCTCTGGGTGGGTTATCCGGATTGCTGTATTCTGTGTGGAACGCAACTTCGTGCTGCGGAAGCGCGTGCTCTACTTTGTGTATGGCGTGCGCGGCGCCGTGCAGAACGCGCTCTGGCTCGGCCTGGTTCTCGCCTCTTGGCACTTCTTGTTTGACAAGAACGTCCAGCGGGAGACGAACACGGCGGTGCTGCCCTATGTGACGAAGATACTGTTCTGCTTCCTCGTCGCCACACTTTTCCGTCTTGTCAAGACGCTGCTGCTCAAGGTGCTGGCCTCGTCCTTTCATGTCTCCACATACTTTGATCGGATTCAAGAGGCCTTGTTCAACCAATATGTCATTGAGACACTCTCTGGGCCTCAACTAGTTGACGAAGACTATGTGCTTGCGGAGGTGCGTGAGCTCCAGCGTGCAGGCGCTACCATCCCGAAAGAGCTCCGTGCCGCGATGCCAACCAAGAATCTATCAGGACAAAGGAGCATTGGGATTTCAGGTTTAATGTCTAAAGAAGGAAGCAAGCAGCTGTCGAAGGAGAAAGGAGAGCGTGAGATTGATGAAGGGATCACCATTGACAAGCTCCATAGGCTCAATCAGAAAAACGTCTCAGCCTGGAACATGAAGAGGCTGATGAAGATTGTTCGGTTTGGGACGCTCATGACAATGGATGAGCAGATACATCAGGCAACAGGAGAGGAGGATGAGTCAGCGACACAGATTCGCAGTGAATATGAGGCACAGATGGCCGCCAAGAAGATCTTTAATAATGTAGCAAAACCTGGATCCAAGTAAGCATTTCTTCGTCGTCTAACAGTCTTTATCTCTTAGTTTGCAAGTTACATCATTTTCAATTCCTATTGTCTAGACTCTAGATCAGATAGACAACTGTAGTTTATCTACAATGTAGGAACTTTTAGCTCATGATGTGAGCTGATGGTATGATTATTTCTTATAATTTAGAAATTACATGCTAATTGTTATGACATATGTAGTGCACTTCTGTGTTTAATGTTCATTGCGAAGAGGATAGATTACAGAAGTTTACAAAAATACTTAACCAAAATGCTCTCATTTCAATATTCAAAATGTTGTAGTTCAAAGTATAGGGCAACTTGCTGATTCAGATTCTTGAATGCATGAATAATGCAGGTACATATACTTGGCAGATTTGATGCGCTTCATGAGGCAGGAGGAAGCCATGAAAGCAATGCATCTTTTTGAAGGAGCACAGGAGCACAGTAGGGTCAGCAAGAGATCTCTCAAGAACTGGGTGGTAATGATCTTATTACCGTGCTAGCTAAGTTGCAATAAGTAGTTATAATTGACTTCTAACTACTGGAGATGCATTTCCTAACATTATCATATGGATTCTTCTGTAGGTGAATGCATTTAGAGAGCGCAAAGCTCTTGCCCTAACACTTAATGATACAAAAACTGCAGTGAACAAGCTCAACCAGATGGCGAATGTTCTCATTGGCATCATAGTGTTTGCTCTCTCGCTTCTTATTCTTGGCATAGCGACAACACATTTCTTTGTCTTCCTCAGTTCACAACTTCTTGTGGCAGTTTTTGTATTTGGGAATACTATGAAGACAATTTTTGAAGCAATTATTTTCTTATTTGTGATGCATCCTTTTGATGTTGGTGACCGCTGTGAAATCGACGGAGTTCAGGTAGTGAAAACCTTCCTCATGCTCCTTGTTCATTGAATCTTAATATTACTCGCACTTATTGCCTGAACTTTTAACCACTTGAACTTCAGGTTGTTGTAGAGGAAATGAATATCATGACAACAGTCTTTCTCCGTTATGATAACCTGAAGATCTATTATCCAAACAGTGTACTGGCCACCATGCCAATTATGAATTACTACAGGAGTCCTGATATGGGAGAAGCAGTTGACTTCTCTATTCATGTTGCCACACCGGTGGAGAAACTGGCCCTCATGAAGGAAAGAATACTACGGTATGTATCAGTTCTTCTATTATCTCAGTTTGATCAAATCTGACTTATTAACACCTGAACTATGTCCATGTTGACAATTAACGTATAAACGTAATTTCGAGAATTTCCCTCTGTTGCTAATGTAGTTTAGCATGCAGGCATATGTGATTGGTGCAGGGAACATATATATTTGAACTCTGTAGTGCCATTTTCTGCTGAACTTGCCACATCGGGCTAACCAATTCTTTTACTTGTGACTCCAGTTACATTGACAACAAGAAGGATCATTGGTACCCGGGGGCGATGGTTGTCCTTCGGGATGTAGATGACACCAACAAGCTGAAAGTATCCATATGGCTCCGGCACACGCTCAACTTCCAGGACATGGGGATGAGGTTCGTAAGGAGGGAGCTGGTGCTCCAAGAGATGATCAAAGTCCTGAAGGACCTCGACATAGAGTACCGAATGTTGCCGCTTGACGTGAACGTACGGAATGCGCCTCCTATTCAATCTACAAGGATGCCAACAACATGGAATTATTCCTGAATCGGTGAAGGCACGGGCCATTCAGCGGTGAGAGCTGCAAAGAGTCTGGTAGCAACTAGCTAGTAGCAGATAGCATGTAGCAAGATGATGAGAGAGCTGTTAAGAGTGCTTGCGGCAATCACTTGGTGCGGTCTGTAATTAGTGTGTTGTGTTGTATGAGAGCTTTGGTATATTTGATGATAGAAATACAGATAGTGGCCATTCAAAATGGTGAAAGCAGTCAATTCAGAAGGCAAACTAGCGATTACCCTTGATAAATCGTTTGTTGAAGCCACGCGTTGCTACTTCACCCAGTTCTGATGATAAGGCGCCGCCGCGCCAGCCTCCGCCGGAAAACCACGTCCTTTTGCCTCTGCGAAAAACCTCGATCCAAACGGCCTGGCGCGCGCTGTGGTCTGGTGGTTGCTATGAAGTACCGCCGGGCACCCGGTGATTCCTGGTTGGCGTCACCATCGTGCAAATTACTCGCGCCTGCCGTCGCTTGCCAAAGCAGGAAGGGAGGCTGCCGGTGCCAACCACGGCCATTTCCATGTGGGTTTAGGGTGCTGTAGGACTGGCCGACTGGGCCGTGGTGTTCCAACTGGAGTGAAGGAAATGTGTGTGGGGTGTGTGTGTGTGTTTAAGGGTATGATGTGTCTGAAGTTATCTTTACCAGAATCGATTACAGAAATAACATTGCCAGTTGAAGCTTGCTTTCCCATTTTTACTGCCCCAGAAGGCTTTGATTACACCAAAACTTCAGTTGATCAAGCTAAGGCCCTCTGGATCGTAGAATTTTATGAGATTTTTGTAGGATTCGATTCCTTATGAATTTTTCAGAGAGACTTTGGATCATATGAATGATGCTACAAAATTCCTATGGATTCGTTTGGATGGCACACAGGAAAGATGCCTCGATAGGAATTTTCCCGTGTTTTGCCATTCTCTGCTTTATACTCCTTACTTTCCTGTCAAATTTACTATTACGATCTAAACAGCCCTAAGGCTAGAAATTTTCGTATGATCATGGCAAATTTCCCCAGACTCAAACAACAAACAACAACAGACATCAACACTGTATATTCTCATTTAGAACAAACACAAGAATTTTATCAAAGAAGGTTTTTCATCTAATCCCGTCTTATTTCAGGAACTTACTAAAACTTTAACAGAAACATTAACCAGGCGTCCTAAACACATATAGTACAAATTTAGAATTTCAGATATGACATTGTCAACATATTTCAGAAACAAACAACTCTACATATCACTCACTTATCCAATGTTCAGTAACACCACCTGTTCGTCCGTTCACGCTTAAGCCTTAAGGCGTAGCAGCTGCATCCTGGAGCTCAAACCCCCTCTCCACAGCGTAATCCACGAAGCTGTACAAGGGCAGCACCCGATCGCCGTACTTATCGGCGAACCTATCCGCCTCCGTCTTGGCCTGCGCCTTGAGCTCCTCCACTATGCCGAGCGCGCGGTTCATGCCCAGCGCACGCAGGACGCTGGCGTTGCTCTCATCTTGCCGTTACCCGACGCGCTCCGCATGTCATCGACGAGCTCGTAGAGGACGCCGATGGTGCGTCCGTAGCGCCGCAGCGCGGCCTCCTCGTCGGGGCTCGCACCGCCGAGCATGGCGCCGCAGGCGGCGGAGCACTCGGCCATCTCGCCGAACTTCTTGGTCATGACCTGCATGACCTCCGCCTCGCCGAGGGCAGTGGCACCGGCAAGGTCAAGGAACTGGCCGGCGGCCATGCCCGTGGATCCCACGGCGCGCGCGAGCTCCGCGAGGACGCGGAGGAGGACGGCGTGCGGCACGGGGTCGGGAGAGGGGGTGCGGGAGATGACGTGGGTGTAGGCGAGGGGGGAAGAGCGCGTCGCCCGCGAGGACGGCCATGTCGGTGCCGTAGGCGGCGTGGGTGGACGGACGGCCGCGGCGGGTAGGCGCGGCGTCGAAGCATGGCAAGTCGTCGTGCACGAGCGACGCAGCGTGGAGCATCTCGAGCGCGGCGGCGGTGGGGAGCGCCGCGACGCGCGGCGCGCCGAGGAGCTCGCAGGCCGCGACGCAGAGCACCGGGGGCGCGCGCTTGGCGGCGCCCTCCTTGCCGGCGCCCGGGAGAACGGCGTGGCGCATGGCGGAGTGGATGCTCTCCGGCGGGCGGATGGGCATCGCAGCATCGAGCTCGCCCTCCACCTCCCCGATCAGGGAGGTCCAGTAGCGGCGCAGGTCAAAGGAAGGGGAGGCTGCGGGGGCGGCGGCGGAGGCCCGGATTGGGATGAAGCGGCTCGATTTGGAGGTGGAGGGCAGCTTCGGGAGTGGGGCGAGCGAGACGAAGAGGGGTGAGAGAGCCATGGCGACGGAGAAGGGAAGATTTGGGTTCGGATGTGGTTTCGTGGATTTGGGGGTGACCAGGTGAGGTGTTATGTTTGTCTGTCCTTTACTAAGCATAGTTTTGCGTTCTTCTCCCCTTGCTATGACGTGTTTTCCTTGTGCGACAGTACAAGCTTTTGAAGTCCTAAATTGTCTGAGCACAAGCGGTAGCCATCCGCACTCTGTAACCAGTGGGGGGAATTAAGGCTGTTGGAAGTTGATTGGGACAGGGTAGAGTAGAGTAGAGAATGAACTCAAAGCACTTGTATTATTATATTGTTGTTACAGAGGTTGATATAGATAATAAGGGATGGCAGTTGTCTTTTTGAAGAGGCGTCTTTTCTAATTTGATCACATGGTTTTATTCTTAACACTCCCCCTTGATCAAATGTATCATCCATATACAGTACAATTGAAAGACTCCTCCAAAAACCCTGTGGGAAAAATATGAGGAATGATGTTCGATATGCTGTTAAAACTCCTTTAAACCCAGTGGGAAAATAAGGAGAAAATGATACAACATATATGGTTATTGTCTCCTTGTGAACTCATATGAGGAAAACCTGTTAAAGGAAAAACCCATAAGTGAGTTTAGAGAACAATAGGTATGTCTTGTATATCTCCTTAAAAAATCCCGGTAGGAAAAATAGAAGATATGACATATAATCTTGTGTGATATTACCTCATTAAAAACCTTTCATGAGAAAGCTTGAGAGAAAACTCATAAAGGAAAAGAGTGCAATATGATGTATGAACGGGTTTAATAATCAGAGAGTAACTCCCCCTGATCCTTGCAAATATCGAAGTCCTCGCATACCAATTACATACTATAGAAATGTTTGAAGTTGGTAGAGACTTTGAAAATAAATCAGCGAGGTCACCGCATGATCTAATTTGCAAGATGGGCAATATAGTGATATTGCTCATTATGTAACCCTTTTGCATCTAAGCAACACAAGCAACATTATCTTGGAGATAATGGTTGGTGATTCAATAGAATCAATTCCACATGATTGCTGTATGTGGTTTATCATTCTGCGGAGCCACACACGTACACGTGATGTCTCATATTTCAGAATGATTGGTGGATGTAGCCACTAGGGTCTGTTAAGAAGAATTTCATGGGATGGCTATCACACCGAGTAGGAACACAAAGCTTGTCTGTGATTTGACATAGTGGGGATCTGATCAATGTATCCGATGATATTGGAGTCCAGATTTCTCTGAAATTGAAAGAATATGACAAGATGTTTCATGCCTTGGAGATATCAAAAGATATTCTCGACTTCCAACCAATTATGTTGGGTCTGGCACTAGGATATGGAACCTTGGGTCCCAATATTTCTTTTCCATCGTCTCATGGTCTAAAAAGGATCGTTCTCTATGTCTAGAGATCGAACAACCAGGAGAGTTTTGGATGGATAAATCTTGTCTACATTGAATTTCTCCAATAAATTCTGGATATAGACAGCTTGGTGTACCACAACACATGAGTGAAGGTGCTTGAGTTGTAATCCCAAACAAAATTTGGCATTACCCAAATCCTCCATCTCAAATTCCGTCTTTAGATGATCACGTGCATCGTCAATATCTTATGCGTTGCTAATGATGTATAGCTCATCAACATACACTGATATAATGCAAAATCCTGTAGAGGATTTCTTGATGAACACGCATGGACAATCATCATTGTAGGAGTAACCCTTTGTATAAGGAACTTACTAAGTCGGTTGTACCAAATATATTCCGACTAATCTAAGCCATGTAGTGACTTATTGATTTTACACAATATATGTTGCGTTTTGTGTTTGGATTCAACATTGTGATTCCATGGGAAACCTATATGACTGAATCAAGTGACACATAAAGAGATACGGTCACTACATCTATCAACTGCAAAGATAGATGATTTGTACTGCCATTAAGATAAAGTATCGGAAAGAGATTCCATATCTGGAGAATGGGTTTGGGTATCTGCGTGAACCCTTGTGCTACAGGACTTGCTCTGTGTCTCACCACCTCGTTGTTCTCATTCCGTTTTAGGAAGAAAACTGGTGTAGGTATTACTTTTGTGAATACCTTCCTTTTATTGAGCAAGATTATTTCTACTTGGATCGCATCCTTCGATTAAGTTCAGTCCGAGTGTTGTTCACACTTTGCCATGCCCATGGTCTTTGGATCTGAATTATTTGGAAGGTTGTTTGCAATCTAGTTGAGAAATGTATGTCGACAATTGTAGACTTCTGGTTATATGTTTCTCCAGAGTCTATATATAGTTGATGGAAGTATCGTTTACCCTTGGTGACTGTTCGCGGTTTCCCAATGCGGTTGAGTCTGGGTTTTCCCATGTCCTAGTCATTGTGTGCACTATTGAGCTGGGTTGGTGGAGGTTGCCCATCCACCGGATTGTATACTACCCATTAGGTGTCTGTTAACGTGGAGTTGACTTGCATTTACTGATTCGGAGGCCTCGATATCCTTTGTTGCTTGCAGGAAGCTGAATCCTGATGTGTGGCCATACTTCTCCCCTTATTACTTTGAAGAGGAGTTGAGTGGTTTTTGTTGGTACCTCCACTCTTTCCGGCGCATTACTGCAGGATTATAGGATTTTGTGACACCTTTATAGTCAGTAAATGAATTTGGCAGATTATTTGCAATGTGTTGTAAATTTTCTGAACATGGGGTTCAAAGCTTTAGTACGTGAGTTTGAGGCAGAAATGTCTTGGACATTCCAATTAATTTCCTGGCATTCTATCTGGTACTTGGAATCTCCCCCTAATACCTGGAAATAGTCCTCATGATATCAGCATACTGGCCTTTCATGTCCCGTTATCGAGGACCTCATTAAAAAAAAATACGCCTCGCGTAAATTGCTTTGAATAGGTAAATCTTGGAATTGCAGAAGCAAATACCAATTTACTAAAAAAAATAAAAAATATCTAATCGAAAGAATAACTCCCATGTGAGGGGCTTGAGGTATTGACGGAAATACAGTTATTCTCACGTAGATCCCTAATATATTGTGAGGGGCCATTGATTTATGTCGGGATGGTGATATCGGTATGTAACCGAATTATCGCAGATGGGAAATACTTAGTGGATTTGCACGTACTAATCATAGAGGGGAAGAACTATGATGTGCAGTTTTGGTCGCAATTGAACCAAGTCAGCAGTGTTTAAGACTGCATGATTCCAACGTAAAGTTGGTAAGTGGCAATTCTGAAGTAAGGGTCGTGCAATTAGCTTAATTCTTTGGATAAGGGATTCTGCCAAACCATTTCGAGTGTGGACATATAGGACAAAGTGTTGAATTGCAATCCCAAGCCATACAATTGTGATTGAAGGCACCTGAGGATAATTCTGTAGCGTTGTCCATTTGAATTGATTGAATTCGATGTTTAGGATAATGAGCTCATGCATGGTTTCATATGGATAAAGGCACATGTGAGACCATCGTGTAGATGTGTCTATTAGAACCAAGAAATACCTGAATGGTCCAGTCAATGGTTGGATAGGGCCACCTATATCGCCTTGAATGCGTTCAAGAAATTTGAGTGGTTCAACTTGAATTTTAAGGTGCGATGGCCTTAAAATTAGCTTCTCTGTGGCACTTGTAGTGCACATGAAATCCGAAGATTGAGGAAATTTAGCATCATTTAAATCATGACCAATGGAATTGCTGATAATTTTTCGCTTCATCCCCATGTCGGGATGACCAAGGCGAGTAAGCCAAGTTTGGAATGTAATGATATTCTGAAAATTATTTTGTACGCAACATGTGCTACGGGTTTAATGTATGTGTAGTACAATCTTGACGGTAAGGAGAGAATGTGCTTGCCATATCCGTTGTATATGGTAAAGAGAAGATATTCCTCTTTGTTGTCATCACAGGTTTTGATATGGAAACCATTCGGACGGATATCTCTATAGTTTAGTAAGGTACAATTTGAATCGAGATACAATAAAGCATCATCGATTATTATTTGAGTACCCATAGGATAGTAATTGTGGCCCGAGCAGAGCCAGCAATTACATCATCGCGTCCAGCGATTGTTAAATTTTTCCTTTTATCTTAGTAAGAGTGGAAATATTTTAATTCCCCAAGTATAGAGTTTGTGGTGCAGGTGTCCACAATGCACATATCTTCTTTCATCGGATTGATTCCCGTAGAAATCTATATATAGAATTGATGATTTTCAGTATGAAAATCTTTATCAGATATATAGGATACATACAAATATATTTGTACCAATATGCTGATACATTATTGTGATATACAATATATGATGACAACATGACAATTAACTTATTACAACATAATAATATCATTTGGATGTTATGATAGCTTTGGTGGAGTGGGGGGGACTTATTCGAAGTCACCAAACATGTCATTCGAAGCAAATTCAATGATCATGTTCTCCGTGTTCAGTGGATCTTCGGACTGTTGGAAATGCTGGTTGTCCTTGGGTTCTGGGAGAACTGCAGTGGAACAACCGATTTCTTTGATATGTCAGTTTGAAAGTTGAAGTGTGCTTCAACGTTTGATCCTTGAGCTTGATTCTTGCGTCCCATAGATTGCAGGTGTAGATCAACAAGGTGTCGAGGGGTGCGACAATT
Organism: Stipa capillata; assembly: GCA_019208055.1. Classification (NCBI taxonomy): domain Eukaryota; kingdom Viridiplantae; phylum Streptophyta; class Magnoliopsida; order Poales; family Poaceae; genus Stipa; species Stipa capillata. The sequence goes on from JAGXJF010000632.1 coordinate 241,903, forward strand.
TTTGGTGGAATGCTTGTAGCAACCACACTTTTGACATTCTTGAGATTTGTCAAATTTTGACTTTTCAATGCCTTTCTCCTTATCCATGGCACGTGGCTTTTTCTTCCAGTTTCGCTTGCGCTTTCCTTTAAAGTTCTGCTGTTGGCGCTTGGAAGTGCCAGCGAACTTATTGTTATTCTGAGCGTTATAATGTACCTCTGGGAGCGGGGCTGCGCCTACATTGCGCTGGTGATGGTTTCTCAGATTGAGTTCATCATGTTTCTCCGCTTGTAGGAGTACATGTATAAGTTCAGATTAAAGTTGGAATTCTTTGGCGCGGTACTGGTGCTGCAAGATCCGGTCAGATGGAAGCATTGTTGATAATGTTTTTTTCAATCTTATCTGTCTCAGAGGGTTCTTTCTCGCAGAAGTGCAACTTAGAACAGATCTTGTGAACAGCATGGTTATAGTCTTCAATGGACTTAAAGTCTTGAAGTCGAAGTTGTACCCAGTCATGAGTAGCTTCGGGAAGAATAATCGCCTTTTGCTGTTCGTATCTGGTTTTAAGTACTTGCCATAATGTGCGTGGATTTTCTTCCATCAAGTATTCGGATTTGAGGTCCGGATGGATATGGTGCCTTATAATGTATAAAGCAGAATATTGTTGATGTTCTGGTAGCGGTTGTATGCCCTCAACAGGAGGGTTGAGTGCCGCCGCAATCCCACGGGACGCAAGACCGATTTTAACATCTATTGCCCATGTAGGATAGTTGTGACCGTCGAGCGCAAGCTCTTCAAATTCTTTGGTCATCTTGATCTACATGGAATTAAGACCAGAGATTTTATTAATTTACCTGTGGGTAATTAAAGTATCGTCATGGTTATGTTGTAATAATTGTGCAAAATTTTAAAAAATTCAAGTAAAAACTTGAAATATGAAGTGTAGACCTCAAGTTATATAGCATAACATTTTTGAAGATAATCACCAATTATGGTGTAGATCTCGTAGTAATAGTTAGCATAATCTGACGAGTGTCAGTAGATGCTCATGTTTCTATTACCTTGTGTTATACTATAATTAGAATATTTGGAAGAGCACGTCGAAGGTAATCATTATGTCTATATGGACATAACGTAGACCTTACAGCAAATCGGGAATAATCTGTAATCATACAGTAGATTCCGTGTCCATTTACTTTAAATATAAATTAGAGATAATCACTTTTTAATTTTGCATATTAATTCTGCTTGAATTAAGCCAATTGGGCTAGTAAGCATTTTGTGCTTAATTAAGGTGAATTAACGTATAATTTTTTGCAAAAAAATTAATCTCAATTGCAAAAATTATAATAGTTGTAAATAAAAATACATGTTATAGGGATTGCGATGAAGCAAACACATTGAACATGAACATATTTACATTCACATATTTTCTGAAATTTAAAACTTAACAGAAAACAGCAAACAAAGCAATAAATTAAACTGCACTTTGGGCTGTTTTGCAATTGCCTAAAAAAAGCAGGGGCTAATTTGCAAAATCAGCAATGCAGATTTGTTTTTTTTCTCTACCCGTGTGGGCTAAGACAACCTGGGCCGAAGCCCAGGCGGCCTTTTTGGCCCACCAGGGTTGCACGGCGGGGGGGTGGCCCGTTTGCTTGGCCTGTTGGCCGGCCGGCCCACCCGAGCCCCTTATGGGGAGTATTTAGCCTGGGCGGTTAGGGGAATTAGGGATTCCCCTAACCGCCGTCGCCACCGCTTGCTGGGAGGAGGGAGGTCGAGAGGCGGGCGCGCCGGTCGCCGGAGGGAGGCCACCGGAAAGGAGCCGTGCTGCATGGCTCGCATGAGGGCGGCCGCCGATGAGGAGGTCGGAGGGGAGGTCCCGCGCTGGCCGAGGATGGCTCGGGCGCCGGTGAACCTGCCGAAGGTGAGTATGGCGCGGGTCGCTGGGGGCCCGCCCGGGAGGAGGCCGTCGCTGGCATGGCTTGCGGGAGCGCCGGCCGGGACGGATTGGAGCGGCGAGCCGGTCGCCGCCGGTGCCGCCGGTCCCACGCCGCCGTCGTGGGCGTGCGCGGATTGGCCGGGTGGGGTCGCCACCGCCACCGAGCCGTGTTGGCCGCCGAAGATACCCTGCCGAGGGTGGGGCCCACGCTGCGGAGGGGAGCCCGGCCGCCGTTGGAGGGCGTTGCGCCGGGCTCGAGAGCGCCGCCGGAGGACTCGTCGAAGGCGAGGGGCGTGCCATGGCCGTGAGCCCAAACACCGCCGCCGCCGTCGATGCCGTGAGGATGAGGCGGCGGGCACGCCTTGTGGTGGATGGTGATTCTGCCGCCGACGATGTGGAGGTCGTCGCTGCCGTTGCAGTGAAGTCAAGAAGATCGGCGGCAACGGATGCCGCGGATGCGATTGAGGATCGCTGGCCGCTGTTTGATGCAGAGGTTGATGCTCCTTGTGCCGTGGCTTTTCTCTGTTCTTGTTCTTTTCTGATTTTTAAGTGGCCGAAGTGCTTCACTGTGTAGAACAAATGTGGCTATGGTAGGCAATGCTAGGACCACGGCACTGACGGCGTGGAGCCAGAGGCGGTGACGACGAACCATCCGGCGGTTGGAGCAAAGAACACGAAGAACTGCATTCTCAAGTGCGAGCAGTGCACGGATGACTGCAGATCAACGCCATTGCTCACCTTTTGTGTTCTTCTCCTTCCTGTGATGCCGATTTGCTCTGGCGGTCTTGGCCGAACTCAGCGGTTCGAGCGTGCTGATAACGTGTTGAAAGTAGATTGAGACATAGTAGAGTAGAGTAGAGAATGAACTCAAAGCACTTGTATTATTGCACTGTTCTTACATAGGTTTATATAGATAACAAGGGATGGCAGTTGCCTCCTTGAAGAGGCGTCTCTTCTAATTTGATCACATGGTTTTATTCTTAACAAAGGCGATGTATAACGGGACGATGTTAGCCTTTCTTTAGCCAAGTCACGTAGTATAATTATAGACTTGAAAGAGAGAGAATAACAAGATATATGTTTTTCTCTTAGTTAAGAAATAATCAGAAAGATAATTTTCTCTATTGTATCAGATGTCATCTCTTTTCAGTTCTTGTCTAATATTTTTATATACATACAAGCACTAATTGCTATAAATGACAAAAGATAACTCATTGTACAACATATTTTATTATCATTTCTAAATGACGTGAAAGGTATAAAAAATATTGTTTTCTTTATCTCTGTATGTGTTTTTATTGATGCTAGATAAGATTAATAGAAGCCGAGGCCATGGCCGTAATAGCAAAATAAGGAAGGCCGAATAACAATTTAGGCTTGGGTAAATTTTACAGAGCTACATATCTAAAGTGCAAGCATTAAATGAACTTTGAACTTAATAACAATTTCGCAATGCTAAATGTGGGCTGCTTGAACCCAAATCCGACGAAGCATGAGGTGGTGTAGCTCACATAGAGACCATTGTATGCCAGGCTCATTAGAGCATGTACAATACAAGTGTTTGGAGAGGTGCTTAGCAGAATAAATCTTTTTTTGCTGTATAGGCTAGCATTGATAATTGTTTTATAATATGAATGTTTAATTAGATACTCATACTTAAGAGGTGCTTATGTATTTACTTAGTACTAAGTAATATATAATAAATAATCTAAGCGCATTTTTAAAAAGCTTGTATTAGATAGGTAAAATTTACATAATATTTGATGACGTGGTTATATTCTTTCTCTTTTAACACTTCTATATAAACATCTTATATTGTACATGTCCTTATACTAACTACTTGGAGAACAAACGTGCCAACGGTTTTAGTGTTGAGCGGCGTAAATTTGATGCAATGAAGGGCATAGGAGTCGAACGAAGACCAACCTACATCCTAAATTCGATAGGTGGCATTGCTCGAATGATGCATGACAACCATCACAGTCGGTGAAACTGCGGTTCCGCCAGGAGAGGAGCGAAAGAGGATAAAATCCGATGACGCCATCGCTGAACACAAAAAGCCCTAGACTGGCTTGGATTGGATTTAAGAGTGAATCCTCCTCTTGCTACGAGCCTACAACGGAGGGTCCTGGAACTACATAAATCTACGGGAAAATAATTAACAAAGAGGTCAGGGCGCGCGATCGGACGAGCTCCAGGAAATCAGAGCTCTCCGACTCGAATTTGAGAGTTGCCCTTTATTCATGCGTACCTAAGCAAGGCAAGTTCTTCGAGGTTGGCAGCAAGTATCAATACGACGATGAGCAGGAAAAGGCACACCCACTGGCCGGAGCATCCAAGAGCAACAACGTTGACGATCTCGATCCTGCGTATGTCTGGAGAACTCTGCTCATAGAGAAGGTAGGTTGATCTCGTATGTCTCGCGTTTTACAATTTACCTGTTCTCACAACCGAAGAGTGAACGATTGTACAAGGTCAAGCTAAAAATTGATGTTGGTAAACATCACGCGTTCGGATACGCTAAGGAAATTCCACCTAAACAAATGCAAAATTGATGGACAATTCTGAAGGCAGAAAAAGGTCTGATCGTGTACATGTTTATCATTACGCCGTACAAAAATTTGTATTAGAAATGTAGGGCTTTCCCCTGGTTAGAGGGAGCCCTTCCAGAAATTCTCAGTGGTCCGGGTGGATTGTTGAGGGGGTTTGGAAATAGTTTTCAACCAGCAATTGACGCGCCTCGGTATAACCTCACTAGCTGCGTCATTGCCCCAAGCGCAAAGATGAATTCCAACGCTTCCCCACCGCCTGCCTTTATCCTACACGCCCTTACGCACAATCGCTAATCCAGGCGATGTAGTATTAAACAACGGTGACTGACCTCGTCTATCTGCACCACTCGAGCAACGATCTGATGTAGTCATGTTGAGGTCCAGCAATAGGCATTTCATCCGCCTTTTCATGGTCCTACTATTATGGGCTTACCAATTCGGCCCAGGTTATTATGGACTTCACGATCTTGAGAAATCGCCTACAATCCTAGAGTTATTGACTTCCGAAGAAGATAAATTCAATTGCAGCGATTACTACTTGTCACAAGGTGATTTCCCTCTAAAACAAAACTGATACAACACGAACAACATTGTCTCAAATCGAATCTATATGGAATTGAACGCTTCTTCTTCGCTCGGAAGGTTATTATCGTGGCGATCTGAGATTATAACGATATAGTCTGTATCATTAACTAGAACCGCCTTGTTCTACACCAGCTTGTGTCATTCTGGACCAAAACAAAGGTACCACGGCTCGTTCCGATAGATTTCTCCGCAGTGGCCGTGGGGAGTTGAGACAGTGGAGAAAAGAGACTAGGAAGATTGCTAAGGATGTGTTTGGTTGCTCGTATGATCCTGGCTCGCATCATCTCCCTCATGCGAGCTCATCCTGGCCAAGCTTAATGCATGCAAGAGTATGTGTTTGGTTGCTTGCATCTGCTGATGCATGCTGAGTTGAGCTGGTGTTTGGTTCCCTGCATGACAGATACAAGCTGATCTGAGATGCTATTTGGTTGGCTGTATGTGTAACCTGTATGTACTTCTGCTATTGCTTCTTTTAGGCCTGACATTTTGATGTTGCATATGCCAAAATTTGTATGAAAACTATAGTCCTTAATACTGTATAACAATCCTTATGCTGTATAAAAAAATCTTCCCAGCTCACTCCCATTTTCCCCAATCCCTCCCCAGGCTGCTATTAGCTCACTCCCCACGCTCCATACTCACTCCCTCCGGAGGCGATAGGCGCCCTAGCGGGTAGCGGCGGCGATGGCAGGCAGCAAGGAGCCGGGCGGGGCGGCGGCGGCAGCAGGCAGCAGCAGCCGAGCGGGGCGGCGGCGGCGGCTCGACCACGACCACCAGGCGGCAGCGGCAGCTAGACCGGGCCGGGCGGCGGCAGCGGCTGACCATCAGCAGGCGGCGATGGACCAGCAGCAGGCAGCAGCAGCCGGGAGGGCCGGCGGCGGCGGCAGGCAGCGGCAGCCCGACGGGGCGGCGATGGGAGGCACCAGGGAGATCAGGGACACGGCGGGGAGATCAGGGACGCGGTGGCGGCGCAGGCGAGAGGAGGGTGGGAGCTAGGGCAGGCAAGTGAAGTCGGGATGGGATCTCTTCGGGCTTTGCTGCATGCGCGGGTGCATAGGCTGCATGCGCGGGTGCGCCCCGTTGCATCGCTACGGCTTGGCTCGGGGGAAACGATGGATTTGGGCGTTTCTGTCGGTGCAGCATTTTGAGCCTCTTTTGCATGAGCGGATGTGAGCCTGGAATCCATGCAAGCAACCAAACAACTTAAAAGTAACCTGAAAGTTGCACGAGCAGGTGCGATCCCGTTTCACCCAAACAATCAAACACATCATAAATGAATGATGTGCACTAGACTTTTTTTAAAGCCTTTCCATTTCTCTCTCACAGAGAAAGGAAACTTCCCATTTCTAAATTGCAGCACTGTTTCACCTTCGATTCGATTCCGCGCCTCTCCTTTTTCCCGATCCGTACCCAAACCCTAACCCTCTAAAACCCCGCATCTCCGATGGCCGCCGCCTCGCCGCCGCCCTCCCCGCCCCATCCGAAGCGCCCCAAGATGTCCTCCTCCTCCGACCCCGAGACGGAGCACACGTCGCCTTCCGCCGCCGGCGCCGACCCCGGGCAGCCTCGCCGCCGCTACAAGCGCCGCAAGGTGGCCATCCTTCTCGGCTACTGCGGCGCGGGGTACCAGGGCATGCAGAAGAATCCGGGCGCGCGCACCATCGAAGGCGACCTCGAGGAGGCGCTCTACCAAGCGGGCGCCGTGCCCGAAGCTGACCGCGCCTCGCCCCGCCGCTACGAGTGGGCACGCGCGGCGCGCACCGACAAGGGCGTGAGCGCCGCTGCGCAGGTTGTCTCCGGCCGCTTCTACGTCGACCCGCCGGGGTTCGTTGACCGCCTGAACGCCCAACTTGCCCCCCAGATCCACGCTTTTGGCTACGTCCGCGTCACCAATTCGTTCAGCGCTAAGAAGTTCTGCGACCGCCGGAGGTATGTGTACCTGCTGCCCGTGTTGGCGCTCGACCCCAGCGCCCACCCCGACCGCGAGGCCGTCATGGCGAGCGTGGGGAGTGGGAACCAACTTGCGAAGTGTGTGGAATGCTCGGAGAGAGGCAGGAAAGTGCCTGATATTATGGGCCGGGAGGGGAAGGTGCCCAACCCTGAGGAGGAGACGGTTCTTGATACTTCCAGGGAGGAAACTGTGGCCATTCTTGGAGAATTAGGATCAAACGGGAATGCAAAATTTGCTCCTGTAAGCTCTTGTGGTGCTACTGGGACTTGCCATGGGGAGACTGGGTTGGGAGGTGATGTAATGATTGATATACCGAGCTCTGGTATTGGAACAGAAGCTCAAAATGCTGAACTGGGATCAAATGGTGCAGAAAAATGTGAGATTGAACCTGCAGGTGGTACTTTGCATTCTGATGCTGTACCAGCCAGCTCCAGTGAGACTTTCTGTTCCAATCTGACTGTAGGTTCAGTTGACGTTGCTGCTTCAGTTGTAGCTGAAAAGGAGCATAATTTTGAGCCTGCGGTTAGTGAAGAGGAGAAAAGGCAAGCTATGGATATTGAGAAGGACAATGGAGAAGAAATGCCCCTGCCAAAAAACACATTTTCTTACACTGATGAAGTTAAAGAGAAGTTCAATAGGATTCTCAAGTATTATGTTGGAACCCACAATTTCCACAACTTCACCACAAGAACTAAGGCTGAGGATCCTGCAGCCAAGAGGTTCATCATTTCCTTCACTGCTGATCGTGTTGTTAGCCTGGATGGGATCGATTTTGTCAGATGTGAGGTTGTAGGGCAGAGTTTCATGCTTCATCAGATCCGGAAGATGGTTGGCCTTGCTGTAGCAGTGATGAGGCACTGTGCACCCGAGTCAATCTATGATGTAGCCTTTCGCAAGTAAAGTTCTTAACTTCTTATAAGCTGATATAAAGTTCTTAACTTCTTATAAGCTGATATAACTTGTGACACAATCTATACATTTTATATTCGCATGCTAACTGATGGCTTCTACAGGGATGTTAAACTTAATGTGCCTACTGCACCTGAGGTTGGACTGCACCTAGACGAATGCATGTTCACCTCATATAACGCAAAATGGAAAGATTCTCATGAGGCAGTTTCAATGGAACCTTATGCTGAGGAGGCTGAAGAGTTCAAGATCAAGTACATTTTCCCTCATATTGCTGCAATGGAACACAAGGAGGGAGCTGTAGCTCTCTGGTTGCACTCATTGAACAGCAGGAATTATCCAGATTTCCGCTACATGGAGACTGCTGGATCTGAGGCAGGGGTTGGGGCTAGAGTGGAGGATAAGGAAGAAGCGCAAATGTCAAGTGATAATATAAGCGAGTAATTTCTTCCAGAGGAACATGTAAGGCTGATGGATATTTCTGATCGTTGTATGTATTATCCGGAGAGAGGCTTGAAACATTGCTTATGGAATAAAGACTGGAGAGTAAAGGTTACTTCTTTTGTCCTATGAAGCACATGCATCAGGAGCATGTTTATCTGCTTAAGTGCTTCCTTAAGGCAAACCTGCTAGGACGAGATCAATTTTTGCAGATTAGAATATTTAAGTTGATTGATTTAATATGTGTAACTTCGTTACTCCCAGACAGTTTTGTGACAAATTATGCCACCTGACAAATACTTTGCTGAAACTATTATGGAGTTCAGTAGCTTCTACAGGTTTGCTGAAACTAATTGTATCTTCAATTTTCATTGAAACTTTTATGGAATTCAATTTTCAATGTAAGAGATCCATAGTTCAATGAAAATTGAAAAGATTGAGTATTATATTCTATGGCTTGGACCTGAAATTTGTTGGTTCCGATCTTTTCAATTTTCATTCTAGTCGTAACTTTTCTTTGTATGTAATCGTATCGCGTGCATTTGTTGTGGCAAGCTACAAGCTGGTTCAGGCTCATATCATTGATAGGATAATTGTTATTTGGTTGGTGTTACTTTACAGTTCTGTATTTTAGTCGTAGATCTAAAATGCTAGTCCAGTTATGAGCTATCTACAGATAAATGTCTGCTAATATTCTTGTATGCCTGTGAAGGGACCCCCAATATGATTTGCGATCTAGATTGTTTAGTCACGCTTCCGCCTTCTACATGCATTGCTTTTTTGGTTAAGGATTGGAAGCCCTTCCCCAACTTGGCCACTGGTTCCCACACTTGTGTCCTGATTGCTGGTATGCAGGGCCCATGCTGTATGACTAGTGAGCGTCAAATACAGCAGGATGCTGGATGGCCCATTGCTAATATGTTGGATACTCTACTGTTTTGCCGAAGAGCAGCCTCTGTTGGTGAAACGATGATGTCGAAAGACTCTTCTATCTAGTGTTCTTTGAAATTTGTTAAGTGCTGGTCATACGGTTGCATTTCTCACTGAGATAATTGTATGGTGTTAAATTAAGCTGTTATGTATGAGTTTTGAAATTTTAGTTGTTCCGTTCACATTTACAAAATTTAAATGTTGGAACTATAAGTTGAAACATCAATATTACGATTTAACGTGGTGGTATTTATTTTGGTTCGTTGTTAATTGAGCTTGGATTCATCTTTGGTCCATTAAGTTCGATCTTGCACGCATCACAAATTTGCAAAAATAAAAAGATCACTTGCGTAACATCGTCTACAAGGTGGTTACGGTATGTCAGTTACTGCTGCATTTCATTTCGAGTCAACAGACTAATTTCGTTCTGAAATTTCTTGCCCCACTGCTGTTGATTGCATATCACACACTTCTTGCTTTGAACGCAAAATTTCAGGTAGTTTATGAAGAAGTGTTAGGATGTTGGTATGCTGTCAGTTGCTTCCGCATTTCTGAACAAGACTAATTTCGCTCTGGAATTTCTAGTCCCGCTGGTTTTGATTGCACGTAACACACTTCTTGCTTTGAACACAATTTGGTTAGGCAAATATGAATTGTCCATTCCTGGACATACTTGTGCTATCAGAAGCTCCAAAATTCAGAGAGTCCATTGAGGTAGTATTAGGATGTTAGAGCAACTCCAGCCCATTCCTTAAAATTAGTTCCCTATATCTTCATATAGAGAAGCACCCTAAAAGATTCCTTCCCTATTTTGCTGCGCGCTCCAACCCGTTCTCTAAATCTCATTCCCTATATCTCACTTCCCTATATTTTTATTAATATCCTCTCAAAATCTCTCAAATTCCACTAACAAAAATCTCCTATATTTTTATTAATATTCTCTCAAAATCTCTCAAATTCCACTAACAAAAATCTCTCAAAGTATCTGAAATTCCACTAACAAAAATCCCCAATCCTTCCTCCCCAATCTCCCTCTCTCTCCAGCCCGTCCCCATTCTTCCTCTCCACCGGCCACTCCCATCGTCTTCAACCTCCATCTCCCCCCCACCGAGTGCCACGCCGACCTCCAGCTACCTTGCTCCTCCTCGCCGCCTTCCCCTGCTCCTCGTCCGGCTCCCCTGCTCCTCCTCCTCGATGCGTTCCCCGTCCACCCCACTACCGAGCTGCACGCCACCGAGTGCCACGCTGTTGAGCGGCATGCCGCCGCCTTCCCCGCTGCCGAGCTCCACCACGTCGTCCTTCTCCCCGTGCGGCCTCCCCTTGTCTCCTCCCGAGTCCCCATCCGCCCTACCACTGAGCCCCCGGTCCTCGTCCCCGTCCCGCCCCGGTCGAACCCCCCATCTCCACCTCGTCTGGCCCGACAAGCGGCGGGGATGCAAGCGGCGGTGGCCGTAGGACCAAGGCAGCGGCGACGGCGCGAGCAACGAATCGACGGCGGCGCGACCATGGCAGTGGCGATGGCCCAAGGAATGAAGCGGCGGCGGCGGCGGGAGGCACAGGAGCGCGGGTTGGGCCAAGGTACGTACCCCGGATGGAGATTTCCGGGGGGCGCGGGGGTGGCGAGGGGGACGGCAGTTGCTCGATGCCGACGCCTCTCCCTTCTGTGACTGCCGAGCGATGGGGACGAGATGCCGATGCTGCGCATTTGCCGATTGCCTTGCCGAACGGGTTGGAGAGGGTTTTTGGGCGAAAATCGAATATGCCGATAGGGAACCGTTTGCCGAAAGGGTTAGTATGTTACTATGGTCATACTAACCTTGCACGTCTTCTGGCTTGTGTCTGCAGTTCATTTTCAAGAGCAATGCTCCTGTTTTTTCATTAAGGTGCCTGCTCTTGTTCTGTTGGGTAAATATGATATCTTCACTTTCTTACTCTGTTTTCCATTGTGTAGTTAAGATCAAGTAGGTACCTCGGTTGATAATTTCATTTCAGTTGTTTTACACTTTCAGCCTGTATAGACAGACGTTCTCTGTTGTGCCCTTGTGCTTTAGGTATAGAACGGGACGACTGGATAAGTTTATCTTAATTCTGTCCAAGTTGCAGGTAAGACATATCCGAGCCCACAAAGCATTTCAAATTTCCTATTTGTTTATGACTACTCTCTCTTTTACTTCCACAGTTCCACCAATATTAATTTGTACAGATTTTCAGTTTACAAACAAAGACCAAGAGGCCTGGTAAACTACAACTGGAGCATAGCTAGCTAAGAGCGAGGCGGCGCCGGGGGCAGAGGCCGAGGCGAGCGCTGGGTGCCGGCGACTAGGAGATGCACCGCAGCGAGTGCAGGGACGCCGAGGTGTCCATGGACGCGGCGTCGAACATGCAGCGGCCGTCGGTGGCCTCGATGCCGTAGTCCATGAGCGGGCGGCGCTCGAGCTCTTCGTCGTGCCGGCGCGCGCACTCCGGGACCTCCAGCTCCCCCTTGTGCAAGTGCGTCCATAGGTACTCGAGCCTGCTCATGTACCTCAACTTCTCGTACAACCTGCAAGATCAAAATTTGATTCCAGTGCCCAACGTCGAATCGAATCACAGCTGAGCAGGACAACAGTATGATGATGTATCATACCCGGAGCTGAAGAGGAAGCGCCCGAAGGTGGCGAAGAAGAGCCGGGCCTGGAGGCCGGGGTGCACGAAGTAGACGGCGCGGAGCCTCTCCTTGGCCATGGCCGGCAGGGACTCGTACGCCGCGCGGATCGCGCCCAGACCGGGGAAGTTTACGCCGCGGTCGACGAGGGAGTGCATGTACACCACCACGAACTCCCGCTCCCCGACCTCCGGGAGCACCTGCTTCCGCAGGTAACCCTTCAGCGCCTCCTCCGCCCGCCCGCCAAGCGCGCGTGCTGCACGTCGAGAGAAGAGCCCGTCAGTTCCACAGACTAAACCATCGGGTCAGGTTTGCGCAGACAAATCTGATCCAAAAAGGCGGGTAAGCAAACTTACCGGGGAAGTAATTGCCGACGATCCTGACGATGGCGCGGCCCCTCTTGTCACTGCCCTGCAGGGTGATCGCCCGGCTGCGCTCCAGCAGCAGCTCCGGCTCGGTCGTGACGGCATCCGCAAGGGTACCCACCATGCTGTCTTGTGTCGTGTGATGGCGAGTTTAGTGGGGGTTAAGCGGGGGAGGTTGGAAGGGGGGCGTTTAAATGGTGATCCGATCCAAGGGGGCGGACGTGGGACGTTGGCGCGGCGCGGCGGGGCGCGGGGGTGCGCCGGTGCGGTGGGCTGGTTCCTGGGCCGTCGGGGATGGGCGCGAGCGGTGGACGGGGTGCAGGGGATGAGGTCCGCGGGATCCCGGGAGAATATGCGGGGCATATTTCGGTTGGGGGATGGAGTGGATTGGAGCGGCGCTGGGGAGGCGGGCCACGTCCCCGGCGTTTTCTGTGTGCCTGTTTCGGCCTTCGCGACCCGTTGGAAGGAAATCGGGAACCCGGTCGCGTGCTACCCGGTCCCTCCTGTGCCTGGGTTCACCGGTCGGTTTGCTTTTGTTAGATTAGAGTTTGTTACTCTACTGTAGACCTGACAGAGAAAACCGTGTGAAGCTCCGGAGTGGATCATGTGTAGCTCGATACTTCGACCTTCTGAATCACTAGTTTCTTTTTTTGATGAAAATCATAGTCAAGTGAACGCGCCATGTTGCGTTGCTAATTTACAATCTACTCGAGTCGCAGGGTAGTAAGCAGAAGTAGCTTATACTGTCTATTGTATGCAAATTAAGCCTGACTTGCTATACGGAAGTGATAAAGTAATTTCATGAGATACGTGGTACGTTTTCCGTATATGTACGTGTCGCAAAGAAAAACAGCAGTACTTGTTCTCGGGCACCTGTAATTTGTGGGCGACCGTGTCCACGGTCAATTTCCGATAGCTACAGTAAAGCTGTCGGAAATTATCAGATTTCTACTTTAACACAGTCAGATTTCTACTTACAGGTTTCAACTACAACATAACTAACTTTCAACTTACGAAATTCCAGCTTTCAACTGCTGACAGGGGGTACTGTAGCGGTACTGTAGCGGTCGGAATTGACCGCTCCCTGGGAGCGGTCGACCGTGGAGTATAATTTGTGCATGTTCTCTGACCAGCTTTCTTGGGCAGCGTAGTACGTTCTCTAAACCGGGCCAAGCAGGCTCCTTATAAGACAAGCTATGCTCCTATTATGGGCCTGGCTCAAATATACATAGTAGTCACGACCTTTCACAACAACGACGAGATCCAACAAAAAGTTTGGGCCTCACCCGAACAACCTTGTTTTGAAAGAAGAAAAATCACAGGCCGCTGAGTGGTCCGAAAGAAATTCGCTTCGAGAGAATTACAATGAGGGTAGGCTTCGGGAATCTGTAATCACAAGAGGTCTAAGCTGTGGCCTCTAACCATTCCATCCTCAGGCAGGCCTCCTCAGTCATCGGAACCTCTCATTACACCATTTGCCAAACGCCGCTGCCTGTCTCTTAACTTATGAGAAAACAAGAGTTTGAGCTTTTTCTTATTCTGTGTGATGTAGGACCGAGCATAACGTGACTGGGCCATTGGCGCCTCTCCGGTCCACCACACATACGCAGCACATCATCACCTTTCATACGTAGAGATTTGGAGGAACGAGAAGCTCCCGTGGTTTCGATCGAAGACTCTTGAAGAAGAGACGACAGAAGACACGGCAACTGTCGTAATGATCGAGCCTCGTCCGTGCTATAGTATCCGATCGGAACTTTAACGACTTTAAAATATACTCGCTCAATTCAAACCAGATACGCCTAGGGTCAAAGCAGCACGCAGGAATGAATGCGGCCCCTGCAAACGGGCGGAGCGCGTCGCACCGCAATGATCGATGGATGGATGCGCTCCATCGGCGCGCGCGTTGGACCTGCGACGCCGCATGCAGCAGCGGCACGCACGCGTCAGTATCGGGCAGTGCCCGGCTGCAGGTGCAGGGGCAGGGGCATCCGCGCGCACCGGCATGCACCGGCGCATGATTACACGGAGGACGCGACGCACGCACCTCGCCGCTGGGATATCAGTATATGCGATCGACGTGATGGGCCTTCCCCTTCCCTCTCTCCCCGAAATGATGGATATCGCATATATGCCGTACTGCCCTCACGTTGCCATGAACGCTAAGGGCAAATCTTTTGCACACCGGAGGAGACGAGACGAGAACCACTTTCCGTTCATGGTTTCATTACTGCACGCCTGCCTTTCTGAGCTCGTGGCAGAGTTTTAGCTGGAGTGCTATACACTGGCAGCCATTTCGCTGCAGCGCTTTGGTGCGGAGAACTACTAGCTCTCGACTGTCGTGTTCCTTTTTCGCTGATTGGTATACTAAAGTTTTCCTATACGTACGTACTTTGTGCCAGTGTAAAAGCGATCGATCAAGCACCAGCGTGTAGGAGCATGCGTGTATTATTGGGTTTGCTGGTGTATAACCGGAAGGTAAGCGATCTACCACTAACAGCTCTGGTAGCCCCAGGAGAAGATAACCTTTTTGGCTTTTTCTGGAGGGATCTTTTACTTTTCAATATTTGTGAGGACTGATGAGAGTGTGCAAGGGCGTTCAGCAATCGTGAGTGACGCGATTAATCTACAGAAACATACTGAAATTAAACTTGCAAAATTTAGGTTTGGATTGGACTAGTGGAGTCGACGAGTGAAACAGCACCGACATATGCATATATCCTGGCTACGTTATGAGTTATGACGTTACGTACTTGGGGTTCAAAATTCTGCTGCAGTTTTGGTTTAACCTGTACGGAGTACTCTACTTGAAAGCAGGCAGGCATTAACTCGGTGTATCATCGATCATTCAAGAAGAAAACTTGGTGTGATGTGTCGGTGGGTAGACTCCCCAATCTACGGAAGAACACGTTAAATTCTGATCTCATCTCATGTGGCAGTGGTGGGGGTGGATGGAGTTGATGATAGGTTGGTGAGATGGATCTGGAGCAAATTCAATGCAAATTTCAATCGCCATGCATGAAGCATATATGCACATAGCCTGCACGGGGTTGCTGGATTAGTCAGATTTACTATTCTGACTTCAGCAAGGATCCGACGGTAGAGAGAGAAGACAGTGACATTGGCCTGGAGAAGGAATTTATGACCCATTTGGGTGGGCCTGGGAACATCATCAGTGACGGTACATCAGGGAACAAAAGGGAAGAATTTGGAGCAGCCTCGGCTTGCTGCCGTGCCCACATCCAGCAGCCAGCTAGCTACCCCATCCTTTTGGTGCTTCCCTTCTCTCTCTCTGCTGCTGC
Source organism: Stipa capillata (assembly GCA_019208055.1). Taxonomy (NCBI): domain Eukaryota; kingdom Viridiplantae; phylum Streptophyta; class Magnoliopsida; order Poales; family Poaceae; genus Stipa; species Stipa capillata. The sequence continues at coordinate 257,500 of JAGXJF010000632.1, forward strand.
TACTCCATCATCGTTAGCTTGCCCTTCTCGCTCGTCATCAAGGCTGTGAAGTAGTGCATCCACTGTTGTATCGGCATCCTAAAAAGCGGCTTCTCTAACCCTCTAGCTCTCTCCATCCCTCCAAATATTCTTTCTTTTGGCCTGTTATGGGCCTCCTCCCTCGCCACCGGTAGCCGACATGCTCGCCAACAGTGAGAGGGGTGAGGCCCCACCAGCCGACATGCTCGTCAGCAGTGAGAGGGGTGGGAGGGGCCCCACCCATTGCTACCTATACGAAAGTAGCTAGGTTAGATGTAGAATAGTAGCCTTTAGTCCCTTCTCTTTGCTGTGTCCCCTCCCCCACCGATGTCCGTCCCTTGCCAGATCCTTGACATCCCAAGACTAGTGCTCTCGCTTCTGGTGGTATAGCTCGGTAGTGGCTTCGACGCAACGCTATTTTCGTGTATAAAGGGTGCCCCTCTCTCATCCTCATCTATGGCGGTGGCTTCAGATGTGCCCGATGTTGGAGAACAAGGTGAGCTCGACCCCTTTCAAATAATCGGGCCAAAGTGAATTTGGCATCGGTTGTCTTTATCTTTCTTCTACCCCTGCTTCCTCTGGATGGTGTCCAAGCTCGAAGACACTACCAGCTCCCGCGGTAGTCACCGGGATTATGGGCCTTTAAATCACATGTTTCGGCGGCCTTTGGTCATTCCAATGGACGACTCGCAGGCGCCTCACCATAGTCAATCTCATGGAAACCTTCCCCAACCTCCAAGATGCGGAGGCCCTTTCCTCACATTGTCCATGGTGGAAGCCGACAACCTGGTTGCTATGTGCTCTCGCGGACATCAATGGCGTGCAGGAGGTCAGCCAGCGGCGACCCCCTCCCCTCCAGCATTGTTGAGCCATTAGAAGGACCCAATTGCTTTTCTTCTTTCACATTTAGGTCTTAAATGCAAATTTTAGAAGTGTGCTTATAAATTTTATTTTTTCCTTTGTACTCTGTTGTATCAGTTGTGATGTAACAACACCTCCAGTGTAATTCAGAACACACGGGAACCGATGGCTTTCCTTAAAAAAAAAGCGGCTATGATGCGGTTCTACCGTTGCGGCATATTCATGTTCTTCGTACTGCGTGCTACTGCCCAGTGTAGATGGCCAATGCATGGAACCCAAAATCAGAATGTGTTAGTGCAAGAACAGTTCATTCGAATATAAAAAACTTAGGAGCACAAAACGTACTTTCAAAGTAAGGCCACGTACATTTTGAACAAACGAGAAACATTGGAATCTTTGAGGATTCAAGTTTTGTGGGAAAAATTCCACGTAGGCGATTAGATTTGGAATGGCTAGCAAAGATTACTATATGCTCCCATATCAATTTTGGAGAGAAACAAGCATGAGGTCTTATCTCATGTTTTCTTCCCTCCAACTTTAGTTTTCCTGTGTGACATCTAAATGACACTTTTGAAATGTTCATCGCATATCATTCAAGCCGCATGTTCAAAGTTTCTCTACGTTTTAGTTCCTGCTGAAATACAGGAGCATTACACCATAATTCTTGCACTTCTATTTCAGTATCTTTCAATTATTGAGCCCCAGAAGGGGTCTAAATATTTCCACAATTCGCCGCTTTTTCTGATTTTTCTCTAAAACCATAGGAATAGGGAGTTCTTACCACCTTTTCTTATTTGCCTCTAAAAGTACAGGAATAAGGAGAAACTATGGAGGAATAGAATGAGCCATCCATTCCAAACATTCCATTTGGAACACATGAATTCATAAACATGATGTTAATCTGCAGGAAGGAGTGTCACATCGTTTAGATTCCCACTGGATTTGGAAACGTGAGAAACCTTCAAAAGAATTCAAGATATAAAGGGGGAAAATATGAGATAATAAATCCTGTTTTTTAATAAAAAATTTTCTCATGGAGCAACCTACTCGGTAGGAATTTCGTAACTAAAGGTCTGTGTCAAAACTTAGATATGCAAGCACGAGATTTCCTACTTCCAGGTATAGAAACATTAACACTAAGGGGCATTCTTTGTTTCAATGGCTTTCTATAAATTTTTCCTATGGAGTTCGCTTCTCCAAATAGTCCTCTGTTTTCCGTTGTTCAAAGACCTCAAGGTAAAAGAAAAAGTCCCCCATCCCCCCCTCTTAGTATTTCTTTGATCCAAACATGATTGAATAATTTAAGGCATATCCAGTATGTCATGTGCTTGAGAAAGCATATCTGTTTCACGGATATAGATTCGATGTTAGATTTTTCATCGGTACAATTGTTTTGAGAGCGCCTGCACCATTATTATGTGAGGAGAACTTGTATTGTGCCAAGTGACACCACCTGCTTCACCACCCTCCTGCAAAAAAAATAAAAAAAATCAAACTGTTGAAATAAGCAAATGCCGGACAAAGAAGTTCAAAATTTTGACTTGGGTCAGATTAAAATTAAAAAAACTCTATGAGCACTCAGAAAATCAAAAATTGGAAAACAACTGGAAAATAAAATTAAAATGGAAAAGGATGTTTCTGCCGCAGTTAGCGACGAGGCAGGTTTGTCAGCCCACAAATATATGTTAGAATTTTACTTACATGGCATCCGCATAGTAAAAAACCACTGAGTCAACAAACTAAGAAGGGGAGCAAGCGGCTGACTAGTCGGCCCCACTATCATGTGAAAAAAGTGCTCTTTTTAATTCTATAGTGCTAATTTGAATGCCCTATTAAGTGAAAGGTTAGTAAATTTGCCCCCTTGAATGCCACGTCATCCAAAACTTTTGTGATTTCGGGCTACGGGGTATGTCAACCCGTATAAATGGGTTGGTTTATAACTGTAAAATGCATGATTTTGGAGTAGGACGGATTATATTTTTCTCCTTTTTTATTCATAGTAGGGCTTATATTAGTTAAAGTTGAAAAAGAATAGCACGCATCAAGAACACATAACGCGGAGCACAATTTATTTCCTTTTCACATGAAACTGAACTAGTGGAGCTCAATCGGACAGCATATGCATTTAAGAGAGGCCTATTTACTGATGAATCGGCTTAGATTTTTGTTTTCTTCTCTTTTTTCGGGTAAGTGCAGCCTCAGATTAAACGGGTGTGATCAAGGGACGCGGCTTCGGTGACTTGCCTCTCTCAAGTCACCGAGCGACTTAGCCCCCATATCCAACGGTCCATATGTGATCCAACGGTCTAGATTTCTTCTCTGATTTTTTTAAATCACGTATAAGTTTCAAAAAAATCTAAAAAAATTCATACCGGTTTATAATGGAATGAAGTATACACTGGTAAATTTTCATAAAATAATATGCCCATTTGTGACCTGTGTAAAAAAACAAATATATACACTGTTCACCCATGCGTACTGTTCACTGTGTTCTCTTCTTTTTTTTTCACAGGTCACAAATAGGCATATTATTTTACGAAAATTTACCAGTGTATACTTCATTCCATTGTAAACCAGTATGAATTTTTTCAGTTTTTTTGAAGCTTTTATGTGATTTAAAAAAATCGGGAGAGAAATCTGGACCGTTGGATCTGAGATGGACCGTTGGATATGGGGGCTAAGTCGCTCGGTGACTTGACAGAGGCAAGTCACCGAAGCCGCGTCCGTGATCAAGACATACGACCGGGCAACGACCAGCTTTTGGTAAGATAAAATGCACGAAAACGCTCGCAAGTTTGCACTCGCTGCGTGGATTTGTTTTGTTGGTAGGGAAGCCATGAGCTATGAGTGATGGATCTCTTGGTATTATCTGAATATTTGCAAAAGGAAGGAAAGAAAAAGAGAAGCAATTATGCGGCGATAGCATCAACGTCAATCTATTTTTAATCCACGGAGATCACGTTGGATACATCGAAACTCCCTACAACCCTAAAAAGATCACTTCTGCACCCACCCTCCTCAATCACTCGCCTCAATCTGGATCCTGCCAAAGCCTACGGGGCTACACCCACCAGCATGACTTTCTGGCCGTGACTGCCCCACAGCCCCCCAACTCACGCAGTGATAGTGTGATACCACAGGACGGCCCAACATAATTCTACCGGTACTTGTATTTTATTACTGAACTCTTGCTCCCAAAAGAACCATGATTTTTTACCTCCTTTTGGCTGTAGAATCAAGGTGGAGAAGGAGGGAGTGCAGAATAGGCCCAATAATCTGTAGCTACGTCGTACTAGTTTAATTTGTAGGGGTTGCAGGGTAAGATCAGATCAGATCAGATCAGATTTATTACTACTAGTACTAGGCATGCTTGGGGCTCTCATCTGATCATCTCACATGTAATCCCTCAGATCTCCAACAGGCAACAGCGCACACAAACGCAGAGATCAAGAAGCACAATCCCATCCATCCGATCTGCCCATCCCCCAACACCCCCAGAATCCCCTCGCAAGCCACAACCCTAGCCCACTGTAGTCTCTATAAATAGCACGCTCTGTAAAGGCCACTTCCTCATTACAGTGAGAGTAGTACACTCCAGTGAGTAGACATGGATGCACAGCTCGGAGAAGCTAGTACTAGTCATGTGGGTTTATCAAAGGGGCGCTTACTGAGAGTTCTTTGGCATTCTGTCCACCTCCTTGCGAATCTTGCAGGAAATCTGAAATCTGTTGAGCTTGCGGACAGCTTGGAGGTGGGCATACTGCCAATGGAGCTGTGTAGGCCTCCCTTTGTAAAACACATATGGCACAAATCAAAGTAGCTTGTTGCCGGATTTGATGATGATCTTTGTGAAACCCTAAGCTCGATTGTTGGCTTTTGAGTTGAGTTTCCTTTTTTTGGCTTTGTGAGGTGTGGATGGCAACTCTTGTTTTCTTGCCTGATGTTATGGTTCATCATGGTGTGCTTTTGGGGAAAAATTTAGGGCAAATTAGCTGCTTATGGCAGTTCTTGGTCTGTTATTTTACCATCTTAACTGAAGTCTTATTCCTTAAGCCCCCCCATGCTGGGGAAGAAAGATGGGGTTTCTTTTCTCCAGCATGGCCTTCTTTTGGATCCGTCTTTTCTCGCTTATTCCCTAGCGGCCAAGTTCTTGAAAAGTCTAACCTTTTCTTTTGCAGGCCTGTTCTTTATGCTTTAATTGCAGTCATCTCCAACGTCTCAGCATGTGACAGTGAGAAGCTCTGTAAGTGATCAAACTTCGCTATGATTGCTTCCGATTTGGTGTGTTGGTTATAATCACAATGCCCTCGTCGAGCATAAGAATACAGTATTATACTACTACTCCAGTATGTTTCACTTCGGTTCTCTCTCCTTGGTTAGGGTTTTAGTGACGGTAATGATGAGATGTGGTTTTCTTTTTCTGTGCCTTATCATTTCCTCCTCTGAGCATCTGCTTCTTTACCATTATTATTTTGCTTGTTCCAATTTTGGTGTAAATGCATTAACACAATTGCAGATGGAAGAACTTTCATGCGCTTCATGATTTCAGTCGCAGACTCCTGGGTACAGCTGTCTGTCCGTGGAATTTTATTTGTATTTGTTTTTTGATAGGTCAAATATGGGTATGACTGTATGCTATGTTACTAGTAGTATGGCAGAACATAACATAACCTGAACCCTCATCCATCTCTTTATGTACCTTTACCCAATAGGAATTATCATTACCAGCTTGGAAAATACAATGTAACTTGGTTTCTTGATGTATGAGTTAGCATGGTATATTAGTGTTTGAGTGGTGATGATTAATCGAGTTGATCGCATGTCTGACGAATTATACTACCTCGTTGAAGAGATAACTGGAAAGAACAGATCTCATCATCACCATTGTATATATGCACTGCTGCAGTGATTATTTGATCATATACTTCTACGAGGGAGCAGTTTGATCATGACTGACAATCTTTGCTTTAGTCCATCTAAGGATCAACTTGGATTTCTATCTTCTGGATGTCATGACATTTTTGTTCTATGTTGTTTGTGGTCTATGTTACTCAATATCATTAATTTTTTTATATGGGGTTTAATTAAAGTGATACTTACATTCTATGTTCACCTCTTCAAGAAACAACAAAGAGGGACGTCAAAACCACGTGCGTAAGCTCTTTGATTTACGTGCATACGAGTTATAAGTAAATGAATAATTTGTGTCAGAAATTTGCCCTCCTGTGATTGAATTTTCGCTCGTACAGAGTGCAGTTGCATGATGCTCCAGCTGTTTCCCTATGTTGTTAATCTGATTTAGCACCCTTATCTTGTGTGCTTCTTAATTTGTGTGCTGTGTCAATGTGCTATGTAGTTTTCTTTCAATCAAACAAGGAACCTATGCCATTATATAGATCTGAAAATGAAATTTGTTCCGTGATTGGTAACCTTTTTCTTTGGTAGATCAGGTTAGTGACCTGATTGTAAGTATACTTTGTTATACGGTCAATAGATCGTCTCTGCAACATTGGGCAGGTCTTCAGCCGCTGCCGCTGCAACAGGCGATCGAAGATGGGGCCGATTATCTTTCTCAACAGGCGCTGAGGGTCACTCGTCTGCAGCGTCAGGTGTCAAAGTTCTCCCCAGACGATTGATGGTGCCTCGGTGGATGATGTCTAGTGCCAGCTGCGGTTGCGTTGGACGATCTTTTGGGGTTGCTGATGTTTTGAAGATGATCTTTGTGTGCTTATTATCTTCTGGATGGTTGGCTTGTGTGACGTCTTGAGTAGTTTGTACGAATGTAAAGTGGCTGTAGGATGCTATCAGGTTTTTGTCTCATAATGTCGCTTCGAAACGGGGTTGGCATAATGGATTTTCTAATAGTGCATCGAACTCTATTCTCGTTTTTTTTTGAAGTGCTTACCGTAATGAAAGTAACGGAAAATGGTGTATCCCAGTTAAAGAAAAAAGATTGTCAGTATTCTATGCACCTTACTCTGAAACCGGAACATGGTAATTTTTCACGATTCGTATGGATGGAAACTGAACTATATATTTCGTGTGTAAGTCCTTCCTTCGTGGGGATATATACGCATTGATGAACTCACGCTGTGAATGAATAGTCAGTTCAGTTTGCTTCTAATTAAGCTCACACATACATTTCCTGTGATGGTCCAGCTTATGAACTGAGAAGAGTTTGCTCATTTCCATACCTACTTCTCAGTTCCTTTCATGTTGTCAGTTTCTCCAATAGTATCTGTCATGCTATCAGTTTCTGTAATAGCTTAGTGTACGTGGCAGCCGTGCTGTATTCTCACCATGAGTCGCAAGTTCCTATTGTTAGGGTTTGCACGTCAAGGATGGTTACAGAGGTTGCTAGTATCGTGTTCAGATATTTATCGCACCTAATTAAACCTGTTTAGTTGAAAAGAATAACACTGGAGTGAGATCCTTGTACATGTTCCATTGGAGACGAGCTGACAGGATTATGAAATTTGACGCGGTGCAGCTAGACCATAGGAGCAACATGGTCAACTAAACAAGAGTGCAAGTGATTACAAAAATTCTTATGTTTATGTGCTTTGTATATAGCTGAGATTTAGGAAATACTACTGCAGTATAAAGTGACACAAGGAGAGATGTGCTGCGATCTATCTATGTTCTTTCATGTCAAGCTATCATGCAGAGAATAGGGTGATGAGGGCACGATGGGAATCAAATCATGACGGACACGGGCAAGATTGAACAGCTGCACTACTAATAATGAAAGACTGACACCAAAGACCAAAAGGTGTATAGAGTCAATGAAAGAGAGCTTGTGCAGCTACAGGGTCCTCACTTTACATGTTTTTGTTAGGGTCGCAGCCTAACACTCTTCTGCAGCCTGTCTCTCTCTCTCTCTCCCTCCCCCCTCCCCAAATTTATAACGTGAAAGAAACTCAAGCTAGCATTATATGCCCAAAGAACAAAACCAAAGGAGATGCAAACTGACGGAGAAAGAAAGCAATATCCAGCGCTCTAGCTAGCTCTTAGCTCCCTGCTGCAGCTCAATATACGCTTTGCATAGCAGCACAAGGCAAGGGTCGATTCATATCATACCAAAAGATCCCTTGGATGCTTACCGGGAGATTTTCTGCCCAAACAAGGCAACCCGCCGGAGCACGAGGGGGTGGAGCGTACTGTGGCGGCATCGATCGAGGAGACGAGGAGTGGCAGAGATCGATGTTATCCCAAAGATCTGGAGCCCCACGGTCTCGCATGCGCCATTATGCCGTTTACTCGATCTGCCGCTTCTTTTTGATCTCATCATCTGCAACTGTAGTTGCAGCTGCACTAGGTATAGCTAGCTACGGAGGGGAGAAGAGATTCTGGCCTGGCTGGGGATGTTTGTGCATGCCATGCAGTGGTGCTGGATTGGAACTTTTCGCGCTGAAAAAAGCCAACTAGCTTGTGGACTTTTGGGATGTTCTGGGCAGGCTTTGCTAGTGTTGACGTGCAATGGCAATAGCATGCTTCAGAGGTCGTATGGTTGTCCGTGTCTGGGTGCAACTTTTCTGATAGCCCAGTGTGTTCATGCTGCTTCCTTTTGTGACCACAAAACCGAAGGCGATCCGATAGAGAAAGCAAGGCTGAATTTACGTATCAGAAATCAAATAGGTTTGTAATATTGGGATTAAGTACCTATTAACAGTTTAGACTTCATTCATTATCTCCACTTGCTATTTAAATTTCTAGCTGTAAATTCGGGGTCCCTATGTTATTCCTCGTACTGCTTTACTAAACCCAGTGCAACATGCGAGGAGCCAAAGAATTTTAATATTTTTTTTGGATTAAACCCTTACATGTCTCTACAAAGTTGAAAAAAATATCCTTCTATCTATAACATACATGCTACTTTGTGTCTATAATATGTGGATCTAAAGACATATAAGGGTTTAAATTTTTTTCTGTAAGGACATATGAGATTTCGCCCCCTTTTTTTGCTTTAAAAAATTGAGTTAGCTGAGTGAAGCTCGAGAAAAGAAAAGAAATGCCTAGTCTTTTTCTCGGTTAACATAAATTTTCTTCAATCCCAATTGCTTCTCAAGCCACTAGATCTAGATTCACATACCCCGCCACAATATAGGGAAGATAAGGGAGGCATTTAACAAGAGAATATCTTGTGGTGTCGACAGTCCGTAGTTTCCTTAGAGTGTGCATGTCTCTTCGAGATAAAAAGCAGAAATCCACTGTTAATCCTGGTGTATAAATAAATCAGACATCATCAAGGTAACTTCACATTCATCCTAGCACCGGCTCAAGAGGAAGAACAAGGATAAAAGAGAAGGATAATACTCAAGTCAAACTTGAATCCCATGATCAAAGAAATCCAACAATGAGAAGATGAAGAGACCAACCCAAACCCATAGTCCATTATGGACCATGTACCAAGTCTTCTCTCCTCATACACCCATTATGGACCATGTACCAAGTCTTCTCTCCTCATACTCCTTGTCTATAGACCACTTATGACATTTCTACCCCTATCTCTCTCATCACACCAAGGCATGAGGGGTCTTTTGTCCCCCACTCTTGGCTTACAAAAAGCACCATATGAGTCATTGTAAGACACCTCTCATTTGAAGTATGAACTCTCACCTCTCATAGGTGTGGCCGACGTTCCTTGAGAGGTCTCTCTCATGTTTGAGCGCCCGTCCATAGGCGTGACAGAAGTCCCAAGTCCAAAGATGCTAGAGGATCTGAGGAACTAAAGTCATGCCCCTCAACAGGATTACACCTCCTCAAGGCCGAATCCGGTTCAAAAATAGCGCCATGTCAATTGTGTTAGTGTTCGAGATCCAGCACCGCGACCAGCGTACACATAATTTTACTTATTCAACGCTCTCGACAGCTTGTCCGTGCTTGATACACATCCCCTCTCTCTAAGTCATTTCTGACAATGACAATAGTGGCACCGTTCGTGGGGACTCGCTAAAAAGACACAAGTTGTGTCCCCTCCATCAACAGCTTGGCAAGTCAACGATCTTCCAAGCTTTTTGCGATGCCATGTTTTCGACTGAGAAAAAAAGTCATCGACGACAACACAAAGAAGTCCTGTACAAGCCATGCCGCCAAGAAGAAAAGTACTCAAGGTTCCGTCGAAGAACAGAGCCTTGCGATGGCAATCGTTGCAACTCCCGAAGAAACAAACGTGGCGAACCTAATCAATGTCATACCTGCCACCTAGGAAGATGCTAGAAGGCAGACGGGAGAAATCCCGCAGGTGTCCACAGAACTCGTTGTTAACTTAAGGGCTATGGTTAACACAAAAGCTCTTGACATCAATGCCCTCTGTGCATTGCTTGGGACCTCACAAGGGCGAGATGTTCGGCAAGCTCCTGCTTTACTACCTCCGCAGGCGAGAGGCGGCACATTGGCCCCTTCGCAACCGTCACCCTCGACCATCAAAATTGGGACCATTATTGAGCCTCTCGAGATGTAGAGCTTGCTCAAGGGGCTCCGCTAGGGTTTGATCCAACTTACTTCTTGCACTTCCCTTGGCCCGCACGGTCGTAATAAATGGGGCAGCATGGTTCTACCTCTTCAGAGCCCAAGCTTTCAGCGAAACTACCAACACACCTTCGAATATAGGAAGATCCTGAGTAAGGTAGTTCTTGAAGAGCCGCAATAAGCAGATGATTGCCATAAGGGGCAAGAGGTCAATGAAGGTCGCGAGAAGTAATACATGAATACCGCTAGCAAATTGCAAGTTCTGGCACCAACAGTTGGTCCAAGAGGACTCGACATGAGCCTAGGACTCGACGTTGTTCTCCAACTTCTGGCGAAGAAAGTAGCTATCAAACTCGTAGAACATCATCGGGACCAAGGGCAGGAACAATAGGCAAACTTGCAATCCTCTGTCAAGAGAAATTCAGGAATCACCTTTTCCCCAAAGTTCCACCAACCCACACTGAAGCAATACAGTGGAGATTCCGACCCGTTGCAATCTATACAAGTTTTCCAATAATAATTTAGGTCGGAGGAGGAGGAGCGACATAAATGTGCAACCTCTTCCCCCTTTCATTAACAGGAATGGCCTGAACATGGTTCTATAACCAAAGAAACAACTCCATTAGATCATGTGGCCGTCTCCAAGAACTCTTCATAACAAATTTTTCAGGAAACTTCACCCAGCCTCTTCCATCGAACAAAATTTTCACCATGAAATAAAAAGGAGAATCCTTGCGAAGTTACTTCCAAAGGTTGTCAAAAGTAAGAAGTCAAGTGGCGGATGCTTCGGCCACCACAGGAATTGATTCTTGTCACCAAGGACTTCTTCATGAGAGGCGAATCGAGCTCTTGAAATGGAACCTTCGAGAATCATTGAAGAGTTATATCGTATCTTGGAGAAATTTTCGTGTGGAGAAGATAGGGACTTGAGAAAATTAGAATCCCACTCAAGAAACCACCACTGCTACACGACAGCCCATCAGAGATGGGTGAAGGTTCACCTTAGACGGTTTCCCCACCCTTTTGTGACAAAGGGTTGTGATGACACATGTCATCCCAAACAGGTCGCCCCACCCGTCTGTGATGACTATACATCATAAACAACTATCTGGTTGACCCATCTGTGATGTTGTTGTCCAGAGGGCCATATTTTTCTTTTTTTTGGCAAGCCTCAAGAAATGTTAATTATGCTCTCTGAAAATTTGCAAATCAATTCACAACATATATATAGATATATATATATATATATCATTCACGCATCATTTTTTCATTAAATAATGTTCACAAATGATAGATGAATTTAATTAAACTCATGCCTATACATACAGATACAAATTGAAAATTCTTAACATTGTTCATAACACAAGTCTGACAAGTCTGAACAATATTCGTAAGACAAGTAGATTGAGATTTGAACAAATGGAAAATTATCTATTTTCATGTTGCTCCACTGTAGTACTCGCCATTGGGGTGTAGGTTAACAATGACATAGCACCCGGATATCGTCAAGGAGGACAAAGCCAGCGCTCTGGACATAGGGTGGGCTGGGCTGACTGCTTGGAGTCCGACTTCTACACGGGGGCGCATCATCAACTTGGAGTACAAGACATAAACATGTACCTATCTGATTTCTCGGTTTCTAGTTGTAACCGATTAAGAGATCTACTTGTAAACCGAACTAGGTTCATGTAACTCTGCTCCTGCCGCCTATATAAGGTAGGGTAGGGATCCCCCGATCGGTAAGGTGTTACACATACACATCCTAGCAATCTAGAGAGCTCCTCTCGAAGTCTTGCTGCATACGGTACACAAGCAATACAATCCACTAAACACAGAACGTAGGGTGTTACCTCTTCTCGAGGGCCTGAACCTACCTAAACTCTGTGTCCCGTGTGCACCCATCTAGATCTGCTACGCGTACGCTGCCCCATGTTCATTATTGCTAGATCAAAACACCGACAGTTGGCGCGCCAGGTAGGGGGCGTGCGCATAGATCCATCTGAACAGATCCAGATGGGTTCTTCAAACGACAACGGCGACTTTGCTTCGAGCCGAATCATGAGTTTCGGCCCCCTGGACCCTGTCGCTGGCCCAGGACAGGTTTTTCGATTCGGAAACTGGACTTCATCGCTGATAAGCTCGGCAAACTTCACATCTGCGACTCGGCTCCCAGCCGGTTGGCGGAGGCTTCACCGCCTTCCCCACCGGGACTCTCCTCCGAGTCGATGACTTTGGCGGCCGTCTCTGAGGATGAGGTTGCGTGAAAGTTGGATCTACTGCTTGAACATGGGTTTTCACCCGTCGAGTAGCGATCCCGACTAGCTGGCACGTTCGAGTCCCTCTTACCCATTCTCGACTATGACTCGGACGGCTTCGAGAATTCGGGAAGCCACCATCCTTCTCGGGAGGTCTTCATGGCTAACTCGGATACGCTGGTAAACAACAGTGACCAGTCAATCCCCATCGCACAAATGGACAGGTTGAGCGTGCCAATGGTCTGATTATGCAAGGCATCAAACCTCGGATCTTCCAGCACCTAAAGAAGTTTGCGGGCAAATAGGCAGCAGAGTTACCTTCTGTGAGAGTCCGGAATTAACTTCCAGGCCCTCCCTGTGTATGTCCTCATCAGTCCAGGATCAAGCTGATGAACACATGCGAATTGATATCACTGCACACATCACGAAACATTTTAGAAACATAAACAATTGAGTTATAGCAGCGATGTGACTAAATAAAGTAACTAGGACTTATGTCCCTTACCATTCAGAAAACACAGCGGAAAATAAAGCGTAGATGTCTCCATCTCAACCACAGGCAGTCGACGGAGGCCACGTGACCTAAACCTCAGCATTGACATAGAAGATTCCTCATAGCTTCATCACCATCTTTGAAGATATCTGAACACGTCCAACAAACAACATGCACGATGAGTACTTTACGTACTCAGCAAGCCACCTGGCGGCAGATGGTCCTATTAAACTACATGCAGGGCTTCAACGGAAGGCTGTATGGTTCATTTGCAGAAAAGCAGTTTTAGTTGAAATATTACGGTAGATTCAAAGACATCATTTTGATAAAAACCAATTTTTATTATCAGGGGTGTTTTTCAACAGGTGTGGTCCACGACCAACATATTCGAGCAAGGACTCCCGCCTTAGCTCGACCATAGGATTCATCAGCAAAGGGGTAGAGGGAAATAGCATGGGGGAGAGGGACATGTCCTTTTCATCAAGAATGAGGCATGTGCTGTCCATGACCGTGGACACGGCTAATCGATTAGTTTTAACTCTGCAGAGTGTGTACACTTTACCCACATGACACGATCATCCCCTTATGCCAAGCTGCACAGACTTGTACACACGCCCATCGGTGTGTCGACAGGGTGACCGTGACGAGGTCTTTTAGTCAGTTTCATCCTGATGTGACATGCCCACTAGGTTTCGATACGGAGGAGCATACACCTGCTTACCCTACGTGGCCCCCTTTTGTGCCGAGGTCCTCGTAGCTATGTCCACCCTTCTGCGGTACGGCAATGTCGACACCAAGACTCGACTAACCTACTTAACCAAGCCAGTGCCCATATATCATGTGGTTGTACTGTTGACACAGTTCTCCAATTACATGACTTCTGCCTTATGCGGTACGGACGACCCATGGTTCCTTTAAACCGCCCTTTTGCGGGTAGGCAACCATATGCTCCTTCATCACATGATCCAGCTGTAGCCCGCACCATATTAGATGGTAAGTTTCACCCAGAGTAGAATATGAAGAATAGAGAGAGAGGGACAACATCGGGCATCCGGCCCTAGCTCAGCGAGCTCAACATCAAGTTTCAATTCGAGGATCATCGATCCGTAGATCATTCCTCCGTAGAGGCAAAACAAAACAACCTAAAGATGAATTTAAGCATGGCTAAGCATCTCTCTACTCTATTTAGAATAAAGCCTTTTAATCTACTCAGGGTATCAGGTAAATGGCGACAAGCGGACAGGAAATGGTGTGTCAATCGACACGCTAGCTACTGAAATAAAACAGCATGCATATTTATAAATAATAAAATATAATGACTTTAAAAATATAGGATCAACATGATCAAGAAGAGGGGCATGCCTTCGTTGACGTGTTGGTCTTCTTTTGCAGGAACTTGACCTTACCCAACTTCGCTACTTTCTATTCATCGCAACAGCAATAAAGTGCAAGGCAAATAAATATAAATCCAAATTAAATATCAAATGAAAAAAACTAGAAGAATAGGGCTAGCAAGGTTGGATAGGTGTCAAAGGGCAAAGGCGAAGGGATAGGATTGTCGAAGGACAACTAGGAAGGTGTGAGATTATATATCTCAACCAGATAGAGTACATGTACTCAAAAGATGGTCTTCCGGATCAGATCATTCTGGAAAAAGAATAGATTTATGGAGGATAGAATTTGCAACTGGGAATAGGATATGGTCGATGACAACAATAGCACAACCATATGATTAAACATGAAAACCCGACATACAAGTAAAATAAGCATAACCTATCGTACTAGTACACAAGCAAGGTCATAGCATGCTAGTCGGTTAGAAATAATAATAGACGACATGACAATCTATATGAACTACCATGCAACATGTAATTAGACATCATGTAACAAACCAGATAGACTAGGCATGAAATAGAAATTAGGCAAGGCATAGCATAGCACCAAACATATAATCGTGCAGTCACCACCTAATAACAATCATTAATAATGCAAATGGTGATTAAACTATATGGCCAAATAACAACTAGCATCGATATGACATGCACCAAACATACATGCAATCTATGACATAACATTAACTCTACTAATGCTATTGTGTGTATACAATGCAGCAATCAATCTACACATACTACACATAACAATAACAATATTTTAGTAAAGAATGATTATTAGCAACATATATGCATATATTATAATCGATACCTAAATGTTAATCATGTATGTGCGAGTATACACCACCTTATGGAAGTGTAACATAAGATATCAAGCTATGCATACCGGTACATACATATTATATGTCCATCAACTAACATACGATATGATTAAATAATAATAATAACAACTCAGTAAGGGATTATTATTCCAACATGTAGATTGTCAACAATATTAAGTCTAATTATATATATATATCTCTATATGCAACTACATGATTATGCAACATAAAGTTATATTGAACATGTGCAACGTAATCGTGTTTAAACAAACAATTAAATTATACACATGAATAAAATAATGTGTCAACCATTGCATGATGGATTATTATCTAAAACATGGATTAGCCTATGTATATATGCATAAATATATACACATAGCTATATCTGTAAATCACATGAAATACAACGAACAAATATGAGACATGTGTGTGATCTTAACCATATTATACACAGAGGTTACCATTATGGCTAAATATTTTACCACACCATTAGTTAAAACAGGAAGCATCTATATATACAATAAATTTATATTTTGCAAAACATCATGTCATACTTCCATTTAAATCTACACATATATATCTTATCATGTTATCTACACATGGTGACATGGAAATCATAACATGTTTATTAAACAATCATCATCACGTGTGATTAAAGACACTAACATGCTAGTAAGCAACCTTATGCCATATACAATAATAATCTTATGCGTGCTAGTAGATGTACATTATACAAAGATCAACTACCATATGATATGTCATATTAATATCAGCTTAGTAAGATTATACTTCTACTATTGTAGGTTATATGCAATATTAGGTTCGGTTATATATTGTATAACATGATACATGTGAACATACATAAGGTCATGCAATATGAACCTTATTAAATATGAACAAATTTATTCGCAATATAAATAAGATTGAACTAACATGATTAATCACATGATGAATTCTAAGCATGAAAATTACATAAATAGAAGCAAGGACTATATAAGAACTAAGCATATGAATATATGAAACTACAGTCTAACATAATATGCAATTAATTTGGTGATCAAACAATGATGAAAAACATTATAGATGAACATAAGGTGATGCGGGTGATTTTGGATAGAGATTAATGGTGGAAAAGAATGGCGTGATTTTGGATAGAGATTAATGGTGGAAAAGAATGGCATAATGTGCCACAAGATGATACAAGATTAACTATATGGGTGGTGGTGACGTTCGCAACACAAAACGGTTGGAACAGATTATAGATTGGTTCTGGACAGACCGGACGGTTTTGGTTGCTGCGCGATGCTCGCTCAACGAAATTGCAATCCGCCAATTGATTTAGAAACTATACATACAGAGGCACAATCCTACTAAAGGGTTTTGGATAGTTCTTATCGAGTCAACGGGGAAAGATCAGACAAGTTAGGTGGTCTGCAGATCGAATCTGGACATCCGCGGACAGCACGTCGGAGACGGATTAATTCCCGCCAAACGGCTACATGGATTAAGGAGAAAATTTACAGAGGTATTTGTAGATATCTAAGGAATAACTTGACCAAAGGGATTGATGATAATCTCACCAGATCAACTGCAAAGGAGGTGATAATGCCGAGCTACTGTTTCTGTAATCAAATCTGGACATGAACAGCAGCAAAAAGAAACTTGATTTCCTGGATATTGGACAATTGGATTGCCTTCAAATTTTGTGGAGATGATCTTGACAACATTACCCAGGATCCCACTAAATGGATCTTAAAAAAGAGGTCCGAGCTGATGAGGGCGTCGTTCCAATCTAGATGCACACGCAGAAAATCTGGGTGCAAACAGCACGTTAGTATTTGGCGATTTCCCGATGATTGCACCGTTGGATCTTCACCAAATTTTGCAGAGAGGTAGAGGGAAAGGTGAAGAACAATATCACTGAAGGGATTTGCCAAAATATGTTCGAGGCGATAGGAATTGCAAAAATACTGAGGTAGGATGTGCTGTTCAGGAACTACACGGGAAGAAAAGGGGGGTGGCGGCTGTTTAGAGGGTGTGGGGTCTAGGGTTTCGTGGGAAAAGAGTGTGGGGGAGTGGGGAAAAGGTGGGAGGGGTGTGAGGTATTTATAGGAGGGTTAGGGGAAAGATATTTAGGTCAAACCCTATTGAAAAAGAGGTGGCGACGCATGCTGCGCTACGCAGCACTCGCCGGGGTGGCTGCTCAAGGGAGGAAGTAGACAACGGGATGCCGGGTGGGGATGAGCCCGGATGGCGGCCATAAAGGAAAGGAGGAAAGAAAAGGAGAAACCAAAATAAAAACAAAGAACAGTAGAGCGAGATTGAATATCAAACGAATTCCGAAAATTCTGAGAAAAACTCTGGAGACATATTTCAAATTGAAAAGCAAATCAAATTCAAGTTGGATTAATTCAAATTAAATCCGGACCAATTTGTGAAATTCCAATTAAGCTTGAATTAATTAGAGAATAAATAATGAAATTTTCTGGCTCTGGTTTGTAAATAAAAGATTTTAAAAAGCTCTAAAAAATCTGGATGTTACACCTTCGGTGCTCTGAAGCCTACGAACTACACCCAGCCGATCAACTAATTGCACCCCTTTCTTCATGGTATATGGAGCCGAGGTCATACTGCCGACTGATATGGACCACGGATCCCCGTGCATCCATGCTTACGCTGGGACCAGTCGGAGGAAGCAAGATAAGACGCTGTTGACCAGCTTGAAGAAGCCCAAGAAGTCGGCACATACGCGGGCGCTCGTTTAACGTTGGTGATTTGGTCCTGCACCGAGTCCAGTCCAACAAGGGCACGCACAAGCTCTCGCCACCGTGGGAGGGCCCGTACGTGGTCGCTGAAGTACTATGCTCGGGGGCTTACCGACTGAAGGATAATGACGGCAACCTCATCACCAACGCCTAGAACATTGAACAGCTACGTTGCTTTTATGCTTAAGCTTTGTAGTTTCATATTTTAAGTATGGATAAATGAATAAATATTTCTTTGCTCCATGTAAGCAACTCTTGAGGCTTTCTGACTGGCCTACTATGTATGCTCACGGCTACACATAGTAGACACTCGGGGGCTACACCACACCGGGTGCGTCTAAAGAGCACTCGGGCTTTTCTCCTTCAACAATTACTTTAGTACTGTGTAAAAAAGTTCGGCGTTAACTCTTTGTCTCTGATCGCCGGTCTACGCCACAACCCTGCGCTACACAGGAAACAGCCCACGGCTAATCTCTATGCAATGGGGGCTACGACGGGTCGGCAAGAGCACACACAAAGGGCTAACTTACACTTGAACGAATTTTATGAAAGAAGAGATTAATAAACAACAGAACAAGTCAACCAAAACATGCATAAGCAAGCTACACTCGGCCTTCCCGAGTACTTCAAATGTATATGGAATAGGTCACTTGTTCTATTCTTACTTTCTACAGGATAACGCTATCAGCGATGGTGTTCGCCACCGACTGGACCTCCTCCATCAGCGCGGGAACCTCTTCATCGGCGGTGTCGGTGGCAAGTCCTTCCCCGATCGCTCCTATGTCGAGTGATGGGTAGTGGGACTTCGCCACTACGAGCGCCAATTGTGCTCCGGCCCATATAGACTCCTTTAGCAAAGTTTTCGACTGATCAGGCACTCGCTGAAGGCGCTCCACGACCGCCTCCACATGGTCCGGAGTCGGGGCGGCCTCCCAGAGGGCGTCGCAGGCCGTCCTCGCAGCCACCTTCAAGGACCCAGCCGTTAGATGCGCTTGCTCAAGTCGCGTCTGAAACACTGTGAAGGCAGCAAAGCTACATCAGCAAGACATTTGGTAGGCTCCGACTGAACAGATAGGAGTCGGGGGCTTACCAGTGGCGGCATCCTGAGCCCTCTTCAGTGAGGACTCTGTGGCGGCTTTCTCCTCCTCAAGCTGCCGAGCATGAACCCTCATGACCTCGAGCTCTTCCTTGAGCTTGACAGTTACTTCAAGCTCCTTCTTGAACTTGGCGGCCTCGTCTTCAGCAGCTTCAGAAGATGTTACAAATAGTCAGTACAGCAAAAGTAGAAGTAACTAAAGAAGTTCGAGCTCATTACCTTGAGCTCGGGCAGCCTCGTTGCAAACGTTCCTCTTCAAGGATTCAATCTCAGCATCCCGCGCGACCATTTGCTCTTGTGTCGCGCGGAGGGTGCCTTTCAGGTTATCCCACTCGACCTTACGTTGGCCGAGTTGGTCAAATGCGGGAAGCTTCTCTTGAAGGAATTCGGTCTTATCTCTAGACCTCTTGGTTAAATTCTGTGAAAATGACATAGAAAGTTAGCTACTCGGGAAAAATCATCAAAAACCCTCCGCTTGGTTCCATGAACCGAGTGGAGGCTCGGGGGCTACACCCACTGGGTGCACTGATCATGCCCCCAGTATGAATCTACAAGCTAACAAAGAACCTCCACCCAACTGATCCAGTCGGCCGGAGGCTCGGGGCCTACTCCCCAGTGGATGCGTCATCTGCGCACTCATGGCAAACAAGAAGAGAAAAAATACAAGGACAAAAACATACCTTCATCAACGGCTGAAGCTCGCCGTTCACCAGGTTGGTGCTCTCCTTCACAATCTCAAGACCTTTCTTCAAGGTCTTCAACAACTCCGGGAGCTGGTCTCCGAGTTGGGTGGCGGTGCCTATTGCCCCTCCCACTCTTCTGACTCCCGGACTTCATCGATCTCCCACAGGACTTCATGTCACTTTGAGGGATTCATCTGACAGACCCGAAGTGGCTGGAAGTCCACATGGAAGCCTGGAGCAGGCGGCGGCACACGGCCAATGTTGATTTCCTCCACCGGCAGCACCAAGGCCCCCTTGGGACGCGGTGGGACGATCCGCGCCGCCCCCCGACTGGTACCCGCCTGTTCGGTTGCAGTGGGAGCTTGTGCTCCAGCGCTGGACTCTCTCGGCTGATGGGCAGGTGGTGAAGTCAGGGGTTGACAATGGCATAGCACTCGGGTATCGTCAAGGAGGACAAAACTGGCCCTCTGGACACAGGATGGGTCAGGCCGACTACTCAGAGTTTGACTTCTACACGGGGGCACCTCATCGACTTGGAGTACAAGACAGGGAAAGTATTTGCCCGGCAACCCGGGATTCAGTTGTAACTAACCAGGACATAAATCTGTAAACCGATCCGGACTCTTGTAACTCTACCCCGGCCGCCTATATAAGGTCAGGTAGGGACCTTCCGATCGGTAGATCCACACGAGGCAACATACGTTCTCGTATTTTCATATCCACATAGCCCTAGAAACCTAGAAATCTATTCTCAAGGTCTTGCGGCACTCGGGATACAAGCAATACCAACCACCAAACACAGGACGTAGGGTATTACCTTTTCTTGAGGGCCTGAACCTGCCTAAACTTTGTCTCCCATGTGCACCCATCTGGATCTGCTGTGCTCATGCTACCCTATATTCAATATTGTTGGATCTAAACACCGACAGTTGGTGCGCCAGGTAGGGGCTGTGCACATAGATCCGTCGGGACAGGTCCAGATGGGTTTCTCCAACAACTACGGTGACTTCGTTTCGGGCATCATCATGAGATCTGCTTCCCTGGACGTTGTCCCCGATCCAGGACAGCTTCTCCAATTCAGAAAGCTGGACTTCATCACTGACAAGATCGGCAAGCTTCACCTCTGCGACTCGGCTTTCCGCCGATCAACGGAGGCTTCATGACCATCTCCACTCGGACTCACCCCTGGGTCCACGCCTTCGGCTCCTCTCCCCAAGGACGAGTTTGAGCTGAAGTCAGATCTGCTGTTCGAACATGGGTTCCTACTCGTTGAGCAGGGATCTCGACTGGTTAACGTAATCGAGTCCCTCCTACTCGTCCTTGAGTATGGCTCGGACGGCTTCGAGAGCTCGGGGAGCCACCATCCTTCTCGGGAGGTCTTCATGGCGAACCCTGATGTGCTGGTCAACAACGATGACAAACTCATCCCCATTGAGAATCAGACTGCTGTGCAAGTAGCAACCACTCGGCTCCGCCTTCTTGCTAAGGAGGAGGCACTGGCCGAGCAGCAAACCGCGCTGGCTCGCCAGCGTGAAGAGAGAGAATGCAACGAGGACATGCAGGATCGTGGACGCAGGTCCACAACACATTCCGCATGCGTGAAAGGGACGGCGTTCCGATATTTCTGCTCCCCAGTCACAACATCGTCGCTACCTCGGTAGCGGCACGTGCCATTAATATCCCTGAGGGCACCCTGGGTCACAACGAACTCCGGCAGCTCCGGATCCTAGTGGAGGAAGCAGCCCTCCAACAGGCCGAGATCTCCAGGGATCGCGCAGGTTCCTCTGCGAGTGCCAGGAGCCGGCGTTTTTCCCCTCCAGGGAACCCGCAAGCTGCAGAGGGTCGCCGTGCCAACCTCGAACGCCATCACCCCGCCGGATCGGTTCGCAGTCGACTCGAGCCGGATCGTGATGCACGGGATACTATTGCTGCAAGAAACCACGCCCGCCACGGCGCGGGACAAAAGGATCACCCTGCTGGGTCGGTACATAGCCGACTCGGACCAAACCATGACGCGCGGCACACCCTCGAGGCCCGACAAAATGCTCGTCGGGACTCAGGGAGAGACAATCACGGTGGTCACCACAGAGACAGTAGTGATAGCCGCACTACTAGCCGGCGTAGCTCTCCAACTCATTCCGGCATGGCCTACGTGGGCCCCAAGGCGTTCGGTCCTCGCATCTGCGACGTTGTCTTCCCGCCACAATTCTGAGTCATCGGCGTCGACAAGTACACGGGCGAGACTCGGCCAGATATCTGGTTGGCCGATTACCACATGGCGTGCAGAACCAATGGTGGCAACGACTACGCTGTGATTCATTACCTGCCTCTGTTTCTAGCCAACTCAGCTCAAGCCTGGCTTACCAGCTTGCCTCAGGGCTGTATTCAATCATGGGCCGACCTTGAAACCCTCTTCGTGAACAACTTTCAGGGCACCTACAATAGGCCCGGGAATGCATGGGACCTCCACAGTTGTACTCAAGAGACAGGTGAAACCCTCAGAGAGTACATCCAATGCTTCTCCAAAAAGAAGAACTCTCTGCCGAAAGTCCGGGAAGGTGATGTAATCACCGCCTTCTCCAAGGGCGTTTGGAGCACTGACCTCATTCACAAGATCGCGTGCAAGAATCCTCAAATTACGCATGAGCTCTTCGACATCGCCAACAACTTCGCTACTGGTGAAGAAACTATTCGCAGCGCGACCAAGGACGATAAGGGAAAGTGCAAGGCTCTCGAGTCCCCCAGGAGAAAAGATCGTCCCGAGTCATCCAGGAAGAAACACCGGAAGTGCAAGGGCGAAGACCTCGTTGCCGCGACTGAGCGCGCCCCGTAGCGTCGCCCTCAGCGTGGCAACGTAACCTTTGAGGAGATGATGAGTCAACCGTGTCACTTCCATGGACCTAAATCTAACCATGTCACGCGCGACTGCAATCTCCTAAAGAACTTGAACAAACCTTTCGCCGCCAACCGGAACAAAAATGATCCTCCTCCGGATGTGGGCGACGAATTCCCAAAGGAGATCATGTGTCTTATGATCTTCGGCAGCATAAATGGCTATGAGTCCAAGCATCGCCAGAAGCTCACCGATCGTGAGGTCAACTCAGTTGAGCTGGCTGTACCCCAGTGCCTGCGATGGTCCGAGTTCGTAATTTCTTTCGGTCGCTCAGATCACCCTGACTACATACCTCACCCCGGAAGGTTTCCCTTGGTGGTGGACCCAATTGTCTGCGGCGTCCGTCTCACCAAGGTCCTCATAGACGGAGGGAGTGGTCTGAATATCCTCTACATCAAGACCTTGGACGACATGGAGATCTCTCGCTCGGAAATCAAACCCACCGGTGCACCCTTCCATGGGGTTGTACCCGGCAAGATGGTAAGACCACTCGGGAAAATCAGCTTGCCCGTCACTTTCGGTACTCCTGACAATTTTCGAACCGAGACCCTCACCTTCGAGGTCGTTGACTTCCTAGACTCGTATCACGCCATCCTGGGGCGTCCTTGCTACGCCAAATTCATGGCTGTTCCCAACTTTATCTACCTGAAGCTCAAGATGCCGGGTCCCCAAGGGATAATAAAGGTGCAAAGCAGTTTTCAGCATGCTTACACGTGTGACCTGGAAAATTGCAACCTTGCCGCGGCCCAACTCGCTGCAGCCGAGCTTGACAGCCTCAAGTCGGTCGTGGTTGAGGAAGTGCCCCCGACTAAAAAAGCTTCAGCAGTGACATCATTCCAGTCAGCGAGGGATACCAAGGTAGTCCAGCTCGATCCGGAAGACTCCTCCAAGACGACGCCGATCGGGACTGCGCTCAGCGACAAATAGGAAACGCGCTCGTTAGCTTCCTTCGCGACAACCGGGACATCTTCACATGGACATCTTCTGACATGCCGGGAGTCACGAGGGAGGCTGCCAAGTACTCTTTGAACGTTCGACCAGACGCTAAGCTGGTCAAGCAGCACTTACGCCATTTTTCTGAGGATAGGCGTAGAGCAATAGGAGAAGAGATAGCCAAGCTTCTGTCAGCTGGTTTTATCAAAGAAGTGTATCATCCCGACTGGTTAGCAAACCCAGTTCTTGTTCGCAAACAAAATAGAAAATGAAAGATATGCGTTGATTACACGAGTCTCAACAAAGCATGTCCCAAAGATCCTTTTACACTACCTCACATCGACCAGTTGATCGACTCCACGGCCGGCTGCGAAATTTTATGTTTTCTCGACGCCTACTCGGGCTACCATCAGATCAAGATGAAGGAGGAGGACGAGACCAAGACATCGTTCATTACTCCATTTGGGGCCTTCTACTACGTCTCCATGCCTTTCGGCCTAAAGAACGCCAGCGCCACGTACCAACGGTGCATGCAGAGCTGCCTCCACGAATAGATCGGTTGGAACGTGCATGCCTACGTCCATGATGTGGTGGTCAAGTCCGAAAAGAAATAAGATCTCCTAACCGACTTGGAGGAAACTTTCTCCAACCTTAGGTGATTCAGCATGAAGCTCAACCCAGAAAAGTGTGTGTTCGGAGTGCCTTTGGGAAAGCTACTCAGTTTCATCGTTTCCGAACGAGGAATCGAGGTTAATCCGGAGAAGATCGACGCCATCGTCAAAATGGGGCCACCAAAAAGCCTCAAGTCCAACGGCTTACTGGGTGCATGGCAGCTCTCAGCAGATTCATCTCCCGACTCGGCGAAAAGGCCCTACCCCTCTATAAGCTCCTGAAGAAATCGGATAACTTTACATGGACGTCTGAGGCTCAAGACGCCCTCAATGAGCTGAAAAAGCTCCTGACCACGTCCCCGGTACTGGTCTCCCCGATGTCCAACGAGCCGCTGCTACTTTACATCGCAGCAACTACCCAGGTGGCCAGTATCGTCTTGATCGTCGAACGCTCCGAGCCAGGCCATATCCAGAAGGTTCAGCGTCCGGTCTACTTCATCAGTGAAGTGTTTTCTGAGTCCAAGCCGTGGTACCCATAAATACAGAAGATCATTTATACGGTGTTCATAACTTCTCAGAGGCTAGTCCACTACTTCCAAAGACACCCGATCATGGTGGTCAATTCCTTCCCGATTGCTGATGTCATCAACAATCGTAACGCCACAGGACGGATTGCTAATGGACAATGGAACTAATGGCATTCAGCATAGTTTACACCTCCGCACGGCTATCAAGTCTCAAGCCCTTGCCGACTTCATGGCCGAGTGGACAGAACTCCAGTCCCCACCCTCTGTCGTTGACCTCGAGTATTGGACGCTCTACTTCGACGGCTCACTGATGCTTCAGGGCGTGGGGGCTGGCGTTGTGCTCATTTCTCCGAGAGGAGAATGTTTCAAGTACGTGCTACAGATCCACTTCCCAGCGTCCAACAATGTCGGCGAATATGAAGCCTTACTACACGGCTTACGCATTGCGACCTCGCTCGGGATCCGCCGGCTTCTCGCCCGCGGAGACTCCAAACGTGTGGTTAGGCATGTAATGAAGGACTGGTCATGCAGAGACCCAGCCATGGAAGCCTACTGCCAAGAAGTGCGCAAGCTGGAAGCCAAGTTCGATGGCCTCAAAATCACGCATGTCCTCCGCCGGGACAACGAAGCGGTAGAGACGCTCGCCAAGTTCTGGTCCAGTCGGGATGTCGTACCAGCTAGAGTTTTTCTCCAGGAGTTGCACGCCCCCTCTATCAAAACGGAGACGGTGCCCGAGACCACCAAGCCACACCACGAAGTATCTGATAGCACTCAGCAGACTCCGCAAGAAGTCTTCGCCATCACCCCCGATTGGACAACGCCCTTCCTCGACTACCTCCTGTGAGACACTTTCCCGCCGAATCAGACCGAGGCACGCCGCCTCGCGAGGTATGCCAAGGCCTACGTCGTCGTTGAGGGCGAACTGTACAAGAAGAGCATTTCCGGAATACTCCAGTGATGCATACCTCACGAACAGGGGAAGCAACTTTTGCACGATATTCACTCGGGAGTTTGCGGGCACCACGCGGCGCCAAAGTCATTAGTCGGTAAAGCCTTCCGACAAGGATTCCACTGGCCAACTGCCGTCTCCGATGCTGAGCACATTGTGCGCACTTGCGAGGGATGCCAATACTTCGCCTGACAGACGCACTTGCCAGCTCAGGCACTCTAGCCTATCCCGATCACCTGGCCTTTTGCCGTTTGGGGCCTGGACATGGTTGGTACTCTCAAGAAGGCTCTCGGGGGTTACACACATCTCTTCGTCGCTATCGACAAGTTCGCCAGGTAGATTGAAGCCAAGCCAGTCGCCACAATCATCGCGGAAAAGGCCGTTGAATTCTTCGGGGACATAGTATATCGTTTCGGCGTTCCTAATAGCATCATCACAGATAATAGTACTCAGTTCACCGGCGGCGCCTTCCTCCAATTCTGCGATGACCACAATATTGGCCTCAACTTCGCTGGCATGGCATACCCACGCACCAACGGGCAGGTTGAGTGGACCAATGGCTTGATTATGCAAGGCATCAAACCTCGGATCTTCCAGCGCTTGAAGATATTTGCGGGTAAATGGGCAGCCGAGTTGCCCTCAGTATTCTGGAGCCTGTGGACTACACCCAACTGATCAACCGGGTACACACCTTTCTTCATGTTATATGGAGCCGAGGCCGTCCTGCCTACTGACCTGGACCACGGGTCTCCGTGCATCCGCGCCTATACTGAGGCCGAGTCAGTGGAAGCACGACAAGATGCTATCGACCAGCTCGAAAAAGCACGCGAAGTCGATTTCCTTCGGTCGACAAAGTACCAGCAGGGTCTACGACGCTTTCACAGCCGGCACGTACGTGGCCGCTCACTCAACATTGGTGACTTGGTTCTACGCCGAGTCCAGTCCAACAAAGACAAGCATAAGCTCTCACCACCATGGGAGGGTCCGTACGTGGTCGCCGAAGTACTATGCCCGGGGGCTTACCGACTGAAGGATAACGACGACAATATCATCACCAACGAATGGAACATCGAACAGCTACGTCGCTTCTATGCCTAAATTTTGTTCTCTCCATTTGAATCAAATCTCGGAGTTCCCAACTGGTCCGTTATGCACGTTCACGGCCGTGCAAAACGGAAACTCGGGGGCTACACCACCCTGGGTGCGCCCAAACGCACTCGCACCTTTTTTCATTCGAGCAACTTATTTTAGTACCGTGTATACAATCCGACGCTAATTCTTTACTTTCAATCGCCGGTCTACACCACAACCCTCACTAAATGGGAAACAACCCACGGCTACTTTCTACGCCAAGGGGGCTACGACAGATCAGCAAGAGCACATACAATGGATCAACCTACGCACGAACAAATCTTTTGCGAAGAAAGAAGGATGGTAGGCTTTAAGCCAAGTTCTATACAAAAAATGCATGAACAAATATTCACTCGGACTTCCTGAGCAGTTGACACACATGTCTACCCCTACAGATCGGCGCGGTCGACGAGGGAGTGCGCCATGTCTTCGACCGCCTTCATCAGCTCCGGGACTTTTTCGTCGAGAACGTTGGCAACATACCCTTCTCCTATTGCTTCCATGTCAAGCAACGGGTAGTGGGACTTCGCCACCACGAGCAACAACACAGCTCTGGATCACACAGCGTCCCTCTGCAGCCACCTAGCCTTGTCGAGCACCCATTGAAGACGCTCCACGATCACATCTGCGTGGTTCGGCACGGGGTCGTTTTCCCACAGAGCATCACAGGCTGTCCGACATGCCGTCTTTAGGGACTCGGCCGTCTCGCTGATCTTATTGATGCGCAGTTGGAAGGCTACAAAGGCAAAACAGAGGCATTAGCAAGGGGATCAGCGGGCCCCGACCGAACAAAGACTCGAGTCAAGAACTTACCAGTGGCGGAGTCTGCGGCCCTCTTGTTGGCTGACTCGACAGCCTCCAAGGCCCTTATCAGGCTACCGTCGATGACGGTCACCTCCTCCTCCAGCTGCCTGACTCGAGCCTTCTCCGTCCCGAGCTCCTTTTGAAGCTTGGCGGCCCTGTCTTCAGCGGAAGAAAGTTGACCAACGCGGTTCATCGCCTCAAGCTCCTCCCGGAGCTTGGAGGCCTCGTCTTCAGTAGCTACAGAAGGCAAGTCAACACGACAAGAAACAAAAACAACCAAAGAAGCTCGGCTTCCTTACCTTGAGCCCGGGCGGTTTCCTGGGAGAGGCCCCTCCCCAGGGCCGCAATCTCGACCCCCCGCGCGCGGGCTACTTCCTGCGTCGCCTGGAGGTTCCCCCTCAAGTTATCCATCTCGGCCTTGCGCTGGCCGAGTCGGTCGAAGGCCGAGTGGTGCTCCTGGAGAAACTTGATCTTGTCCATAGACCGTTTGGTCAAACTCTGCAAGAAGCATCAAGGGAAGTTAGCTACCCGGGAAAATCGTCAAGACCCTCCACTCGGTTCCCTAAACCCAGTGAAGGCTCGGGGGCTACACCCTTTGGGTGTACTAATCGTGCACCCAGAGTAAAATCTACATAATAAACCAAGGACCCTCTGGGGGCTACACCCTCTGGGTGCATGATCGTGCACCCAGAGCGAAATCTACAGAATAAACCAAGGACCCTCTGCCCGACTATTCTAGTCGACCGAAGGCTCGAGGGCTACACCTGATCGTGCACCCAGAGTGAATTCTACAGTATAGACCAAGGACCCTCCGCCCGACTGCCACAGTCGACCGAAGGCTCGGGGCTACACTCCGATAGGTGCACTATCAGTGCACTCACAGGCAAAAAACAGAAGAACAGAAACAGAAATGCAAGGGCGAAAGTCTTACCTGCATCAACGGCCGCAGTCTGCCGTTCAGCAGGTTGGCACTCTCCCTTGCCGTCTTCAACAGCGCCGGGAGTGTCTCTCCGAGCTGGGCGGCGATGTCCATCACCTCGTCCCATTCTTTTGCCTCCCGGACATCATCGATCTCCCGGAGGACTTCGCTCGGCCGTGCGCGGTCCGTTTGTTGGACCTGCAGAGGCTAGATCGCCAGCTGGGAGCCCGGCAGAGGAGGGGGCATGCGGTCAATTTCGACCTCCTCCACCGGCATCGTCAGATTGCCTCTACGGTCCGACGGGACAGTTCTCACCAGACTCGGGCCCGCCTCCTCTGACGCAGCCGGAGCCGGTGCTTCAACGCTGGATCTCTTCGGCTGAGGAGCGGAAGGTGAAGCTGGGGGCACACCCTCCTGTCGGGGAGAAGGCCGTGGGGAAGGAGTCGCGGCGGCCCTTGGAGGAGACGAGGGCTGGGCATCTGGTCCCGACTGGCTCCCCCCTTGACCGGACCCCGGGGCACTCGGCAAGTCCTCTAGAATATTCCCCGTCCTCCTTGACCTACAGAAGCATCCAGTTGGTTAGTTCTCCCCATATGAAGACAAAATAAGCAGGAGATGTTCACTCGGTGGCTTACTTGACAGATCGGGGAACGGGGACACGCTTCTTGGGCCCCGAGGCCGGCCGCCCCGGTGCAGCGGCCGGTGGAGTCAGCGATGTCGAAGAACCGCTCTGCCCCCCGAAGGCGGCATCGGCGGTCCTCTTCCCCCTTCGCTCGGGGGGGACATCATCCTCAGCCGCCCAAGAAGTCTCCTTGGCAGCAGTAGCTGCTGGTGCCATCGGGGTAGGTTGGGCAGAGGAGTCGTCCTGACCCCCTGGGGCGGCGTCGGTAGCTGTCCCCCTTTTTCGATGTATACGAAGGGAGACATCGTCTTTGTCTTCTCGGGTTTCCTCCACAGGAGCCACTGTAACAATCAGCGGAGGAGCGCTGGGCTCCTATGACGTAGACGTACCTCCCCTTGACGATCCGACACCAATAGACGACGGCCGAGCGCTTCCCTGCGGCGGCTGCCCACTGCTGGGGGTGTCAGCGTATTGGGGCTGGTTCCAGATCTCCTTCTCTAGAAGGGGAGCTGAGGAATTGAACCCGAATAGATCCTGCGAAGTCGGGGGGCATAGACGAAGACCGAGTATGACTCGCTTGAAACATATACTACAAATGATGAAGTCGGAGGACTGGCTGGTCACCTGACTCGGAGGGTTGGAACGGTTATGGGGCGCCAGGTGTCCTGAGGTGTCCAGATCTGCACCCTGGGTAATCAGCCTCCCGACTCGGCGCCTGACCTCCTCCTTCGTGAGATCATCAGCTGACTCCCGGGTCACATCCTGCTGGCCGGTGTACACATACATCGGGTGGACCCTAAGCTTCGCGGGCAGGATTCGGCGCTTGATGAAGGTTGCTACAACGCCGACCCTAGTGACCCCCGACTGGAGCACTTGGGAGAGATGAGCCATGAGAACCTCGACGCCAGGCTACTCCCATTCTTGCGGAAGCTCCGTCCAACTCGCCTTGATCTCGGGAGGCTGACTCACAAACCCTAGGAGTGAGGGCTCGGGGTTGCTGCAGTAAAACCAGTCCGAGTGCCATCCTTTGTTGGAAGTCTGAAATGGCAGCTCGAGGTAATACTTGACGGCCTCCGGCCTCAGCTGAAATCCAGCACCCCCGACTACGGCTAGACTATTCTTGCTCGACTGAGGCTTGATGATGAACAGTTGCATCCACAGCGCAAAGTGCGGCTCGATCCCGAGGAAGCACTCGCAGAGCGTGATGAAGCACGCCACATGGAGTATCCCGTTGGGGTTGAGGTTGTGTAGCTCCAGCCCGTAGAAGTACAGGAGCCCATAGAAGTACAGGAGCCCGCGTAAGAAAGGGTGCACCGGGACAGAGAGGCCACGGTGGAAGAAAGAGGTGTGGACGACGAGCTCGCTGGTGTTCGGAGTGGGGACCTCCTCTCCGACAGCGGGACGCCATTCGATCAGCTCCCTCGGCGGAAGCACTCCCGCATCCACCAAGGTGCGCAGCCGGGCCTCCGTCGCGATGGACTTGGTCCAGGGTGGCATCGAACCAACAGAGGGGATGTTCTCGCTGAGAGATGCCCACACCACCACGTCTTCCTCCTCTTCGATCGGATCCACTTCCTAGTTGGAGGCGGGCATTCAGTTGCGGCAGACCCGATCTAGGTTTTCTCTAGGATGCCTAATCGGGGTTCGGCCAGCTAGGATGGGAAGGCAGATGCGCGAAGTGGCGATGGCGTGGAATCTAAACGGTGGCGAGATGGATACGGGATTGACGGCGATTTGAGTCTGCTGCACGGCGGCACTCTCGGCTCAAGGTCGCGGGAAGACGAAAGGATTTGGGCACAGAAGAGACAAAGCATGAAAGTGGAGCCGGTGTGAATGGACTGGTTTTTAAAGAAGAGACAGCCTGGCGGGTGCGAATCTTCCGCCCCCCCGAGATGGCCTTTCCACTTCCATGGCGTAACTCCTTCGCATTCACCGCACAAATCTTCCATTTCCACGGCGAGGTGTTACCGTCTCCAGCATCTGTCTGATGGTGGTTTCAACGGTCGGTCTTCCGAGACTAACGGGCCATTTGAATACACCCCACATAAAGAGCGACTGTTACGTACCTTTAAACGGGTCACTAGTCGGTTACCGAATAACTCGGAACTGAACGTTGCGGTTTTGAAGGGTTTCAATGGTTGGCCCTCAGAGGAACACAATCACTTGAATACACCCAAGTGAAGGGCAATTGTGGTACGCCTTCCGTAGGCCACTAGTCGGACACGGAGCAACTCGGAGTCACCGAGTTCTTCACCTGGACATTTCGGGGACTTTACCCTGGAACCTCCGGGATTTGGAATTTTTGGATTCAGTGGAACGTCCGGGCCTTAGGCTCCACCACTTGGGACTGAAGCGCTACAACTTGTGTTCTGGTTCTGATCCGAATTTCGAGGGCATTCTCCCAGAGGGACACCAGCTGGATCGGAACCACTCGGGAAACCAGATGACACTCGGGAATTCAGTCGGGATTCATGGTATGTCCCCCGCTGGGCTATCAGCCGGTCTCCATCCGCTGGAAATGACTGGATACCACCAGAACTTACCCGTTATTAACTCAACCGCCATGATATTTCTGCCCTACGGGTGAATATTGCTCGGCTTATTATCTCTACTCTACAGGAGTACTATGAGTCCCTCACAATCTTCCTGCAGGTAACAAAAAGGGCGCGCCTAAGCAAATGCTACTCAGAAAAAGGGGAGGCAAAGGCACTTGGCTTGGGCGTTAACATGACGAACTACAGTCAGATCGTGAAGGACTCGGGGGGCTACTGACGATGGCATAGCACCCGGGTATCGTCAAGGAGGACAAAGTCGGCCCTCTGGACACAGGATGAGTCAGGCCGACTACTCAGAGTCCGACTTCTACACGGGGGCACCTCATTGACTTGGAGTACAAGACAGGGATAAGTACTTGCCTGGCAACCCCGGATTCAGTTGTAACTAACCAGAAAATCAATCTGTAAACCGATCTGGACTCTTATAACCCTACCCCGGCCGCCTATATAAGGTTAGGTAGGGACCTTCCGATCGGTAGATCCACACGAGGTAACATACGTTCTCGTATTTTCATATCCACATAGCCCTAGCAACCTAGAGATCTATTCTCAGGGTCTTGCGGCACTTGGGATACAAGCAATACCAACCACCAAACACAGGACGTAGGGTATTACCTCTTCTTGAGGGTCTGAACCTGCCTAAACTTTGTCTCCCATGTGCACCCATCTGGATCTGCTGTGCTCACGCTGCCCTATATTCAATATTACCAGATCTAAACACTGACAGGGGTACACTGCCCTGTCGGGCAGACTGCTGTGGTGAAGAGGCGCTGGTAGCTCTCGAGGGAGATGACGGCCGGGCGTCCGACCCCGCCGTGCCTTCGCCTTGGCCGGATCCCTGGGCACTTGGCTTGCCCCTTGGAATATTCCCTGTGTTCTTCGGCCTACAAAGGCAATCAGGATCATTGCTACTCTCCGCTATGATAAGGGGCAGAGGGTGCTCATTTGGCAACATACCTGGTGGATTTCGGCAAGACGAAGTGCTTCTTAGGCTCCGGGGCCTGCCGTTCTGTCGCAGCGGTCGCTGGAGCCACCGGCATCGAGGAACCTCCTTGCTCCTCGGCGGTGGCAGATGCTGTTGGGGCAGGACGGGCAGAGGAGCTGCCCTGTCCCTCAAAGGCAGCATCGGCTGTCCATTTCTCCCTCCTCCGAATAAGGGGGACTTCGTCTTCGTCCGCCTGAGGATCTTCCTTGGTGGCGGCGGCTGGTATCGCTGGGGCAGGACGGGCATAAGAGCTGCCCTGTCCCCCTGAAGCGACGTCGGCCACTTGTTTCCCCCTCTTTTGAATGAGGGGGACCTCATCTTCATCTTCCTGAAGATTTCTTTAGGCATTGCCGCAGTCGACGGTGGGGCGCTGGGCTCCTCAGCTGTGACTGCCTTCCCCTTTGACGATTCGGCGCCGGCGGTGGAGGACCCGGCCCTCTCCTACGGCGGCTGCCTACTGCCTGAGCCGCCAGTGTACGGTGGTCGGTTCCAAGGCTCGTCCTCTAGGAGACGGGCCTTGGAGCTGAACCCAAAAAGATCCTGCAAAGACAGACATGCAAACAAAGTCAGAGTATGACTTGGCTACAACACAAACTACAAAATACCAATGTCAGAAGATCGATTGCTTACCTTGCTAGGAGGGTGGGCTAAACTGAAGGGCACCGGATGCTCGGAGGAGTCCAAGCTTGTATCCTGAGTCAATAGCCTCCCGACTCGGCTCCGCACGTCTTGCTTCGTAAGCACGCCGGCAGACTCCCAGGTCACATCCTGGTGGTTGATGTACTCGTACATCGGACGGACCCTCAGCTTGGTGGGCTAGATTCAACGGCTGATGAACGTCCAAATGACCCCGACTCCAGTAACTCCCTCCTGGAGCACTCGGGCAAGGTGCCCGCGAAGGACTTCAACCCCGGAGCGCTCCCAATCCTTTGGAAGCTCGGACCAGCTCATTTTGCTCTCAGGATGTTGGCCCTCGAACCTCGGGAGAGAGGGCTCGAGGTTGGAGCAGTAGAACCACTCCGAGTGCCACCCTTTGTTGGACGACTGGAATGGGATCTCAAGATAATTTTTGACAGCGCCGGCTCTCAACTGGAACCCGGTGCCCCCCACTACGGCTGGTTTGTTCTTACTGGGCTGTGGCTTGACAAACAGATGTTTCCAAAGGGCAAAGTGTGGTTCTATCCCTAGGAAACATTCGCACAAAGTAATGAAACAAGCAACGTGTAGCATGCTATTGGGGTTGATGTTCTACAGCTCCAGTCTATAGAAATACAATAGACCACGCAGGAAAGGATGTGCTGGGATTGAGTACCCGCGGTAGAAAAAAGGAGCATGGACGACGATCTCACCCGTGTTAGGGGTGGGGAAGTCCTCTCCGTCGGCAGCTCGCCACTCGATCAGCTCCTTCGGAGGCAGCACCCCCGCCTCCACCATGGCCATCATTGTGGACTTCACCCAGGGCGCCATCGGATCGATCGGGAAGCTCTCCTCGCCGAGTGTGGACCATGATGCCATGTTCTCCTCCTCTCCAAACAGATCTGCCTCTTCGATGATGGTGTGCATTCGGCGGCGGCGGTCCAGATCTAGGGTTTTGAAATCCCGATCTAGACGCGGCTGGCTAGTATGGGGGAGCAGACGTGTGGAGCACTACGCGGTGGCGAGATGGGTACTATGCGGTGGCTTGATGGGCGCAGGGATGGTGGCGGCACGAATTTGGTGCGAGGCGGCGCTTTTGAGACTGCTGGTGCACTAAGAAGACAAAGAGACTGTTGGTGCGCTGAGAAGGCGAAGAGGTAAATGACTTGGGGTGAAGTGGTTTTTTCCGTGCCCCTCTGTCTTATAAGGGAAGACAGCCTGACGGCGCGGTGTTTCCACTTCCAACGGTTGTTTGACCTAGGGTTTTCAACGGTCGGCCTCCAGGGGTTAATAGCCATTTGAATGCACCCCGAATTAAAAGGCAATCATAACGCGCCTCCAACGGATCGTTAGTCGGTTACCGAATAATTCGGGACCGAGGCGTTACAGTTTGAAGGGTTTGGTGGTTGACCTTCAGGGATCCCCAACCACTTGAATACACCCGAGTGAAGGGCAGCTGAAGTGCGCCTCCAACAGGCCACTAGTCGGACATCGAACAACTCGGGACCGAAGTGCTACAGTCTGTGTTCTGGTTTTGACATAAATTCTGAGGGTATTTCCTCATAAGGAACACTAGCTGGACCTGAGCCACTCGGAAAACTAGGTACCACTTGGGAATTCGGTTGGGATTTATGGTATGCCCCCCGCTGGGTCACTAGCCGGTCTCCATCCGTTTGAAATGACTGGATATCACCTGGACTTACCCGTTATTAGCTCACCTGCCATGATATTCCTACCTATGGGTGAATATTTTTATTTCACAAGAGTTCTATAAGTCCCTCACAATCTCCCTGCAAGCAACAAGGAGACGTGCTCAGGCAGATGCCACTCGGGAAACTTGCCCATGGGAGAAGGCAAAAAGTATTTGGTTTGGGCGGAAGCGTTACCAAGCCAAGCTGCAGCCAGATCGTGAAGGACTTGGGGACTACTGACGATGACATAGCACCCGGGTATCGTCAAGGAGGACAAAGTCGGCCCTCTGGACATAGGGTGGGCCGGGCCGACTGCTCGGAGTCTGGCTTCTACACGGGGGCGCATCATCAACTTAGTGTACAAGACATAAACATGTACCTATCTGATTTCTCGGTTTCTAGTTGTTATCGATTAAGAGATCTACTTGTAAACCGATCTGGGCTCATGTAACTCTGCTCCTGCTGCCTATATAAGGCAGGGTAGGGATCCCCCGATCGTTAAGATGTTACACATACACATCCTAGCAACCTAGAGGGCCCCTCTTGAAGTCTTGCTGCATACGGTACATAAGCAATACAATCCACCAAACACAGGACGTAGGGTGTTACCTCTTCCCGAGGGCCTGAACCTGCCTAAAGTCTGTGTCCCGTGTGCACCCATCTAGTTCTGCTACGCGTACGCTGCCCCATGTTCATTATTGCCGGATCAAAACACC
Organism: Stipa capillata; assembly: GCA_019208055.1. Taxonomy (NCBI): domain Eukaryota; kingdom Viridiplantae; phylum Streptophyta; class Magnoliopsida; order Poales; family Poaceae; genus Stipa; species Stipa capillata. Next base: position 293,326 of record JAGXJF010000632.1, read on the forward strand.
GACAACGGCCGACTTCAGTTCAACTTCTTCTAGATTACTCTCATTGGAGTTCGACCATCCTCTCCCTAACAAAGATCAATGAAGACCGGTTCAAATCATTCATATACCAATTGACAAGTACAAATAGATTATTGAATGACTAACCTTAAAATTTGCTTTTAGGGAGACCAAACTCGTGATCATCTCCATGTGGCGGCAAATATAGAATCCATATGTGTTGGTTCCTTTTACTTGCTGTTTGCACTGAAGTAAAAAAAATTGTTAGATCAAGAGGCATTAATGAAGCCGAAATATGCTATATTAACATTGTACTGGAGATACCAGATAGTTGAATTTGTGCTGCAACTTTGATCATTGGCTCTCCCTTTTTGAGCAAAGTACTCGATGAACACCTTGTCAAGTACATCTCAGATAAGCTTGAAGTCGCGACCACTTTATGAGGCGTCAAGTTTTAACACCTTGTTACATTTTCATATGACGAATACCAGAACCCAATAAAAGCTACATAGGTCTATCATCATGGTCTTTAAACATATTGTTTTCCTGTAAAGTTTAGAAATAATCAAATATGACAAGTAGTGCAACAACTTACTCTGCGTGGTAGGCAAAAAAATATGTATTCCTTCCATTTGAGCCACCAATGCCTTTGCAATGTATCTAGAACATATGACTCATTGTCTGTGTGACCTTGGCTAGGTTAAGGAAACCGACCGTTCCTTCTTTAGTCTGGCTTCACTCTGCATGTATCTATACAAAATGAAGGAGAATAATATATATTGTCTCATATATATAGGTGTTATGAATGTAGACCGTGATTGATTGAGTAGATTTACAGTGTCCATTATCTCAAAAGGTTTGTTTCGAGGGCATCATGGGTGAAGAGCTTGAATAAGCCCCGGAAAAATATATAGAAGAAGCCCTCGAGGTCCTAGTGGAACAATTGCTCCTCCTAGGAAAGCTTACATCATAACCAAGGGTCCATCTCAAGTTTTCCACTTGGGTCTTCAAAATTTAGGTTTCCATTAGGAACAACATCGAGGAGGCACCATCTTTCGCGAGATCACAAAGTTCCTTTACTGTCACAGGATTGCCAATCCACGACAGTTCCAACTGAGAGTTTTTATTGCTCCCGGTGGCACTCCCCTTGGGAGCCCGCCGGTCTCTTCTCAAACTGTTTTCCATCGTTCTCCCTATCTACCTTCTGTGTTTTTGGATCCCGTTGCTTCGAGTCCACTTCTTTTGTGGCACCAACGGCACTACCCACCAATGAAGTGGACGGAAGGGTAGCATGCCCTTCAAATTTGCACCAAGGTGCCAACATTCTTATAGCATCATAGACTCCCCATCTCGAGCACCCTTCTCTGACGCCTCAAGAGTCAAGCATTTCCTCACCCCTTTTAAGTCAGATTTAGCATGAGCACCAAAACTCCACCCCATCTTTAGTGGGCTCGAGGCATCATCCTGAAAATCACAGCTCTTAGAGCTTGACTCCTTTGAGTCCGACGAGTAGGACGGTCTTGCTCCTTTAGCTCTTCCGCGTTGGTACGGGAGGCAATCAACCAATTGCCATACTGAAAATCCCTCCTAGTATGTACTCCATCTCCACATTCTTTTTCAGAATGCCCCAAAATACCGCATACAACACAAAACTTGGGCAATTTATCATATTTCACTTGAAAAGTGTCATGACTACCCCTCTTTCGAGTCGCCACGTTTAAGACCCTGACCAGAGGCTTCTCAATATCAATCTTCACTCGAATCCTCAGGTAGTGTCATCCACTGCCTCCATCATCATCCTCTACCATGACCACCTCTCCAATTCTGCTCCCAAGTTGGCGGCCAACTTTTTCTCTTCGAAATGCCCCACCAGCAGGTCGTATATGCGACAGCAAGTCACCGTGTTCTGAAACCACACAGATAACGGCTTGGATATATAATCATACTGCTCAAGTAGAACAACACTGCCTCGAAAAATCCAAGGTCCCTCCATCACTCTCAGCCAATCCGCAAGCAGGAAAGCTGCAATAGAAAGAGGTTCTCGCCAATCGCTTTGAAACTCACCTCCTTTGCCAGACCCCAAGCAAGTCAGATGCTGAACGTGAGAGCAGCATGGTTAAATGGCTTCACTGTGTTCACATTCGCCAGTGCTACCCACTTTGCCTCCTTCAGCTCCTCTAAATCTTCATCCAGAACGATTTCCTCGTTCTCGTCCTCCCGCAGCATCAAGTGCTGTAGATGCTCATCTAAATCCTCAGCGCATTTAACTCCACAAGCCCCTCTCGGTTGGTCTCCAGTTGAATCTGACATCCGCTCAAAACACTCCAATCAGATTATGTGCAGGAGAGAAACACGCCCGCTTCTACTGGGGATCAAGCCCGAGAAGTGAGGGGTTCCACATACCTTGCGAGCTTAGACCGGCCGAGCGCGACCGCAGTGTTCCGTTTAATGACTAGTCCAGGCCTACTTTTATCGTGGAAATCCCTTCAGCGCTGCCGCTCCTGGCGGCCCCAGAGGCCCAAACGCTACCAAACGCCAGTACGCCTGTGATACCGCTCCACGAGATCGAAAGGTTCCACGCACTCAAGATGCTCGTTACCGACAGAGATAACGCACACGAACTCTTCCCAAATCCAATCAAACATCTTGAAAAAATACTAACCGAAATTTCAAATCCGTATAAAAAGCGATTTCTGATCCATGCACATGGGACGCCGTGCCCGTGCACATCTCTAAGACTGCTCGAAACCAGCTAGCTATAGCTGCTGACCCGGTAGTCCTATGTATCTGACTTCTGCTTATTGGGTAGTGTAGTACAAGAGAAAATTAATAAATCAGGGGCGCATGCAATTCATGAATCGCCAGATAATTTCCGAACAATCAAAGCATGGCCAGTTCCATGACGTTGACAGGGCTGACGAACGTCCGGTTGCCGGCGAAGAGCGTCTGCGCGGCGATGCCGGACACGGCCTGCGTCGGGTGGTTGGCGTCCCAGAACAGGTGGCCGTCGCGGTTGCCGCACACCGGGACCGTCTGGTTACACCCCGACGCCCCGAACGGCCCCGTGCCGCAGCACGCCGCCTCCAGCTCCGTGAAGCCTACAAGAAGAGCAGACAGCATGACGGTCAGACAAAAACCATACCAAGAAATCGTGCCACGATAAGAGACATGGGCAATTGCTTACTCCAGGCGTTTGTCCGTGGATTGGCGAAGACGAAGGACACCATGGTGAAGGCGTCTCCCAGGGAGTAGGCCATGCCGGGCATTTCGTAGGCCAGCTCCCGCAGCATCGCGGCCATCATCGGGTAGGACCTCAGCGAGAGATCGTTGAGTGGGTCGAAGCATCCCTGGGTGCCCATCTGCACCAGCCGGCGCAGCCTCTGCGACGGGGTGCAGCCCAGCGGCGGGATGCTGACGATGCTGAACTTCCTCGCGCCCATCCGGTACAAGGCCTGGCAATGCATCGATCACAGTGTATGCGTCACAGAGCAGCGTATTTACGCAGAAATTTACAAATTTAATTTGCAGCCCTTATGGTTCAGATGAACCGAACTGGAGGTTATTTGATTACTGGTACCTTCAGATAATACTTGTAGGAGGCGACGAGACCAAGCAAGAACTCTCTGTCGTTGCTACGGGAAAAGGAGTACTCGAACATGTCGTTGCTGCCGGTACTGATGAAAAAGATAGACTTAGAGAGGAAACTGGCTGTTCTCCTCGAACCTGAACTCTTGTACATGTGCTCAACAACCGTCGCGAAGTACTCCAGTTGCAGGCTCATCGGGATCACCTCACCAGCCTGCACGTACAAGTTCAGAGACCAGTGCTACACTCCTACTCCTCCGTGTCATATGGTTAAGAATGTGTTTTTTGTTGCGGTTAAACATACCTCTAAACGGCCGGTATTATCCGCAAGACCTGACCCTCCTGACGCAAAGTTGATGCCCTTAAACATCTGTGATCTGATCGTACGCCCCGTCAGGGAGAGGTATGCCGGTGGGCTCATTGCGAAGCCAAGTAATTGAGCTGCTCATCCAAGCGTGCCAAGGTGTAAAGCATTGCCGAACCCAAAACTCTCAAACTGAAGCAGCCATTAACCCTCCGGCCTATTGATATGTGTACGTACCTAGTTGATCTGCTGTGTTGAAGCCGTTGCTGAACCGGCCGGTCGGCTTCGAGGAGGGGAAGTCCACGCCGTACTGCGGGAAGTTGGCTTTGCCCTCCTTGCTGCTGCGCAGGAAGTTGTTATTCCCGACGTCGACAGTCGAGTCACCGAAGACGAAGATCGCCGGGACAAGCCGCGGCTGCCTCGCCTCGGCGTGCTTCGCCACGAGCACAAGCAGGCACAGAGCCACGAGCACGTATGATCTAGTTTGGTGGGCCATTGCGGTTCTGCTGCTTGCTGGGGACTCGGTTGTTTTCGGCTGATTGATGCTTCAGAATAGGCGATGAATATATATAGGTACCACGAAGCAGAAGGTTGCGACAAAAAACTAACCAAGAAAATCATAGAATGGTAGAGTTCCCTTCGTGTATCTCGCCCCGCGAGTACGCTGCTTGTTCTGGAACCTTATTATCCAATTTTTAAGGTGGCAATAGCTGTATGAGAGTCGAAGAACATACGGCCGAATAATCTTTGAAGAAGTCTTAGCCTGCAGATCGGTAGCCTGGCAGTGGCAGGAGCCCAGAAACGCAGGTGAGGAACCGAGACGGCCACGTAAGGACAGATACCCAACAACTGGTGTGGTTTAGGACATATCAGCTGGGAGTCTGCGACCAAAAACGGTCTGGCCTGCATAAGTGTACTTACATGTTTAGAGCTTGCGTTTGGATTTAGCACCAGGTAAGGGCGTGATGTCCCTTAGCTCATACGCTCATTCCGAATTCCCTGAAACCTTGCAGTGGAGGAGCAAATCTTTTTATCGATAAATTTTAATTCTTTGTACATACAATGGCTAAACTATCGCAAGACTATAATCTATCTATTTATATACTAAAAGCAGAATACAATAGAAAAAATAGAGAAAGGCTAGAAATTCTCACAAAAAAGCAAAACATCCAATCGTTAATTTGGTGGACCCTTTTATTATTATTAGACCACAGCCGATAGATCTTCATAACTGTACCTAAACAGATCACAGCCAATAGATCTTCATAACTACACCTAAACAGATCACAGCCGATAGATCTTCATAATTGTACCTAAACAGATCACATCCGATAGATCATCATAACTGTACATAAATAGACGGCTCGATATAACGACTAGAAGACCGGCTCATAAATGTACCTAAATAGACGACTCAGTACAGGTTGACTCGCGATTTGAACTTTTATTTCTGTACTGATCTAATATCACGCGTACGGGTAAAAATTAAAGATAATTAAAAATGTTTGATGCGTAATTAGTACTGATCTAATATCATACATGCAGGTAAAAAAAATAAAGATAACCAAAACGTTTCCCACACAATCAGTACTGATCTAATATCACGCGTACAAGTAAAACAATAAAGATAATTAAACAAATCATATCCGATAGATCATCATAACTGTACCTAAATGGACGGCTCAGTACAATACCTAACAGGCCGGCTCGCGAGTTGAACTAACGTACAGGTAAAATACATAAAGATAATTAAAAACGTTTACCGCGCAATTGCACGGGACACTGTGCTAGTTGTAAAAATACTAATAAGTCAAGAAGCTACATGCTCTGAGACATGCTCCTCGAGTTCTTGAAAACTTGTCCTTTTGAAGAGTAAAATTTTTAAATTTTTAACTATCCATATCTTCTAAAATATTTAGATTGTATACTTGTAAATTTTATGTTTACTTTTGTGTGAAAAAGTATTCTTGTCATATATAATTTCGTTAGGTTTCATAAATATCCTACACTATAAATTAGTGATCAAAGTTGTGCTTTAAAGATCTTGTTGATGTCTAATATGATAACTTTTATAGATCTGGAAGAAATTTATAAGATACACCCGGTAACTTCTTAGCAAAATTAGCTACAAGACACTCTAAATTTGTTGTATTTGCTGTATCATCACATTCTAAATTCGTGGCTTTACCAGAACACATTATTAAATTATGTTACTTTGTTATGACACATCGTATCCAATATTATAATATTCTTTGGCTTAGACGGAGAGAGAGCACATGAAATATCCGTTTTGCCTTTGTATGTATATGATCTTACAAGTGGGGCCTATGCGTCAGTTTCATCCTCCGCCTCTTTCTTCCCCGTGAATTCATCCCCAAATCTCACCTATATCCAAATCGCGATTTGGAATCATGCCTTCTTTGCGCACGCACGGATGCATGCAAGTTTTGATGCCTTGCACTTTCCCGAATCGCTTGGTTCTTTCGGCTTCCTAACTGAGGATGCAAAGCAATCGGCCAGCCTCCGCCGCCCTCGCGTGCTCCGCAACCTGCTCTCTTGTCATCAGGCGTTCGATGTCGACGCACATGACGTGTTCGACCATGACCCTGACCTCTACGGCAAGATGGTCCCGTACCCGCTCGAGGCGCTCGCTTATCTTCCACAACGTGCTCGTGGACCTTGTGCAGCACATCGAGCCGCTGCTCGAGAAGACGAGAACCAAGCTCATCAGACAAGGGTCTACAACCTCAAGTTGTCGATTTGCTTGAGGAATCTGCAGAGAATCGTGCCAGGACTGTTGCTGCTACTGCAATTGTTTGATCTGATATGTGATTCCCATTGCTTCTACTCGGAGCCGGTCATGGTTGATAGCGGTATAGGGTCAGTTCTTTTCGGGTCAGTTCTTTTCGACTGCAGATTCTCCAGAAACAGCTTCTCCAGAGCTGTCCCGAAGAAACTGCGGTGGAAAAAAGCTCTAGAGAAATCACAGTCCAATTCTTTTCAGCTTCTCTGCTCTTAGCTTATTTTCTGATTTCTCTAATGAAAAATCTATAATGCCCCTGGACAAATTTCTGTGAAGGATCATCACAGAGACATTTCTTCCCATGAACAAATTCTATTTGCTTGACCTTTGCCTTAACATTTCTTCACATGAATAAAGAAATTTTGGGGGAAAAAAATCCCTACGGGATGCCTCCATCACGCTCGACTCGGCGTCTCCATCACACTCCATCTCCATCACACTCGACGCGGCGCCTCCGGAGCTCTCCGCCAGCGGGAGCAGCGGCGGGGCTGGGGACGGCGGCGGGCGGAAGGGCGGGGCGGCGCGGCGTCGGGCGGCCCGGGCAGCAGGGCGCGATGCCGTGGGCGTCGTGGTGCAGCCGGAGCTGGGGCGTCGGGTGCGGCCGAGTGCTGCCGGAGCGGGGCGGCGACACGGGTCGACCGGGCGGCGCGGGGTCGGGCGAGCGAGGGGGAACCAGCCCGTGGATCCCCGGCGGTGGAGGAAAGGAAGAGCTGGCGGGGAAAGGGGAAAAGGAGAGAGGGCCGCTGGCGGCGCGGATGCCGATGGGGAAGAGCTCGCGGCGAGGCAGCTGCGTCGGCTCGAGGGCGGCAGAGGGAGTGTGGTGGAGCACCGGTGGCGTCGGGTCGAGGGAGCTCCGCGGCTTCGGGTAGAGGGCGGCGGGTGCGTCGGGCGGACGAACGCGGCGGGTGGAGGGAGACGTCGGGTGGAGGAGCTCTGGAGGGGGCGACGACGTCGGCTGGAGGAGGCCGGAGCAGGGGCCGGGGTTGGGGCTGCGGGCGGCGGCGAGGAACCCTAGCGGGTGCTGCGGGAGGCGAGCGAGCAGTGTGATCGGTGGAGTGGCAAATGACCGTAATAACGGTTCGTTCCAGGGATAGGAATGGAAATCTTGATTTCACTTATGTGGAGAAGCTCGGGAAGCTGCGGGAAGCTGCTCTTCCCTAGATTTTTTTCACTCAACAGCAAACCAACCTAGCTGCGAAATTAAGCCACTGAGAAATTTTGAGTTCTTTTCAGCTTGGGCTTTTTTGGACCCATAAGCTGCTCTAGAAGCTGAAAAGAACTGGCCCATAATACTAGTATGAATTCGTGGGTAAGGGAAGGCGAGGTAGAGGACGAGGCCCCACTTATAAGACCACGTACATATAAGGGTAAAACATATATTTCATATGCGCGCTCTCTCTCTCCTTCTAAGCCATATGATATTGTAGGGAAGCGTGTTAGAATAATTAGTACTTTTAAATTTATTTTAGTTTAGATTATAACATGATAGAAGATTATTGCAATATCATAAATTTATTTTAGTTTAGATATATAACATGATAGAAGATTATTGCAATATCATTAACAAATATTGCACATATAAATTAGACATGTAAATGACCACTAAGCAGGAATATCCTATAACTATCTCAAATGTACATGCTAGCATGACAACTATCAATAAGAAAAGGATCAACATGACTATGTAGGTGTACCCACTATTAGAGGAAGATGACATCGTGGTGGTGGTGATGTAATCGACATAGAGGATATACTGGATGATGATGATGCAGAATTGGTCTCAGACGAAGTAGATGAGGTCCTAGAGTCGTAAAAGTGGTAGTGGACAACGTGGAGGAGGTCCTAAACCAATGAGCAGTAATACAGTGCGCTCCCTAAAAATCTTATTCATTCTCACTCGGTGCAAGTTCATGGGGATGAACGGTTTCGGAGGCCTGCTCTCCCTACTGTTGACGACCGGGACTCTCATCCTGAAGATAGATCCTGCAAAACTTGTAGTGGTGCGAAGAATCTTTCTTCGCAGCATAGGGATCACTTGGAATGAACATAATGAATGGAAATGATCTATGTATTAATCAACGAACGATGTGCAGATTATGTGCTACAAGTGATTGCTATCTATTGGATACATCTATCATGGCGCTCATGTCAAGTATATATACTATGACAACTAGTAGTTGCTTGTTTTTGGTGTCAACTACTATTGAGGCAGGAACCGTCAAGACTTCTGCCATCGTCGGGCATATCCTAGATAGTGCCATGTGCTGTTGTCTCAATCTGGGGCAGTTGCTTTTCCACGTGCGCATATAACTTGCACACAAGGATAACCGCCCCCACGTGGTCGTGGATAGAGAAGAGATCTTGGCCTATCCTAATTGGATTGGGCCGAGTAGTTGGCATTAGGCCTTTTAGTCAGTAATGAGACCTAATTGATGACCTGGTCAATGATCGTCGTCAGCTAGCCCCCAAGCCCTAAGAGGACAATAAATTTCTCTTAAGGCTTAGTTAGCCAAGGATATCACCTAGGGGAGTCTCCTTGGATGTATAACTTGTAATGACCTCTTCGACAGGGTGGGCATTTAAGAAGAATGGAACGGTGGTCATTCCGCACGGGTGCCTCATTAAAAGCTTCGTTTCGAAAAAAAAACCCGGTGCGAAAAAATCAAAAAAAAGGAAAACGAGTACACTGCCATGTGAGATTGGATAAAAACACATGTCCAAGTGCTCGGCACTCGGAGTCAAAAGATGCTCTATTGTTATACTGCGACTGATGTTGGTATATCCTTGCGAGAATAAGACATCAGTAATGATGACTTAGTATGAAAGCATCCTAGAATATTTGTTGACCTGGTGACATATTGTGCCAGGCGTGCATAGGCTAAGTATTGAGCTCCGTGACATAGCGATTAGTCATGTCACTAGAAAACAGGATTTTAAACATGACTTGGGAGACAAGGGAATAGTAGGGTTTAACTGCCTATGGGTTTCTTCCACCCTAAGGGACGTCGAAAAAAAGCACATGACGTCCTACCCCCATTGGCTATAAAAACCAATGGAGAGGAGGAGCTTTTAATTCCCATTGCCACAACGCTTGTTGCTTGTTGCTTCTTGTTCTTTTCACCCCTTGCAAACCATGTCGAGCGATGAATCATCCTCCTCAGGCGACCAGAAGAACAATGTTGCTCGCTGAGCAAAGATTGTCCAGGCAAGCGACCGAGAGAGGGAACCGCCAACAGTGAAGGAGGAGAAGAAGTTGACCAAAAGAGTCTTCAGGATGAAGTGTTCAACCTCACTTCCTGATTTTGGCACCTTGTCCAATCTTGAAGCAGCAACAAGAGGTGACGCAGTGAGACACCTCAAATTGGTATGACAAGATGGAGAGGGTAAAGCAGATCCTCAAGTATGTTGTGGATTCCTTATGCTGGGAGGTTGAGAAGAACAGGACCCTTGCACAAAGCTTTGGCACAAGATTCTTGGGTAACTTCTCCAAAACCCTTCATCAAAGATCGCCCAATCATCATTGGAAAGCATACTAATCTTCTAGTCCATTCCTCGCAGGGGAGGACTTTGATAGGTCAAAGTTGACCATCATCTTCTGCCAACAGGCTTATCGGCAGGACGATAGGCACATCCATGTTTGGGGCATCCTGCAGGAGGTCAAGCTGGAGGGCTCGGAGCGGAACACGGGCCTTGCCAACAACATCACGGAGAAGGCATTCCTGAAAGCTCAGGAGCTAGTTCGATTCGACATCATTGGCACCCACAACTGGGAAGGCTGCTTCCTCGACCGCTCACATGGAGAGGTCTGGTCATGGACTACCTCACGCTCATGAGGAGGACGGGAGCAAAGAGGTAGCTGATCGTGTACTTCAACAACCTTACACCTTGGGCCCTGTAGGATCTCCTCATGCTTTAGTTATCTTAATATCTAGTATTATCCTTCCTTTTCTATAAAAAGAAAGACATTTCCAAAAAATCCAATCGTCCTGATCGTTTTCTTGAAGTGAACCTCGCGAATTGGTGATGTGGTAACTAAATTAGCCGAGTTTAATCATGGCATCCGACGGGTCTAGCCATGCGGTCATCGATGAGCGAAATGACTGCACAATCGGCCCACTTCCCAAACATGGGTAATGGGAAGTTGCTCGATGAAGTCTTTAAATAGAGACAACGTTGAACTCAATCATGCCACCACAATGTTTCTCCAACAGCTTGGATATGCATAAGGCAGTGGAGGCGGTCGACCAATTGTATGCACATCTCAGAGCGATATTTGACAGAGCGGTGAAGCAGGCTAGAAAGGAGATTGCCGGTAAGACCATCTCAACATTTCGATGTTCTTAACGAGTTCTTCCACAAGTTTTGCTATTTGAGCTCCTTTTTTCTTATCATTTTCTCCTTCTTGTGTTTAGACAAGGACAAGGAGATTGATCGCATCAAGACAGCCCAGGCAGAGTTGTCTCGGAACATGAAAGATCTCGACTTTGAGCACTCAAAATTGCTTTGTCATGCCAATTGAGTTTGAGAAGGAGGTCTCCAGCTTCAATTTTAAGCTGAGGGAGTTCAACAACTACCGGAAACAACTCGAGGGGGCCTTCGAGCTCCTCTGCCCGAAAGGTGATGAAGCTCTGGAATATTTCAGGATCTTGGCTCCAAACGAGCTCCCCCAGAGCAAACCAAGAATTTCCTCCCCGAGTGTGTAATCGGCTGGGAGGGCATCCATTTCATCTTCTGTTGTCGGTATCGCCACACCAGTTCCTATAGTTGTCACGCAATCGAGGTCCTCAACGAGGTGATCGTGGCAATTGAGGAGAGTGGTCGTGGTGCTGCTGGCATGGTGCTCAGCCAGGCCATTTTTTCAGCAGTATTACTACTCGAAGATCAGGGAAACTTCGCACAGTACATTACACACAGGGACATCTTCACCGAGGAGACTACCGTCATGGATGAAGAGGAGTTCAAGGGATAGGTCACAAGTGAAGACTTCCAACAACCCCGAGTGAACATTCGGTATTCGGAGGAAGAGGTTGTTGCACTGCTAAGTCAAGTTCACCCATTCAAGTATGTTTTGGTTACGCTCCTCGAGGAAGGTCCTAGTGGGAGTTAGCCTAGAAGGTCCATCCCATAGACCTCCCAGTTAGGTATATTTTACCTTTCTAAGACATTTATGTAAATTACTTAGAGTATGTAAAAAATTAGACCTCTTTTGAATAGATATTCTAGCTTTGTCTTTATTTAAAGAAATTTTCTCTTTAAATAGGACTTCAGGATTTCGCCACCAAGCATTCTTTTTATCTCGTTATTTTCAAAGGATAGTAAATAACAAAAGTGTGAGTCATGTGATGACGTGGACAATTTTTGTGATGAATATTTTGCCATCTTATGGGGAGTTGAATTGTTAGTTGCATGAATTCATTGTTTGAAATATGAACTATTTATGAAATGTGATTGATTGTTTGAGTTTCTCAATTTGTCTCCAGGAAAAATTGAGTGGATGAAGGATTTTTCTCGACTGACTAGGGTCAAGTGGAAATTTTGTGCTCGCAACGCTTTGCTTGGTCTATTGCGTGCAGGTGCGAGTTGGGTGCAGCGATGATTCGGCCATAAGGACCGGCATGATAGCTTGGAAGGCTGAGATGCGGTCAAGGAGTTGGCGACGACATCGTGCGGCTTAAAAGTATGTACACGGAGGACAAGAAAGCGCGTGGAGACGAGACGTGAGGACCAAGTCAGTGCGAGAGCGTTTTGGTAAAAATGTGGAATCTACCGAAGCATAACCAAGAAACTGCGGTGCCGGCCGGGAAGCGGTTTAGGGTTAGTTGCTTAGGGTAGAAGAAAAGATTGATGGTGGATGAGTCACTTAGACACTTTGTGATGCGTGCTAAGTGCTCATGCCATCTAAGTGGGCTCAAGGCCCAAGTGGTGGGAGGTATGCCTCCACCACTATAAAAGGAGGGGTAAGAGGTGCTTATCCCTCAACCCTTTTGATTAGCTTTGTGAGAGCTGCACTTTGAGAAGTGCTTTGCCTAGATGGGAGGCTTGTAACCACCAAGAAAACCCACGAAAATTCAATATAAAAAGATTTCTCCAATCCCTATGCGTTCTTGGGCTATCTACTCTATGACTCTTTTTGATTTTCATTTTCCTACCTTCTTTGTGGTTCGATTCGTGATATAGCAAGTAAGTGATGGGGAGATCATCTCTAAACTGATCCCATCCAAGCATATCCAAGGATCAACCTTTTTCTTTCTTGATTTTGAAATTTCTTGAAGAGAAAGGCAAGAAATGGGGTTTTGTGATTGAGTCATGAAAAGGTTTTGGTTTCATGGTTGGAGGGGTGGATTAGGTTGCTGTGACATGTGAGAGATTGTCCTATTGATTTCATATCAAGAATCCTCACGGGCAACAAGTAATTGAAGATTTGTTTTTCGTTCAACTTTTGAGACGTTCTAGGAAGAACATGAAAAAGGTCTTGTCTTGTGATAGTTCTATGAGGATCAACACTTGGTTCATAGTCACAAGACATTCCTAAACTCATCTACAAAGTTTCACCACTTTTGGTTGGACGGTTTTCAAGTTTCACCACTTCCGGACAGCATCCCGAGAAGCTTCATTTTCACCGGTGGTACATCCGGAGTATCCGGGCCCAAACCCGGAGTGTCCGAGATTGTAACCGGAGGGTCCGAGACTGAACCCGGAGTGTCCGAGCCTGGACCCGGAGTCTCCGAACATCATCCCGAGAGGAGTCAATTCTCCAGTTGTACATTCCGAGTGTTCGGACAATCTAGTCCGGAATGTCCTGATGTGCATTTTGAGGAAGTTCTGATTCTTCTTTGCTCTGATTTTGTTCGTGAGTTTTAAGGGTCTTTCCGCTGCGACTTTACTCTGAACATACTAGTCGTTCATATGACTATGTATGTGAAGATGAAGTAAAAGTTTGTTAAATTCAACATTCACACCCCCCCTCTGTCGGAAGCCACCGATCCCACAAGTGGTATCAGAGCCCGGTCTCACTTTTTCTATAAGCTTTGACCAGCTTTTTGAGCCATGGCTTCCCACGGATACTCGACTCGTCCTCCTGTCTTCAATGGCACAGACTGCGAGTTCTAGAAAAATCGAATGAGAATTTTTATCCAGTCAGAGGGGCTTGCTATTTGGCAAATCATCGAAAGGGACTTTGCTCTTCCTACGGTAGTGACGCCTGCAAATCAGGTTGATGTTAAAAACAATTGCAAGGCCATCAACTACTTGCTTTCTGGGTTGGATAGGAAGAAGCATGGACGGGTTGCTCATCTTGATACCGCTCACAAGATTTGGTCGACCTTGATCACTTATCATGAGGGGTCCGACCAGGTCAAGATTGCTCGAGCGGATCAATATAGAGTTGAATACAATCGTTTTGAGCAACGCTCTGGGGAATCTATTTCTGAGCTTTCTGAGAGATTTGAAAGGATTGTGAATAAGCTCAGGACTGTGGGAGTGAGATATACTGACTCAGAGATGGCTAGGCATGTGTTGGACATATTAGAGCCCGCTTTTGAAGTGCGGAAAATTGCCATCCAAGAGTCTGCCAATCTTGCCACTCTCACACTCGATCACCTGTTCTCCAAACTCTACTTATGAGATTCGGAGAACAGAAGTGGTTCAAAGACCAAGAATTTGGCTCTTGTTGGGAACACTTTCTCGGATCCATCGGGGATAGTGTCTCATAGTGTCAACTCCGACACTTGCATGATTTCTTCTTCTCATGGACTGTCTCTTGCATCCTTGTCTTCCTTGTCTGATGATCAACTTGAATCTCTTCCCGAGGATGAGCTCGCGTTATTTGTAAAACGTTTCTCTAGGGCATACAAGAATGTGAAAAATAGGAGAAGGAAATCCTCAGACATCACCTGCTATGGATGTGGTGAGAAAGGCCACAATCGATCCGAGTGTCCCAATCCTAAAAAGAGAAATAAGTTTTCTTCTAAGTTTCAGGACAAGGGAAGGAACAAGTTTGGATCAAGGCGCAAGATGCGTGAGGCGGAGAAGAACCTTCGTCGAGCTCTCGCCGTCTTTGGAGATAGCGACACCAGCACCAACTCTCCTTCATCTTCCTCTTCCTCAAGCAAGGATGAACCAGAGCCGCCCAAGCACAAGAAGAAAGGAAAGAAGAAGGTAGAACATGGCTTCACCGGCATGTGCTTCATGGCGAGATCCGAAGAAGAAAGTGACGACGAAGATCTTGAAAGCGATGTAAGTTGCACTTTTGATGAACTCAGTGTTAGACATGATAAACTGTTGATATGTTTGATGTGCAAAATGATGCCTTGTTTGCTTCAATCAAGAAATCTAAAGATCTGACTAAGAAAGTTAATTCTCTTACGCTAGAAATTGCTAAACTGAAAAGTAGTGATGATGAGTGTGCTAGTTGTGATGTTTTACACAAAGAATTCTTTGAAGCTAAAGATGCTCATCCTAGTGTAAGTGAATTGCTTAAGTCATCCATGATTGAACTTGATAAACTTAAGTCGAGCCCTTGCTCTTTTTGTGTTTCTAAGGATGATGATTTAGACTCTCTCAAGAAAGAGATTAATATGCTCAAGACTTCACATACTAGTTTTGCCTTCTTGTGGATCTTTAGGATGTTCCTCCAGCTTAGCATATCTGAATGAATTGAATGAGATGAAATTGTGCTTTGCTCTAGGTTTCATGTTGCATATATTTGTCATCCAAGAGCTTATGGTCTATAAGGACAATCTAGCCAAGCTTAAAACTTTTTATCTTGCTGGTTGTATTGTTCACTCATTTCATGCTAAGGAACTAAAAAATGCTAAGAATCAACTTGCTAGCATTACTTCTAAGAGCACTTAAGAACATTCCCCATGTTTAAGATGCAAGTATTTGGAAGGTAGAAATAAAGAATTGAATCAATCTGTGCTTGAAATGAGAAGACATGTGTGTGATAATGCCCAAGTCTAGTTGAAGAAAATCAGGACTTAGGGAGACACATCTCTGAGCTCTACAGAAAACTCACTTTTGCTAATGCTACTGCTTCTAAGCTAACTGTTGATGCTTCTCATGCTAATTCCTCTACTTGCACATTTTGCCATGAGCTTGAGAATGATATTTTTACTATGCATGCTGCATTTAGAGAGAGGTTTAAGAAAACAATAGCTGAGACTTGTAGCATTGCTTGTGTGTCTTGTGAGTCTCTAAAACTTGAACTATGAGCATACAAAGAAAAATATAAGAAAACTGTTTGAGTGTCTACTTCAGGAGTCTGTCTTACCTGTGCTTCTTTGCTTAGGGAAGTTGAATACCTCAAGGAAACTTTGGAGAGATTTTTTGGAGATAGAAAAGAACTTGACATGATCTTAGACAAGTCTAGAGTTAGCTCAGGCAAAGGTCTAGGTTTTAATCATGTGAAAGAAAATAAGAATCATCCTCCTCATCCCATTGGTTCTCTTGGTAGAGGCTTGATTGCAATAGCTCAGGGGAGAGGGGAACAGTGTTCAAGTCAGGTGGCTATCTAGATTCACGTCTTAAGGACAAGAGTGCCTCAGCTTCAATTGGTGCTACCTCGCATAGGGAAAAATACGAATGCACTCATTGTCATAAGGTTGGTCACCTAGTTGAGTTCTGCTTTCGATGTCTCAAGGAGGAGCGTCGTGACCATGTTCGTGCTCTTAGGGGTATTCAACGACGCAACAATGCGTTGAGTGCTCCTAAGACACACACGAGGCCTCAACGTGTTGAGGTTTCTGGTGGCTCTAGCAGGCAACAGGGCTTAGGTCGCCTAGAGTTTTCTCGCCGTCCTTTTGGAGGTGGCTCACATGCTCTGGTACGTGACATTCCTCCGCGGCGCGTCCTAGGTCAGGATCGTAGAGTTGCTCAAGATGTTGCATTGCATGCTAATCACTCACGATCTTTTGTTCCTATTTAGCGAGCGACTCAGTACTGGATTCAAAAATCTTTGCTTACTAACCCCAGTAGTGAGTCCACTCGTTTTTGGTCCTTTGTGTAGGCTGACCGGCGAGGGTTGGTGAACACGTGGCTTGTTGATTCCGGTTGTTCACGTCATATGACCGGAAGTTCAAAATGGTTCACCTCCCTCAACAAGACGTCTGGTGATGAGTGATACCTTTGGAGACGACTCCCGTGGATGTGCGACACACAAGGGCGCAGTGCGAGTCAACAACAACAACATCCTCAAAGATGTTGTCCTTATGAGTAAACTGAAATACAACCTCATCTCTGTTTCACAACTTATTGATGATGATTATGAGGTGTGCTTTAAGAAGAATGGATGTCGTGTTCTTGACTCTTCGGGTGCACTTGTTTTTGGTATTTCTCGCCCTGGTAGAGTCTTTGCGGTTGATTTCAGTTCTTCTGAGTCTAGATGCTTTCTTGCTACTAGCTCTTCAGTCTTTCAACTTTGGCACCGACATTTGGGGCATGTTGGTTTTGATCACTTGACTAGAGTTGGCAGCCTTGATCTTTTGAGAGGCTTGCCCAAACTCAAACCAGTCAAGGATTTGGTTTGCACCCCATGTCGTCATGGCAAACAAGTTGCCGCTTCTCATCCACCTGTCAATCAGGTGAAGATCGATGGACCAGCTCAGTTTTTACACATGGACACTGTAGGTCCAGCTCGGGTTCGATCGGCGGGTGGGAAGTGGTATGTTCTTATCATTGTTGATGACTATTCTCAGTTTTCTTGGGTGTTTTTCATGGAGCATAAATCTGAGGCATTTGAGTTCTTTCGAGATTTGGCTCTGAGGCTCTTGAATCTCTTTCCTAGCTCTTTGAAGGGAATTCGTAGTGATAATGGGTTAGAGTTCAAGAATGCTTCTTTCGCAGATTTTCTTGCTGATCGTGGTATTGAGCACCAATTCTCCACTCCACGCACCCCTCAGTAAAATGGTGTTGTGAAGACGAAGAATAGGATTTTATTTGAGATAGCAAGAATGATGCTTGATGAGTATGGCACATTGCGACGGTATTGGGCCGAGGCCGTCAGCACCGCTTGCTATGTGTCAAATCGAGTTTTTCTGCGTTCTTCTCTCCACGTGACATCTTATGAGCTTATGTTTGGGAAAAAGCCAAATGTGTCCCATCTAAGGGTTTTTGGTTGCAAATGTTTTATCCTGAAGAAGGGCCTTCTCGACAAGTTCGAGTCGCGTACTTCTAATGGTATCATGCTTGGATACCCTGGACATTCGAAAGGATATCGAGTGCTTAATCTTGAGACTAACACCATTGTAGAGTCCTGTGATGTGACTTTTGATGAGGCTAGCTCTGCTAGACCCGAGCTTTCAGGTGTCTCACAGGAGTCCAAGCCGATCTTCTAGGATGAAGATGACTTTGAGAGTGGCGTGGGCCGTGCCCCCACTTCTCAGGCGGAAGCTGTTGGTCCTCCAGTGACCTCTTCGACAGTAGCTGAGGGTTCAGCATCGACGACTTCATCATCGGCGGTGGCACCTTCTTCACCGGCAGCTCAGCTTCCTACCTCTTCTACAGCTGAGGTAGAGGCTGCCGAGGCTACTTCCACTCGAGTTCCAAATGAGCTCGGGGGTCCACAACGCCTCCAGAAGGATCACCCTTCAGCGTAGATCATCGGCGACATCTCTGAGCCTGTAACTCGCTCCGGGTCCATTCCTTCCTTAGAACTTGCGCATTCAGCTTTTGTTGCATCTTTTGAGCCCAAAGATGTATGTCATGCACGTTCTGATTATAGTTGGGTCAATGCCATGCATGAGGAGTTAGAAATTTTTGAAAGAAATAAAGTTTGGGCGCTTGTAGAACCTCCACTTGGTCACAATATCATTGGAACCAAGTGGGTGTTCAAAAACAAGCAAAGTAAGGATGGCATTGTTGTTCGCAACAAGGCTAGACTTGTAGCCCAAGGGTTTTGTCAAATTGAGGGCTTTGATTTTGATGAGACCTTTGCACCGGCAGCTCGCTTGGAGGCTATACGCATTTTGCTTGCGTTTTCAGCTTCTAAGAAGTTCAAGCTTTATCAAATGGATGTGAAAAGTGTATTTCTTAATGGTTTTGATGATGTATAGTAGATATCATGTATACCAGACGGTATCCACGTACGATTCTCTGGGCTTCCAGAAGGGTACTACGTACTTAGTAAGGATTCCCAGAGAATAAGGTAACCCCTCGAAAGAGGAAAGATATCCCTTAAAGTAGGATGTCAATCCCAACGTTTAAGGAAGCTAGAGTCCTACTCGAGCGTAAGTCCATATCCAGTACGACCCTGGGGACCCCCCTATATAAGGATCAGCAATCCTATAGGGGAGGACAGGTCTTTCTAGTCGCACAACGAGTTGAGCCAGATCCCAGGAGGTGAAGCCCTAGAAGACCCGCTGCCTCGAAGGAGTCGAGTCCCGCGGGATTAGTTAGGTTAGTCTGCGACTAGGCCTAGGGTAGCCACTAACATACACCCCCCATTGTAAAGACGTTTTCTCCTTCAATATATACGAACAGGATGTAGGGTTATTATCCTGAGGGAGGCTCGAACCTGTATAAAAAAAGGGATGTCCCCTGTTGTCAGATCTCCTGGCCTTGGGTCCTAGAGATCCCTACCCCCCAGTATCACCGTTCCACGGATACCGTAAGATCGCCGATTCACCAATCGTCGACAGGTTTCATTGAAGAAGAAGTCTATGTTAAACAACCTCCAGAATTTGAGAACTCTAAATATCCTAACCATGTGTTCAAACTGTCCAAGGCTCTCTATGGTCTTAAGCAAGCTCCTAGAACTTGCTATGATAGACCTAAGAGCTTTTTGATTCAAAATGGTTTTGAAATGGGGAGGGTAGACAAAACTTTGTTTCTTCTTAGGCGTGGCAATGACTTTCTGATACTGCAAATCTATGTGGATGACATAATCTTTGGTGGCTCCTCTAATGCTCTTGTGTCCAAGTTTTCTGAGATGATGAGCAGGGAATCTGAGATGTCCCTGATGGGTGAGCTCCAATACTTCTTGGGGTTACAAATCAAGCAGACGAAGGAGGGCACCTTTGTCCATCAGGCCAAGTACACCAAGGATCTATTGAAGAAGTTTGGGATGAGCAATGCCAAGCCAATCAATACCCCGATGTCTACTGCAACGTCACTTGGTCCTGATGACGTGGACAATTTTTGTGATGACGTGGACTTTTTGTGATGAATATTTTGCCATCTTATGGGGAGTTGAATTGTTAGTTGCATGAATTCATTGTTTGAAATATGAACTATTTATGAAATGTGATTGATTGCTTGAGTTTCTCAATTTGTCTCCAAGAAAAACTGAGTGGATGAAGGATTTTTCTTGACTGACTAGGGTCAAGTGAAAAACTTGTGCTCGCAACGCTTTGCTTGGTCTATTGTGTGCAGGTGCGAGTTGGGTGCGGCGATGGTTCGGCCATATGGACCGGCATGATAGCTTGGAGGGCTGAGATGCGGTCAAGCATGTACGCGGAGGACAAGAAAGCGGGTGGAGACGAGATGTGAGGACCAACTCAGTGCGAGGGTGTTTTGGTAAAAATGCGAAATCTACCGAAGCATAACCAAGAAATTGCGGCGGCGGCCGGGAAGCGGTTTAGGGTTAGTTGCTTAGTGTAGAAGGAAAGATGGATGGTGGATGAGTCACTTAGATGCTTTGTGATGCGTGCTAAGTGCTCATGCCATCTAAGTGGGCTCACTGATTCACTTTCGCTTGCTCTCCATCTTCTTCCCCTTCGAGCACTCTCTCCACAGAGAAAAGAAAACTTCCACTTCCACAAAATCATAGATTGGATCTCGTAGTGCCCTAGAGCAAGTCATATTGTTGGAGACCTAGGAGCTTTCTACCTTAAGATCCTCTGTTGAATATCTCACATATTCGTTCATAGTCGTTGATTAACCAAACTGATCTAGTTGTGCCTATTAACCAGTGAGGTCGAATAGGGAGGCTTATGCCCTCACATCTTAGGGATTTAAAGATCCTATCCCCATCAAGATGCTAAAGGACAACCTCTTCATATGATTTCTGTCAATTTCGAACACAGTTGGGATCAACTACAGGTGATCGATTTCCCCTCAACCTCCTCGGGTTTTGATATTTTAGCATGTTTCTTGAAAAATTCCTTTGTGCAGGACGAGGAAAAGAAAAGTCCTAGCAAGAATGCTGACCTCTCAATAGCATCAGCCCCCCAAGGAAGCTTCAGAAGATGAGTACCAAAACCACCACTAGGCAAAAACCTTCCAGTGTTCCCTTCACTGAGTCGAAGGGGGAACGCCATAGCATCCAAGACCCACAAGCGCAAGGCCTCGGAGGACAAGGCACCAGCGGGTATCTTCACCCTTCCTGATTCAAGGACGAGGTGACCTTCTTACCAAGAACCAAAGGTAAACCTTGCCCTTTTGTACTTGTCCAAGTAGAAGGGTCGAGTGAAGAATCAGAGGAGGAGGAGCGCTTGTTAGGCTCTACAAAGAGAACTTTTCGAGCTCCTTTCCCTATTCTCATCGTGAGGGCAGAAGTCGTCCCTGAGGCAAAGGGAAAAGCTCCTTCCAAGGCTACAAACTTGGCAAAAACTCCAAGCGGGACCTCCTTCAAGATCGAGTAAGAAACCACCTCATCCGACTATGGGGTTGTAGTGGTCAAACTCACTCCGTCTCGTAACTGATATTTTTAATTTCTCCTTTAGTCAGGCATTGCCATGAGAGCTGTGTAGGGCTTTCTTCGTGCCATTCCAAGAGCTTCACCACTGACCTTCTCACTGAAAGGGAGTGAGGCCGGTGATGCAATTGCCCCCACAACGACCTCCGAGGCTAAAGAGATTGAACCTCCAAAGCTTCATAAAGAGGTCACTGTGGCGCATTATCCACCCAAACTCCAGGAGCACACCTTTCCTGGGAATCCCCTCCAAAGAGTGGTGTCCACGGATCTCGTAGCTCTGGCGGCGGAGGGCAGAGTGGTCGTTGGTACCATTAGTACTAAAAGGAGCTTTCTAGGGCATCAAAGGTGATCGTGGAACAGCCTCCAGCCCTACTACATTTGTTTGATGATCTTTCACCCATAACCTAGTAAACTAGATATGAGCCTAAAGATCTTTCTCTATCTGGAGCTCTTATAGAAAGAAGGAAACAAACACGGCCACCTTCCTTGGGGTTGGTCAAACATTCTCCTCATTCCTCTCTTTCGCACGCTCAATCATCCCCGCCACCTTCTAGTAAAGAAGAAGTTGTTGTGCCCATGGAGGTGTCCAAGTGTACCTCTAATTCCCACAAGTTATGTGGTCTCCTGAATCCACTGATTTAGTAAATTTTGGTGTGTCTTGAATCTTTACCTTTTTTATTACAACCTGTCAATGAACTGATCGATATGAAAAATCCCTTACACTCTTTTTCCCCTTATACTCTTTGCTGCAACCAAAGCAATGTACATATCTTTTTCCCCTTATACTCTTGACATAGACATCATTCTAGGATATCTTGGAAATTCTTTCTTCCTACCTGTTTCAGCCAGCGCCAGTCCTCAGGTGTAGAGGTCTTGGTGAGCACCCAGGAGTAAGAACTGGAGCGAGAGCTTGCTAAGGCCAGAAGGCACATTGAGGTGGCTTGTCGAATGAACTGGGATGAGGCTTTAAGGTGTGGTAAGGCGATGGCCAAGCTCCAGGACTCCGAGGCTCGTCACATAGGTAACTTCATTGTCATCAAGAAGTTGTCTTCCACCTGTTTCTAGATTCCCTTAATTGAAAAAGACTTGCTAAAATCCTTTTTTTGATATTCTAGAACTCGAAGCGGACGTCGATAAGCTAAAGGATTTGGTCCTCTACCTAAACAAAAGGATTAAAACCTTGAAAAAGACCAAGGAGCTCAAGGACTACCAGGTTGCTAATCTGACAAAAGAAGTCTCAAATTTGAAGGAAGAGATCAATACTAGTGACACCTCATACGAGAGACAACTTTACCAAATACTCACTCGTCTAAACGAGGTTTCTAGCAGCATCATGGTTGAAGTGATATCTTGTGTGGACACTGCTGATATAGAGATAGTAAAAGAAACCATATCAAAGAAGTTTGAAGCGATGAAAAGTATGGTACTAGTGATCAAGACGAAGACTCTGGAGGCTGCCACGAAGCATGCTTGTCGCGTCTCAAGGAAGCCTTCACCCAACTCAACTATCTGTACGGAGACTAACATTGAGATGGACTAGCTAGCTTCTCCTGCAATGTACTCTTTAGAGGAAGAAGGTGAACAGATGCACCGACGGTTTAAGCCGAGTCAGCATGGTTGCCAAGCAGATCATCAACAGCCTAAAGCCTCGAGTCATCACGCCCTCTTCTTCAAGCTCCCAGCATGCAATTAATCCTTGAGATAGAGAGAATAACTTCTCTACCTATCTAAACATAAACATTTAGTGGTGTGTGGCACAAGCGCTTGACAATTATAGACAATTATCTTATGATGTTGAATGTTTTTTAAACTTGCATGTATTGCAAACTTAACCTTGAGTTAATTGTTTCCTGTACCATATAGCCCCCTGCCTGGAACACTAAATCATGTCAAGGGAGAAGTGTTTGCAGGTGTAAATGTGTCAAAAACCCTAAGTTGTGCCTCACACAATCTTTGCCATGACTAGTGTCTTATTTATCGAGACGAGGTCAAGTTGTTGAGCTCCCATGTAGTGAGAACTGGCTTACAATAGAGTGTCCCATATAGTTTTCGTTCGTGAATACATATTGATGGCAAGCTGCAGATAGCAAAACTAGGGGTCATCATGAAAACCATGCCTTCACAAACCACTTGGGCATATGTGGTAGGAAGAAATACCTCGCAGAGGCTGAGGACACAAAACACAATAAGATGAAATTACTCTTTTATTTATATAGAAAAATGGACATATAATACGACAAAAATCAGAAACACATAGCTATACATAGAACTTCCTAAGGTTCTCGATGTTCCACGAACTGTCATAAACGGGCCTTCCCACTTGGAAGATAGCTTGTTCAAGCCAGCCAGGTTTTGAATTCATTGTAAAACCAGGTCACCCACTTCGTGTGGTCATTCGTTCACTCATCAGTTGTAGTACCATCACAGCCCTTGAAGAAATCTGGCTGACTTGACAAATACGCAGTTACGTCGCTCCTCTAGGAGGTTAAAGTCATCTTCGCACTCTCCTATTGATCGATTCTATCGAGGAGGTCAAAACGGGGTGAACCAAGCTTGATTTCACTTGGAAGCACAACTTCTATACCATAAACCAACATGAAAGGCATCTTGCTAGTTGCTCGGTTGGTTGTGCTGCCAACTACCCACAGAACATATGGAAGTTCCTCCATCCAGTTCTTGAAAGGGCCTTAAGGAGACCAAAGACACATCTCTTTATGCCTTGTATGATTTGTCCATTTGCTCATTTGACAGCCCCATTACTTTCCAGGTATGCCACTGATGCATAGTAAATTTTCGTGCTGATCCGCTCACGATAGGCAGTGAAGGATTGGTTGATGAACTAGCTACAATTGTTCATAATTAAATGACTGGGTATGCCGAATCCTGTGACCACACTCTTAAGAAAGAATTTTTGGGTCGTAGAGGCGATAATACTCTTCTATCCACTTAGTGAATGTATTAATGGCTACGACTAAGAATTTGTATCCACAAGGTGCCATTGGCAGCAGACCCAAGAGAGTCAATTCTCCATGTGGAGAAAGGCCATGACAAGGGTACGTTTGCAATTGGCTAAATGGTAAGTGAACTTGCCTATCACGACAATGACACTAGTTGCTGTTCTTGACCACGTGCATGGCGTCCTGGAGAGCAGTCGGCCAATAATACCCTTGCTGGAATACCTTGCCTAACAATGTACTATAGGATGCGTGTGCGCCGCATAAGCCCCCATGTATATCTTTGAGGAGTTCTACCCCAGAGGTCTAGGGTATGCAACGCATGAGCGCTTCGTGAGCTCCTTATTTGTACATCAATCAATCTATCAGCTTGTACAAGCATGCTCTTTGAATCACCCTTTCCTTCTCGTTACAGTCCCCCAGCAGTGTCCCTGACGCTACATAAGTGGTCAGTGGTTGCATCTACTTCATGTTCTGCTCGACAACTGTGACCTTCGAAATGGTCGTGGATGGTTCTATGGAAGGTTTAAATAGGTGTTCGAGGAATACACCTATTGGAGCATGTATTCGTGAGGAACCCATCTTCAATAGCTAGTTGGCTTTTTTCCAACTTCCTCACCTCTGTCAGGTAGCGTCCTATTATATCATTGGAGTAATGATATTCCTTGTACTAATTGCGAGTCACCCGTCGCTAACAATTGATGGACTCCGAGGTATTTGGCTGCTCGAAGCACAGATAGAAGGCCTTCATGCTCCGCCACATTATTGGCAGGGGAAAGAGGACTTGAATGATACACTACAACTGATCACCCTGAAGTGTTAAAAGCAAAACTCCATTCCCCAAGCCCTAAAGTTCATGGGAGCCATCAAAATATAAGGTCCAGTGTTCCTCAGGTGCGGGCAGATCCGGAGATCGAGTCTTCGTGTTTGTCCATTATGCGACAAAATCCGCCAACACCTGGATGTCGATCGTCGTGCGAGTGGTGCAGTGCAGATTGAACTCTCCAAGTTCAACAGCCATGTTGGCAATGCGGCCGGTTATTTCTTGGTTCCAAAAGACGTTATCAAGAGGAAAAGAGGATGACACTGAGATCTTATGAGATTGAAAGTAGTGTCTCAGTTTACGAGAAGTCATCAGAAGGGCATATAAAAGTTTTTGAACCTACAGGTAACGCTCCTTTGGTCTATAAGAACTCACTTACGTAGTACACAGGTCTCTGAGTCCCTTCTCATTCAATGACTAATACCGCACTAACCAAATTTGGCATAGTTGCCAAGTATACCAGTAATGGTTCTCCTTTAGAAGGTGAGATTAGTACTAGGGGTTCGTGAGGTAGGACTTTTAGTACTCGAAGGCCCTCTCGGCTTTGTCAGACCACTAAAATTGGTTATTGCTTTTGCGAATAGCCTAAAAGAAAGGCAATCCTTGCTCCACTAACCGTGAGATGAAGTGACTGAGCGCTGTCATCTAGCCTGTCAAGTCTTTGACCTCTTTCATGGTGGAAGGTGGTCGAAGATTTTCAATGGCCTAAATCTTTTTTGGATTCGCTTTGATCCCATGAGCACGACCAAGAATACTCAGCAACTTGCCAGAAGGTACTCTGAAAGTACACCTTTGGAATTCAGCTTTATTCCATGTATATTTAAGTTATGAAGGTCTCCTGGAGATCCTTTGGATGGTCAGTAGCTCCAATACTTTTCATGATGAGGTTGCATATGTAAGCCTCCAGGTTTTGCCCAAGTTGGGTGCTGAAGGTCTTCTGCATCAGATGCTGGTACATGGTGCCAGCATTCTTTAGCCCAAATGGCATTTTGACATAGCAGTAGATGACAAAAGGTATGATGAAGGAAATCTTCTCTTTGTTGTATTTCACCATGTAGAGCTAGTGATAACCCGAATAAGCATCCAAGAAACTCACCAATTCACAACTGGTGGTCAAATCAGTGAGTTGACCGATCCAGGGCAGAGGAAAATCATCTTTGGGACAAGCAGTATTCAAACAAGTAAAATCAACGTACATGCTCCACTTACCGTTTGCTTTGTTGATAAGCCTAGGATAGGCAAGCCACTCGAGGTGGTCGACCGCGAACAAAGCAAGCCTCCAGGAGCTTGTCGAGCTCCACACGGATGGCTTCTTGGCGGTTCAAAGCAAACTATCATAGTTTCTGCTTGAGGGCTTCTTCTCAGGCTGAAGAGCTAGCCTATGCTCGATTACCTCCCTTACGACCCCGAGCCTATCAAATGGCTTACACGCAAAGACATCTACATTCACCCAAAGGAAGACAACGAGGGTAATTTCCTATTTCTCGCTCAACCCTGCACCAATCTGAACTATCCTGGACTGGTCGCTGGGGTCGAGAGGTAGCAGCTTGACCTCATCAGTAGACTGAGAATTGGCCTTTGGCTTTCCTACTTTGGCAGAACTCTCCTATGAATCAAGTTCTTTCAGAGGAAGTCGATCAATGAGTTTCAGTCACTTACAATCACATGCAATAGCAACCACCTCGTCACCTTGCATGACTATCATGCCCTTGGAACCAGATATCTTGACCATCTAGTAAGCGTGATAAGTTGGTGCCAGGAATTTGGTTAGAGAAGGTCTACCCAAAATTTCATTGTAAATATAATCAAAATCGACCACTTCAAAAGTAATCAATTCTGTGTGAAAATTTCTAGGGTTATCAAAAGTTACTGGTAGAACCACTTGTCCTACGGGTATCACGGTGGACCCTAGTGCTATCGCATAAAAATGGCTATTTACAGGCTTAATCTTTGAACCGCATCAAATCAAGAGCACTGATCGACATAAGGACTAAAGAGCTCCCACTGTCTATTAGGACCCTTCCTGCCTTGTAGCTGCCAATTGTAGGCGAAATGACTACTAGGAGCTTTCTAGTAGTAACCGTACCTTTGGGGCAGTCGTCCTTATCAAAGGTCAGGGAGGTCTCCGACCACTTGGGGGTACTCCAATTGTCCTGGTGGTAGCTGCGCCATGCGGTTGACCACTCGCTAGGTTGCCTTGTATTGCCGCTTTGAGGTGAACGCTATGGAGTCCCTGAATATCATGTTGATCTGGTGCTCCGGCACTTGATAGCTTGTCGTCGCATCCCTAGCTTTGTCTAAGTCCCTTGTACGGCAATTGTTCTCCTAGGGCTTTGGCATTAGCCATTTTCCTGCATAGTAGTCGTCCAACTGCCGCTACCAGGTAAGGCAATTATGGAATTCATGGCCAAGGTCCCAAGCATCGGGCACCGATGCTTGCTGGGATCTATTAACCCCTCAATTTTAGAGCTCGAGCGATCGGTTGGTCAACCTTCATGGTGCATGGGTGGCCATCGTGTCCGTCACTTATCGTCAGGACGACATGGTTCCATGAGAACGATCTCTTGAGAGGAGGAACTCTTCTTTCCTTTCTACTTAGACCTCCAGTTCCTGCTTGAAGAGCACTCAGGCCGCGTCTCACCACCACTGATTAGGTCTCCGGATAAGGCCCCCTGGCGAGAGTTAGAGCCCTTGACATTCCGCATCTTGCAACTAGCATCTTCATCTGCGTTAGAATACTTGTCAACCATGTTGAAGAGCTCTTTGATCATTGTTGGCAGACTGAGGAGGAGGTCCATAAAGAAGTGCGAGGAGCTCCATAACTCACAACCTCTTTGAATGTACAAACCATCTGTCAATTAGGAACATGAGGAATTGATTTAGGCACTTGGACAAACCTTTTTAGACTCGTTGGGCTTCTGATGTAGACGAAACAAGTTGTATTCCTTGCTCAGCTTCTTGTAGCACTCTTCAAAATTGTTGAAGAGTTTGCTACAGAGCATCCCCCAACTGTGGATGGAGCCCTCGGGTTAGTTGAATAGCCAAGCCCGAGCGGAATCCTTCAACACCGTAGAGAGGTAGTTGGCCGTCACCTTCTTGTCTCTATCGGTGGCGAGAATAGAGGTGGTTTAGATCTACAGGAACTCTGACGGATTTTGACTTCTGTCGAAAGTCTCGATGTGATCCGACTTGAACTTAGAGGATCCAATTCACATCCCTCAAGCTGGGTGAGAACACCTTGCACCGGAGGTAGGAGACGTTACACCACTGAGGATAGTATCGAGCGTTGCGGTCATCCAGAGACTGGATTTCTCACGGCCTCCACTAGGAGGAATGGCCACAGTCATGGTCATGACTACGGTCTTGATCATGATCACAACCATTCCCCCGTGGTTCATTTGGCCATCGGTTCACCCCTTGGTTGCCACGATGATTTTTAGTGTTGTTGGAGTCTTCGGCCACGGGTAGGCCCACGATGATGTCCTTCACAGCCTCGTCAAGTTTTGCCTAGATGTTCCAAATCGCCGTCTACTGGGAGCGAGTCTGACAACTGAGTGGCAACCGCGGCAATTAGGTATCTGGCTTTCAGTGACGATAGATCTGTCTCGGGAGGAGAATCAGGATTCCCTATCACCGGCACTCATTACCGCATGTCCGACATGTAGTTGCCAAAGCCGTCGAGATTGGTGAAGAGTTGGCAGCAGCACTAGAGAATGTGCACCTGTGTGGTGGCACGTACGATGGCTTCTAGGACCACTTCAGCCTCCTGTCACCTCTGGTCCTCTTCATCCCATGCCCGAAATTGCTCGAACATCTCGTCTAGCACAGCGGCCTCGCGGAGCCCAGAATATGCGGACTAGGAGACATGACATCGTCGTCGGAATTGGCAAAACATGCGCGTTGAAGGACGGAAAGTATGTTTCCACACCTCTGTCATTTCCTCGACATGGCATTTGCGAGTAAAATTACATCGTAGTGTTGTTTCAAAGGAACTCTGCTCACTTGATCCTCTAGAAGGTTCAAACCTGGCCACCCTGGTGGTGGGCTCACCATTCCATGCCACGCGCAGCGCCTCTCGGTCCTGTCACCCTGCAACTACGGTTGCCGCACCATCTCGTGCCGATAGCCTCCCTGATTCAGTCGCCCATATCTAAAGAAGCCACGGCATATGGGGTGTAGCTACCAAGGAAGGGAAGGAACTAAGAAGCACCGCCGCCACCAGTGGCTAGTCGCCGGCCTCCACTGTTGGTGACAATGAGAGATCAACGGAGATGGTGGCTAGGGTTCCAGGAGAGAGATGGAAAAAAAGCAATTTAGAAATACTGAAACCAATTTAATAACGTGTTGGCTAATTCTCAGTTGACTGAAAATTTTGTAAATCTCAATCACCTAAAATTGCATATCAATTAGACTAAAATTGCAGTTCTGAAAGTGTGCAATTTTAGTAAAAAGTTACTGCAATTTTTAGTTTGTAAAATTGCACATCCTTTAGTCTAAAATTGCAGGTTCAGAGATGTGCAATTTTAGTGCAAAGTTATTGTAATTTTTAGTCTGTAAAATTATACGTTATTTTAGTGGAGATGAGGGTTGTTGGGTTTTGATCCACAGACTTAAAAAGTGATTGAGAGTTAAGAAAATTTTAGACAACTGAGAAATATACTTTCTCATTTAACAAAGAGCAGTTCATTCGGACGTATAACCACAATAAGCTGGAGCAACAGTCAACACAGTTAACAGAGATTACATTTTGATCTCAGAATTCATGCTACACCAGCAACCTAAAGCACAAGCCACGGGCGAACACAACCATGCATATCCTACACACCAATATCACCAACACACGGACACAACGAATCTACAACATAACGCGATCACACGGCCATACTCTAGTACTGGTCCTCTACAAGCTGCCTGAAATTTATCGGCGCGGCGAAGTGCAGCGAACCGTTGTAGATGGCCATGGCGGCGAGCTTGGACGTCGCGTGCGTCGGATGCAGTAAATCCCAGAAGAGGTACTCGTGCCGGTTGTCGCACAGCGTGGCGTTGGGCGTGCACCCCGACTTGCCGTTGAACCTGCCGGAGCCGCAGCACGCTCTAGTGACCTCCTTGAATCCTGCAGAAAAATTTGCTTCTGAACTTTGTTCCGACGAACTCATTTGTATTGGTCAGTAAGACAGTAACCTAAAAGCGCGGCCACAGGTTCGCGTACCGAGTCTTTGAGGGTGCTTCATGATGCTCTGCACGACAGCATTGGAGCTCCCGATCGAGTACTTGAAGCCATTCAAGCTCACGCCGAGGCTATGCATGGCATCCTTGACGCCCGTGTTGAGCCCACGAGTCAGCTCATTCAGGACATCGATACAGGCACCCAGAGGGTGCAGGCTTCTCGGGTAGGGGCAGCACCCGATGGGCGGGACGTCGATCATGGCGAACTTCCTCGCCCCGAGAACGTACAGAGCCTGCCATACACGTTCCCTTCAGTGAGATCTTAGGCCACATACTTGTAGAAAATTAGTGACAGGAGGCAGGGCTAGCTACCTTCACATGATTTGTGTACAGTGACACAAGATTGGAGATGAACAGCTGTTTCTGCGCATCCGTCGGCGTGCTGTTCGCCGAGAAGAAGGCGAAGATGTCGTTGCCGCCGGTGCTGATGAGGACCAAGGATCTTGACAGGATGTTATCGGCTGCTTCTTTGCCGATGTGTGCAGAAATGTTACATCGCAGAGTGGCGAATTGG
Source organism: Stipa capillata (assembly GCA_019208055.1). Taxonomy (NCBI): domain Eukaryota; kingdom Viridiplantae; phylum Streptophyta; class Magnoliopsida; order Poales; family Poaceae; genus Stipa; species Stipa capillata. The sequence continues at coordinate 324,164 of JAGXJF010000632.1, forward strand.
TCGACCTGCTTGCTCATCGGGACGATGGAGTCGCCCTGAATGCATCGTGGTTGAAGCATGTGGCTCTTGAACATACAGGAACGTGCGTACATTAATTTTGGTTAGTTGCTTACCGTTGTGTCAAGGATGCCTGATCCTGCAGAAGCAAAGTTCACTCCCTGGAACCCTCCGAGGATTTGCTTGTTGGTTGTATTAGCCGCGGAAAGGAACGGCGGGGGACTACGCCTAAATCCCACGTGGAGAGCTGAAAAAGTTAACAGAAAAAATTGCATCAGGGAGTAGAAAATTTCATCAGTGTCATGTACGAAGATAGAGAACAACCAAGTTCTGAAACCGGAAAAAGGGAGTCCACTTGGTGACAAGTAAATCTGAAAACACTACCATGTCATATTTTAGCATACCGGAAAAGATGCACAAGAAGCCTTCAAGGTGAAGAAAGAAAATATGGGGGCAATTTGTCATGTGTGGTGTAGATTTTGGAAGCAATGCAGACATTCTACGAGTGCATGGTCCCGTGGTGTCCTGTCCGGATCATGCTGCTAAGGTGTACAAGCCAGCCCGGTCACCGTGCTCAGACCGTCTCGTGTATGTGATCGGTCCCGCATCTCAAAAATAGTGACCGGTCCCTTCACCGCACTGCGGGACACTGCCACGCTTTGCGAGCCTCGCTTCCCAACGTCTGCGCCACTGCGTGGGCGTGGGGACGTGAGACGCAGCGGCAATTGATTCCGCACGGGCCGCTTCTCTGCAACCGCAGATATGCGTGGCCTCATGCATAATCAAAAGTCCCCTGCTCTTCTTCGCCTCGCTGTGGCCTTTCAGAACAAAATTTTCAGTTTACGTATTATGACAACCACAAAATATTGGTTTCTCTATGTTTTGAAGCTACTAGATATTAGGGTTAATTTAATTTTTTTTACTTTGTTCTGAACAGCTCGAGTACTAAGTACGTAATAAATGCAAAAGGTTTCTCTTCCTGTGTTTGAATTGTGCAGGGAGTATTGTCCACTTCAATTGCGTGTTTTTCTCAAACACTAACGGCTTCTTTGATTTAAAAAATTTATTGAGGTTTTAGTAGATTTTATTCTTTAGAAAAAATTATATAAAACTCGTTTGATTCGTAGAATTAAAAACTATAGGAAATCTATGAATTATTTTTCATGCAATTTAGAAGAATTTTTTTTATTAAGTCCAATCTTTCAAAAAAATTTGTTTATATGACAACTATAACGTGCACTAGACCACTAAAATAAGTTCCTGCATTTTTTATATGACGTAGCTAAACAACTTTCAATATTTTTTTCTATTTTCAATTTCTATAAGATATCCCTTGTCATGATATTTAATTTATCGGGAAATCTAACTGGCACACTCCAGTACAATGCAAATCAATTTGAGAAAATTTGACTGTTCTGACATGTTCCGATCTATAGTCTGCGTGCAAATAGCAAGCAAATAAAATTACTGACATCAGCAAGATTCTCTCAATTTTGAAAATTTAAAATGTTTTTTCTCTCAAACTGCTTATCCGATTTCAATCCGTTTTCACCATTGGGTTTGTTGTGACGAGGGTTTCAAAATTAGATCCCATGTTGATATGTTCCGATGACTTTTTTACGCCAGTAGTTACCAGGTAGTAATGAACGAATTACCACGATTGATGATGAGGAATATATTTGACACCGTATACGAGGTAGTTTCCGTATATGAATACCCTGAATATCCGGAGCGGCTAACGTAATGACCAAGGAATCGGGGAGATAGGGAACCCTCGCGTGAGGAGGAAATACACCATTTAAACTAGGAGGTCAATCCCTACATTTAAGGAGAGATAGAATCCAACCCAGAGATAAGTCCTTGCCGCTTACAACTCAGAGGAACCTCTATGAAAGGACCCGATAGCCCTATAGGGAAGGGCAAGCCAAAACAATACACGAGCCTACTAGAGCTAGAGCTACTTCAGCCCTAACCTTCTCGGAGCAGAGCCTTTCCGCAAGGCACCCTCGAGAAGATCCGCCTTCCCGAGAAGATTAGGTAGTCTAGGCCTACTCTAGGGGATCCCAGCTAGGTTTAGATCCCATTTAGGATAGATACTAACAGATCCTTGTAAGCTACTCAATATTTATTATATATCAACATAACGTAGAGTTATTATTCTGATGGAGGCCTGAATCTGTATAAAAGTCCTTGTCCGTGCTTCCTCGTGCTGCTAGACGATGGCCCCAGGATCCTTACCCTATACAAATCTTCTGCTCACGACAACCATAAGATTGGCGGTATACCAATCGTTGACAACGATGTTACTAATTAGTTATCAGGTTATAGCCAGTGCGTTACTAGGTTGATGAGCATCACTCTCACACCTCTAGGACTTATATACCAATGCTCCAATGGTCTGGCGCCATGAATTAGAAGTGATTGCATGTAGCCCCTACTTCTCTCACTACTCTCTCTTGATCCTCATTCATATCCTTATAGTTCATATCTACTCAACCATTTATTACCTGGTAACCGTTTGCTAATAGGCTGGTAACCAGCATGTTACTGCCTGGTAATTGGCATATTACTACCAGGTAACTGGTAACACGAAAAAAAAACTTGTCAAAACATAACTAAGTGAGATTTAGTTTTAAAGTCCTTATCGAGATGAACCTATGGTGGAAACGGACCGTGAATCAACTCAACAGTTTGAGCTACAAAATATTTTAAATTTCTAATATTAGCATTTACTTATGTTAATATCATCATTTGCATGCAAGTGAGAGGCTATCGAAAAGACACGAGAGAGAAAAGTGATGATGATGTCATCATTTGCATGCATTGCAATTGATTTTCATCCACAAAAATGCATTGCAATTGATTTTCATCCACAAAAATGAATTGTTGCATCACCTGCATGGAATTTCTTGTTGCATGAAGTTCCTAGCTGATGGGATGCTAGGACTAGAGGGCGTTGACAAGGCACCGTATGGTATGACTAGCAAGTGCACGATCGCCTGCTAGTCAAGTCCTTTATATTCTTTTTATTCTTGTAACTAGCACAGTGTCCCGCGCAATTGCGCGGAAAACGTTTTTAGTTATTTTTATTTTTTTACCTATATGTGTGATATTATATCAGTACGGGAAATAAAAGTTCAAATCGCAAGCCGGCCTGTTAGGCATTATACTGAGTCGTCTATTTAGGTATAGTTACGATGATCTATCGGATGTGATTTTTTTAATTATCTTTATTGTTTTACTTGTACGTGTGATATTAGATCAGTATTGATTGCGTGGAAAACGTTTTGGTTATTTTTATTTTTTACCTGCATGTGTGATATTATATCATTACTAATTGTGCAGCAAACATTTTTAATTGTCTTTATTTTTAACCCATAAGCGTGATATTAGATCAGTATGGAAATAAAAGTTCAAATCGTGAGTCGACCTGTACTGAGCCATCTATTTAGGTACATTTATGAGCTGGCCTGCTAGTCGTTATATCGAGCCGTCTATTTAAGTACAGCTATGATGATCTATCGAATGTAATCTGTTTATGTACAATTATGAAGATCTATCGGTTGTGATCTGTTTAGGTGCAGTTATGAAGATCTATCGGTTGTGATCTGTTTAGGTGCAGTTATGAAGATCTATCGGTTGTGATCTATTTAGATACAGTTATGAAGATCTATGGGTTGTGGTGTACTAATAATAAAAGGGTCCACCAAATTAACGATCGGATGTTTTGCTTTTTTGTAAGAATTTCTAGCATTTCTCTATTTTTTTTATTGTGTTATATTATATTCTGTTTTTAGTATATACTCCCTCAGTCCCAAAATATAAGGCATACTTTGTTTAATTAAGACAAACTTTGACCAATAATTACTGTATTAATATATGATTTATGTGATATAAAGTCACAATCATACGTAAGTACTTTTGAATTTGAATCTAATGACATCAATTTTATGTTACATAAACCACATATTAATAGAGTAATTTTTGGTTAAAGTCTTGTCTTATAACTAAGTAAAATACGCCTTACATTTTAGGACGGAGGGAGTAATGGATAGATTTGAGAATTCTGCGAATTAAATAGCTCCGATCCGAAAACTGAAAGGCGGAAAAGACGTGAAATTCCTCGCTTCAACACTCTAGCACCGTTACAGAACTTCGGTGCCCAAGTTGATAAAAAAACCAGTGAGAAAGGGAGTTCCTAGTTGTGAGATACTCAGATATGTAACGATCCTGCCGCTGTCGTAAACTACAAGTACGGAGTACAAGCTTGTGGAAGCGGCAGCTAAGACGTCGTAAAACATGCTGAGAAAAGGAGCACGCACCGAAGAAGTCGATGGCGTTGTAGCCATTGCTGAACCGGCTGGTGGGCCGCGACGTGGGGAAGTCGATGCCGTTGTGCGGGAAGTTGGCCCGCGGCACGGCGCTGCTCGGCAGGTAGTTGTTGCTGCCGACGTCGGCCGTGGAGTCGCCGAACACGTACATCGCCGGCACTTTCGCTCCCGGCTCCGCCGCCGCGGTGCAAATGGCCACGAGGGCAAGCAGCGCCCGCACTACCTGCGCTGGCGTGGGCGTGGCCATGGCCGGATCGGTGGTGATGGCTGTGATAGGCGCGTGCTGCTCGGTGTAGCAGTGCAGCGCAGCGCTAGTTCGTTGGGCGGGGTCTGGTTGGCTATAATGCTTCTTTAGCTTTGGGAAAGGGCCGAGACCGGCAAGGTTATGGCATGGCGCTTTAAAGGGAGATGGCAAGCTATAGTGGCTCGCTTCAAGACCGGTAGGGCGTGGCACGGGACTGCCGCTACTAGCAGGACAAAGTTGGCCTTGTTAAAGGGAGGACGTGACCTGGCCCTGCGAGAGTGCCGCCTGGGTCCGTGGGCCCCTCAAACTTGGAGGCAGTCTCATCGACGGAGTAGTCGAGGATATTCTACAGGTACTGGATCTTTTTTGTGTCGCTAGTGAGAAGTGAAAAAGACATAACAGAAGAGCGGCTGTGAGGGCTACCATGCAATGTCATGTGGCTCGATCTTGTACGTGGAAAAGGCAGCTCTCTCAATGTACTTCTCCAGCTAACTGCATGATCAATCTTTATGCCGTGATCTTGCTTTCTCCGTCAAATGTTGTAGTGTCTTCAGAGACTTTGTCTTCCAAAGGAATATATGAAGATAATACTTTTGTCAGAAAATCCATTCGCCCCCGGCGCGCCCCTAAGCGTTTGTAACTTGGCTTAACTAGAATTGTTTGCTTTGATGAACCCAGTTTTTTCATTAGGAATGTATTCTACCTACCATTCTTAGGCAAATTCTATCCACCATCTATTCATTTATACATGCGCACCAACAGGATAGAAAAAGGCAGCCGGAATCTAATGGTACAGCGGTTAATTTCTTTTGATGTGTGCATCTGATGATTAAAGCAGCTGGAGACTAAAGACTGGACACCCAAGGTTGCGCTAGCCTATTCTTCTACGCTTAAAGCATCCAACAATTCTCTCTTTACGTGTAAGTTCAGTTCTTTTCCTATTGTTCTTACCATTTCCTTACAACTGAAGCTAGCCTTGTCAGATGCAGCTTTTTTCCTTGGCGGGCAGAAAAAGAAGATCCAATGCACATATACTCGCATGACTTTTTTTTCCTTTTGAAAGCAACAAAAAATAAAACGACAGCAGTGGACAGTGTAACCTTTTCCTTCTGAGATTTGAGGCCATGAAGTAATCCCTCTGCTTCACTTTCAGATGCCGTGATATCTGCCTAGCTGCACGTACGAACACCTTTTACCCGTTTACCGCGTGTCGCTGTTGAGGTTGCATCACCCTTTTTGACAGTACTACACTGACCTTCTCCAACACATGCTGCCGTTTGACAAGCATGCAGTACAGGAGCACAAATGCTTATTGATAGTAAAACTCCATAAAATACTAACGATCGAGTCATTGAGCGTGTGATGTTGTTCAATTCCGAACCCAGTTGGCACCACGAGTGCTCAGAGAACTTAATTTGCAAGACCTACCTTTTCTTTGCAGAAATCTAGTGTATTGCATTTTTTTTCTCCACTACCCAAAGGCACATAATCGTATCCACCAACCTAAGATCAAGCCGTAATTTTTACATCTTCTCTTTACAGTACGTGCATCCCGAAGCAGGGAAGCACTCGACTCGTTGATCACGCACACCTCTAAAAGAACACTGACACAGCTTCTTGCACTAGATTCACGCCCATCGACCAACTAGTACTGTTGTCTATGGGTGGCAACGAGCCGCTCGAGCTCACAAAATTTCGAGCCACGCCGTGCTAGACTCACTGATACAAACAAGCCAGAAATGAGACTCGGCTTGAGCTTAGACAAGTTTCGAGTTGGCTCGAGCCTGCTCGTAAGCCTTCAAAAAATTTCAGCATGACCAGGGGGCAGGTGCTGGGAAGGCGGGCATCGACCGAGGCGGAGGTCGAAGGCCGGAGGCAGCAGCTCGAGCCTAGGGGAGGCGGGCGCCGGGCAGCGAACGCCGAGGGAGGGCCGGAGGTGAAGGAGGAGGCTGGATTGGGAGAGCGGGACGTGTGGCGGCTGGCATACTTTATTTCACTGCTCGGTATGCCCTCTCTCTGTGTCTCGTTTTCGAGCGGAATGCTCAGTATGTTCTTGATTCGAGATGCAACGAACACTGCCGAAATTGAATCAAGAAATCATCAGTTATTCGATTTCCTAGTTGTGTAATACTAGTAGGGAAACTAGGCTGTGGTGCTGAATAGAGTAGCACTTGACATGGGCTGTTTGCGCAGCGAGGGTCGAGGAGAAAGAGGTCCCTGTTCTCGCCGAACCCACGGCCACCACCCACCAGGCCAGCAGGTCTCATTCTTTCTTGTTCTTTTCTGCGCGCATGCACCGTGACACAATCTTACACCCGAAAGTCTATTCGATCGGGACCTTCGGCGGCTGGCTGTCTGCGTCATCAAGCTTCTTTCTTCATGCCACATCGTAGGAAGATCGAATTTCACTCTTCGATTACATCGATGCACTTGTGTTGTTATGGTTGTTCTTCTGATTGGTTACAAAGCAAAGTACTGTGCAACAATGCAAGCATGTATGCAAGCTTGGATGCTACATCTTCTAAACAGGGCAACGAGGTGAAATTGTGAATACTAAAGTTTATTTTAGTTTCGTGAAAAACTATGGTTTTGTTTAGAGGTTTAGAGGATATGCAACACCACTAGTTATTTTTAAGCACTGCCTCTCAAAAACGTTGTTTGTCCTAAATACATTTTTTTTATCACATGTAAGTCCTCCATTTCCAACAGAACTATTTTGCAGAATAGTCCTTTCTAAAAGATCACAAGTCACAACAGAAATTTTGGAGCGCCCGTCCACCACATCCTGGGCCATTGCAAACTAGTAGGCCAGTTTCTTTTTTGTCTAGGTTAACTAGTAGGCCTAGTTCAGTGCAAGATAAGAGTGCATCCAAGTTTCAGGCCCACAGATGTCTAAGCCGTAGCTTCTAGAATGCACACTACTCTGGGCCCATAAAGCCCATGATACCAGGCTTCCAGTTCACAAATGTACAATGCAACAAAAATACTGGGCGGAAATCATCAATATTAAGGCATAATGCCTAGCAAATAAGCAATACACAAGTGCCCATGAGTAAACAAACCCAACAACATCCAGGACCTGACTCGGAACCAAACTGAAGCCCGTAACCAAACTAAACACAAAATAAACTGAACGGGCTTCACAGACCAGACCTTCAACACGAGCAACTTGAACGGAACAAAACACACGCCAAACACTTTAAATCAAGGTCCGGTCTGAGTCTTGACACAGCTGGGATTAACCGCTGGTCTGGTGCTCGCCTGCGGTGGCGGTGGCCGCCTTTTCCTCCTCCCCAGCGGACTTGTGGTAGCCAGGCAGCTTGTCCATGATCTTGCCCAGTATGCCCTTCTCCTTCCCGTCTGGGCTGCTCACCTCCTCGGTGGCCGGCGCCGGCGCGTGCGCGGGTGCTGGAGCAGCATGTGTAGCCGGCACCGCAGCAGCATCTTCCGGCTTCTTGTAGCCGCCGGGCAGCTTCTCCTTGATCTTTTCCAAGAAGCCTTTCTTCTCCTCCTCGGGCACCACCGGCGCCTCTGTCTTCACGTCACCGTCGATCTTCTCGACGACGACGTCGGTGTCATGGTGGCCACCGTGAGCCACGGAAAGCGTGGGGGTGTTATTGTGGCCACTGTGAGGCACGAAAGGCGCGGGGGTGTCATGGTGCTCGCCGTGTGTCACGAAAGGCGCGGGGGTGTCATGGTGCTCGCCGTGTGTCACGACAGGCGCAGGGGGCGGTGCGGGAGCGGCCGCCGTGTGCTCGCCCTCGACGTGGTCCTTGTGACCGGGCAGCTTTTCCTTAATATTCTCCTTGAGCCCCTTCTTCTTCTTCCTCTTGACAATCTCACCGTTCTCATCGATCGCCTCCTCTTCCTCGTCACTCGACTGTACAGACGATCACTCAGGAAGTCAGGATCCATAACGATTAACCATGCATGATATATTCTAAAAACTTGCTTTCGTGCATATCGATCGAACTGGATCATGTTTACACTTACCGAGCTGGAGCTGGAGCCGGATCGGTGCAGCTTGGAGAGGAGGCTCTCCTTCTTCTCGCCGGCGGCCTCGTGCTCCTCCTTCGTCACCTCGGGATTTTCCACCGAGACCTTCTCCATGCCGGTGACCAGCACCTCCTCCTGCTTCTTGTCCTCCTCCTGCTTCTTCCTGCCGAGGAGACTGTCGAAGAGGCCCCTATCCTTCACCTCCACCTGATCGGCCTCACCACTCTGGTGGGACTGGGTGTTCCTCTCATCCTCCATGGTCGATCGGTGCAGCTAAAGAGACTTTGGTGACCTAAAGAAAAACAACAGATCAGCAAGTATTTGTTCTTGGCTCGTGGCTTTCGCTTTGGCTTTCGGAATGATGGTGGTGTCCGGGCTAGAGCCATCCTTATAAAGACGTCGGGCCGAAAGTTGTATGCAAAAGTTAGAGTGCTGCGCTGTACGTGAAGACAGAAGTACGTACGTATGCACGAGTCGGCGACGCGACGGAGGAGGGAAGGTTCAACGTTGCGACTTGCGAGTGACAGTGAGCGGGAAACAAAGACATGACGGGGCAGAGCGAGAGGCAGTGGACAGTCCGTCCGGCGTGGCGGTGCCTCGGGGCGAACGCGTGGTGGACGCATCAGGAGAGGTCGGCGCCATGTGGGGGTGGTAAACAGTAATGCTCTTCGATGCGTGGGCGGTGGCGATCGGTCGGTAGCGTGGTGTGCTCTGCCTCTGCTCCCTCTTCCTCTTCCTGGCGTTTTCTCCCGCCTACGCGACGCTTGTCTTCACTGTTCGACAATTATTTAGGGGGAATTAATTAACAAACTGATTAAGTAATCAATCAAATATTTTGCAGTAACGTAAGCATTTTTGTTCAAATACGATTCGTCAGGATCTCAGTGGTTGGATAGCATTAACATTAGTTTCCGTCGGACGCTCATCTCTCTTTATCATCAGCAGCATAAGAAGAGTTCGTGATAGATTTCGTTGCTAAATGAAGGTTTGCGAGTTGGCAATGGGGCACGTGGCGAGAGCGATTGCACCGGGGTGCCTGATTAGGTCGGGTAGAGAATTCCAGAGGCTTTGACATTGACATGTGGGACCCAAATGGCGAGGGCCCACAGGTCCGGCGAGCAGAACCTAACAAAGCAGGTGGGGTTTCCTTCCTTGAGTGGATTTTGGTCCGACGGAATAAGTTATCCAAATCAGACCAATTAAATTGCAACCCCGAAGTCCAAGGCTTCTAATTTCCAGCCAGTTCTTTTCCTTCTCTATTTTTGCTTTGATGATAGCTTTCGTGGGGAAATGTCCGTGGCATGTCGGCCTTTTGGTTTCTTTTCCCCGTCCCATCCTGAAAAAAATCACCGGCCAGGTTTGGGCCACACTGTACGAATTTGGCTCGAGCCATTATTGACTTTCGGTGCACTAGATGCCATGACTACCAGCGTGGAAAAGTTTGGCGCCGCGAGATTGCGATGCAATTTTGATGGATCAAACTGGTTCATTACTGAAGTTTTTACCACAGCATATGTATGTGGTAATAGTACATTGGCAAATCAGTAATCAGTAAAACCAGCTTGCCGATACAACGTACCACCAGCCTCGTCATCGGGACTCGGATGAATCAGCACATAAACTAGTCAGCAACATCGGATCCTGCCTGGGTGGCCAATGGCAAGTGCCTCCAGCTTCTGCACCCGGATCGTACGACGCAGCAGACATGAGCACGAGGAATCGATTCAGTTTGGCAGGACGCGAGGCCCTCACTTGATAGCAGATGCCCCCGCCACATGGCTGAGCAGGGAAATCTGTACCCCACACACACACACATAGGCTCGATCCCCCCGGTGCATGCACACGTACGTTCTGCCGACTACGTGGGACCCACGGATTCGCTACGGTTAACCGCGCGATGGGGAGCTGCTCCGTGGCTCTAGCAACGGTTGCGGAAGGGAACGTGATGACGATGTGTGTACAGGATCCTGACCGAACTTGGTGACTGCGTGGAGCGATGTAAACGCACGGTATCTGCGTACAAGCGCGTACTGTGGTTTTCTTTTCTGTTGGAAGTACTGTGGATTAATAGGAGTAACATGCAGTTTGGAATTATGCCTTTCGTAGAAACATATATATGAAATTTAACCCGTAAGGAGCACTAGAACAACCTGGCAGTGACGGGCCCGTAAGGCAAATCACAAGTGACTTTAAAATCACGGGAGCAGGCAAATCACAAGTGACTTTAAAATCACGGTGAAATTAACGACGTGGATTGGAAAGCATCTAACCAATGCGGGTCAAGCAACACTTGTCAAATCTGTCATCACGGCCCAAGCGATTTACCATCTTACGCCCCTTGATATCCCTGTGGGAGTCAAAAAGAACATCGACCGTCTAAGGAGAGCTTTCCTCTGGACCGGGACGTCAGCTGTAACTGGGGGAAAATGCAAGGTCAATTGGGAGACTGTCTGCAAACCAAAAGACCTGGGCAGACTGGGGATTTTAAACTTGGACAAATTCGCGAGAGCCCTTCGACTACGCTGGCCATGGCTCGAGTGAACGGCACCAGAAAAAACATAGATTGGTATGGGCAACCCGTGCGATGAGATCGACATGGAACTCTTCTATGTGGCGAGTAACATCACGATTGGAAATGGCCTCAATGCGAGCTTTTGGAAATCAGCCTGGCTAGATGGGTTAAGGCTTAAGGACTTGGCACCGACCATCTTCGCTGCATCCAAAAGGAAAAATTGGTGCGTGAGCAAGGCACTGGAGAATAATGCCTGGATCGCCAACATTAACACTGGGGGGTTGTCGATGGACCATATCGCTCAATTCATCCTCTTATGGACAAAGCTTCAGCACGTCATCCTGAACCCGGTCCAAGAGGACACCATCTCCTGGCGCTTCACCACTTCCAGGTCATACACCACTTCCTCAGCCTACGCTTTACAATTCAAGGGTGCAACACCAACCGCGATGAATTCCATGATCTGGAAGGCTTGGGCTCCGCCCAAGTGCAAGTTCTTCGCGTGGCTTATCGTCCAAAACAGGGTCTGGACCGCTGACCGCCTCCAGAGGCGAGGATGGCCAAACTGTGGCGTGTGCCCTTTATGCAAGCGGGTCCCAGAGTCGGCAGCCCACATGTTCTTCCAATGCCGGTTTTCCATTAGAATATGGAATGCCATCAACACGTGGATCGGTCTGCAAGACTTTTGCCCAAACTCTTGGACAGATATCAGCTCTGTCAAATCCTGGTGGTGCAACGCGGTCTTCAGTGTCGGCCTTCCGAGAAAGGCCATGCCGTCAATTACTATGCTGGTCTGCTGGCACATCTGGAATGAGCGCAATGCAAGAATCTTCCGCAACACCTCCACCATGCCGCCCATCTTAATTGACAGGATAAAGAACGACGTCAAAATGTGGGTCATCGCCGGGGCAAAAAAACTAGGCGCCATAATTCTAGGAGAGTAATCGTTGTTTTCTCTTGAGGCCTCTGGCCGTGCTGTAATCACCAAAACTCTCTTCCTTAATTAATGAATTGAGGCAAGTCTTTTGCCTCCGTTTCAAAAACAAGTGACTTTCCCATTCCCATCTGGCACCGGAGTTAGCGTGGCGATGTGCTTTGCCCTGCGTCGAGCCGGAAAACCACTCGACCGCCGCAGCTCCGCGGAACAGGCACGACGACTTGATCGAATGGGTACCTGGCCGGAGCTCGAAGGTTTTACTCAGACCATTTCGTCTCGTTATCTCGTGCGCGCAGGCCCGGTGTAAGTACTGGGGTGTACGTATCGTCATCCGTGAGACCATTACAAATGTAGGATGACATATTTGTGGTCATCGATGCTTAAGGCCGGCGATCACATCGGCATTGTGCTGGTCTCCCGTGAAACCTTTTTTTTCTTAATAAAGTTTCCCTGGGAACATTCTACCGAGGATACGATCGACCTGGTCTGGCTAGAACTTTGCATAAACGATCCCAGCGGTCTATCGTCCAATTTTCCTATTCACAGTGCTACTACTACAAGGGATACTTTCTAGCGGCCTGTAACTTCTGTTGCTGCAACTGAGGTAGATAGATGTCTTGATGTCATGAAACGTGATCTTAAACTTGTGAACGCGGAGGATTCGAGGGAAAGAATATATAATGGGCTTTGTGTTTCTCATATAAGTTCCTGGTGTGGGGCCAAATGACGATGCCAAGCCCAACGTCGTAGGGCTTTACTCTGCAGCCTGCACTCCTTCGGATGGGACTTGCTGACCCGGATGTTGTTCTAAAAGAAAAGGACATGGATGTGAATCTTGATTCAGTCTCCTTCTCGCCTGGTTATCATGTCACGCACGTACTATGGAAACTGGCCCTTGGCCGGCCCTATTCGGCCGCCGGGAAATGGAGATCTAATCATCATATATCCTTGTTAGTTTTGCTGTGGCGGTACCGTTGATCACTTGATAACTGGTGGCTTCTGTCACCGCCAGATCACTATTGTCCCCACTTCGACTTCCGCATGCTCATAGTAGCTATGGAAGCTATCAACCTCATGCTGTCCTAGAGCCCGGACGCCAAGGCCGCCGTGTGCGTCTTCGGGTGAATTTCGGGTGCAGTCCAATGCCGGCGAGGAAATCTGCTTCGTCCCTAATGAAGTCGATTAGGGCAGAATGGGCTCGATTCTGTTTTGTATCTTATTTGACCCCTTTTAGCGAAAGCAAGGAATTATCTCGTAATTTCCATTTCCCTCAAGGGCCTTTCTGTAACTCTAATGTGTGTATTGTAACAAAATTTTCCTACCTAATCTATGCAACCAAGAAAAAACAAGAAGAAACCGAATTGTTCTACTCGAGTGGAAACAATTGCCGGGTGCGGTCATCTTAAGACTCATAGTTATGTATGTAGATTCCAATTTTAGGAAATTATATCGGAAAAATCCACACGAGTAGACACACCAAGACTATGATTACGCTGTAATAATGTGCGAATGGAAGTATGGAACTATGCATTGTCAGGGAAGTTTCCCAAGAGGAGACGGAAGTGACGGGCTACGGCACATGCTTTAGCGGAGAGAGCCTGGATACTGGGCGCAGTGGGCTTGGTCCGGTACATGGCCCCACGGCGCACGGTGCGGCTGGTTGTGCTTACTATGTGTTGATCTGGATATGGAGCAACGACGGGACATACACATGGTTTAGTTTGTGGTGCGACTAAGACCATATGTGATTCGTTCCTCCAAGCTAGTGTTTAGCTGTTTACACGGCCGGCTGTACTGATGCTAAAACCGTGCTTATCCTGATCTAATTTGTATTACTCACTCCATCCACAAATATAAGATGTGTACAGAATTAAAGATTCAATTTTGACCAACAATTAAATTAATAATGTTAAATTATATGATACAAAAGTGGTATCATTGGATTCATATTCAAACATACTCTCAAATGGTATCACTTTTGTATTATATAGTTCGATATTATTAATTTAATTATTAATTAAAGTTAAATCTTAAATTTTATGCATGCCTTTATATTTGTGGCCGGAGGAAATACGTTTTAAATTATGTGACAGGCGGACACATGGATAAATCATCATCATAAATATATCTCAGTCCCCAACAGCACGAACCTTCTCGTCCCTTCCTCACTTACAGAAGGGCCCATCCACTTCAAGTAAGCCAATATTATCATGGCTGCCACGTGGGCCAAACCGGAATCGTCGTCTCCGAAGCACCGAAGCCGCAGCGCCGGTAGCCCTCCACGCTCCCGCTTAACCATCCCCGCCACCTCCTCGCTGTCGGATGCGACGGCAACGACGATGGCGTCCTCCTCCGCTGCCGAGCCAGTCGTCCGCCTCTCCGACCGGAGTACGCCCTCTGTTCGATCCGCCTCAGCTCGATTTGGTCATGAGTTAGTTCCGTGTGAGGGGTTTTGATCTGCTGTTTGGGGATTCTCTTGCGCAGCGAGGAGGTCGTCCCTGGGCTTGAGGGCTATGGTGCTCGTGATGCACGTGGTGTTCGTCGGCGCCGTCTTCCTGCTCGATTCGACCCTCGATAGGCGGATCCACGAGGAGCCGTGGTACGATTCCCACCTGATTTTGCCAAGGAAGTTCAATTTTGCTTGGGACGAATCCAAATTTAGGATGTACTGTGGATTTTATGATGCTTGGGAGCTTGGTTCTAGCTCTAGGTTGTTGTGAAGTTATTGTTTCCCCTGTTAAATTGCCTTTTAGAAGCTCATAGTCTGATCTGATTCTTGGAGAAAAGTAGATTTTGGGGTGCTGGCGCACGCGAGTGCTTCGGCATCGACCAGTTATGAAGCAAAAACCACGTAATTCTACATAGGAGAGAACGATGCCCTTCGTAGAAGCATTTTTAGTTGTGTTCTCCGTGGTACTTGGTTGTTTGGTAGTGCCGTTTCTGCATGACCTTCCAGCTGGAGTGAGTAGCAATCGTAATCTCAATTGGACTTCTGAAGTTCTGATCACTAAGAGAATAAATTACGCCATTTTGTTCATATTACACTAAAAATTGCTTTTTCCCCTCCATACTGTTCTGATTTGTGAGGAAGTGGAAAGTTCTCTAATCTTTTTTATCTACGATCTCTATGTGGTATCATTTGATTACAGGTATATCGGGGTGTATGGAGTACTTGTTCTTATCACCTTAGCGCAATACTTCTACACAGCTGGTTCATCTCCTGGGTATGGAATTGCCTCATTCAATTTGTTCTCATCCTCCAGGGATAACATTATCTATTGAATCTGGAAAGACGTTTGACTTTGTGTTATTTTGGGCACCTGTGCTGTCAGGTATGTTATTGATGCAATGGAAGCTGGTGGCGCGATGCATGCAACCTTCATCAATACTGCCACTCTTTCAAAGTAATGTCTTAATCTCCATAGCATAAAAGTGTTGAAGGCTTGTGGGAGGTATACACTGATATTTATACTTTCTTGTGCTTGTGTTTTTGATGATCAAGAAAAGACAATCCAATTCAAAACATCGAGCTTGAATTCCCCCATGATCCGCCCTCAACTAGAGAAACTTAGCCCAGTGTCTTCTACATCGTCATGGTTGCAGCAAATTGTGGATCTTTATCCTCCTGGGTTAAGCAACAGGTAAAGCTCCAAGTCTTGAGAAGAGGGAATCATTGTTGAGGGTATTTCTTGTGTTTGCTCACTGTTACATGGTTTAACATTCTTCTATTGTGATTTAGGGATTGGACTTGCACTTACTGCAAAGTCATTCAGGTTTGGTCTTATCCTCTTTAAGTTTATGGTGGTAAAGCTTCCATAGTTATGATACGCAAATGTTCACTGCGGCTATTGTTTAAAATCGGCGTAGTTGAACTTCACATCAAGTATGACTTGGTGACATGAGGCATTTTGTGAGTCTTGAGTTATGTTCTCTTCACAGCCCTGTTCAAGAATTGCAAAGCCGATCTGTAAGAATTCAGCAAATGGAATCACAGTTGGTTATATTTGGTGATATAGTTAAAGTAGTCTATTGGCAGCCTTTCTTTCACATCCTTGCTTGAAGTTGTTTCATTTATTTTTTTGCCTATCAAGGAACCATCTAGGTGTCTCAAGATCATTATGAGGATCTTTAGGTTCTACAAGATCGCTCTTGAGTAAATTCTAGAACTTGATGCTTTGTTAGGGTTGCCAATTCCCAAGTAATTAGCAAAGTGGCAGGCATGTGACTTTGAATTTTACAAAGTGAACTATGAGCCTCATATTAGCATAGAGTTGTTCTTCTCAAATGTCATTGTGTCGCACTGATTTGAGTTATCCTACTCTTCACCTTTTTTCTGTGCATAGCTGCTGCTACTTGTCTAAGTTCAGTTTTGCTACAACACACTTTTGCAGCCACCTCGTACCAGGCACTGCCATGATTGTGACAAATGTGTGCTTCAGTTTGATCATCACTGCGTTTGGCTTGGAACATGCATTGGTAAAAAGAACCATTGTCGTTTTTGGTGAGTTTTGGTATGTTTATATTTTGCACTATATTTTGCATACTTACACATCAATTGTTGTCCGGCGTGCATGTTCTTTGTGTTTCCGTTGCGTGTGTTTATGTTCTACTGTGCATTCTGTAGAAAATCTGCATGTGTGCCTATTGACTTGCTTCTGCATAAACATTCTTGAGGAGCCTACTGTATCCACTTAGACTGCATAAAACTTCATTAGTGTGACTGGCAATGCATGGACCCATGCTTCAAGGTATTTATACCAACCAACAGATAACATTCCATCCAGTCACAAATTCTTGATTTCTTTTTTACTTTTCATGGTCTCTAAAATGCAACAAGGACATCTGTTTTTTATCACACAATATACTTGTAAAATATATAGCAGCTTACCATTGTTAAGTATATTTTCATGTTGGTGAAAGTTCATAGTTTGACCTCAAGTTTTGCACAGTGACAGGAATTTGTGATTGAAAGTAAAGTGGAATAGGATATAGCCTTGAATTTGTGTAAAGTTGCAATGTCAATTTGATCAAAACTGTTAATCCTAGGTATCAGATCTGAAGTTCTTGAACTGACATATTAGAGGACGTCTCTTTTCTTTTGGCATGTATAAAGTTAAATTTTGCGTGACTGCTTAAAATGCTCAACTATGTACGCACCAACCTTTTCTGAACTTTGTTGCCATTACACATTGGAATGTCCATATTGCAGTACCTTGTGATGTGTTACGATGCTATTCTTAAGACTGTTCTTGCAGTTGTATAACAAATATTTCCTAGGTGGTACATATTTGAAGAAACAATCCTGTGTACATGGACCGTTGCTCTTTACATCGAGTCACTGCATTTAGATATTGACAAGGCCTGGTAAGATATATTATTCTCTTTTAAAGGTCATACCGTTGCTCATATATGTGGCTTCAGTCCTGTTATCTCATGTGAGCTTCTTTCTTATTACCATGGCAGGTGGAAGGATTTTATTGGTGTAATCCTGTTGGCAGTATTGATATTTATCCTAATATTCCTGATGCTGTTGTTAATGTTTCATACGTAAGTTATATAACTGTGTGATTTATCTAGCAATATAAGGCTTTTAATTATTTAAAAGAAATGTCAAATTGTACCTTTTCTTTTCTTGGATTGGTAGGTTGAGAACAGCTGCTTATCACATTTCTTTCGAAAATAAGGAGGAAATCATTACTGTCTACTTAAAAATGCATTACAATAGCCCAATGGTTGAACAGCTAAACCTTTTTGGGTTAATTTTCTGTAACTCCACGACCTTTAATACTACATGTCCAGTCTTCATTGAGTTACACTAGCATGTAATCCCGGTTGACCCAAAACGTAGCACTCCCGCGTTACTTGAGCAAATTTGGGCCATATGATGTTGGAAATGCTATCAAAGCATCAAGCCATGCGGCCCTGTAGCGGCACACAGCACAAACTTTGCTATGATCTGCTTTGTGGCAACAACACTTTGTCTATAATGCATGTTCGGCTGTTGCAGTTATATTGCTCTTACAAATCAAACAACCTACGAAGTTGCCAGAAGGAAGCGGATATTCTACTTAAGGTATGGAATATTAGAGTGACTCAGCTTCCATTTTGCGATGATTTATCACTGCCATATCAGTAATTCAGTAGTGGAACTGAAACATTGGAGTTCTACTATTTGCAGGGGAGCTCCTGACAGAGTTCATCCCTTCAGTAAAGGCATCTGTAGAAACATCTACGATTTCTGCTTCTCTAGAGAGAAAGGATTTGTTCTGGAAGCTGTGCCCCCACTTGAGGAGCTGGAAGCCAGAGCTGCTCCTTACACATGCCGAGACATAATTTGCTGCCGGTGTTGTTGATATACGTGCTGTACTGTAGCATTCTTTACCTCATAGTCTGTACTGTAAATCTTTGTTTGGTTTTTTTTTCGCCTATGGGAGCATGTCGTTGATGAGCTGCACCAATGGTGTCTTCTGAGTTCATTGTTTATTCATGTAAAGCACATGTACATTTTCACGCAGGAAATCTGTGTGTGGTCCGAGATCATGTTGGTTCCCCCTTCTGCTACTGCCATTAGCACGCCGAAATGACCAATATATGCCTGAGCGGTGGATCACTTGTATTTATTTTCAGACAGGAGGGTTTGTTTTGAGGACAGAAAATGCAACGGGTGACTGTTTCTACTTATGTAGAAACGTACATCCGAGTTGTGGTCCTGGATATTAACGTTCAGTTTACCCTATCGAGCCATTCTTATTCGTGGTACTAAACGTCTCGTATTTAAGAGGCATGTATATTTGCTGATCAAGAACCGTATTGGAGAGTGTTCACGATGCTTACTCCGCTCGAGTTCTAAAGATACCGCTATATAATCCAATTTGTCTTCTCCATTGGCCAGAATGGAATGATGACGCGTCAGTGTCAGAAGCGATAGCTGGCGGCGTAGCCTACACAGATAACTGACTTCTCACCCGACGCCCTGTAGTTTGAACCCTGTCATCACATGCATCAGACTGTTGGAATCCATGATCATTCACCGATCTCTGGGCATCCTCTTGTCCTCTTGAGTCTTGACATCGGTGGGTTCTCTGGCCTTGCCGACACAACTTGGCCTTCCACCACTCGTTCGTGCCCCAGTACTTCCTTCTCTCTTAGCAGGCAGCTGCTGCTGACCTTTGAAAACACTTGCATTGCAAAGTCTTAACCTGCTTACTTGATCGGCTTATGTGTACATATGCTCGCGATTCTGTCATCTTGTGAGTTGTGATGGCAAGTCCTGGTATGGCACTGAAGATCTTGTGACCTCATTTGATATGACAAGGTCTCTTTTGATATATAATTCGAATTATTAAGTTGAGAGGTCGAGATCTGTCAGAGCAAAGGCCGGTAGGGCAGAGTTCATGGCGAACTATATTTCATGTACAACTCGAGTCACTCTTATGCCATCTGTTACAAATACATCTTGTACGCCGCATGGACAAGACATTCATCTTACTCTTAATCCTGCGTTTTATAAACTCTCTTAAGTGAAGATCATCATTGTGCATCCCTGATTTTTTTTCCGCAAGAACTTTTCACATAAATATCGATATGTTCGTTCTTGATCTTACTTTGTTTTTGACGGTCGTTTTTCCTAACGGTCTCTTATGCCACTGAATAGCAGTGGATAATATGCTGTTACTACATAGTGCCAGAAAGTACTAGTAGGCTAAATCTACACTATTACAGGGACACCAGCTCAAAGTGGGAGTTGGTTGACGTTCATGACCGACCGAGCGAGAGTTACAGCAGTGCCCAACCGGCCATAAGGTCATCTAGTTTTTTGGTCATTTCTTCCTTGGCTCCATTTTCAGTTTGTCCGATTGTCCCTTCTGATAAAATGAGAGGACGTACTAGTTGCTTAGAAGAATATAGCTGCGCCATTATGTATCATTCTCCGTTACCTACTACTTAACAGACCAATGCACAGCCCTGAGATTAAATCTATCACGCGTTCACGTCATCGTCTTACTTTAAGGATTTCATACGTTCACCCAGGTAAAACTGTCCAAGAAAAGATTGAAGTGTGACTTATTTCTTAGTTACCAAACAAAGTGAGCAGACAAGAGCTTCGGTTCTCCTGTTCCAAAAAATTGACAACACGGCAGGAGTCCCGGCCTGCTTCTAGAACTGATCAAAAGATCATATGGAGTCAATTAGCATGAGGGGCAGCCTTGTAGGGTTTCATTTCTTCTCTTTTCAGATCTGAACATGTGAACCTTCCATCAAAGGGCACACCGGGTTTTATTTTATCTTTTCTGTAGTTCTATGCTGAAAGCTGTGGGGGAACAGCAGCAGTCTCCTCTTTTCTAGCTCGCTGTTGCGGGTTGAGAATAGTCGTGGCTTAAACTGATTCACTTTTTCTCTTTTTCTGAGGTGGTTCTTTTGCTTCCGCATTTGCATGCTTTCATGATCAGGTTGTACCTGGTGCTGGTGCAGACCAGATAGCTCCACGCCATATGGCTCCAGGTCTATACCTAACTAATAGACCTAACTAACTGAGCAGTATCATGCTGCTTTCTTCAGCAAACATTGCAGCGTACGTAGTCAGAAGTAACCCTGAGAGTGACCTCATCTATTCAACTTTTTGCGAGAATATTAGAAGAATAAACGTGATCTACCACTGAGCTATTCACTAGTTTACTTTCGATTGCTTCCGTTCAACTAATAATTATAGTAAGATGTTTCGCAAATGACGTCGTATCAGAGACTCAAGAGTACCCAATCTACACTCCAGAGCCTCTTCAACAACCCTTAATTCGTGTCCATATCAAACAAGGCAACGTGGCCAGACATCTCTGATTTTTATTACACTAGAAGACACATTCATGTCACGCAGATAAACAAACAGATTTGTCTAATTCTAGTGGTTCTGCTCACTGGTCCTGATCAAATCCGCGACTTTTTCGTCGACGAAGTCCACTTGTCGATGCATGTTTTGTGAGGTCAAGAGGCAGGTCTGCCAACAAAGTCATGGTCACAACAAACTCCCCCGGCCAAGTCGACTATCTTGGCATAAAATTAAATGGGCCACGATTGCAGGTACAAATGGGAATTGGCCGAATCAGCCTATGTTTCTATTCGTCAAATTCGGTAGTGTGTACAGAAATCACGAGTAATTAACACATTCTTTTTGAAATGGGGTGTCGTCTTAAGATACCGCCGTCCACCTACATCCACACAGTATTTTGAGACCTTCCACAATTTGCAGGAGCGTTGGTCTGTTTTGTAATAAAATCAGCGGAATATTTCGAGGCCTTGCTTGTCGACTCGAGCCATTCCAAGATGACGCCAAAATGTAAGTTGTGGTTGGTTTCCATTGAATGATCTGTACACCGTACCATACCCTTCATGCAGCGACTAATTGCGTCACTTTTCTTTTTCTCTGAGACGATGCTCATGCTAATTATATTCTTTTCACGTCTTCATTTTTTATGTTCTTTTTACAAGAAACGTACAGCTTTGGTAACATAAGCTCTGGAGCTCAGAGAAAAAAGAGATAAAAACTAAGCTCTGAACTGAATACCACTACATCAGTATGGAAATGAACGTATGTGTCCGGTACCGGTACTAAAGAAATATAAAGGTGATCTCCCATTTGCGTTGATCCACGGAGCGTGAGTGATGCATGGCGGTTTCTCGTTCGAAGTATCTATCCGTAGGAAGCTTCTGACGTGGGATATGCAAAGAAAGATCCACCGAACGCAGCCAGGCGGCCGAGGTTGATCTGGACATAGTTGACGCCTCGGCAGGGTTCCTGTCTTAATGGTTCCAACGATGGATTCAAGTCAAGCAAGTGTCGGGTCAGAGACGCTAAGGCTAAGAAAGCTCCTCGTCTAGCCGGTAACACAGTTAATCGTGTGTGAAACAAGCAACTACGTCAGTCACGGTCTCTCGGTCTAGATACAGAGTACAGGGAAACAGTAAGGGATGGATATCGAGCTTGTTCGGATCAACTCGACTGGACTCGAAAATACTCGTTAAATACTCGAGTTGGCTTGTTAAACTTGTTAAAAACTTATTAAAAATATTAATACTAGATTATTTGTATTTAAATATGAAGTAGAATAATCATTATAATTGAATCAAAATACAACAAGAAACTATAAAATAAATGTGCTAATGTTAACAATGACATTGACGAGGACATATGCTGATTAACTCAGATGCAATAGTTGTTTGCCTATTGAGATTAGTTGTCTGCTCCATCTGTTATTGCATTTGCTAGAAGTATTTTGCAAGAAGAAAACATGGCCATACCTTATGTCCATTGTCGAGCTCCGTCGGTTTCACGGATTCACAGCAAAGGATGATATCAGTATTAACATTAGTACATCCATTCGTAGTAGTCCCTAATGACATGCTACTGCTATTCGACAGAATTAAGTGTAGTAATACTATCAGATACTTCAACCAGTCAGTTCAAAAACACGCTAAACTATAAAAGTATGGCCTCTGGTAACGATTAGAAACGGATCGTTCAACGCACCTAGGATTCAAAAACTCCAATGCATGTGAACATAGGCTAGGGCAAAAAATCAAGAGAGGATTGGGTACATGGCCGGGCATGTGGCAGGTTATTTTCCTTTAGATCTTGAGCCTACTAGATAATACCGAGTATTTTTAACTCGTTATGTTAATGGGTTCAAACTCCAACTCGACTCGACTCGTTAAGGACTGAGTTTAAACTGAGTTTTTGAATACTCGTTTAACTCGTGAGCTTTGAGTTTTAATTTCACCCCTATTAACAGCTCCACCATGCACTTCATTTGTTGTCGTGTTCTTATAGTCCAGAGATAAAACAAAAGCGGGAGTCCACCATAGTGCCGACCGTCTGCTACTATGAACACGCAATCCGTTGAGTCGACTTTGTTTAATTTTTCTGAGGTTATCGGTTGATCCTCCTCTGGCTAGACTGAAAATCTGGACATCCGACAGGCTAACAGTTGTGACAATGTAGGATGGCTGATAGAAATCACGAGTTAGGCCTGCGAAAGGCGAGCTAAATCCTGGATGGTGACCGTGAGAACCATAAGGTATAGCCACCGGAGATAGGGAAGTGGCGAGTACCACATTTACTGATTTGAACTCGTCTGAAACAAATACAGAGACATCACAAGATTGTTATCTTTCTCGAGGACAAATCACAGGATTTCACCATTAGTATTCACTTCAGCAGTTACACACATTGACACAACTTATATTTACTATCTTATAAAATTTCAAATCTAATTTGATTTACATACGCGAAATAAAAATGATAAATTTTATCGTAAATAGTACCAATTCAAATGAGTACGGATCTACTATTCAAATCCAATTTACTTCTTGTTAAGATTTAAAAATTTATGACTGTGTCAACTCTGTGGATATTTTTGGAAATTATATAACCACTAAAGGTATTAATTGATGCATCTAAAGTGCCTAGACTTGCCCACCTCCAAAGTTCCGGAGCAAAACAAGTGAAGGCCGCGGAACGCAACCAGTCGACGTGGTCCCAGCAGCTCTCCAGGGCCATTCATTCAGTTCGCCAGTCACGCCACCAAACCCGAGCCAGGTAACCGACCCCGACTGGCATCCGGACCCAAAGATCTCCAAAAATTGGTAGATTACCAAAGTCCTATGCGTGCCAAGCATGACCTGCATCGTAGAGCGCTCTTCCACCCCCACTCCTCCCCCCCACTTTATATAGCGAGCGCCCGTGCAAAGTGCAATTGATCCCTTCCAGGCTTCCACGCCTTCCTCGAGCGTTCCCATTCCCCTCGGATTCTCACTCCCCTTTCAAAACGCGCCCCTCCCCTCCGCCGGCACCGCCTCGAGTCCCTCGACCTCCGCGCGCTCATAGGTTAACGCATCGATCGATTTGACGATGGTGGTGGGGTTCCGCCGCACTATCTCGTTCCCCGCGCCCAAGTCCGCCTCGGCTGTCCCGGCGGCCGCGGGGTCCGATGGCAAGTCCGCGGCCTACCGCGTCCGCTCGGCGAGCCTGCCCTGCCGGTTCCACCCTCTAGTGCTCCAGCTCGACGAAGGCGCTGCGTCGCTGCGCGAGCTGGTGGGGGGATTGGCGTCGGGCGCATCGGCGGCCTCGATCGCGGAGGGCGCGGAGCAGCTGGTGCGGGTCCTGGTGTCGCTGTCCGAGCTGCTCCACCACCCGCAGGCGCACGAGCCGCTGCGGCGGCTCGGGCGCTCGCCGTTCGCGGAGCGGCTGCTCGACGACTTCCTCCGCCTCGCCGACGCGCACGGCAGCTTCCGGGCGGTGCTGGTCGCGCTCGCCGCGCTCCAGGCCGAGGCGCGCGCCGCGCTGCGGCGCGAGGACCCGGCGCGCCTGGCGTCCGCCTCTCGCGGGCTTAGGCGCTCCGGCCGTGACCTCCCGCGGATCGCCACCTCCGCGCGCGCTGTAGCCTGCAAGGCGCCGCCTCCCCCGCCCGCCGGTCTCCCGTCCGAGGCGGCCGCCCTTGCCGCCGCCATCGCCGACACGGCCGCCGCCGTCGCGTCTGGCTCGGCCGCAGTCTTCTCCGGCGTGTCCTCCCTCTCCACCGCCGCCGCCACGGCCCGTGTCGGCGTCGCCAGCACACCGTGCTGGATGCCCTCCCCCGCTAGTTTTGCCACCTCATCGGCCACGCCAAGAACCAGCCACCATGTCATCACCACCAAGCCCTCGTCCATGCGCATATGGTGGGTGGCCGACCTGATGCGCTGGATGTCGCGCGCGAAGCGCCGGTCAGCCAACAAGCAGCACGCCGACGGCGACGACGGCGCCGGCGCCATCTCCGCCCAGCAGCCCCAACCCGACGCGATCGTGGACCCGGAGGAGGAAGAACGGAAGGCGGCATTTGAGCGCCTGGACAACCTAGGACGGTGCCTCGCGGACGTGGAGAACAGCGGCGAGAGGGTGTTCCGCGCTCTGGTCAACACCAGAGTCTCCCTGCTCAACATTCTTAGTCCAAGCTTCTGAAGAGGAATGATTCCCAACCATTGGAACCATAAAACTTTTCGACTTTAATCTGTATATAGAAATGGAGCTTTTGAGATGACATACTGCTACCATGAGCTAAGTTTTGTTTGTACCGTACTATTCAGATTCAGAGGAGAGGTACTAGTAAAGCAATATAGTCGCAGCTGAAGAAAAACAAGATTGTGTTTTGCGTTGGAAACTCTGCATCTTTCAATAACCTCTTCAGAAACGGCGATCCGTGTCGTTTCGGGAGGAGCGGCGAGGCTCTTTCGGCAGCTTCATGTGTGCACCCCGCGCACGCGCTTTTGAGCTGTTGTGTCGTTGAGGCGAATGGCGATCGGTGCCTCCCCGATCTTTGGTTGGGATGGGCGGGGTCACGTGGATGGAATCATATGAGATCGGTATGGGCTTATGGCGATCTGCTGCGGGCTTTTCCAGCACGACTGGATGGTAGGGAGGTGGAGGGCGCTCGATGCTGGCGCCAAGCACGCCGATCGGATGAATCCGCCGTCGTGGCGATGGCAGTGGTAGTGGTTTTCCTCGAGTTCTGACCGTTATTTCGCCTTCCTCCTTTGCCCTTTTAAACTCAGGTTTCATCTTTGAAGTCCGATGCTGTCCCTGGCAAGCGATCTTGAGTAGATTCGTGCTGTTTTGACTTCGAGTAATAAGGAGCCGGGATGGCTGGGCTGGCAACATAGCACGCATGAGACGGCGTTCTAAAATAAGACCACGTGCCAAGAGACCCTGGGTGAAAACTTTGTGCCTCCTATGGTCTCACTCTGAAAGTGGTGACCGGGTATGATAAAAGCGATTATTAATAGGTAATGGTAAGTTCGTTTAAGCTTTTGAGGAATCTTTTGACTCACAATACGCATATCTTCGTATGCCAACGAAATCAACTTAATTAATCGATCACCCAACCAATTATATGCCGCAGTCAAAGAACTGTGTGACATTTTTTGTTTATGCCACTAAACAAACATTAGTTGTCGACTATACCACCAAATTTTACACCTCTCATTTTATGGCATCCTTCCGTTGGTGCACTTTGCAACAGTTCCATTCCAACACTTCTCCGTTGGTCAGCCAAGTTTGGCCGTCGTGACTTGTGAAAAAAAATCAGGAGAATACAATTTTTATATAGAAAAAATAGAGAAATCAAGAACAAAATAGGAATAATCAGGAATCATTTCTGAACAAAAAGCTTTTCATTTCCCCTTCACTTTTTTAATGGTGTATCGTTAGTATTTTCACATTTTAATTTCGGTTTGAAGATATCCCTATTTTCTTGAACTTTCTGGTATTTTTCTGCCCCACCAAGACCAATTTTCTATGATCTCATGATATTTCGTTTATTCTTAATTTGATATTTTTTTTTCGATTGCTTAGTGGTCAAATTTGGTTGATCAAACGGCAAGTGGCTGAAATGACGTTTTTGAGAAACACACTAACATACAGATGGCATAAATGAGAGCGCAGAATTTGGTGCCATAGTTGAGAATTGACCTTTTCTCTGAGGCATAAACTATTTTTTCCGAGAACAAATCGCTACCCAGTAACCAATTGTCAACACTACTATAAAAAAGTCATCCTAGACCCTACCATCACTGACGGGTAAGAAATATCCGTCAGTGATGAAAACCATCAGTGACGGGTTTTGATGAAAACACCATCACAGACGGGCAAAATAAATACCCATTAGTGATGTCGAGCATATCGCTGATGGATGATAAAAAGACCCGTCCGTGATGTGAATCCCACCAACTCCAATGTCATCACAGACGGGTAGTTTTCTGACCCATCAGTGATGTGTGGAACTCATCATTGACGGGTAATAAAAAGATCTGTCCATGATGTAAATCCCGCCAACTCCGAAATTTTAAAACCCGAAATTTTGTCATCACGGACGGGTAGTTTTCTGACCCGTCAGTGATGTGTGGAACTCATCACTGACGGGTTAAAAAGAGACCCGTCCGTGATGTGAACCCCGCCAACTCCAAAATTTCAAAACCCAAAATTTTACAATCCCGCGGGGTATATAATTCACCTCAGTGCCCCTCAGTGCAGATCCAGATCCAGATTTTTTTCCTTCTCCCTTTCACCCTCCTCTCCTTCCTTCCACCCTTCTCCTCCTCTCTCCCTCTCCTCTCATCCTAGCTTCCTGTCCAAATCGGTCACAAGGGAGCATATCTTCTTCACGTCACCATCCCCGTTGGAACATGGTGGAGCTTACACAGGAGTTTCAGTTGGATTCGAGGTAAGAAATATCCTCCCGAGTCTTAATTTCTACTAGTGCCTAAATTTTTTATTTTTAAAATTTTTTCTCGTATTTTTTTAGCAGCTCTACTCCCTCGCGGTTCGGAATCCACAAAAATTACTGTATTTGGAGCTCGGGAAGAAGTTCAACGGAGGGTTCGGTAGCGGCGATTATTCGTTCGGGGCAAAAGTCAGTTTTAGAGGCCGAATTTGGAGTGAAATTTTTTTATTTTTTTATTTTTTTCTCATATTTTTTTTCTAGTAGCTCTACTCCCTCACGGTTCAGAATCCGCAAGGATTACTGCATTTGGAGCTCGGGAAGAAGTTCAACGGAGGGTCGGAAGAGGCGATGTTTCGTTCAGAGGGGGAAAAGTCAGTCTTAGAGGCCGAATTTGGAGGTGAAAAATTATATAGGTCTAAAGACGAGTAGATTTTTTAGATGCGCCTCGTCGATACGGTCATTTTGAGTGGTCGTGGACCCATACGGTCATTTTGAGTGGTCGTGGACCCAAAACAGACACCGTATGCAAAAGTTATAGCTGTTTTACTGAAATCCTACCCGGTAGTGCCCGGATAGAGCTTTTTTTGCGCCTCTGAAAATGTCATCACTGACGGGTTAAATATTTACCCGTCACTGATAATACGAGTCATTACTGACCTTTAGTTGATGTGGGTTTTTGGCCCGTCAGTATTGATATGTTCTGTAGTAGTGCAATCGGACACAGAGGTGCTCTTTTAGGACTCCATTATTCTTAGGCTAATATGCTTGCACAGTTCCACGTACTTACCTACATGGAGCGTGTTTTTGTGGAGGCCGTGCTTCCCAAAAGAAAAAATTTAAGGACAATGTCGTAGTGGATTTTCTAGACCGTTAGATTTAGATTCAGCGGCTCATTTTTTCCATCTTCATTTTGCCACCATCGATCTCTTCAATCCAAACTCGCCTTCGTCGCCGTCACCGCCTCCAACTCATCATGTTCGGCAGCCGTCGTCACCAGATCAAGCCTTCCCTCTAAACTCTCGTGGCTCTATTAAACCCCCCAACTCTAACTCATAACTTCAATAAGGTCTTCTCCCTCGACTCTGCTACCATTGCCACTCCTGCGTTGCCAACGGCTCTGGCACTATCGCCTCTTCAATGACATTGCTTCGTTGACTGCGATCAAGAGAAAAGACATATCACTGTCTAATAACAAAAGTGAAAAATTAATACCTGATTCACATGGAATTTTTTTGCTATGTCATTCCATGCTCTGGTTTCCATGGCTCTCGAGTCTCATTGTCGCTAGAATAAAAAAAAATACCAGATCATTATCCTAATCAGTGTGTGACTATTGGGGATCACATATCCTAATCCAGCGAAAGGCAAATATCGACATCAGTGCATGCGTATGTATATAACCAGCCCTTCCTCAGATGATACCTTGAGATAATTTGTTCATTCCTTGAAGCAAATTACTAATAAATTCTGGCTTCAGCTCGAAGTGGTGTTGATATTCCGGTCCAAACGGGCGGTGCAGGTTCTATCTCTCTGCCGAAAGCCGCCAACGCGTTCAACCTAACCACGATGTAGGTTGCGGTGTGAAATATGGATTCGCATAAACCTGTGACCTCGTTGTATCATGCGTCGCTACAATTGTAACGTTGGACTAGGAGGATATATCCTGTGATATCAAATCTTAAATGATAAAATCAAACCAATATAAGAATATAGTACAAATTGTCATACAAAATCCTAGAAAATTTTGGTTAGAACTATCCTGTAAAAGTTCAACTGAAACCAAAATGTATATCAAGAGTAACAAAAAGATGAATTCTGTGAATAGTGCATCTCTTCCATTTTATTCTGGACTTCTTTTTCAACAGATTTTTTTTTGTTTCTCAAAGTGTAGATTGAATTCAAATTTAAAATTTTTATGACGTGATAGATTAATTTTGTATCAACGCTGCAATTTTTTCTAGATTTTTTTATGATCATTTGTAATACTTTTTAAACATTAATATCATGGTATCATTTGAGCGTTAGTGTCACCGGATATGTTCTCGTCAAACTGGTTAGGACAGGGGTATTGTTTAGTAGGGGGCCTTAAAGTATTTCCGGGCATCGCATTTCGTTGATTGGAGACGGCAGGACCCGGTTAAACAAAGAACCTAGAATTTGCCCTTGAGTTTAGTATTAGGTGTCAACTGTCATGGACATCTCACATGCATGCGGTTGGGTCCAGCACGTGCCATTTGTACTCGATTCATTCATTACCTGGGACGTGCTTAACTGGTGATGATCGAAATCGGCAAGCAAAGGGCTGGAACGCACGTACACTGCACGATTTGACAGCTGCAAATTCTGGTGTTGTACTAAAACAATGCAGCCACAAGTGGCCTTCAAATTTCATCTAGGCCTGTGCTGCTCTGCTACGCTGCGGGGGGTTGGGTTAGATCAGATCATCAGATTCCGTATCCGCGGAGCGGGTGCGCCTTCCCAGATCTCCGGACGTGGCCAACTGGCCGTCGAGGCGTAGAATAACTGGCGCCCGCGTTCTGCTTCGACACGCTTTCGCATGCACGAAGCGTACGTTCGATCCATCGTCAGTTTCCTTCGTCCGTGCGGATTCGAAATCTGGCGACGCCGCGAAGTCAATCCCCGTCTTCATTTTATATTTACTCTGTGGCAGACGGCGTCGCGGTGGCGTTGGAATATGAAGTGCGTGCGTGCAGGGTGCTGGTTGGGTGGGTGCCCGACCGGATGTCCCCGAGCTCCCTCGCCGTGAACTCGTCCGTTCTTTCTACAGATTACTCCTATTCACTCCCGTTCTTCTAACCCTGTACATCGTTGAGTCGTTGCTTCGTTTCCTCGGAATCAGTGTAGCTTAGCGTTGTTCGGGCTCAGGGCCAGCCCTGAAGGCATAGGGCCCAGCCTAAACAGGGGCCTAAATTTGTACATATATTATATAACCCACTAGCAACTAGTTAACTATCAAGTCCAATGTCTTAATATCTGATAAATAAAACAGTTAAAGAAAAACGAAGAAATCCTAAAAGGCACAGCTGGCTAGCCCACCAATGCGAGGACACATTGCAAAGCCTTCTTTTCATCCTAATTTATCCGATCTTAACCACACATGCTGGCAGATGCCGTTTCTTCTACGCTTCTCTTCTTTCCCATGGGACCCAACTCCCCAAGCATAATACTAGTGCCGTTGTGACGGCAATTTCTTGATCTCCCTATCGATCTCTTCCCTCCTATAAGTACTTCTCAATCCAGCGCCAGCGGCACACATAATTAAGAGTTTGTTGCTGTGACTGGTATTGTATATGATATATCCATATTATATTATCAGACCTTATTTGTTAATGAAAATTTATATGATTAATAGTTAGCTAGATGTTTACGTCTTTTCATAGTGATTTTGGTGATATACATATATGCAAGTGCAATATCTTTACGCTATCATAGCTACTAGGCCCCTAATTTGAAGTTTGCCCCAGGCCTTTGGAAAGATAGAACCGGCTTTGTTCAGGCTGTCCCAATATCGGGGCACTATAGTACTCTCTTCGTTTTAAAATAAAAAAAATTTTAGCCTTAGACACAAGAATTAAGAGTGATGGTGAAATGACAATATTGTCATTTAATCATTTCTTTATCCACCTCTTTTTCCTCCCGAATGCAATTACTCACTCACCATATTAGAGCATGCAACATTTATTGCTAAAGTGATAACGATGAAGGTCAAACTAGGAAGCCCGTGGCTAAAAGTGCATTGAGAGTGTAAAATAACTTGTATTTTTAAAAAAGTTTAAGAGGCTAAAAAGACCTCTATTTTGAAACGGAAGAAGTACTAGTTAACTGCATATTGCTTGTTTCAACTTTTTTTACTATGAGTACTCCTAGTTTTCTTTTCTCTCTGATACAGGCATGTAGTTCACGATAGGCTGTTCCGACGCCTGATCTAGTTTTTCTTTTTCGAGGGAACAGCGCCGGGATCCATTTGATGTGGAGAAATGACATATCCACTAATTTCAGGCATGCTTAACAAGTCTAAGCTGGAAGAAGTAACACACACACACACTCTCTCTCTCTTACCTCTACCACTGTCAATGATTCCTCTTGCCAAACACGACCAGGGATCAGCCATGAATGAAATACTCCTTCTGTTTTAAAATAGAAGTCCTTTCAGCCTTAGGCATAAGAATCAACAGTGATGGTGAAATGACAATATTTATCCTTCAATTATTTCTTTGTTCATCTCTTTTTTTCCAAATGTAATTACTCACCATATTGGAGCATCAACATTTATTGCTAAAGTGATATTGATGAATGGTAAATTGGGAAGCCCATAGCTAAAAATACATTATAAATATAGAAAGACTCGTATTTTGAGAAAAGTTTGAGGGGCTAAGAAGATCTCTATTTTGAAACGGAGGAAGTATATCTCACTGAAGGAAAAGCTCACGGCAGCACAAAGTGACAAGAAACGACATGCTACCATTGCTTGCCCAACATTTATATTGGGCTGGCCTCATATTTTGGTGGGCAGGTAGCGTATGCCTCTCTATGTTGGGCCATAGCAATGTCATACCAACACCTCTTAAGCTTTATTATTTGGGCCCAACTGAAGGCCTTATAAACAAGGGGGTGGACCCAATGATGATTGCCAAATGTGGAAGCCCATGCACGTTTTTAGACTTTATTTTTCCTAAGAGCCCCAACTTATTTAGTTGCGATACGAGAAACCTGGCTTGGTTAATCTTCAAACTCCTGGCGATGTGTTCCATAGCAATACGGAAGAGTGGCTGGATAAGTGGATATTCTTTAACGAGATGGTCTGCTGAAATCTTCGCGCACGGCGAGTGATTCCGTTGGATCAGACCTCCCTTTTCACTTTTCTTCCGCGGAAGGACAGGAATTCACACCGTTCATTTGGAATCTTTTCTCTGCGTTTCGTTGTTCCAAACAGCTAAGAAGACATCAAAAAAGGAGGAAGATATTCCTGTGAAAAAAGTCCAACGCAAACGGGGCCTAAAGGTTTACCCTCCTCAACACCCATTCCATGTCTCTATGATTTGAACCTAGAACACTAGAGCAACAGTTTGCTCGTTGCGATCCGTCTCGCACAAACACGCGCCATTGTTTTGTCACCGTTATTGCACGGCCACACACTGTTGCTGCCCGAGCACGAGGCCTTGTGCCTCTGCACCTTGTGGTGCAGTGTGCATGCACGCTCGTCCCATGCGTCTACAGTTCTATGCACCTCCTGGCGATCGCAGGAGGCACAGTTTATATCATTTCTACGGGACCAGATGTGTTCTCCTGGCAGCTAACAGCTGCATGCCTGACGCTTTGGTCTGAAAGAATAGAATCTCTGAAAGGCTGGTCAGCCACCAACCGCTCCCCCATCATAATCTGCGGATCAGACGAGACGAATGAGGCATGGCTGCGTCCAATTTTTTCTGAGTTTCATGTGCTACCAAATTGGCTTCTGGATTTGGCGCAGGGCCGCGTACATGCACAGTGAAATGTCATGTTCGAATTGGCCACATATGCATGGCATATCGATCGGCATTTCACCCAATGCCACAGCAAAAGAAGCTGTCAAAAGCACAATCTACCTGCATGTTCACTCTGCTTCCCGAATCCTGACGGAGCGTAGCATTCGTCTCCATAACTACCCCCTTTTCTTTTACCAGGACGGGGCTTCTTGTCTGTTTGAGGAACTTTTGGTGTTGGGGCGAGTGGTTTTGTGGTGCTCTTGTGCATTGGCTGGCGTGCAAATCTTGACCACTCCCACAAAGGGGTGAGAGATCCAATTAGTAGGACCTAGTTTTTAATGGTTCCTAGCATCCCTGCCGCAGTAGCACTCGCTTACAGTACACCATGTAATTAAAGGGACTACCGCGGTAGCACTGGTGTGCTAGTCTCTTTAATTACGAGTTGTTTGCCGTGTGCAACAGTGTCCGTCTGAATGTGTACGTGCGTGCGTGCGTGCTTTGCTTGTTTAGTGTGGTCACCGTTGCAAGCCATCATGGGGAGTAAACTTTTCTTTTGGAATACTAACCGAGCATGGCAAGCCATCACCGCGACAGTTCAGAGATGAGCAAGCTGCCACGGCCACCCGGACGTAGCAACTTTTGCCCCAACTTTACAGTCCGAAAAATATAAAAACGCCAGCGGAAAGATAAAGAAGCAGGTAAGAAAACAAGAGCGCTGCGAGTACGTACTCGCCGGAAAAGCAGTAAAGCGAGGTGTAATCTTGGTGAAAGCCTGGGATAAGATTCAAGGGCAAAAGTGCAGGAGGCAAAGGGAGCGAAAGTATATGCGCATAAGTACGTGGTCTGCACGAGGAGAGTGGCTTTTACCTCGAGGTGTGACTTGACCAAATTACAACTGCACTTCACTACGAGTTGGAGGACGTGAAAAAAAGATGGCTCTAGCGGGCATCTTTACTGAGATAAAACTGTAAAGAACTGAACACGGCATGGCCCTTAGATGAGATATTCAGATGATGACTCCCGAATGCAAGATGTTAAGCGTTCTCCTTTGAAGTTTGACTGCCTCGGCGAATCAAAGGATAAGCCCTTGGTTAACATCACCTTAAGGTGTATGGTAAGATTGGTGCTATCACAATATAGGGTGTATGACTAGATTGGCAGTATTAATTATTACCCCACGTCCAAATTGTACCAAGCAGAGAGTGGTACTAGTAAACAATTAACCAACGGCTGTCCTAGCTTGGAGGTTTGCACCTCAATTAACTAACGATTTCCAAGTGTACGTGTGCTGGATGGTTCATCAGAATAGAATAGTACTAATATAACTAATATAACATACTCCATATAATAAGATGATAGGCAATAATTTCTGTCTGCTAGTAGAGGTTAGTATAGGTCGATATACAATTTGTACATTGTTGATGTCGGATTAGAAGTGATCAGTGGTCTCACACACGTCTGGTATTAGTTCAGCATCCCATGTTGTTCTAGCGAGTGGGTATCTTTTTCTTATTTAATATGTCTAATTCATATGTCTCCATATAGCTGCTAAAGAATATTGTTGGAGGAGGTTTCTACGCTATCCCTAATCGACGTCATTCGGAATTACCGCTACGCTGTTGAGACCGTCGTCAGCGCTCCCCGCGTTAAGGCCGTCCCCGACGTGCCCGCTCTCCACGTCAGGGCTGTCTCCGACGAGCCCGCTCGCCGCAACGCCGCCAAGGTTCTCGTCGACGCTCTCCGCCCGCGTTCGCCCGCACGTCGCCCGCGCGTCAGGCTGTCTCCGATGAGCCCACACACGAGGCCATTACTTTCTCCAGAAGATTCTCCTAAATATACCCGGGTATATTCCCCAAGATTCCTTAGGGGTAGAAAAATTACGGTCACGCCCTTGTAATAGTCCCGTACTTCCGGGGTAAAATTGTAATCTGGCATTTTCCTCTCCTTCAACCCCTATAAATACCCCCCTAGAGGGTAGTGGAGGGGATCCCTTTTTCCTCACTTGTAAACTCTGGATTCCTTGCCCTAATACGAACACCAATTCCCGTCGGCGACTGTCTGACGTGTTGCTCTCGCTCATTTTCCCCGTGCACGCCCGGAGGTCATTGTAACCGATCGGGGGTGCCACAAATCTACTGTCTAGGCTTATACCTATGACAGTTGGCGCCAACCGTGGGGAACCCGAGCGAAAAGCCATGGCGCCGAAGAAAAAGAGCGCGGCTAGGACGATCGTCCCTCGCACACCAAACTCGACACGTCGAGCTAGGACGAACAACATGGCCATCGCCGCAGAGCTTGGCGACGCCCGCGTCGGCAACCCGTCAGCCGCTAACCTTCGAACCGACGACTCATCAACCGACGTCCGCACGGCTGGACTCCCCTGCGGCCGCGATCGACGCTGGCAACTCAGAAGCACGCGTCGAAACGGAGGCCGAAACCTTGAGGCGTGAGGCTAATGAGCTCAGCGAGGAGCTCGTTAGAGCAAAGGCTGAGGCCCTCCAGGCCCTCCAAGCTTCGAACAATGCTCGCGCTGAGGCAGGCCTACTTCGCGCCGAGCGCGACGCCGTGAGGGCCGCGGCGGCTCCCCCGCCGATCCCCGAAGCGGCCGAGGCAGCGGCAGTGCGACGCCGCCTGGACGAGATCCCTAACTGAAGCGCGAGAGACAAACCCTGAGTAACACCCTCGCCGTAGAGGAAGTAATGCAGGAGATAGCGGAAGCCCAGGCAGCGCCAGGCTGCCATCCCCAGCGGGAGCGCAGGAGGCCGCCGCCCTCCGCCAAGCCATGGCCGACAGCCGTGCAAGAGCGATTCCTCCCGCACCAGCGTGCGCCGAAGAAGCCGCAGCTCTGCGGCATCAGTTGGATGCTAGCCGGGAGATGGCCACGGCATCCCTCTATGGCGCGGGGAGGGCCCCGCTACCACCCTTCCATCACTTTCGTCGCGCAACCAGGCGGGCAGGCCCCGGCCTCGCCGCGTCGTTCGGCGGAGCACTACCCTACGTGGGTCCTCAGCGCCTCCGCTGCACCCAGAGCTCCGCCATCCGGGTGGGTAGCTGGACGGCCCGTCCACGTCACCCCCGCACCAGCTCGAGATCAGAACCTACCCGCCGTTGTCAAACGCCCCGGGCCTCACCGACGTGTACAACCCGCTGAGCCCAGGGCTGGCAGCATGCCATGGCCAAGCAAATACCGAGCGCCCGTCATCGCCAGCTTTGACGGGAACTCCGACGCCGTCGAGTTCCTCAGGGTGTACGAGACCGCTGTTTCCTCAGCAGGAGGCGGCGAGGCAATCATGGCCAAGGGGTGCTGCTAGTGCTCTCTGGCCTAGCTCGGAAATGGTATCTTGGGCTGGCTCCTCGCTCGGTGTACTCATGGGAACAGCTCCGCAACAAGCTCACCAGCCACTTCATAGCTCACCGGAACAAGGAAAGTCACCTCCTCAGACCTATTCTCCCTCAAGCAGGCCCCCGACGAGTCAATACGTGACTTCACGCAACGTTTTGCTCAAGTGCAGTGCCAGATCCCGGACATCACCGACAAGAGCGTGTGCGAGGCCGCCCGCCACGCGATCTATAACCCCGACTTGGCAGGAAAGCTCGACAGGAAGGAGCCCAAGACAGTCGCAGAGCTGTATGAGATCATGCGCACCTACTCCAAGTCTGAGGACGGGAAGACCCGTAGGCAGGCAGAGGCACAGCGCTTGCAGCCTGGACTGGGCCGAAAGCGGAAACCTATGACCGGCGCGCCAGGAGGCAGAAGGACGTGTACCACGTGGAAGAGGAGGAGCGTCGCCCCGCCAAGCAGGCACGTACGGCGACCGGGGCCACGAGTCGGGCCGTCCCGAGTAGGACTCCCGCGGCCACGGGTCGGGCCGTCCCGAGCGGGACTCCCGCGGCCAGGCTTACCCGCGCGGAGGTCGCGGTCAAGGCCAGGGCACGGAAACGACACCGGGCGCGGAAAGAGGCAGTAACAATGGAAGCGGAGGACGAAGGCCGGCGGAGACAACCGAGTATTCTGCGAGCTCCACGGCTGGGCTTCCACACCACCGCGGAATGTGATCTAGTCGCCGCCGCCCGCGCGATCAAGCAGCGGGGCTGGCTACTAGAACCGACGCCCCGCGACACGATCGTGCGGTAGCTCAAGAACGTCAGGCCCTGCCGCCTCCGCCGCCGCTTCCGCTCCTCAGGGAGCCACCGAAGCAAGTTGAGGATCTGCGCGCCGCATCGTGCACGCCATCACCGGCGGCCACGCCCACACCTTCCCGTCCAAGCGATAGCGTCGAGCCTATACTCGACAAGTGCAGCACATCAACTCGTCCCCACCCACCGAGCTGCCTCCGTAGGGTCGGTGCAACAGTGACCTTCGGCCCCGAGGATGCCGCGGGAATCAGCCTCCCCCATCACGACGCCCTCGTCATCTCGGCGATCATAAATGACTGCGAGGTGCGTCGTGTCTTCATCGACGGAGGAAGCTCGGCGGACATACTATTCGCATCCACCCTCGTGGAGATGGGGATACCGCGGGCATGCCTCGCCCCCGCAGGCATCCCGCTCCTTGGCTTCGGAGGCGAGCCGGTCCCGGGGCTCGGGAAGATTGAGCTCCCGGTGGAGTTCGGGGAAGGGGAGTGCAAACGTCAGGAGAATATCGTCTTCGACGTGGTCGACCTCCCCTACCAATACAACGTCATCCTTGGCCGGGTCACATTGAACAAATTTGGCGCCATCCCTCATCATGCCTTCCTCTGCGTAAAGATCCTGTCCCCCTGCGGCGTCATCACCGTCCGAGGCAATCAAGACTTGTCCCGCAAAATCGACAAGACATCCAGGCGGCTATTCGTTATGTTCACACCATTCACGCTGAGGCCGAAGCTGAGAAGGTCGCCCCAGGGGCTGCCGACCCCCTCAACATCCGGGTGGTGGGTCCCAAAGCCCAAGCCCGATGGTGAGACGCGCGCAGTACCCACTGTCAGAGGAAGATCCAATCAAGACGGTGCTCGTCGGGGCGAACCTCGACCCAAAGGTCGCAGAGGCTCTGCTCGACGCGCTCCGGGCTGACCGCGACCTCTTCGCATGGGAGCACGAAGACCTCCCCTGCGTGCCCAGGGAGATTGTTGAGCACCGGTTGTACGTCAAGCCGGATGCACGCCCGTGAAGCAGAAGCTCTGGAGGATGTGCGTAGAGCGTCAGGCCGCGGCCCGTGAGCAGGTCGACAAGCTCTATAAGGCGGGGTCATCCGTGAGGTCATGTACCCAGACTGGCTCGCCAACCCCGTCCTCGTCAAGAAGGCTAATGGGAAGTGGCGCATGTGTGTTGACTACACCAACCTCAACCGCACGTGTCCAAAGGATAACTTTCCACTCCCGCGGATCGACCAGCTGGTTGATGCCACCTCAGGGATGCGAGCTCATGAGTTTCCTGGACGCGTACTCCGGGTACCACCAGGTGTGGATGGCCAAAGAAGACGAAGAGAAGACAAGCTTCATCACGCCTCCAGAACGTTCTGTTACGTTTCGGATGGCCTTCGGGCTCAAGAACGCCGCGCGACCTTCGCGCGGCTCGTGTGCAAGGCCCTTGCGCCTCAGATAGGGCGAAACATTGAGGCCTACGTTGATGACATTGTCGTCAAGAGCGCTCCTCGCCGACACCACGCCGGACTTGCGAGAGACATTCGACAACCTCAAGAAGGTGGGCATGAAACTCAACCCGGAGAAGTGCATGTTCGGAGTCCAAGCGGGGGAAGCTCCTTGGTTTCCTCTGTCGCAAGGGTATCGAGGCCAACCCTGGCAAAAATACAGCCGTGCTCGACATGCGACCACCGGAGAATGTTAAGGAAGTGCAGAAGTTGACAGGGCATCTCGCCGGTTGGGGAGGTTCATCTCTCGCTCGGCGAAAAAGGACTCCCGTCTTCAAACGCTGCGCGGATCCTCCAGCTTTGAGTGGACGAGTGAAAGCCAAGCCGCCTTGGAAGAATTGAAGACATACCTTACCTCGCCGCCCCTGCTGCAAAGCCCCTGTCCCGGGGAGGTGTTGTTGCTCTACCTCGCGCCACCCCCGACGGCGGTAAGCACCGTCGCTGACCAAGGAGAAGGACAAGACCCAGCACCCCGTCTATTATGTGTCTGAGGCACTGCAGGGAGCGAAGGTGCGGTACACCGAGCTGGAGAAGCTCGTGTACGCGCTCCTCATGGCGTCGCGGAAGCTGCGACACTACTTCCTCGCCCATTCCGTCCAAGTACCGTCAGCTTTCCCAATCGGTGAGATGCTTCACAACAAGGAAGCATCAGGACGCGTGGGCAAGCTGGTCAGCCGAGCTTGCCCCGTTCTCCATCGAATTCATGCCAAGGACGGCGATCAAGTCCCAGGTGTTGGCGGACTTCCTGGCGGAATGGGCCCCGTCAGCGCACGCCACGCCTCCGAATCCCTCTGACCCGCTGTGGACAATCTACGTCGATGGCTCGTGGTGCTCGGAAGGCGCCGGCGCGGGAGCAGTCCTCGAGTCCCCTGAGGGCAACATCACCTCCTACAGTGCGCGCCTTGAGTTCAAGACCACTAACAACGGGGCTGAATATGAGAGCACTCCTCCTTGGTCTCCGAAAGGCACGCGCCTCGGCGTGCGGAGGATGGTCGTCAAGAGCGACTCGCAGCTCGTCACCGGCCATGTCGACAAAAGCTACCAAGCCAAGGACCCCGAGATGATCAAGTACTTGGCTCTGGCTCGGCCATGGAGAAGCACTTCACCGGCATCACCGTTCGCAGCATCCCACGCGCTGCGAAATCACGACGCTGACAGTCTCGCGAGAGCCGCAAGCACGAAGACCGAAATCCCCCAAGGGCTTTCTACGAAGTGATCTCGGAGCCCGCCACAAAGGGGCTCCCCGAGGTGTGCCTCATTGGCGAGCAAGACTGGAGGGCCCCGATCATGAGTTATCTCTCAGACGAGACAGAGCCCGCTGACCCCGTCGAAGCACAGAGGCTCAAGAGTCGGGCCCGGGGCTTCGTCATCCACGACGACGCTCTCTACAAGCGCGGGGTATGCGCACCCTATCTTCGGTGCGTCTCCAAGGAGGAGGGACTCGAGCTGGTCCGTGAAATTCACCAAGGGCTGTGTGGGTCGCACCTCGCCCCCCGCGCCTTGGTGTCCAAGGCGTTCTCGTCAAGGGTTCTATTGGCCCACCGCCCTTCGCAACGCCCAAAGCCTCGTCAGAACATGCCCCGCGTGCCAATGGATGGGGCGAGGCACAAAACTCCCTGCAAACGAGCTACAGCCCATCCCACCGTCGTGGCCGCTGGCCCGCTGGGGCGTCGACCTTGTCGGCCCGTTTGGGTCAAGGAGTCACGGATTCAAGTTCGTCATCGTCGCCGTCGACTACTTCTCCAAGTGGATCGAGGCCGAGCCCTTAGCCAAGATAACATCGGCAGCCGTGCAGAGGTTCGTATGGAAGAATCTCATTTGCCACTTCGGCGTCCCGAGGGAACTCACCGTCGACAACGGGACTCAGTTCGACGCGACTCCCTTCTGAAAATTCTGCATCGGCCTCGGCATCAACTTATGCTTCGCCTCTGTGGCCAATCCTAAGGCGAATGGCGCTGTCGAGCGGGCCAACGGGATCGTCCTTTCAGGCCTCCGCAAACACCTCTTCGACTTGCCCAAGGGTCTCTGGGCGGACGAGCTCCCTAGCGTCTTGTGGTCCACCCGCACGGCGCCAGTCGGGCCACCGGCTTCACTCCCTTTCAAGTTACTATATGGAGAAGAGCGGTGACCCCCGAAGAAATCAAGATCGGTCCCTGCGCACGCGATGGCCGTCGCGGAGATTCCCATGAGGTATCCCTCGAAACGCTCGATGCCGTCCGGCAGGAGGCTGCTCTCAACATCGATCGGTACCAGGCCACCATGGCAAAGGCATACAACAAGACCGTCCGCCACGACCCATCCACGTCGGCGACCTCGTGCTCAAGAAGAAGGCGAACCCAGAAGCCGACGGCAAGCTAAGCTCGAAGTGGGAAGGACCGTACGAGGTGGTCCGCGCCACCCGCCCGGGAGCGTTCCGCTTGGCAACCCTCGACGGGGGCGAGCTGAAGCACAGCTGAACACTGACAATCTCCGTAAGTACTACGTATAGCTATAGCTCCTCTAGATGTAGCCGCTGCGTCGGCATCTTTTGCATTTCGAAGTAGTGCAGTGAGGGTAAGGGCCGCTGCGACGGTCGCTACCCCCGCTCGGTCATCCACTTATGTTGAAGACGACGCTTCGTCGTCACCGCTTTTTGTAATCAGCCTTAGCGCCCCCAGGGTTGTTAGGCCTTAATGGAAAAACTCGTATCACCATAGCTCCATCCTCGGGACAGAGTGTCCCTTCCCTCCGGGGTCGTGCGACGAGAGCTGCCCCGCGATGTCGAGCCACCTCCGTCCGGGATAGAGTGTCCCTTCCCTCCGGGGTCGTGCGACGACAGCTCCCCGCGATGTCGAGCCACCTCCGTCCGGGATAGAGTGTCCTTTCCCTCCAGGGGTCGTGCGACGAGAGCTCCCCGCGATGTCGAGCCACCTCCGTCCGGGATAGAGTGTCCCTTCCCTCCGGGGTCGTGCGACGACAGCTCCCCGTGATGTCGAGCCACCTCCGTCCGGGATAGAGTGTCCTTCCCCTCCCGGGGTCGTGCGACGACAGCTCCCCGCGATGTCGAGCCATCCCCCGTCCGGGATAGAGTGTCCCTTCCCCCTGGGTCGTGCGACGACAGCTCCCCGCGACGTCAGCCAAGCATGACGTCAGGGTATGAAGGAACATTCTTACGCGCGCCATCAAGCGCTAAGTGTTTTTGGATGGGGAGTGAATACGGTGCTACGTACCCAATGACACATTTATTTCTTTATTACTGCATTCTACAAGCACTCTCATGCACGCCATCGAGCGCTAAATGTTTTTGGATGGGAGAGGGTACGACACCGTTCACTCGGCAAACGCCCCCTCCATCGTATGCCTAGTACAGTCGACACACCTATTCGCTTACAATGAGAAAAACTCGAACTTATTGAGAATGCCGTGCAAGGCCCGCAAGAAACGCGAGACCTCTGCGTCGCTCAAGACGCGCATGTCGTCATCTTGTCGCTCGAGTTTTGGTTAATCGGCGCGAAGCATGGCACTTGTTGGACTCACGCCTAGCGGGTGCCGTCCCTAGGCGCCCCGCGGCAGCTTTCCATCGAAAGCCATCACCCTACAAAGCAGATAACAAATAATTCACAAGATGCAAGTGCAACGCCTGGCAATTTTCTAGATTTTCATTAATAACTAGCAAAATCACTTGAGAGTTACAAAAGAAAGTCTGACCATGTAAACCCTAGCAAAAGACGGGCCACTAGGCAAGGGGGCTCTCGTCGACACACAAGGACCCCAGCAAAAGAACACTACAAGACTAAAGCAGGTCCTAAGCTATGCAGAAAGCGAAAAACCAAAAGAGTGGTGCAAACTTTGCAATATAGACATGACACGCAAAGCCAAGCCACGAGCCTCACACCTGCGGAGGCAAGACGGGCTCGCCTAGGGCTCCCTCCGACGTCCCGCCAGAAGATCCCCCAAGGAATCGCGCCTTCCAGAGCGCAGCAAGATACTTCACGCCGCGCTTGTCCCACACCTGGGCCAAGAAGACTCGAACACCGTCTCGGACAAGAGGACGAGAGTCCAGGATGGTCCTCTTGCTCGGAGCCACGTACGCCTCCGCCTTAAACTTCCCCGCCGGATTGCAGCCGGCCTTATGAAGGCAGACAAATGCTAGCTCGGCGCAAGCCTGCGCACAGTCCCGCGCATGCGCCGAGATCACGTCCCTCGAGGCAGCGGCGACTGCAACTGCCCACCGCAGTCGGACGGCCGTTGCATCCTCGCCTGAGAGGTCGGCAGGAGCAGCGGAGATGCCAAGGCCACTGCCCAGCTCGCCGACCTCCGTAGCAACGGAGATCGCCAGCACGTCTGCGTCCTGCTGCCGCTTCTCCTAGCCCCATGCTCGACATGCAGGGTGCGAAGCTCCGCGTGAAGCAAGGTGATGGTGTCCTCTGCCTCGGCTAGCTTCCTCGTTGCTTTTCCGCGGCCTCAGCCTTGGCAATCTTGGCGATCCCTTTCTCTTCCCGGACTTGAGCACGTGCGCCATCAATC
This sequence comes from Stipa capillata, assembly GCA_019208055.1. Lineage (NCBI taxonomy): Eukaryota > Viridiplantae > Streptophyta > Magnoliopsida > Poales > Poaceae > Stipa > Stipa capillata. Next base: position 367,047 of record JAGXJF010000632.1, read on the forward strand.
TCAGAACCGTTCATCTCCAGGAGCCGCTCAGTTGCAAGGAAGCCCTAAGGACGCAAGCCAAGAGTCAATAAGCCATCGAGAAAATGGAATAGGCAAGTAATTCGAAAAACCAAACGTAAGAGATACCTTAAGCAAGGCAGACTTGGAAGCATCGCGAACCTCCGTAAGCGATATCCCTTTGAACGCGACATCGAGGTCGGCCGGTGAGCTGCGTCGTGGTAGAAGCTAGCCTAGACCTCCGAGTCGGCGAAGTGCCCCGGAAGCAGTCGTCCGGCCACCAACAAGGCACCCGGGACAGGCCCGCTGCATCCGTCACCGTCAGGCGCCGGCACACGGCGGGCTGGGGGTGGTGGCCTGGTGGAGCGACTATCTCCAGGCTCAGAAACCAGAGAGAGCGGCGCCGGGTGCCCCGCCGAAGACATCGTCGCTGCCCCTCCAGGCGCCGCGCCGACCGACGTCGCCGCCACCGCCCCCGTGGCGACGGAAGTACCAGTGTCAACCACATCAGCCCTGTCTGCGCCAAAGTCAAAGTCACTGGATGACGCTACGTCCAGGGGCCGAGAGGGAAGGTCGCCACCACCTGAGTCCTCAGGTGCGGCCTCGGACTCGTCGTCGCTGTCCTCGTAATCCTTGGCGCTCGACTCAAGGTCAAGCGAAATCGGGACCCCCATCGGGCCCTTCCCGAGTCCGGGGCGCCGGCGAGGCAGCTCACGCCGCGAGCTCAGAGAACGCCCGTCAGCCGTAGCGGTAGCCTGCGGTTCACGAGCTCGAACCCTCCGGGACGGCGAAGCCGATACATCCGGCCATGCCCACTTGTCCCCGCTAGCCTCCTCAGCGGAAAGAGGAGACGACCGCTTGGGCACGTCCCACCTGAATGCCGTGCACGCCCTATTGCGGCGAGGCCTCTTAATCATCAACTTTATGTTTGCGGTCCCCCTATGCCAAAGAGGAGTCTGCAAAACAAAGCAAAAAGGAGAACGACAAACAAGCTTAAAAGGGAGCAAGAAATCTCGACGCAGCGGAGGCCAAAAAGACGAAGAAGTTAAGAGCCTCACATGCCGAGGGGAGGTACTTCCCCAGTACCCGCAAGCCGTGTGGCTCTTCCCGGCCATTCGGCAGTAACCGCAATGTCCAGCTGGAAGCAAGCGGCGAAATCCCTAACAGAAGGTACTCCTCCACCAGGTCCCGCACACTCAGCTCAAAGGCCAAGTACTGGAACAGGATCTGCTGCGCCTCGCCACTCCCAGAGAGAGTGGGGGGCGGGACCGTCGGCGTCGGGATGCTCGTTGTGCAAAGGAAGCCCGAGTCGTGAACTCGGTAGTAGAACCAAGCATCCCGTGAGTCAGCCCACCTACCCTTGACGGCAAGCGCCGGGAACTCGAGCTTGTTGCGGCTGCGATGACGGGCAAAGCTGACAGTCCCGTACATTGAGTATAGCTTCCCCGTCACCTTCGTTCTTGTCACCACCGCCTGGTGATTCCAAGCGAAAACCTCCGCCCGGCCCCTCGTCTCCATACTCCGCATCGCCCACTCGAAAGCTGCCAACCAAACAAAGGCGGACGAGTGGAGGTCTGAAACCTCCAAGCCGAACCACGTCAGCACCTCCTACAGCAGCGAGGCCACCGGAATGCGGAGCCCGGCGTCGAACTGGGCGGCGAACACGACGATGCGCCCGTCCCCTGGATCCGCCCTCACCGCCGAAGGTGTGAGGAGCTCGACACCGTACGGGCCGTTGAGGTCCGGGATCTTACCTTCCGCCGCCAGGCGGTCGATGAGCGACGCGTCCACGCTGGAGGGGCCCAAGTAGCGGGAGTAATCTTTCTCTATCAGCTCAAGAGCGGCAGTTGCCCTGCTCTTGCGCCTGTTCGCTGACATCGCGACTTAGCTCAGCAGCCGGACCGGGCTGGTCCAACCCTCGCGCATTGCCGCGTTGCCGCGTTCCGTCGCACGTCGTTCGCGTTCACGTTCGACCGCTCGTCGCTGCGCTCTCGTTCGTTCACGTTCGCGTTTGTCTGCTCGTCGCCGCGTTCGCGTTCGAGTTCGTCCGCTCGTCGCCGCGCTCGCGTTCGTTCGCTCGTCACACGCCCGAGCCCGCCGCCACGCTCTCGCCCGCGCCTGCACACCCGTTGGAGTCCGCTCAAGGCCGCCGAAGCCTGATGCACTCGCGCGCCGAGGTCACCCGTCTGGCCGCGCGAAGCCGCCGACGCCCGCTAACGCCAGCCCTACACCGCGCGGGGGCCGCGCCCGTCTGCCACTGCTCACCGCTCATCAGCCGATCCCCGCCGAGCTCGCTGGCCGTGGCTCGGTGCAGCCCGGTGTTGCCCGCCGACGCCCGCTTCTCACCACGCAGGGCCTCGCACGACCCGTCGCTGCTCGCCGCTCATCGGTTGGCCCCCGCCGGGCTCGTCGGCCATCGCCAAGAGCCGCCCGGGGCTGCCCGCTGCTCCCCCGCCGAAGGCACGTAGCCCACCGTCACCCGCGGGGCCACGTCGGCACGTCGGCCAGTCCTCGCCGCGCCCACCTTCCGGTGCTCGGTGCAGGCCGGCGCCGGAGGCCGAGGCACGGGGGCGGAATGGGGAGGCGTGTGTGGCCGGTAAAGGGCGGAGGCGGCGCATGGGTTGGAGAGGGGCTAAAAAGGGAGCACGAGGCAGTTGGGGGGTTTTTTATACCCCCCACTGACCTAAGGAACAGCAGGCCACGGCCCAAGAGGTGGAGGAGGCCGGCCCGAAGGGGCGCAGGGAGCAGGTCGGCCCGAGGGGCGCCAGGAGCAGGCCGGCCCAGGGAAAGAGGAGGGGCGGGCTGAGCGTGCGGCAAAGAAAGGAAGAAAAGAAAAAAGAGGAGAAAAGAAAGAAAAAAAAAGAAAAGAAAAGAGGAGAAAAAGAAAGAAAAGAAAAAGAAAGAAAAAAAGAAAAGAGGAGGAAAAGAAAGAAGAGAAAAGAGGAGAAAAAAGAAAGAAAAAAAAAGAGAGAAGGGGGGAGAGGAGAAAAAATGTCCCGTCGAGTGTCTCCCGGTAGAAAATAATGATTTGTGAAGGGTCGTCGATCCGGCCTGCGCACCAACCCATTGGAGATTAGTGTGTCGGCTCGGACGGGCGCTATTCGACCGCCCCAACCGGCAAGGGGCTTCTGTTGGAGGAGGGTTTCTGCGCTATCCCTAATCGGCATCATTTGGAATTACCGCTACAACGCATCAAGGCTGTCTCCGACGAGCCCACTCGCCGCAACGCCGCCAAGGTTCTCGTCGACGCTCTCCGCCCGCGTTCACCCGCATGTCGCCCGCGCGTCAGGCTGTCTCCGACGAGCCCACATACGAGGCCATTACTTTCTCCAGAAGATTCTCCTAAAGATGCCCGGGTATATTCCCCCAAGATTCCTTAGGGATAGGAAAATTACCGTCACGCCCTTGCAATAGTCCCGTACTCCCGGGGTAAAATTATAATCTGGCATTTTCCTCTCCTTCAACCCCTATAAATACTCCTCTACAGGGTAGTGGAGGGGGATCCCTTTTTTCTCACTTGTAAACTCTGGATTCCTTGCCCTAATACGAACACCGATTCTCGTTGGCGACTGTCTGACGTGTTGCTCTCGCTCGTTTTCCTCGCGCACGCCCAGAGGTCATTGTAACCGACCGGGGGTACCACAAATCTACTGTCTAGGCTTATACCTACGACAAATATAAAGATACAAAATTGCAGCAAAAATGAGAACGGCATATATCCAAAGCAGTATGCAACTTAGTTATACAAGGCCTCTACAACACGCTTAATATTTAGGATGATCGTGTCCTGTGTTTTCCTATACTTATATCGTCATCTGACAGTGTGTAATATAATATACGAACCTTTTGTGAATATTTAACTTGAATTTAGCGTGGGAGTTGAGTATATTTAGAAGCTTCGAACACTGAACTGACCAGGGCTTAAATTATTGCATTCCCTATGCTCTTAGCCTCTTAGGCACAGTGCCACAGAATGTGCATGTACTGGAGTACTAGCATATGAAGTTATGAACACCTGTTACAGTATATGCATTTTCTATCACTTCACTCAAAAGAAGAACTCCAAGCAGAAGAACGAGAATCGGTGTAACCATATTTGGGTAGCAATTTAAAACAAGATGTGTTCATCTTTTCTTCCCGTTAGAAGAAAGAACTCGAGGTGTATTCAATAAAGATTTCGCATCGATCTTCAAGGTGTCGCTGTTAGCATCTTGCTCGGTTGCTGTAAGCTTGCACCGTTGGAGCTGGAGTGTAACTACAGTTAGTAGTGTCCTCTGTAAGACGTCTATATCTGGAAGGGTATAGGTATACAATCCATAGCTAACCATGAATTCGGCCATAACTGATGTACAGTGTGAATTGGAAGTACTAGGTTTCGTTCCGAATATTAGTACACCTTATGATGATTTGCTATGGCAAGGTGTGCAGTGTGTTCTAAAGCAACAGAATTGGATTTCTCATCCTTGTTTTCTATTTCACCATGTACACAGGATTGGAATGGAACGTCTAGCAGTAGCACGTTTTATCAGTCGTTGCCGTTTCTGTATTGAGCATTCTTGAATCCATGTCTCCTTCACAATCCTATGATCTATGTATTCATCCACCCTATCATTGCTTAGCCTGCTGCCTCCTGAGCTATTGATCTGTGCTCTGTCTTGTTTTCCTTTTGCTGAAAAAATAAAAGTGGCCTTCGTCTACCTCTCCCTACCTAGGCCTCAAAACTCACTTGTCTTTCTAGGACTGGCTGGGCTAATCATCCAGCTATTCTGCAATAGAAAGGAAAAGTAATAGATTTCACTATTGATGCTGGGGATCTATCCTTCTTTTTTTTCTGATTTAACTAACTCTTTTTACTTCAGTGATTATTTTTACAACACATCATAATTGAGTAACCGCAAATCGAGCCTAAGTTTCATCTCAAGACCACCATTTAAGTTTTTATTAAGGCCATGTCTTTTGCACGGGTGACCATTATCTAAAAAACTGCACAGGTGACCGAAAACAAGTTAAATCAGAGTCTATTTTCTTACCCATTAGATCAAGGTCTAATGCTTAGTCCCCACCCAGCACTGGAGAGGCCCGCGGGCCTTCGGCGGTGGCACCCCTACGCCTTTCTTCCTCTCGGTGGCTCCATTGGCCTTCTTATCCTTCTCCAACGAGCTTGCCAGTGACCTTCTCCTTCTCTGACAAGCTTGCGTCGCCTCCGACGATTGCTGGTGGCGTCTTCAGTAGTCATCTTAAAATAAAGAAAACAAACAAGAGGGACGCGTTGGGCCTCACACCGGAGACAAAGATGAAGGAGTGGGATGGTGCCAACTATAAGTTAGCAATTCTTTTAGTCACATGTACACTAGAAAATCCGTTCTCTTAATTCATCTCGTCGTTCCAATTAAGTTTTTTCTTTTAGAAAATGGAAGAGATACTTCTCCGGCCTCTGCAATCTTACGAATGCACACAACCCCAAATTTATTACAATCAAGTAGCTATTTGAATATATATTATGATGCAGATGCCGACGTATGATATCTTCCGTTATCTAACAGAAAAGGAAGATGTTTGAATATATTTAGTGGATTATTTAGCTATTTGAATTGACATTGCACTTGAGATCTTCTTTCTGGTAGAAAACCCATTTCTTAAGCCGTGAAGATCATTTCGTTTGCATACACCCCACCTGCTTTGACTCAAGTTATTGATCTGTTTCAGCAAAAGATAAGACAGATGATCCTATCACACTTAAACCGTGGTGCGGTCTCCTGTCCCATAAGGGCCTCAATTAATCAATTATACACTGATACAAGAATTATGCGTTCCATTGAGGACCTTTTTTTTCAGCAAGTGGGTTTAATAATTCATCACCAGTCTCCCTGTGAGATTTAGATTGAACTTGCTATTAGCTTTTCCCTCGGTAGATCACTAGTTGTTCAACCTACTATTATGCAGCAGTCATTTTCCCATAATGCTAAATTGCCACAACACTACATAAATCAGAATCCAAATTTAGTTTCAATTGATCATGTGGCACTATCGACAGTAGCTTGTACCTAAGATTAGCGATGAACCAAATATGTCAATAGCATTATATTCCCTGCAGCCACCACGTGAGGATGTCAATAATGGTAGCACGACCAATCATGCATATTTTGCCCCCAACTTGCATCTCACCTTACATTAGATTTTCAGAAGAACAAAAGGTACTTCTGATCTCTCATATCAGCACGGCCACCCCATTACATATTGTCACACGCAACACAATATTGTTAGAAGGAAACAAGAAGACCTTGGCCTCGAAATGCGTGACAAAGGAATGCGCAACAGCGCAAGTGTGAGAAAAGAAATAACCAGGACATGTAAAGCTATGGTCCCAATGGATGCAAGCGACTTATCTACCCTACCGGTATACGTGCACCACTCCCTTTTTCGTAGCCTGAGTTGGGTGCATGAGAGGAGCGTGTCGCTTTGTTCCGTGAGCATGCAGTGAATCTTGGAAGAGTGGCCTTCTTCCTCATGTCACTCTCTGCTCTCTAGTGGCAGCCATGCTTAACTGCTTTCTAGATCCTAAGTCCTAGCCATATGCCAGAACTATCTGCTAGTAAATTATGGCTTCTTGGTTGTGGCCCCTATTCACAAAATAGAATATACAGTCAACTTTGTAACTATGGTTAACTATGTGCTCACCTGGTTGGCAATTAAAGTTCATGGGATATACAAGGAAGGGAACAGTAGGATGCTGATCTGGTTTGCTTTTAGTGCGGAAGATCTAGTGCCTATGGAGTGTCTGACAGTTTATAATTTTGGGAAAATCATCCCAAGACAACATAACTCCATAAATATTCATGATGTTCATATCAGAAATGCTAATAGTGTTAACATCATAAATGTGAGATCTCTGTGCCATTAATTCTACATGATTTATCTTTTGATAATCGCCAGCGCTACCCTTTCGTGGTGCATACCTAGCATCCATCAGTTTGTAAAGCGATGTACATTTCTAGCATATTAGCACGTATGGGGTAACAAGTCCTATTGGACTTAACAGAGCGAGGCGTCAACATTGATGTGTGAGTTAGCTCTCAGTATAAGCTGGATGTAAAGCCTTTTGTCCAACATTGATGGGTGACTAAACTCCGGAAGTAGCATCTCAACAATGCCAAAACGGCCACCAACCTCAGATAAACAGGAGAATAAATGATTTGAACCAAGAAAAAATAACCACAAAAACCAAGAGATTGTAATGCACCTTTCTCTCTGGCCCCATTAGACAGTGGTTTGTGGAATTAAAGACAAGGCATATGTCACAGGCCCCATATACTGAAACATGCTACAGAGAGCAGAGGAAAAAAAGTAGAAGCAAGTTCCAGAAATGATAGGGATGGCCACTGGCCAGGCTCCAAGTAAATTCTCTCTGCATTGTGATTGCCCCCCAGAGTAATTATCTGCGCGTCTCGCTCAGATTTTGCTATTCCCGAAGAGATTGGAGTGGTCCATATCCCACTCTGGAATAGTGAAACTTGAATGTCAAAATGAAACAATAAAATGAAGAAGATTGGATGTAAAGAAATAAAGAAAGAAGAAAAGGTAAAGGGAAAGAGAGGCTGTCATTGGTGTATGATCATTTCAAGTGGGCTTCTTGGTGGTAACTTTTTATTATTGCACTTTTATTTAATTCTGTTTTTTCTTTCTTTTTCCTACTCCGGAGGTCTGTTTTTATCATTTCAAGTAGAATACAAGGGAGATCATGTAATGGCGAATCAAATCCACGGCCTAGCACGGCCGCACCAAGTAAAAAAAGAAAGGTTGCAGTCGCACGCCACCGCAGCGTATCCTCTCGGCAGAGCACAGAGCAGGTCGACCCCAGCGCGCGTCGCACCTGGTTGATCCGCTGATGGAGACCGGTGAAGCCCGTACGCGGTAAGACCGCAATCAAGACCCGGCGTCAATGCCACCAAACCAGAGAGAGCCTGCGCGTTTCCAACTACGTCTTACTCCTGCTGCCGTTCCCACCCCTCGCTTCCAAAAGGAAACAAACAAAAGAAGTGAATAGAGAGAGAGGGGGGAGGAAAAGTACATGGCCTCTCTCCTTCCTCGCCTGTCCCCTCCATTCTCCGTCACATTCCCACACTTGGGATATATAGAGGTGATCATCCCTTCATCCTTGTGCGTTTCACCCTTTCTTTTCCCCCAGAAGAGAACAAGCAGCCTCCCACATCAAGGCCGGAAAAAGAAGGAAGGCTCGTCCTGCAAACAAATAAAACACCAACAGGAGATTCTCTCACTCCACTCCACTGTCCTCCTCAAAAACCCCCCCCAGAACTCACCCATCCTCCATCCACTCCCCCTATCAATCCGAAGCCCGTCGTTATCATCAATTCATCATGGCGAGACTCCGCGACCAGTTGTAAAGGCCGAGCTTAGCCGCGGCGGTCGTTCTTGAGGAACTGCTCGATTAGGCAGCCATGGGTTGCAAGGGGTCGAAGCTGGACGAGCAGGAGGCCGTGGCGCTCTGCCGGGGGCGCGCCGACCTGCTCGCGGCCGCCGTGCGACACCGCTACGCGCTCGCGGACTCGCACGCCGCGCTGGCCGACTCCCTCGCGTCCGTCTCCTCGTCGCTGCACCATCTCCTCCTCGTGTCCTCCTCTTCCCCGCCGCGGCTCACGCTCCCAGCCGCGCGCAAGGACGTCGACCCTCCGCCGCCGCCGCCGCAGCGTTCGTCCTCGCCTCCGCACTCCTCGTCGCATATCAACTTCGCGCCGTCCTCCGGATCCGAGTCCGGCTCCGTGGTATCCTCGCCTCCCCACCGCGTCGTCAGCCGCCACGAGCAGCACCACCACCCTCACCCGCACCCGCGCGGGCTCACGTTCCCGCATTATGGGTACGGCTACGGCTACGAGCCCGAGCCGCCGTTCGGGTACCCGCCGGGATCGCTGCAGCTCTACTACACGCGGAGCCGCCCGCCTCCAGCCTCGGTCGCCGTCGAGCAGCACGCGGCCGCGGCAGAGCGCGTCTATTTCGGCTCCTTCGAACCGGCGGGTGGGAACCCGCAGTATTACTCGTACGGAGGCGAGCCCACGGCGACAGGTAGGGCGGCTGCACCCCCGCCGTCGCCGCCGAGGGCAACCTCATGGGACTTTTTCAATGTGTTCGACAACTATGAAGTGCACGACAACTACTGTTATGATGCTGGTGGCGCTGGGACCAGGGCGACGTCATCGTACACGCCGAGCCGGTGCTCGCGGGAGGTGCGGGACGAGGAGGGCATCCCGGAGCTCGAGGAGGACGACGTGGTCGTCAAGGAGGTTTCCAGCGAGTACTCCACGCCCGGGAGTGGCGGCGCCCGTAGCCAACGCAGCTCGGTCGGCGGCGTGAGCAGTAGCATTGTCGAAGTCGATGACGATGAGAATTATGTTGTCGATAAGAGAGTGGTTGGCGGGGATAGCACAGCGCGGCAACAGGCGACAGCGCAGCCTAATATCGCAACTTCCGTGCCGACTCACCGGAGGGCATCTCAGAATGCAGACATTGCCGGCGAGATCAAGGCGCAGTTTGTTCGAGCGGCAGACGCAGTCAGGGCTCTCGCGCCAATCCTGGAGGTCGGGAGGCGGAGTTACCAATACCATCCCCGGAGCTCAGTGTACCATGGTGAGCTATTTGTTCTTTCCAGAACTTGCATATATTCCGATTAGTTTAGCGTTACTGATAGTATGGTGCGCTATTTGATCTTTTAAGAACTTGCGTACATTCCGATTAGCTTAGTGTCACTGATTGATTGGTATTTGGAAATAGTTTCGTCTCGGATGGTGTCAGCGATTGCATTGCCAAATTCCGGGCATGGAGGTGAAGAGCTGGATGTTGGAGGAGGGGAGAAGGTGGTGGGAGGGAGGAGCTTATCGTTGACCCTGCAGAAACTCTATATCTGGGAGAAGAAATTATATGACGAGGTTAAGGTATGTATTTTATGAGTGAAATATTCGCCTTTTTCATTGAAGTAATGCCTGAATTTACTCTATGATAGAATGATATGTTAGTATGCTGGAATACTTTATCAAGTTAAACAATATGTTATATGTAGGATGCAAATTTCTTGCTCGCGAGTGGTCCTGTTTGAAACCACTGGGTACAGGTCTTAACCGAGAGCACAATGCCATTCATTTCATTATGGCAAGTTTGCGCAACGACAGCATCCATAAGCTGGCTCCAGTAGGCATCTATGCAGAAAGATAAAATGTTGATCCTAGCATTGCATTAGGGTGCTATGTAGAATAATAAAGGGCTGAGATCAATGCAGTGTCAGTTATTTTAGCAGTGTTGCCGTGTTGCGCCTATCTTGTACCAGGTGTGCTGCTTGATTAGGAAAAGGGTTCACTTTGATAACGTCATATAAAAGCTCCTTCCTGGGGACCTAAAAGCCAGATTAGGAAGATTTATGTTTACTTTATATGTTTAAAGTAATAATCTGTTGTGTAATGGTATTAGATGTATTCCCTCAGAACACTTTGAGTATGTAGGTTTCTCTCCTGATGTTGGTTTTATTTAAAGGATGGTACAGTAACTTTTTATTAGGTTCCTTAATGCATAACATGGTTATATTTCCATTAACTATATCAGTAGCTCCTTGGTAATTAAATAATCATTTTAGAATGGAACTCTCTTAAGTATCACTAGTTTCAGTATGCAGGATGTGTTTGTTTTTTTTATATTGAGGTGATTATGTTCCTTACATGTGCTCACCTGTGGTAGCTTCCGTGCTATATTTGATTATTTTTATTATGTTTTCCTCTTCCAGTCTGAAGAGAAAATGCGCCTCCTTCTTACCAAGAACTCCAAGCAGCTGAAGTTCTTGGGTCAAAAGGGCGCTGAAGCTCACAAGATCGATGCGACTCAAAATTTGCTCAGGAAGCTGTCAACAAAAATAAGAATAGCTGTGCGAGTTATTGCTAAGGTTTCGAAAAAGATAAACAGAGTAAGGGACGAGGAATTGGGGCCACAAATTAAGACCTTAATCCAAGGGTACGCTCTGTTCTTTCGCCCTGACATATTTAAGCAGATATCAATTTAGTTCCCTGTTATACTGTTTCTTCATTTACGCTGGTTGTCCGCCTGTCCAGTTTGTACAATTACAGTGATGTTCTATCAGAAAGTAACAGTCTTAGTTCAGTAGGTTATTAAGTTACAGTGCAGCTTTCTGTAAATTGATACATATAGACATACAGTAGAAGCTAACTCTACAGTCCTGCATTTATATCTAGTGATTTTGTTCGACTCCACTACACATATATTTCACAATACCGTATGTTGTGGAATAATCAAGATCCCTATATGCTTTTACCATAGGTAGACCTCCTTAATATTCTCAATTTCTTTCTACATAATCTTGCATTTCACATCCCCATGAAAGCTAGCTTGCATCAAAAGACTGATAGTCCTCTTTGTAGGTTTGTGAACATGTGGCAAGATAAGCTGGACTGCTACCAGATACTATGTGAAGCGCTATCAGAGGTGAAAAGCTTGGATTCAATTGTTTCTGGTGGAATCAGCCGAGATTTAGCAATGGAGCTTGAAGTAGACTTGGTTAAATGGATTGTCAATTTCTCCTCTTGGGTGAATGCGCAGAGGAGTTTCATAAAAGCACTGAATGGATGGCTAGCACTTTGTCTTAACTATCAGCAGGAGGAGACACCTGATGGAGCTCCTCCTTATTCTCCTGGAAGAGTGGGTGCACCTCTTGTCTTTGTCATCTGCAACAGCTGGTCTCAAGCTATGGATCGGATTTCTGAGAAGGAAGTGGTTACTGCTATGCAAGCTCTTGTATCCAGTGTGTGCAACCTGTGGGAGCAAAAGAATGTTGAGCAAAGCGAACAGATCATTGCAATCCGTGAAAGAGAGAAATGGAACAAGTTGCTGGAAAGGAAGGCCTTGGAGATTAACAAGGAGGCAGATACACTAAACAGAAAGCTAGCCCTAGTACCAGGTCGGCAAAGCCTGCTTCCAACATCACAAACATATCAGGCCCATTTTCTTGAAGCAGAGAGTTTGCACTTAAGTTTGAGGCGTGTTCTTCAAGCCCTAGAGAGCTTCGCTTCCAGTTCCCTGCAAGCTTTCCAGGAGACTCTCAGATATGCTGAAGAGGACATGTTATCCAGAGAGAATGCCAAAGTTTCATAGCCTGATGTTGCATCTGACACAACAGCAAACACAGCTTGTAAAATACGAGGATCTCCTCACTGGGCGGCATGGATGCTGAACGCGCTGGACGGATGCTGCCCGCAGATCAAATTTTGGTGGAGAAATTCTGACTTCTTAGTTTTAGTAACTGACCGAGATTTGCCAATGTAGTTCAGGCAAAAGTCCCTTCTTTGTCCATCAGAGTAGAACAGTTGTTGAAGTAGCAGGTACATATAGGTACGGTTGTAGTTTTTGGTGGCATGGGTATGCACTGTGCACTATGCAGCGCACTGAATTGCGTAGTATTTTTGCATTTTGGCCTCCATATAGCTGAATGGTTGAATGTGCAATAGTGGAACAATCTGTTCACTGGTTATATTGTTATATACATGCATAGCCGAGCGCGAATCAAGCTACCCTAAGTGAATTCGATTCAATTACCGACAATACATACGCTCCTCCAAGTTCACTATCGAAAACCTTCAGGCCAATCTCCCATCGATGATCAATCTCTTACCAATGTCCCCAGCAAATGCAGAAGAGGTTCGCGAGCCAAAGATCAGCAACACTCTTGCTACCAACGTGACAGGCAACACTGCCTGCAACGGCTGAATTAGTGGCGCCGAGCGATGCGTCTGCCGGGTAGCAGTAGCACCGTGCAGCGGAAGGTTATTCTGTTCGGTTGGATGTCACACTGGCTTCCTTCGTTCCAGCCAATATCCCGGCCAGATTCGTGGGCCGCTTGGCTAGCCGTGGAACGCCGGTTACCGACGAGTTGCACGAACTGCTCGCCCGCCCACTCGGCTGCAGCGTGCGGTAATGCGGCGCACGGCCGCACAGCTGCTTTACGTTTCTATCACGGGCGTTGTGGCCTTGTGGGGAGCAAGCGGCAATCCAGTGAACACCGGTGTTGAAGGGGAGCAAGCCAGTGAGCCAGGCGCCGCTCGCTGCCACTGGGGTCTGGCCCGGGGTTGCAGGGCACTGCAGCCGACTCCCAGCCGGCTGCGGTCGCTGGATTGCCCGGTAGTATCTGCGGCCTAGCGTGTAATACCACTGTGGATTGCGCCAATCTGTAGCTTGTTATGCCGTGGCCGGGATAAAACACCAGAAACACATCGACTACAGTAAGCGGAGCCGACGATCTCATTGAGGCACACATGTAGCTCATGTCAGCTACTTGTCATGAAATATTAGGGGATTTTTATCCAGTACTGCATGTTGCACTATTATAAAACAACTTTAACACACTTAAGTTCCTGAAAAGACATCATACAGAAGTGTTAAATGCCCCCAGATATATACTAATAGTATGCAAGAAAACAGGTTATGTTAATCAATGTACACAACCTACCAAGCAACTAGTGTAGCCATATATGTGGCGCAACGGAGCTTTGCGCCAGTGCCAACTTCTACCAGCAACCCAGCCAAGTTTTACAGACATCCGGATTTCGGCAGCTCCTGTACAAAAAAAAATCTAGTTTCCGCTGTTGCTTCACAGCGGGGGAGCAAAAAAGATCATGATTTCTTGATTTCCCAGCGGCGACCCCGTACAATATAGCCATCAGATGTCTGGTCACTACCTTCCCAACTGTCCACAACACCAGCGGAGCTTACATATCTGCGATGCCGTTTCACTCAACTAATCCTACTGTCACTAGTGCTCCCAGCTATGTGAGGATCGTCAATCCCCCCGAATTGTTCTCTCTGGAGTGGACGTGCTCACCCAATTGTCATCTAGGCTTTTCCTAAATTTCGTATTCTTCTTCATTAATTTGTCAAAGCGCTTCTCCACTGGCCGTACTGCTTGGTTAACGGTGAATTTGAAATCCTTTACCACCTAATGAAAGAAAAAAGACACAAGACATCATAAACATATTGACAAAACATGCTAAATAGCTCTCCAACCAACAGCAATGAATCGTAAAAGAACAGAACAGATTTGAGGGCTCCATAGTAGGATTTTTTAGTAAGAACTCACATATTCTCCACTGCCAATTACAAAGTCTCGAACACTCTCTTTAATATTTGTTGCACTTCTCTCATCTGGTTCCAGTTGTGGAAGCCTTATTTTGGTAGGTCGTCTGATATCCTTCGGGGTCAGCGGAGGCATAGTCCCCGAGTACTGAGATGTTTCCAGGTGAATGATGATTGCCTAATAGCTCATAGGGTTTTGCAGGGGAAAACATATAGGTGAACAACTGAAGCAATGCCCATCTGTGCTGCAGGAAGATGTGCGCTATCAAAAAACCATATTTAAGAGCTACTAATGATGAAAAATAAGAGGAATTTTTTCAGCCTGTCTAGCTTGAAGAGATGAGGTGCCTCTATACAGATGATGAAATCCTGGATTCTTGATTTTAACTCCAGGCTCTGTGCTAACGAACTTCTAACCAAGCCCAAAGAATACATGATAGCAATTATCACACCCTGCCACCAGGTCAAAAATACTATTGACTTGAACGAAAGAAACTTAGCCAAAGGCTTTATATGTGCCAATTCGTCCTTAGTAGCTGTGTACCATTCCACTAAACAGTATAGGGCCCAATATTGACTGAAGTTCAGGACTACAGCAAAGTAAGGGTATCTTTAGCACAAAGGAATGAACACAGTTAAATGGTGCAGCTGAGGGATAAACATGCAGAACTAATTTTTTAATGATTATTGATCGTGATATGTATTTTTTAAGCAAAGAAGTGACTGCAAGATGTGCATATTTTTTCTGGGGATAAAGAAAAGACGAGCACAGCTCATACAGATAAACTGATCATCATCAAGACGCTATTACACTTCTCTGTACGTATTGCAACCTTTCTGAACTACTACTTAAAAAAAAATCCACAATAAATGAAATTCAACTTATGAAAGGTGGATGTTATTTCTTCTGTTGCGCTCAAGCAGTTAACGGATTATTATCTTACCCACATCCCCAATTGAATTCTCCATCACAATATGCACCGAAAGGTTGAAGAATAAGGGGTAGGATAGCCGTGAGTGTCTTTATAATCACCTGCACATGTAGAAAGTACTTAACAAAGTTAATCTCAAATCCCAGCTCTTCTGATTCAACAAGCTGGACAACGGTCATACATATTGAAATATACCAAATTTGATAATCTGGTAAAACAGCACACCAATTCTCCACGGTTTCAACATGTGATTTACAGGAAAATGATGGTGTATGATTCCCTTTTCGGACACCTGATGCAGAAGAGGTTCCCCAGAATCTTTGCCGCCCTCCCTCTTCAAAAATTCAATTGTCCTATCTTCACCACCTATATTTAGAATTGCAGTAAACAATAAAACACAGCAAACAAGCAGATGGAAGTTGAGAAAGAAACAGGCAAGCTATTCCAACAACGCAGAGCATATGAATCCCCAAAATGAAACAACAATAGAGTACAGAAAGAAATGCTAATGGAAATACAACTACGAATTGAACCAGTGTCATATAATATATTTATCAAGTTAATGCTACTTTCATATCTGTCGTAGCTATAAGACTAGGCAGTGTACTTTAGGCACCCCCGATCGGCTACAGCGACTGTCGGTTGTACACAAGGAGTACGAGCAAGTATGATGCTTGGGTTGTTCGTCAAGGCGAAGCACGAGACACGTACGATGGGGTGAAACACAAGTCATGTATGAGGAGGCGAAACTCACTACGTGTACGACGAGGTGAAAGTCACTTTTGTGTTGAAGTGTAGAATTAGGGACGACGTTGACGCAGTTCTCGACGGTGACAAACGTCGAGATAGTCCTTAACGACGTTGACGTAGACTTTGACAACGACGGGCGCTGAGGTTGCCCTTGACGACGTTGACGTAGTCCTCGACGGTGACGGACGTCGAGGTAGTCCTTGACGACGTCGACCTAGACCTTGACGATTACGGACGTCAAGGTGGTCCTTGACGACGTCGACGTAGTCCTCGACGGTGACAGACGTCGAGGTAGTCCTTGACGACGTCGACGTAGACCTTGACGATAATGGACGTCAAGGTGGTCCTTGCCGATGTCGATGTAGTCCTCGATGGTGACAGACATCGAGGTAGTCCTTGACGACGTCGACGTAGGCCTTGATGGTGATGGACGCTGAGGTTGCCCTTGACGTCGTCGATGTAGTCCGACATCGACATAGTTCTCGACAGTGACGGACGTCGAGGAAGCCCTTAACGACGTCGACGTAGACGGGCGCTGAAGTTGTTCTTGACGATGACAAACACTGTGGCTGCCCTTGATAGTGTCAGCTTGGTCATTGATGGCGGATGCAGAAAACTTCGAAAACGGGCTAGCGTGGGAACCCCTTCCCCAACAATATCATTGACAAGTAAAAAGTTGGAGAACAAAAATAGTGTTGCCATACTCTATGAGTTCAAGGTTGCATTTCTCAGTACTACTCAAGAGATCCCTTTTATTGGATTGATCTACCCATAACAACCATTACTGTTGTTTTGAAGAATCTAGGAACAAGCACGGTCAAGGGCCTTGCATACCCTACATAGCTTTCTTCCAAGAACGCGATAATGCCAGTTGTTTAGCAAATATAGGGTAGCTGTGTGGATGAAAAACACGTATCCAGTATATGGATGTACGATATCAGACATAAGACATGATAAATGAAATCATGCCTCATCTCAAAACCAAACACCTGCATTTTCAAAGCAAATTCATCCCCTCGTGCCCTCAAAAGGGGAAGAAATTAACGTATCACAGCAACAGCGTAAACACTACTGATTTACAGCCGAAAGAGTAGACCCAATCTTCAACTAAATATAGTAGTGCATGTAAAAAACTTATAGGGCTGCAAGAGAAACTGTCTCGGGAAATAATTTTCCCTTTCTTTTGTATGTGCTGAATTTTTTTTCTAATTTTTTTATGTTGTCTAGGTTGTCATCAAAATTGTTTTAAGTGGAGTGAGAGACCAAATTTATGATTTTAAAACTCGAGAGATCATGTTTGTCTAGTATTGAGGTTTAGGGATCAAATTTAGACTCAGACAATAGTTAAAGGGACTAAAATAGATTTTTTCTATGTTTTATCTGAGAAAATTAGCTTTTCAAAAACTAAAGGAATTTCCTATATTTTTCCCTAGAAAAGGATAGATCATAGTTTTTAGTTGTTTTGTTCGCACTTACTATTTTTAAGATGTTGTGGCTTGATATAGATGTTGTAGAGTAAAGAATGGTTAATATTTTAAGCAAATATGTTTATAAATATTATGTTGGTTATGTCTTAAATTCAAAAAATCTCTACTCTAATATCTTATTGACTTTTATGTACTTAATCAGTTCATCTAAAAGTCTAATTAAGTTGATAGGAAATGGCCGGCGCTATATTTCAACGCAGGAGGCTACCTCCTAAGCTTGCGTTGCGCTGATTCTTGTGATTTAATTATAGTGTTTACATAGTAATTCATGAAGAAAATTCGCACTAAGAAGATTTTGGTTTTTACATTTTACCTAGCGATGACTGCACATCCGTACGACACATCAAAGAATTACATGCACGACCGAAGAAAAGGCTTACAAGACCGATGCAGCAGCATCATTAGCACGGGGCATAGCCGGGGACAACTGCAAGCTGAACTCCAACACGTGCAAAGGCAAATACAGCTTTTTTCTTCACTCGCTACCTTACTCTAGGAGACGGGTGGCCGCCGGCCCCCGGCCGTGGCGACTGGCCGTAGCCGTGAACGCTCCGTGCCGCGGGTCGCGGTGACGCCAAGCCCACGGAGCCGTCCGACCTGGCGGCGCCCCTGGACATGGACTCGATCTCCTGGAGCACCGCAACGACCTCCTTCATGGAGGGCCGGTTGTTGTGGTCGGCGGCGAGGCACCGCAGCGTGAGCTGCGCCGCCCGCTGCGCGCCTCTGGACGAGTACTGCCCCTCAAGGCGCGGGTCCATGATCCGCGGCAGCTTCCGCCGGTCTGCCAGGTACGGCTTGGCCCAGTCCACCAGGTTGTGCTGCCCGCTCGGGCGGTCCGTATCCAGTGCACGCAGGCCGGTGAGGATCTCGAGAAGCACCACGCCAAACCCATACACGTCGCTCTTCACGTACAGATGCCCTGCACGCATCACCGGCCGGAGAAGAATAAACCGATCAAAGACATGACCACAGTACACGCATGCATTGTACGTACGTATAAGGACGCGGGCGTGCATGTACCTGTTGCGACGTACTCCGGTGCAGCGTAGCCGTAGGTGCCCATGACCCGGGTGGTAACATGGCTGCTGCCGCCGGCGGGGCCGTCCTTTGCGAGGCCGAAATCTGAGAGCTTCGCGTGGAAGTGCTGCGGGAGTGCATGCAGATAGGGGAGTTAGACGGCGCGTGAGTGATGCAACGCGAGTCGTGCGTTGGCGCGGTGCGATTTGCAGGAGGAGGGGGGAGGAGGGGCGTCGTATCATAATACCGTGTCGAGGAGGATGTTAGATGCTTTGAAGTCTCTGTAAATGACGTGCTTCTCCGAGGAGTGCAGGAAGGCCAGGCCACGGGCCGCGCCAATCGCGACGCGCAGCCGGAGGCTCCACGAGAGCGGCTGGAACGCGCTTCCGCCTTCTGGTGGACAGAAAAATTGTGTTATTAGCTTCAGTTAGCTTCGCTTCATGACACCACAGATCAGACTGCGCTAATCAGATGGTACCAGCGCCAACCGATCCAAGTCAACTCGGTTATCATACGACGGTTGTCGTGCATCGAAGCATAAACTATTTTTTGTTCAAGAATATGGATACTTACTGCGTGGTTCGCTTCTGAAGAGGTGATCCTCCAGGTTGCCTTCGGTCATGTGCTCGTACACAAGCAGGAGCTCCTTGTCCTCCCAGCAGTATCCCAATAGCCTCACCAGATTGGGATGTAAAAGCCTTCCCAGGAAATTCACCTCGGTCTGCATACGAATTCCGTCACGAGACAGGACGACAGAAGGAAACCAACAGCATATATAAGGTCAACACAAGCCAACGTGCCCATCACTAAGCATGGATCAGTCCAGCCCACTGACAAATCATGGAGCGCACATTTCGGAACCACGAAGGGGCCATTCATCAACAACTAGAATTTTATACGATGCCAGCGAATTGAAGGATTAACATTAGCAGTTGTGCATCATGCTCTGCCGACGTGAACGCGCCGTTAATTCAGAAGAAGATGGATCGAGTTGACCAAAAGAGGAAGTCTCACCTGCCATTCTTGCACGCCCTGCAAGCTCTCCGGATTGAGCTTCTTGACGGCGACGGCCATGCCGGCGCCGCTCCTCGTGGGGCTCATGGTCTTCTCGTCGACCCAGCCCTTGTACACCCGACCGAACCCGCCCTCCCCGAGGAGAGTGTCCGCCTTGAAGTTCCTCGTGGCGGCCTTGAGCTCCGCGAAGGTGAAGATCCGGAGGTTGGGCGCCTCCAGGATCCTCCCCTCCGGGCTGATGGCCTCGTTGCCGGCGTTCGTCGGGCCTCCAGCCACCGGGCGCCTGCTGCCGTTGCCGCTGCTCGTGGTTGTTGGCGCGCTCGGCGACTGATGGGGCGGCCGTGGGGGGCTCATCGCTGCGTGTCCATTGGGCTGGGGCGCGACCATGACGGGTCTCGCCATTGCTGTTTCAAGAGTAAAAGGAGCACGAAGTGCATGGATGTCAGAACTACACAGGGAAAGAACGAGAAACCAAGAAATGGCTTCATGCCATGGCCTTATACGTGTCCAGATCCGACTGAACAAAATGCGTTGCGAATCAAAGTCATCAAGAAAAAGACTGAGAACCAACACTGACAAGCAAAACATTATCTAAGAAAGACAATGACAAGCAAAAGATGCATATCTTGTTATGAAGGCGATACTGACCTCGGGGATGTGCGTGATGGGCCATTGCTTTGGCAGCCTCCACCTCGGCCTCTTCGGTTCCGAAGCAATTACCCATGGTGGATACAAGCAGCCAGAGCTAGCTCTCTCCTGTCTTCTTCCTTCAGGCTTCAGTAGATAGCTATATCCCTCGTGTCGTCAATCATGTCCGTCCAGCTACGTGCTTCGCTTAAAAAATATAGTATAAAAAAGAGAGAGAGGCGAATGTGACTTGGCGTGGAGAGGAGCGACGAGGCCTGCGCGTTGTGGTAGTGGAAGG
This sequence comes from Stipa capillata, assembly GCA_019208055.1. Taxonomy (NCBI): domain Eukaryota; kingdom Viridiplantae; phylum Streptophyta; class Magnoliopsida; order Poales; family Poaceae; genus Stipa; species Stipa capillata. Next base: position 387,305 of record JAGXJF010000632.1, read on the forward strand.
CTGCTCCGGTACGGGTCATGGGGTCCTATTTGGCCACTCCTGCATCAGGCGAGGAGCACACGGCGCGTATCGCGGACAAGAAGACTGAGCACCTTGTTTCGTCGTTCAAAATAGCAAACGAACTATCAGCATGTCAGTCACTGTTTCTGCTTGCATTTCGAGGATTAGGTGGTCGCTGGAACTCTAGCTGCCTGGAATGGCCAGATCGTAGGTGACTGCCTGGAGGACAACACTAGTTTGTATACCTGACCAATACGCATCAGTGTATCACTGGGGAAAAAGGGAATTTCGGTCAAATTTTTATTCAACTTTCATTGCCAAGTATAATGTACAACAGGTGAAGCACATATAAAATGGGGATCTATTCCTGCACTACTACAACGCATCTGGTGCAGATACACAGCAGGCGAGAACGAACCGTTTAGGTTCGTTATTGCTTTTGGCACCCTAAAATCATCATCTTTTGATATCCCTGTAAATTAGTACATTATCTGATAACCCCTCCCGGTAAAAATGAAATGAATCTAGCGAAATGAAATCACAATCCCCATAGCTGCAAGGCTATGTTTCTGTTGCTGTAGGACCAAGTGTCAGGTCTCTGCTCCTGCTCCTGCTCCTTCTCCTGCTGCGAACCCACCACCAGCCCACATGAAGGTGGACGGAGATTAGCGTCTGAGGTCTCCCGCTCAAGTCGAGATCTACACCAATCTTGAGTTCTCTCCAGCCAGCTGGACCATGTCTTTCTGATAAGTAATACATAGCTTCCAAGTGCTTGAGCATGACCAGATTTGCCTCTTACAGACCTCTTGGCTGCATTATTCTGTTCATATTCACAAGATTGACTCATGTCAGAATCGGTGACAAAGTTAAAGCCCTACTGACTGGAAGAATTCCTTGCTTCCGATGAGATTTCTGCTGCAGGGGACAGCACAGATTGAGGAGTCCTGCTGGAGTAACCCTGAATGTCGTTTTTGTTTGAAGGTGCGTCCGTTGTTTGGATAAGTTTGTCATTACCAGACTTTGCCATGGTAGATCGCAATGAATTAAGCTCAGGTAATGGAACCGAAGAAGCTGAGTACTGTGGAGTTTTTGCTGGGGATTCATCCTCTCCAATCCACCCAGGACCAAACTTAGTCCCAAGCGGCATTATCCCGTCTAGCCTTCTTGCAGCCGAAACCCAGCCAATGGAGCCAAAATTTTGCAGCAAATCGTACAATGCTCCTTGCACAAGCATGCTCCATGTTAATGCCTACCTGTTTTAATAAGCAGTCATAACCGTTTCAGGGGGAAAAACGCCAACAAAAACATAACATTACAGACCAGTGAAGAAAAAACATATATAAGCAAATTTACAGCATTTAGAAATGCACAAAAAAACGCCCTTGGAGGTAAGGGGCATGCTGATCGGCAGAATGGCAGGTAATATTTTTTCTATTACTTCAACAACTAGCACGGTGTCCCGCGCAATTTTAATTATCTTTAACTTTTTTATCCGTACGCATGATATTAAATTAGTACAGAAATAAGAATTCAGATCGCGAGATTTAGGTACAGTTATGATGATCTATCAGATGTAATCTGTTTAGGTATAATTATGATGATCTATCGATTGTGATCTGTTTAGGTATAGTTATGAAAATCTATCGGCTGTGATCTGTTTATGTACAGTTTATGAAGATCTATTGGCTGTGATCTGTTTAGGTGCAGTTATGAAGATCTATCGACTGTGATCTATTTATGTACAGTTATGTAGATCTATCGGCTGTAATCTGTTTAGGTGCAGTTATGAAGATCTATCGGTTGTGATCTATTTAGGTACAATTATGTAGATCTATCGGCTATAATCTATTTAGGTGCAGTTATGAAGATCTACCGATTGTGATCTGTTTAGATACAATTATGAAAATCTATCGGTCGTAGTCCACTAATAATAAAAGGGTCCACCAAATTAACGATCGGATGTTTTGCTTTTTTGTGAGAATTTCTAGCCTATCTCTATTTTTTCTATTGTATTAGATAGATAGATTCCACATCGTTTTCCTTTGTTAGAATCAAAACTAGTTGTGACCACTAACTAGCGGACTTCAGGGGTTCACATATCCATGAGTTTGTTCAGGAGGCGTGGAGCGCCCCTGTCAGCTCGCCCGACCCGTTCGTTGCGCTGCACTCCAAGCTGCACGCAACCGCCACGGTGCTGCGAGCCTGCGACAGTGGAGTGCAGAGCGCGCTGGCAACCTGAAGCTGCGTCTCACCGTCGTCAACGAGCTGATCTATTGGCTAGACGCGGCGAGAGATTTCCGTCAACTGACCGGTGGAAGAGCACCAATTCCGGAATTTTATCAAGGTCCACTGCCTCGGCCTCGCGACGCTTGATCGGTCCATGTGGCACCAGCACTCCCGTGTCCAGTGGATTAAGGAGGGTGACACAAATAGCTGTTTCTTCCATATCAGAGCATCGGCGCGACGCCGCAAGAACTGCATCCAGAGTAACAAGCATGAGCGGCAATCGTTCTACGGCCAAGATGACCAGAAGAGCAGGGTGGGAATTTTTACTAGGATCTCCTGGGTGAGCCACGCCTGCGGCTAGCCGCCCTCAACTTCGAGCCCTGTGCTACATTCCAGCTCAGTTCTCTGATTTTGAAGCCCCCATCTCCGAGAAGGAGGTCCTTGCTTGCGTCAATGACATCCATCTGGAGAAGGCGCCGGCGCCAGATGGCGTCACTGGGCCGTTCTACTGATGCTGCTGGTAGGTGATTAAACCGGATGTCATGGCGGCAATCAGGAATTGGAGGCGATGAATTCCAGCAACCTCCAGACCCTCAGTAATGCCACACTCATCCTGATTCCGAAAAGGGAGGGCGCCACTCAGCTCAAAGATTTCCGCTCCATTAGCCTTGTACCCAGCTTCGGCAAACTATTCACTAAGACCTTGGCGTGTCAGCTGCAGCCGAAGATGGCGGAACTTGTGCACCCTGTCAGAATGCTTCATCAAGCAGCGCTCCATCCTCGACAATTTCGTCTACATCCAAAGCATTGCCAAATCTCTGAAGACCAAGGAGCTCCCGGTTGGCGCTGCTGAAAATTGACATTGCAAAGGCTTTTTACAGCCTCTCCTGGGAGTTTCTGCTGGACCTCCTCACGTAGTGCGGTTTCGGTCCATGCTGAACCAACTGGATGGTGGGTCTTATAGGGACGTCAACAACTAGGGTACTGGTCAATGAAGATCTTTCTGATCAAATTGTCCAGCGCCGAGACTTTCGCCAGGGAGATCCCCTCTCACCTCTCCTCTTCGTCCTGGCCATGGACGCCTTGGCCACCATGTTCGCTGCGGCCTCCAGGCGCGGGATCTTCACCAACTTCGGCGGCCAAGCCATCCCCTTCAGTGCCTCCCGCTACGCCGATGACGTAATCATCTTCATCAAGCCGGAAACACAGCCGAGATCTGGGCAACCTGGCGCCTCTTCCGAGTCTTCAGGGCCACGTTCGGGTTGCACGCCAACTGGCTGAACTTGCAGAAGGCATTAGCGAGCTGGCTTGGCCGATTGTAGCTTCCCGATCACCTATCTCGGCATGCCACTCTCCAACTCGCGGCTGCACCGTGTCAACTATCATCTGGTCGTGGACAAGATCGCCAAGAAGCTGAACGGTTGGAAAGCAAAGCAGGTCAGCATCACCGGACGCACAGTGCTCTCGACGATCTCGGTTTACCAAATGATGGCTATAGCCCCACCCAAATGGCTTGTCAAGCGGATCGATAAGCTTCGGCAGGGTTTCCTTTGGGCGGCAGACAACCATGCCACGGGCAGCAAATGACTGGTTCACTAGACCGATGTGTGCAAACCAAAGGAATTTAGTGGGCTCGGCATACCAAACTTAGAGCGCTAGAGCTGCGCGCTCAGGGCACGTTGGCTTTGGCTCCCATGGATTGACGCCACCAAGCCATGGCACGGGCTGCCGCTCCCCATTAACAATGATGTTGGCTCCCTCTTATGAGCATCAACGACCTTCTTCCTCGGCAACGGTCGTGCGGCGTCCTTCTGGGACACTCACTGGCTAGACGGACAGTGGCCTAGAGACAGGTGGCTAGACCTCCACAGGCACACCACGCGACGAATGCTCTGATCAATGAGGGACGCAATCACGGATGGCCACTAGATCCGCTATATCATGGTTAACCTGTCACCCTCGGTGCTTCGAGATTTTTGCGAGCAACGTACGCGTCTCGCGGGCATGTAGTTGCCATTGATATGGCGGACAATGTCACTTGGAAGTGGACTACCTCTGGCTCCTACTCGGCATCGTCAACTTATCGCATCAGATGCTAGCGAACACATGTCAAGCATACAGAAGTTTCCAACAACACTCACTAGTCAACCAGCCTCAGAAATAAACATAGCAGCCTCTCAACAGCAATTGAAGTTTCCCCTTGCTGGAAGGGGGCCCTTATCCTCTATTTGTCGCGCTTACTACATAATAATTCATACATAAAAAATATTTTTCTGGAATAATTCATAACTCAAAAGTGGAGACCGGGTGCTTCTTAGAAGCTCAATAAGGACGATGTCACAGCAACCTTAGCTTCAACAGTTATGCCTCTCTGCTTACTAATTGCTCAAGAATGTCATCAATGCGATCCTAAAACAGACCTAGATATATCATCAATCATCCACAAAAATAACGTACTCTATATGCCAAACTTTCTGCTTGAGACATACTCATCCAACAACAGAATAACACCAAGGGCATTTGATAAATGCAAGTACACATATTTACGCAAGTTATGCCACAATTTGACAAGTGCAGCGATAAGCACAAAAGTCAGGGCAATATCGTCTTATTTCCTGAAACAGAATACTCCCCTGTGTTTATCAACATAGCTGTAGCATCAACATTTTATCCATTGCACAAATCAGGTAAACAAGCTTTCATGTTATAGGTGGAGCATTTTTATATGTATGAAGTATTATTGTAGATGATTTCAGCAATGCCAGATAAGCAGGCACAATCACAGTGCAGTGGCTCTATGTTTATAGATTTCGTTAACCAATCATGTAATTTTGATGAAAAAGTTTATGTATGCATATAACTTATGCATTGAACAAGTCTCGGAGTAAATTAAATTTAAGACACTGCATGCTGCTGGTGAATGAAGAATTAAAAGATATACAGGTAACTGCAACATGAGCACATGTCTAACTACAAGAGCACGCCAACAAGAGCTCAAAGCAGAGAAGACTTTGTCAACATTCAGAGTTCCAGACGTACAAACAAACATCACTGCAAAAAAGATGTCAAAGCAATTATACATGAATGTATACAAGGCTGCAAAGACTAACCAATCTTAGTTGTAGCCTAACTTTACGAGTGGCAAGGATCAGAAAAGGTATCCTATGCTGTGACAACTAATAGTTTTACACCTTTGGAGCATAAATTATTGCATATGCTTATCTAATGGCCAGTGTTACAAAAAGAAAAGGAAAAGAAAAAAAATTCAAAAACACAGCACCTCCTAAAAGAACTACAAATTTCAAGGTATCATCACGGAGCATTTAAGCCCACCTACGTAACTCACGTTTGTCTATTTTTGTCCTGCTATGTTGTTTTCCCTTTTACAAGCTAACACACTCTCAGACAGAACAAGTGACATCTGAAAAGGAAATAGTGTTCCCAAAAGTGAAACACCAATGATAAACCCAAATAAAGATATGCACGAAACCAACCTCAAACTGCTCCAGGTTTGAGTACTTCCCGCTCGATAGCTTCTCCCGTATTGTCTGGAAAATCTGGCAGCTACGCAAACACCACAAACTGAATATCAGGATACGCAACATGAACACCTCCCCCAAACACAACGTTGTGGACAATGCAGCTAACTACCTCCTCAGAATCCACAGGCTCCGAGAACACCCCATGAGTGTCTTTCCTGAGCCGTACCACAGCAAGCAATTTATCAGAAAGGTTGACCGAAAGAACAGAACGACGCACAGATGCACATGGCAGCAACACAAGAACTCACTTCTGTAGCCTATCGAGGATGGACAACAGCAGCTTTTGGTCTGGCAGCGGCGTCGTGGGGCCTGCATCAGATACTTGCTCTGTAACAACACCACCATGCTGGTTACTACAATTTCTCCCAAATAAAATTATTCGTTTCCTTTTTCTACCAGCCGGGCAGCCACTCACCTTGCCTGGAGTCGGTCGCTTTCGTGGACTTATTGCCGCTGCTGCTCCCCACCTGCAATTCGACGGAAAAATCAGTAAGAAAACATGTGAAAAAAATCCGTCACAGAAGTTATCGCGCAGTCTACGGAGGGTTCGTTTCGCAATCGCAGCGAATGATCGAGGCGTTGCCTTGCCAGAATAGGCATGCCCTCCTTCTCGAAGCTTTGAGAAGACTAGATCCGGGGAGAAGGAGCGCCGAGAGCCCGAGACCGAGGCGGGAACGAGAAATCCCCACTCCGGCCCCACCAGATCCGTGCTCGGAGCAGTACGGAAAACACCAAAAAGTTTAAACTTGTGCTTTTTGCCCCTCCAAACTTCCCGCGGATGAACTGTGCCCCGCGCAATCCAACACCAGAATCGGAAAAAAAAAGAATTCAGCAAAATCCAATCCCGATCACGCCCAAGTTCGCAGGAAAAAACTTCAAGTTCCGCACGTATCACCTCCGCTCCGGTCAATAAGACCATCAGAATTGCAAATTCTAGCCCAAAATTATCAAAACCGAGCTCCAATTCTTCGCAATTCGCCAAATGTTAGCCTAGTTTTAGCCGAATTCCAATTCTCCTGCGGTACATGGCGGGTGAGACAACCTTGTCGCGATCGGCATCGGCAACCGCTCTCCGCTTGCGGCGGCTCGCCTCATCCTCCTCGTCCGCTTCGAGGACGAGGTTGAGCTCCTTCTCGCGGCGGCGGCAGCGTCCAGATCCACGGCCCTCCTCCTCATCATCGTCGGAGGAGGCCAGGGTTGGGGGCTGGCTGCGGCGGAAAGAGCGGCGCAGCGACGAGGAGCTGGAGCTGGACTTGCTGGGGAAGCGGAGGTATGGGTTGGCGCTGCTGCTGCGACTAGGGTTTCTGGATTTGGCGGATTTGGCGGCGGCCTGGAGGCGGAGGCTGCGCTTCTGGATGTCGAGGAGGGAGGGGCGGCCTTTCTTCTTCCTCCTCGGGGGCAGCTGCGGCTTGGCTCTGCTGCCCATCGCGCGGGAGCTCGCGCGACGTGGGTCGGGGAGACGGGAACGGGACAACGGGTGCTAGTTATTTGTAGTGGTGGGACTCGGGCCGTGCCGTGCCGGCACGACACGAGCCTGGCGTGCCTCGGGCTGGAGCTTGACCGTGCCGGCACGGCTCGCCGTCCCCACCGTGCCGTGCCGTACCGGCACGCCCAGTCGCGGCGGCGGCCCAAACAGGCACGGTGGCCCGCCGTGCCGCCTCCGGGCCGTGCCAGCACGGGCACGCCACGGCAGAGGTGGAGGAGGAGCGCCGCCAGGCGGAGGGAGCGTGGGGAGGCGGTGGAGCCGGGGCCGCCGGGCGGAGGGAGCGCAGGGAGGCGGTGGAGCCGGGGCCACTGAGCGGAGGCAGCGCGGGGAGGTGGAGGCGGACCGGGCCGGGCGGTGGCGCATCCAGGAGGAAGGCGGGGGCGCGGCCGCGTGGGGGAATTTGGGGGAGGAGGGAGGCGGGAGGCGGGAGGGGGGAGGCGGGAGGCGAGAGGCGGTGGCGCATCCGAGGCGGGAGGCGGGAGGCGGGAGGCAAGGGCGCCGCGCGGGGGAATTTAGGGGAGGGAGGAGGCGCCGCGCGGGGGAATTAGGGATTTGGGGAGGGGGGAATTTCAGAGGAGGCGGGCGGGGCTGCGGGAGATTTGTGGTGGGTGGCGGCCCGCCGTGCCGTGCCGGCCCGAGCACAGCCTGGAGCATCGTGCCGGGCCGTGCAGCCCATCGGGCGCAAATCGTCGGCACGGCACGGCCCGGGCCTTCGTGCCGTGCCAGCCCGGCCCGCACAGTTGTCGTGCCCGTGCCGTGCGGGCCTCGGGCCGTGCCGGCTGGGTCTCGGGCTGGCACGGAAAAGCCCGACCCGAGTCCCGGCTCTAGTTATTTGGATCGGCTTCGTGTGATTTAGGGGTAACCTGTGTCAGAGCACACCCCTGGCAAAACTAGGAGCATGCGGAGACCAAAATTGGCTTGCCGAACTGCGGAGTTAAACTATTGGCAAATGCCAAAATTTAACAAGATTTTTTAGGACTTGATAGCCAATTAATTGATAGGCAATTTTGTTGGACTAGCTCAATATATGGCAAATCGATTTAGGACTTCAAACCAAACATGCTCTAAAACGTCGACTACGAATGTTGTAGGCCAACCGTAAACACATATTACTCCCTTCAGGTTTAATAGTGACTAGAAAGAACCCGCACCACTGGCCTGAACACCGTGTCTTTTATCTGAGGTTTAAATGCAAGATCTGTAAGAGTATCTGGGCTGTGAATTGTCTGAAATTGTATCAAATAGATTTCGTCAAGCAGCAAGAGTCTCTATGCATACATTATCAGCAGCGAGTCTCCACATGTAAGAGGAATGATTAATAGACATACATCTATAGCATGTGTACACAAAGTGAAGTCAATTGTCATCTGAGAATGATAACAGCAGCATAACGTTCTACAAGCGGCATTGCTAGAGTCTCAAAGACAGTGGCCAGCAAGTTTCGCCTATAAAATTGGAATAGGCAAGAAGTCCTTGTGGTCTTCACATAGGGACTCAATACCAGCTTTAAAAAGCTCATGATAGCTGCGGGACCAAAGGAAAAAAAAGTAATGTCTATAAAAACACAGTTTTGTAAAACAACAATAAAGAAGCAAATGGTATCATCTATCATATATTGTACATCTAACGGAAGCAAAAATTATTAACCATTGAGGGATTGTATCCGCAAGCAGAAGAGACCTTCCAATTCAAGCGAACATACAAAAAATTGTCAGGCTACATCGAATGGATTACAGTTCAAAGCGAACCATTGTTGTGTTTTCTTTTGAAGATCCCATAGAGAAAAAAAAATACTATCCAAATTCTTGCTGATATTCAGACTTTCGAACCTTTTAATGTACTTGACAAACCTACATAGTAAGGTGCTAAATTAACCTTTTATTGATCATCTAAGATTTCTAAATGACGATTTTATTGTTTCTATTATAATCTCATCTTGATGTTCAATGACTTGTATGACATATATTAAGTCAGAGATTCTTGTACCTACTATGGCAGTATTTACGTTGTAGTACCACGTTATGAGCATGTAAGGTGGAGATGGTTTTCTCTATCTTTTTCTTTGCTGTGAGCTCCTTGCCATAGTGTCTAAGGGTAGTATAAAACTTGTGCAGGATAGAGTTGTACTCAGCCGCACGCTTATAATCCTGGAAGCGGAGATTTCACCATGCCTCCTCTGCTTTGGGGAGGAACACATACTTGAGCTTCACAAAGTACTCTTCCAAAGAGGTCCATAGTGTCATAGGATCCTTCTTTGACTTGTATCGTCCTTCAAAGTGGACGAAAAGTGGTGAAAGAGAAAGTGCAGTGATTGGCCCCTCTACGCAGATGAGGGGAGCCCCATACCCCAACCAACCGCATCAAGGTCCTTAACGTCGAAGATGATCACCACGTCAGACTTTCGTACTAGGTAGTTTTCACCGTGAGAGCCAAGCTCAACGTACTTCTTGTTTGACAAGCCAGACATCCTATATTATCCATTCAAAATATACGTAAGTTTTACTTTATGCAAATACAGATGAATGGTACGCAAAATAATGGTATAATATTCTTAACTAACTTAGTATTTTTCTAAGCAATTATATAAAAATAAAGCAAATGGATTAAATAATGATCCCCCAGATTATCCATGATACTATAATTCAGTGATTCTATGTGAATTTAGTAAATTACTATAATTTTTTATTTCTTAGGATTTTTTTGCAAATCTCCTGCCCACCAACCCACCAAGCCTACGTGGGCCACAAGCACAATGCAGCTAGCTCGCCAAGCCTATGAGGCCGACAAGCATGGCGCGGCCTGCCCGCTAAGCCCAATTGCACGCCATGGCTCGCCGACTGAAACGACCCATAGTTTTACAGTTTCTAATTATACCTTAACCAAGAATTCCTATACCAAATCGTAACTTATTTGGTGATTAACTAAGAAAATAATTTAATTAATGTAGCACATGTCAGATTCACACAAGTACACATATACATTTGCTCAAACATTGTTACATTGATACCAATATGACTTGTACAAGTATATAACAACAATGGTAATTACAAAAGTCTAAGGCCTTGTTTGGTTGGGCTGCGGCTTTTGGAAAAGCGGCTGTTGGCTAGCTGTATGGAATAGCGGTTGTGGCTGTTGGCATATGAGGATTCGGTTATGCACGTTTGGTTGGGCTGTGGCTGTTAGCTGTATATGAACCAATTGTCTGAAATGCCCCTAAAATCAATATGAACCAAATTTTGAAATCGATATTGTGTGAGGTTCGATCCAATGTTACAAATACAAATAAAAAATAAAAAAGTACAAATATAAATAGAATATAAATTATTTCTTAAATAAATTTGCAGAAAATAATAATATACATAAAAATAATTGTTTAAACTAAAATTACAGAAAATAATAAATAGAAATAAAAAATGAAAAAAAGAAAATAAAAACGGGGCGGGGGGCATCGGCCAACCGGCCCAAATCCACCGCCGGCTCCCCTCTGTCCCCGCCGCCGCCAGTCGCTCCCCTCCCTCCCCGCCGCGCGCCGGTCCCTCCCCTCCCTCCCCGCCGCTTCCCTCGCCGCGCACCGGTCGCTCCCCTCCGTCCCCGCCGCTTCCCTCGCCGCGCGCCGGTCCCTCCCCTCCATCCGCGCTGCCGCCGGTCGCTCCCCTCCCTCCCCGCCGCGCGCCGGTCCCTCCCCTCCCTCCCCGCCGCTTCCCTCGCCGCGCGCCGGTCGCTCCCCTCCATCCCCGCCGCGCGCCGGTCCCTCCCCTCCATCCCCGCCGCTTTCCTCGCCACGCGCCGCCTTCCTCGCCCCGCGCGCGTGCCTCCGGCCCCGCCTCCCCCTCCTGTTGCCTCGGTTCCGCCTCCACCTGGGCTCCGCCGTTGCCTACGGTCTCCCCTAGGCTCCGCCGCCACCTACGGTCGCCGCCACCGGCGGATCCCGCCGCCGGCCGTCGCCCTCCGCCTCGGCAGCCTCCGCCACCAGCTGCTCCCTCCGCCGGTCTCTCCGTGGCTTCGATCGGTCGGGATGGGAGAGAAGGGCGTAAGGGCATTTGCCCGTAAATGGAACGAACCGACGGGGGCAAAAACGGAAAACGACTCGAAATTTAAGTGCACAGTGCGGGGGATACTACGGGAAGCTGGGGGGGGGGAGCTTTTACGCGTAGTTGATTTTTCACCTAGCCCGGCTGCGGCTGTTGCCAACAGTTAGCCCGGAAGCCGGCCCTTTGGTTTGACTTAGCTTTTGGAAGGGAAAAGCTCCCCAAAAGCTAAACCAAACAGCCACTAATTCAGCACACATCAAAACAAATTACTAGAGGGTTGGAACGATTAGAGATTTGGGATAACAGGTGTTGGGGAGCGAGGGCATCAACCAGCAAGCTGTGCTGGAGCAGTTACGTGGCGAATCGCCACCATCGCGACCACACCCCAGAGCACCAGCACACGCCGCCCAGCAGTATGGCTGCGTGCGCCCCAGCATCCGCCTGAACCGAAGCTCTGTTGCGCCAAGCGGCCATAGCCAGCGAGCTCAACCTGGAGCAGAGCCAGAGAAGCCCAAACAAATCACTGACCTGCAATCCAACAACTAGAGCTCAAAATCAAGAACACTAGTATGCCAATAGAAGGGGAGAAATGGCACCTGGGTAGAAGGGATTCAGGATCCAGTAGCTGGCTTAATCTAGCGTCGTTGGTGATGCATTGGAAGGAAACGACCTGGGGAAAAATAGAGATCGGGAGAGTTGGCGAAGAAGAAGCACTCATGTGTTCTAGTACAGCTGAGAGAAAAAGACCAGAGAGAAAGAGAGACTCCAGGGTGAAGAGATAAGGACGTGAGCTGCTAGTTGTGTTACACGTGATACTACTCATCTAATTAAATAATCAAGTTAGGCTTTAACAATGCTAATCACTACTAATTCCTACTCGGACTTGAGTATCAATATTGTCAGATTATATATTTGGATGTAGGAATTGCCACTCTATCTCGTATATTTTTTTTTCTTGCTCTCTCTCACATTTGGGACTCGACTTAGTTTCGGTATATATTTACCAAACTGCAGAAACCGATCAAGGGCCGAGAAAGGAACGTCTGGAGAATAAACCTAAGTCTGAATCGAGCTACGAAAACTCAGGCAAGTTTTCCTTGGTCATTTAGAGTAGAATAATTTTCTATAAATTATTTTCTACTATTATACTACTATCATCAACATGCATAAAATGTTTTGGAATTAATCTGTGTATAGATGATTGATAATGAGATGTACATATAAGGTTCAGTTGATGGAGCAACTGATCCTTTGATAAGTATTAGGCGGGTAGAGGGCGCCCTCGAGGGAATGATTTTGGGAAGTGGGGCCCTCTACATATAATGTAAGGATAAACCCCCTCTCACTTGTATTATTGGTGCCGTATAAAAATCGTATCGACCATGGACCTGTCTAATGACGGGCGGATCCTATTACCTTATCAAGTCATTACTCTCCACATGGGTACGTAGTACTAGGTTGGGCGACGAAGATCCCATAATGATGCCGATGAAGTGCATTAGGCACCTATATTTATACGCAGGTGGAGTGTCGAGTTTCTTTGCTCGACACAACGTCTAGGGAACTCCTAGCCGGGTGAAGATATAATGTACTGAGATAAGCGAAAATGCTCCGAACTCTAACCGGTCTCGCATATGAGGATATTGCGAATATTTAAAACTTGAGTTACTATGGGTAAAGTGATACAGCCTGCGCAGTGTTAAAATAAATCGTGATCATGCCTGTCTCCTGGACTGGAGGCTATGGGAGCCTATTGGTGGTTCTATCGCATAGTACGAGTGATTAGTAGATTTCTAAATTAATTAACTACAGATTTTTCTGCAACAAATATATTTTTAAAGTGTGAGTTAGGACTGATAGATGATACACTTGCATTGTGTTGCATGTTGCTATTATTACTTGCTGGGTACTTTGTACTCACTCTTGCTATTAAATACCCCTTTTCTTAGAGGCAAACATGCATGGGAATCCTAATGAGCACGGTGAGGGATATACTGGAGATGCCTACTACTATGCAGACTGGGATACCGCAGAACCAGCCGAAGACACTTATGGTCTGGAGACCTCATATGGGTGTTGGGATGAGTAAAATCCCTTATTAGCTAAATACCTGTGTAGGGGCTTTACCTCTTTTATCTAGCAAGGCTGTTTGAAACTTCCCCTATAGGAAGGTGTAATAAATGACATAATTAATGGAGCCTATTAAGACTTTAAACCTGCGTGGCATGATATTGTAATAATTATGGATTTCTCTAGCTATGTTCCTGCTACCCTCTGCTGTGGGTTATTATTTGACAAAACAAGATTTTATCAAGCAGTAATCCATAGACTAGGCAGGTTGCCACATCGACCCATCTGGCTTGCACGGCAGGCAAGCGCGGCATGTTCGTTCACCCAACCTTTGAGGTCGGCAAGCCCAACACGGCTACGTGTTTATGTGCGGCATCCTACTCGCCGCCTATCTCTCGAGGCTAGCAAGTACAACTGGGTTGCGTGAGTGCATGCAGTGACCTGCCCGCCTGGCTCGCGAGGCGGGGCAAGCGGGGTGCAGCCCGCCTGTCAAGCATGGCTTGCGAGGCTGGCAAGCATGGCTGGGCTGGCGGCCTGCTCACATGCTACACCCTCGCCTGGCTTGCTAGGCCGGCAAGGGTGGCTGGGCCACGCGACCTGTTCGTGCATTGTGGCCCACCTCCAACAGTCACTACCTATGGCTCATGGCGAGCCGATCCACCTGGCATGTGCAACGGCATGAGTCACCCTGCCTGTTGACTTGCCTAGCGCATGTGCACAACCTGCTTAGCACGTTGTCATGGGCCACATGGTGTAATGACCTGATCGCGCACCCTTGGTGCTCGACGGCAATCCACTCGCCCCGCTCGCTCGCTTGGCCTGCCAGGCCAGCAAGCGTAGTGTGGCTCACCCGTCTGCCTAGCCTGCTCAACCGACAAGCACGCGTGGCCCGCATGGCATGATGGCTTGCACGCTCAACAACCCGCCCTATTGCATGGGCATGGCACATCCGCGCGGTAGGTGTGCTGCGGCCGGAGGGGCACGGCTGTGCGTGTCACCGGCGGTGTCTGCATGACGCTTTAATCATCTATCTCTAACGACAATTTTTCGTGTGGCGTCCGGCTATACCAGTAGTGTCATTCTAGCGAGGCAACGACGTCAACCTCGGTTACATGTTGAGGTGACAACCTCACGCTACGACGTGCAATAGTTGACCAAGCTGACCCATAGCACGTAGCATGTCTCGTCTCGTACTAATATCTACGCACGGGCTGGTGATTGTTCTAACTCCATCTATTAAACCACGTGTCAACAGATGATGTTCGTTAGGTCAGACTAGATTGATCTAGAAGAACACGATACAACAAATAGAAAGAAGAATTCCATGTAGAAAGTGAGAGAGCAAAACAAAAGGCAATTTGAACATTGAATTTAACCTAATAGATCTATTTGATGGTCATTGATTCGATGATTACCTCAAAGCCATTATAAAGTTAGCCTGATCCATAGGTTTGAAGAGAGTCTCGGCTGATAACATGTTATGAAACCAACGTTATGAGGTGTGATCTGGTGACCGTGCAACAAGTAGGGGTGGCTATCGAGCCGACTCGACTCGACTTGACTCGACTCAGAAATACTCGTTAACTTAACGAGCCATCTTGACTCGACTCGTTAATGAAGCGAGCTAAAACGCCAACTCGGCTCGACTCGTTAAATACTCGAGTTGGCTTGTTAAACTCGTTAAAACTTTTAACATTCTTTCTCACTACAACTGCTGACTTGGGCCAGATGTTTTTTGCGGGCTATCGGATCTTTTGCGGGCCTGCTAGATAAAGAGTTAAACGAGTAGCTCGAGTACTTGGTAATTCGGCTCGTTTAACTCGTTATCTTAACGAGTGCAAAGTCCAACTCTACTCGACTCATTAAGGACCGAGTTCGAGCGAGTTTTCGAGTACTCGTTTAACTTGTGAATACCGAGTTTAAATTTCACCCCTAGCAACAAGTAGTACATCAAATATGCACAAACGTATAATAGACACGAGGATACAGAATATTGCTCTTGTCTTTATTAAATCTATTCTTACGAGTATAAACTCTCAGTAATACATGTAAAATAATATAAATACTATTTTTCTATTTATAGATAATCTAGGTAATAACTATGATTTGGTAACTGATTATGTTGGCCCAACGTGCCAGCCGGTCCACTGTGCCCGGTTCATAACAGCATCCATGAGTATCAACTGCAATTTTTTTTAACCGAGGGAGCAAGGATGGGTGAGTCAGGTGATATATTTTGATAACATTTTTTTAGAAAAAAGTGAGGCCCAACAGAAATGCGACGAGAGTCTTGGGCCTGAACCTGATTACCACGAGCTGTCAATCGATCACACGGCACGGCCTGCTTCCCGCAATGCAAATCCTAACGCACCCACGCGTAAGGGTGGAAACTGGTGGCGGATAATCTGTATTATCTGATATTTGTATTCAAGAAAACACTAAAATGATAAGTAATATCCGTATCCGAATTAAAAACGGATGCGGATATGGATATTATCTGGATTTATTTTCCGGATATGGATACGGATATGGCACTGAATTATAAAACAAATACGGATACGGATATTGTCGGCGGAATGGGACCCACGGTCCCCCGAACCGCCGGCGCAGGCCAACCAGAGGCCACAGGGCGTGACACGTGGCGGCCTTATCGGCAAAAGCCCCGCTGGAGAAGCAGGTGGGCCCGGTGGTCAAACCCGGGCACTCGGGGGATTCCCCCGAGTGCCACGTTCGTGCGAGCCATCTAAGGGCCTTGCGGTCCCGAGGGTCCAAGGCCCAAGAATCAAGGAAGCGATCGGGGCCCTCTCCCCGAGCGACCGGCATCCCGCAAGGCGCGGGCCCAGAAGAGTGCTCGGGAGGGTCCCCGGGCGGACCCCCCGAGCACCTCCCCCGAGCGGAGTCCCGAGCGACCCCCCCGACGGACGCTCCCCGAGCGCCCGGGGTCGGCCAAGGCAGTCCGGGACAGCTGGCGCTCTCCAAGGCCGAAGGGGCTGCTCGGGGGAGGTAGCGCTCGGGGGTCGTGGGGCTGTGGGGCCCTCCTCCGGGCTGCCGCAGCAGTGAGCTGGCTTCTTCCGTAAGCCTTAGTCCCGGCAGAGGCATTTAATGCCTGTCATTCAGGCATTAAATGCTAAAGTCCCGTATGGGCATGATATCGATCAGGCCAGTCCCATCCCCGCAGGGTAAATCCCTTTTTGCCATAGCCCCTGTCAGGGGATGGGGTCCGTCTGACAGGGTTTGTTGACCGGCCAGGCGCGCTGCCCCGCGCGCCCGCGTCGCTGTCACCCCTTTCCGCCCCTTTGGGTCAAATCACCGCGCGCCTCGTGGCCCGCGTTTGGTCGCTGACGCGCGGGCCCAGGGGCGGATACTTCACCGACTTAGTCAGGAGGGGCCCGGCAAGCCTCTCTTCGCGGGTCCCGCTGAGCATAAAACTGTCAGCGGGCGGAGGGCATGGCGAGAAGACACGCGGCGCGAACACCGGCGCGGCGCATTAAATGAAGAGGAAGGCGTTTCCTTAGCGCTCACGATACCAGGTGCCATAGCCTTTGCTTGGCCTCTGTGGTGAACCCCCGGCTATATAAGGGGAGTTCCCAGACCATGCAAAGGGTTCGGATTCCAGAGAGAAAAAGGGGCGCTGGTTAGATTTCTTTATTCGGTATCAGAAGATCAGCTAGCCTGTTTGTAAGGAAGAACACCCCTGTAATCTTGATAGGATCAATACACCCACAACGAAGCAGGACGTAGGGTATTACACCTCCGGGTGGCCTGAACCTGGAAAATTCCCTGTGTCTCCGGCATCAAGCATCATAACCACCCTCATCCTTGAAACGCCATCATCGGCTCATAAGAAAAACTCTATATCGCCCCCGGCCGAACCAACAAGGGGGTCCATTCGGACCACCGCTAGAGACGTTTACTCGTCGACAGCTGGCGCGCCAGGTAGGGGGTGTCTAGAGTTTTTTCGAGCCTGCTCCCATGGCGAATCCCGATCTGCCCCAAGATAATCTGCCTCAAAATGAGGTGAGCTTGGGCGAAAACGAAGCATCGGACGAGTCGGACCCCGCCGGCCTCGACGATCTGCTCAACGACACCGGCGGGGCGTCATCGGCTGCTGCCCGCTTTGAGTTTCGGCCACGCGCGCGGGCCCCTGGAGATGTTGCCGGGCCTTCTCGGCCGCCTCCGCCTCGCCGTCGGCTGGACTTCGCGGATACCGGGGAAGGAAACACGCTGCAGGCGGCGCAATACCTCCTCCGGCATCCTCCCGTCCCGGTGCCAGCGGCGTCCCCCCGTGGGCCCGTGGCTCCAGGACCTCGCTAACCTGGTCGACACCGCCCGACGCGAAGCAGCGGCCAGGAGCGTCCACGCTTCTTCCGGGCGCGCCGGTGCCCGCACCGTCCCCTCAGCGGCTTCGCCGCCGGTGCCAGCGCGTCTGCCGCGTGCGCCTGCCGGTGGTCGGCGCGACGGATCTCCACCCTCGGTCGCCTCTCCGGCACGGGGGAACCCTCAAGATCTTCGCCACCGCCTCGGTAGGCGCGAAGTGGAGGACGCACGCACCGTCATCGAGCGTCAGCGCGAGCGCGACAGGGCGGACGAGGTCGATTCCTCCTTCGGCCCTGTCGCCGGCCGCGCGCGCTCCCGGGCGCATCACACCGTCCGGCAAGACAAGGAGACCGGCAACCCCCGTTATGGGGCGGGTTGCCAGGCCTTCACGCCCGAACTTCGACGCGTCACCTGGCCAAATAAATTTCGCCCAGAGTTGCCGCAGAAGTACGATGGGTCTTTCCACCCTGAGGAGTTCCTCCAGATCTACCCCACCGCGGTGGAGGCCGCTGGAGGCGACGAGAAGGTCATGGCCAACTGGTTTCCGATGGCCCTCAAGGGTTCGGCCCGGTCCTGGCTCATGAACCTCCCCTCAGGATCCATTTCATCCTGGGAGGACCTTTGCCACCAGTTCGTGGCGAACTTCCAGGGCACTTTCGAGCGTCCTGGCACGGAGAGCGATCTCCACGCTCTCCGGCAGCGAAAAGGGGAAACGTTGCGGCACTTCATTCAGCGTTTCAGCCAGGTGCGCAACACCATCCCCAAGATATCTCACCAAGCAGTTATCGTCGCTTTCCGACAAGGAGTCCGCGACGAAAAGATGCTGGAGAAGCTGGGCACCCGGGACGTCCAGTCCACCGCGGACTTGTTCGCTATCGCGGACAAGTGCGCTAAGGCGGCGGAAGCCCGTGCTTGGCATGACCCGCGCCCCGACCAATCGACGGTCGAGGGCGCCGGCCCTTCTCGCTCCTCCGGGAAGCGGGATAAGAAGGGCAAGAAGCGTAAGTCCGAGCCCGTCGCGGCGGCGGAGGCTAAGCCTCGTAAGCCCTCGCGCGGCGGGCCCAGCGGCGGCAAGAAGCCACCCCGAGCTCCTCAGCCGAGTTCGGGTCTGTGGTGTCCCATCCACGAGACCGAGCGGCATGACCTCTCCAAATGCCGGACGGTCAAGTTCCTCGCCGAGAGGAACAAAAAGCAGAGGGAGGAGCGCCTCGCCGAGGGCGGTGACAACCCCGGCGGACAAGAAGAAGACCTCGGTTTTCAGGAGCCGCAGGCGGTGGCATGCATCAGCGGGGGCGCCTTCACGCCCTCTTCACGCCGCCAGTTTAAGCTTTTGGCGCGTGAAGTATGCTCAGCGACCCCGAGCTCCGACGCATCCCGAGCGCTCAAGTGGTCGGCTTTCCCGATCACTTTCGACTGTTCGGACCACCCCGCGAGCATCTCCGGCGTGGGACGCCTCCCGCTCGTGGTCTCCCCCACTATCTGCAACATTAAGGTAACCCGCATGCTGATCGACGGGGGCGCAGGGCTTAATCTCCTGTCCCCCGAAGTATTTAGCAAAATGCAGGTGCCACCTGGGGACCTGAAGGCGACGCTGCCGTTCTGCGGCGTCTCTCCCGGCCTCACCATGCCTTTGGGCCAGGTGTCCTTAATGGTCACCTTCGGCACCAAGGGCAACCATCGGACCGAGAACATCATCTTCGATGTTTCCGAGTTCGAGCTCCCCTACAACGGCATCTTGGGGCGTCCGGCGCTCGCCAAATTCATGATGGCTTGCCATTATGCTTACTTGACGATCAAAATGCCGGGCCCCAACGGCACCATCACCGTGCCAGCCGACATCCAGGGCTCCGTCGCCTGCGCCGAGCAGCTTTCTCCAAAGTCGCTGCTGCCTTCAACGACGCCCCCGAGCTCTCCGAGTCCTCGGGTCCGCCTCCAACCAAGGCCAGAGTCGCTGCCGATGACTCTGTCCCTGTTAAGGAGGTGGCCCTGGGGGAAGACGCGTCCAAGACCGGCAAGATCGGCGGTCGCCTGACCGCCAAATAGGAAGGCGCGCTCGTCACTTTCCTCCGGGCAAACGCTGACGTGTTTGCGTGGCAACCGTCCGACATGCCCGGGGTCCCTAGGGAAGTGACTGAGCACCGTCTTGCCATGCGTCCCGACGCTCGGCCCATCCGGCAGAAGGTGCGCCGCCAAGCACCAGAACGGCAGGAGTTCGTCCGAGAGGAGGTCGACAGGCTCCTCGGGGCCGGCTTCATCCGGGAAGTCCTTTACCCCGAGTGGCTCGCCAACCCCGTCGTCGTGCCCAAGCCGAACGGCAAGCTGAGGATGTGCGTGGACTACACCGACCTCAATAAGGCTTGTCCTAAAGACCCTTTTCCTTTACCTCGCATCGATCAGATAGTAGATTCCACCGCGGGGTGTGATCTTCTCTGTTTTTTAGATGCCTACTCTGGTTATCATCAGATTAGTATGGCGGTAGAGGATGAAGAGAAAACTTCATTTACAACCCCTGCGGGGACCTTTTGCTATATCCGCATGCCTTTCGGGTTTAAAAAACGCTGGCCCGACCTATCAACGGGCCATGCGTATGACTTTGCAATCGCAGCTGGGTCGCAATGTAGAGGCCTACATCGACGACCTCGTCGTCAAGTCAAGACGCGAGGAGACGCTCATCGAGGATCTCGCCGAGACTTTCAATAGTCTCCGCAGTACTCGTATGAAGCTGAACCCCGAGAAGTGCATCTTCGGGGTCCCATCCGGCAAGCTTCTCGGCTTCTTAGTCTCAAGCAGAGGCATAGAAGCCAACCCCGAGAAGATCCGGGCCATCGACCAGATGCGCCCGCCGGCTCGTCTCAAGGACGTGCAGCGCCTAACGGGCTGCATGGCCGCCTTGGGGCGCTTCATCTCCAAGCTCGGGGAGCGGGGCCTCCCTTTGTTCAAGCTTCTCAAGAAGTCGGGCCACTTCGAGTGGACCCCCGACGCCGAGCAGGCCCTCGAGGGCCTCAAGAAATATCTCACCTCACCTCCGGTCTTGGTCGCACCGAGACCCGAGGAGCCCTTGCTCCTTTACCTCTCGGTGACGCCCCGGGTGGTGAGTGCAGTCCTCGTGGTCGAGCGGGGGGTCGGGTCCGAGCTCCCGGCATCCCCCGGCCAAGTAAAGGCGCTCGGGTCCAAGCTCCCGAGCGAGGCCCTCGTGGACTTGAAGGGAACGCTCGGGTCCGAGCCCCCGAGCGGTTCTGCCCCCGAAGGTACCTTAGGGCCCCGAGCCCCGAGCGACCCCGAGCAACCCGCCTTGCTCGGGAACGAAGCTAGTCGCTCGGGGGCTGGCCCCGGGGAGTCTTCTACTCGGGTGCGCATACAGCAGCATCCCGTGTACTTCGTCAGTGAAGTATTGCGGGACGCCAAGACGCGCTACCCTCAAGCACAGAAGCTCCTCTACGCGGTGCTCGTCGCGTCGAGGAAGCTTCGGCATTATTTCCAAGCGCACGAGGTCCGGGTGGTTACGGCCTTCCCCCTCGAGCGAATCCTCCGCAACCGGGAGGCCACTGGACGAGTCGTCGAGTGGGCCATCGAGCTCGGGGAATTCAACCTCCGCTTCGTCAGCAACCATGCAATCAAGAGCCGAGCTCTGGCCGACTTTGTCGCCGAGTGGACGCCGGTGCCAGAAGACGAATGCGAGCAGCTCCCCTCCGACCCGGGTCAGGGAGGAACCGAGCACTGGACGCTGCACTTCGACGGTTCCCTCACGCTCAAAGGCGCGGGGGCTGGAGTAGTTCTCACCGCTCCGACCGGTGAGACCCTCCAGTACGTCGTGCAGTTACTCTTTCGCGCCACCAACAACATGGCCGAGTACGAAGGCCTCCTTGCAGGGCTGCGCGCCGCCGCATCCCTCGGGATCCGCCGTCTGCTCGTCAAAGGCGACTCCCAGTTAGTCGTCAATCAAGTGTCAAAAGAATACCAGTGTTCGGACCCCCAAATGGCAGCGTACCTGAGCGAAGTCAGGAGGTTGGAACGGCGTTTCGATGGCCTGGAGCTCCAGCACATCCCTCGCCGCTTCAACGACGCCGCCGACATTCTATCGCGACTGGCCTCCTCTCGGGAGCCGGTCCCGGCTGGGACCTTTGAAGAAAGGCTCTCTCGGCCGTCCGTTGAGGCCGCCGACCAAGACGAAGGGGGAACCTCGCGCCCAGGCGAGTCTACCCAGGCGGCACCTTCAGTGGGAAATCCTCCCGTCAGGCCACCGCCGGGTGAGCACCTCGTGCTCACCATCTGTCCTCAGGTCGTCCCTTGGATCTCCGAGATCCGGGCATACCTGAAAGAAAATATCCTTCCCGAAGACGAAGCCGTTGCAGAAAGAATTGCGCGGCAATCAACAAGGTACGCGCTCGTGGATGGGGATCTCTATCGGCGCGGCACCAATGGCATTCTTATGAAGTGCATTTCTTGGGAGGAAGGCCACGATATACTCGTGGATATCCACGAGGGCGAGTGCGGTAGCCATGCATCGTCTCGCACGATGGTCGGTAAAGCCTTTCGGCAAGGATTTTACTGGCCGACAGCCCTCGAGGACGCCTTTGAGCTGGTTCGACGCTGCGAAGCCTGCCAATTCCACGCCAAGCAGATACATCAGCCCGCTCAGGCACTCCAGACCATCCCCCTCTCGTGGCCTTTCGCGGTCTGGGGGCTGGATATATTGGGGCCGTTCCCCCGAGCAGTCGGGGGCTACGAGTACCTCTACGTCGCCATCGACAAATTCACCAAATGGACGGAAGCCGAGGCAGTCGTCAAGATCAACAAACAATCGGCGATCAAGTTCATCCGAGGCATCATGAGCCGGTTCGGGGTGCCCAGCCGCATCATCACCGACAACGGCACGCAGTTCACGAGCGACACTTTCCTCGAGTACTGCCAAGCCCTCGGAACAGAGATTTGCTTCGCCTCTGTCGCACACCCCCGAGCCAACGGGCAGGTTGAGCGTGCGAACGCTCAAGTCCTTCGGGGGCTCAAGACAAGATCTTTCGACAGACTCAAGAAATGCGGCGCTGGCTGGATAGAAGAGCTCCCCGCCGTCCTTTGGTCCATCCGGACGTCCCCCAGTCGGGCGACCGGTGAAACCCCCTTCTTCCTCGTTTACGGGGCAGAAGCGATGCTTCCTTCCGAGCTCGCCTTCCGCTCCCCTCGGGTCGCGGCATACTCGGAGGAAGATCAAGACCGGCGCAGACTCGAAGACATCAACTTCCTCGAAGAGCATAGATGCCGAGCGGCCCTTCGCGCTGCCAGATACCAACAAAGCCTTCGCCGCTACCATGAGCGTCGTGTCAAGCCAAGGTCTCTCGAAGTCGGGGACTTGGTCCTTCGTCGGGCGCAGACGCGGGAAGGCAAGAACAAGCTCTCCCCCATGTGGGAAGGTCCATACCGAGTGACTCGAGTCACTCGGCCAGGCTCGGTGAGGCTCGCTGCCGAAGACGGAATGGAGCTGACCAACTCCTGGAACATCGAGCACCTGCGCAAGTTTTTCCCGTGAATAGCCCGGGTAAGTTTTTGCTTTTAGGGCCGGCTCCCCGAGTGCCAAAAGCGAGTCATGGGAAGTGTCGGGTTCGTCACCCCAAGCCCCGGTCGCTCGGTCTGGTTCCCGAACCCCGAGCGCCGGTCCGGCCAAAGGTCACCCAAGTATCCCGCGCGCTCGCACCCTCGCTCGGGGGCCCCCTTGTATTCCCAGCTATTTACATAGCATTATGGTCTATAAAGATGCAATTTTCCTTGATATGAATCCCCCATGCAAAGTTTATATTCCTTAATTCAGTATCAATATCAACACTTCCTCCATAGTTAGCAAAAGCGTGGCTTTCCGCGCGGTGCGGGGCTCCCGAGCCCCCATCTCTCGGTGCGAGTAGGTCCCACCGCTCCGAGCCCGAGCAGTCAAGCTTATCCAAATACTTGTTGTCGGGCCGTAAGACGTTCGGGCAATTAGCTGTACCCCAAGCACGTCCGAGTCAGGGCAAATAAGCCCCTGGCCACCGTGCTCCGCTGGTCAGCAAGACCCGAGCGCCACCCAACTTCATGTCAGCCGGATAGCTTCACTCCTCGCGCTCGGACAGGTCGGCTGACCCGAAAACCCGAGGGCCGCGTTAACAGGCAAACCCCACGCAGGGACCTGTGGAAAACACCCCTTTTGCTAAGAAAACCATATAATCATTCGCAAAGTGAGCAGGTTCACCATGATGAAGTTCCCGGGCACCGCCCGCCAGATCAATACCAAGTCACAGGGCGCCAAGTCACCCTGAGGCCCGATCTCTAAGCTAAGCTTCTAAATCGCATTTCTATGTTTTCAAAGCTCCCGAGCACTATATATGAACAACTAGTTTTTTCCTCGCCATTTTTCCCAACTGCCTTCTGTGCTCGCGATGGGTTATACCTGAAGGCAGCGATGAAAGTCACGGGGAGCGCTTCGGTTGTCCGCTCAAAGCCCTGGTGTCCTGCCTGGTTTCTTAACCCTGGACATCAGCCTGGTAAATAAGCCGCCCAAGTACCCTACGCGCTTTCACACGCGCCCGGCGGTGTCTTCCAGTAGCGTTTCCAGAAACATAAGGAAGCATTGCCGAGTTAAAATGAAAGTTCTCAAAGTTAGGAAAAATCATGTAGATACAATGATTAACGCAATACATATCAACAGTTAATTGTTGCAATAATTGTCCCGAGCACAAAAATTTGGGCAAATTCTGCAGGCAAAGTCAAGAAGATAAAAGAAGCTCGGCTCGGGGGACACTCTGTGGCCCATGGGCCGGGCCTCCGTAGCTTCAGTCGCAGCGCGTCCAGCTCTCGGGGGCTGGGGGCTTTGGGGGCCTTCGGGGCGTCCCGAGGACCGTCCTCCGTCCCTCTCCGAGCAAGAACCGGACGCTTCGCCCGAAGTAAGCAAGGAAGTGAAGCCATTTCCAGTACAAGTACAACAAGAAAGAAAAAGCAAGGATCAAATGGCTTTCGGGCCAAAGATCTCTTTGCATATCAGAAGCTTAAAAGTTCTTACAAAGGGGTCAAGCCCGGGCTAAGAAAACAAAGACAGAAAGAGGGAGGGGAGCTACTCTCCGCCGGCGCCGCCGTCGCCGTCGCCGGCGCCTTCGCCATCGCCTGTGCCGGCATCCCCCGAGCGGAAAAACCGCTGGGCAATTTCATCAGCCGCCCTGCGGACTGCCTTCCGGGCTTCCTCCTCGGCGGCCTCATCGATCACCTCGAGCCCCTCCAAGGCTGGCGTCAAAGGAAAGTTTGGGTCACGGCCGCGGTAGCACGCCAGTGTGTGCTCCGCCACCACGACCGCCACACTCCCGGCCTTCTTCCTCAAGGCGGCGGCGCACGGCTTCGCCGAGCCCCTCGAGGCGCTCGGCGATCCTCTCGAAGCCCAAGGCGACGTTCGCCGGGTCGGCGTCGTAGCCCGGCAAGGAGGCGGTGGCCAAGTCCAGCAGCTCAGCGGCGTTCCTCGCGCGAAAGAAGATGGCCTTCATCACCCTCACCGTCTGGTCCCGCTCGGTGACCAGCCGGACCTTCTCCCTCTCATCTCCTCCGTCGCTGCGGCCGCCGCTAAGGACTCACGCTCCCTCAACTCCTTCGCCTCCGGAGCTGGTGTTGGAGATTGCGTTTGGTCGCACCTTTGAGTCTTCGAGCCGCTGCTTGAAGTGTTCGCTCTCCGAGCGGAGCTGCGCCATCTCCTTGGCGAGCTCCTCGCGAGCAGCGGCCACCCGCGACTTGACTTCGGCGTCCAGCTTATTCGCCGCCTCGTCAAGGGAGTGCTTGAGTTGGCCAAGCTGCTCCGCCTTCGCGTCGAGCTCTCGTCCGGAGAAGCTGCTGTTCTGCGCGCGGCGAGCGAGCTCGGCGGCGAGCTGCTTCAGCCGCGCCTCCTCGTCGGCGGCGCGCTTCTCCCGCCTCGCCAAGTCCAGCTCGCGCGGCTTCACCAGCGCGACCCGGCGGTTTGAGCTCTCGCTCCTGCCGATCAAGCTCCTGCGTCCTCGGGATGATCTCCTCCCTCATCTCATGGAGGATATCCCGCTGGCGCTCGATTCTTGGCAAGATCATTCTCGTACTCTCGCTTGGCGACGCGAGCACGGGCCTCTAGCATCTCCGCCATCTCCCCCAAGACCCGCTCCCGATCCTCTAAGGACTTCTCCTTGAAGAGGAGATCCTCGCGGAGCTGATCGATGGCGGCATGCGCGGCCTCAAACATATCGGAGGGAGCCCCCCCGAGACGTCTGGCCTTGCCGCGCAGAAGGCTGCTCCTCGGCCGGAGCAGCAAGGCCTTGGCCCCCAAGCTCCTCCTCCTGGGGCTCGGGGCCCGCCCGGCCACGATCAAAATCCCGGCCCTTCCCTCGGGCCGGATACCTTCGGCCCCTCCAACCGGGGCCGTTCCTTGTTCGGTTGCCGCCACCCGCTCCTCGGGCGCGGCAACACGAAGTTCCTCCGCCGCCGGCGTCTCCTCCGTCGTTGCCGGCACCTCCAGCGTCGCCGGCGCCTCCGTCGCCGCCGGCGCCTCCGTCGCGCCCGGCGCCTCCACCTCCGCGCTTGGGGCAGCTTCCTCCCGCGAAGCGGCGTCAGCACTCGGGGCTGGCGCCGTGCTCGGGGTCGGCTCGCGCTCGGTGCAGAGGGCCCGCTCGGGGGCGGGCCCACCGACTCGCTCGGAGCCGAAGGGCCGCTCGGG
Organism: Stipa capillata; assembly: GCA_019208055.1. Classification (NCBI taxonomy): domain Eukaryota; kingdom Viridiplantae; phylum Streptophyta; class Magnoliopsida; order Poales; family Poaceae; genus Stipa; species Stipa capillata. Next base: position 413,660 of record JAGXJF010000632.1, read on the forward strand.
GGCGTAACCGCGGCTCGGGGTCGTTGAAGCCCTCGCCGAAGGAGGAGGACTCGGGGACGGGCGAGTTCTCTTGCGCTCCCTAAGAGAACAGATGCAGGCAAATTCGGGTCAGCACCCGAGCAGGACACTTAGCCAAAAAAAAAGGAAAAAGAGAAGTTGGAGGGAAGAAAGTTCTTCAAACTTACTGCCACGAGCCCCTTAAAACATGGCGTTCCACGCCGAGGGGCAGCGGCGGATCCTTCCTCTTCTGACCAGCGGCGGCGCCCGCGTCCGCCGCCGACGCGCCTCCAGAAGGCGCAACTCCAGAAGGCCTTTGCCGGAACCGCTACCTCCTGCCCCCTGGGCCGCAGAGCACACGGGCGGAGGAGGCGGCGGTGCAGGGCCACTGCCTCCCGCCCTCGGCGTCGTAGGGCGCAACGGCGAGGTGGTGGCGGAGGCACCGGGCCAGAAAAGCGCAATGCGGGCCCTCCCTGCACGGAGGGGCCCGCCCCGGAGCTGCCTCCCGCGTCCGTCGGTCGCCTCCCCGTGGCCGGCGGTGCTTGTGGACGTAGCTTCGGCGCCTGCGGCCCGCGGTGGCGGGGACGGAGGGGGAGGGGCTTGCCCCTTGCCCTTCGGATCGGCCGGATCATGGATCACGGCGGGGGCCCTCGGCTCCTGAGCTGCCCTCGCCGCTTCGGCCTCCTCGCCGCTCGCGAAGATCCGAATGCCCACCGCAGGCCTGCGGCTGCCGTCCTTCGGCGGGGCCACGATGCCTTCGCGTCGCACGACGGCATCATGTCAAGGATGGCCTGGCGATCTGCGCTAACGCAGAGCGGCAGGTCCGGCCGCGACAGGACGGCGCTCGTGGCGTCCGGCACCCCGAGCAGCGACTTCAAGATGGCCGCTAGCACCGTCTCGGTCCAGTTGTTGTCGGCGCCGACCTCCGTCCGGGTGACGTCCATGTCCCCGGTGTACATCCACGCCGGCCCGCTCGCGTTTCCGCAGCGGCGCCAGCCGGCGTCGCAGAAAGTCACCGACGACCATGGTGGCAGTCAACCCCAACTCCCGGAGTTGGGAGATGCGAAGGGTCATCACCACCAGCTCGTTGTCGTTCTCGGCGAGATTATCCCACGACTTGTCATGCCTCGCCGGCTCCTCCGGAAGAGTGAGCGACTGCGCCGGGTCAGTGTTGATGTAGAACCACATCTGACGCCAGTCGTCCCACTTGTTCCGCAGCGTTTGCTGGATGTAAGGGTCGGCGAGCTTCGGGCGAAGCTGAAAGTTGGCGCTCCCGCTAACCTCCGTCCGAGCCGAGCCCCGGCTCCTCCCGACGGAGCGGAGGACGAAATAGTGCCGGAACAGCGGCACCGACGGCATCACCCCCACGAACATCTCGCAGAGGTGGGCGAAGATCGCCAGCACCACCACGGAGTTGGGGGTGAGATGCAGCAGGTGAATGCCGTAGGCCTCCAGCACCTCCAGGAAGAAGGGCAGAGAACGGCGGAAGCAGCCCGGCGGCGAGGAAGCTGGCGAAGATGACGTCTCGTCCGCCCGCGGCGCCGGTGGGTACGTCGCCGGCCGAACCCTTGTCGGGTGCGGCCGGCCCTCCGGCACCGCTACCTTCCGAACCTTGTCCATTGCCTCCTCATTGAGGAAGCGGGACTTGGGGAGCACGGCGTCATCGGCGTCCTGCGCCAGGGGGGTCGATCGGGTGTGGCGGCGAGTCATGGCGGCGGGGATGGTGGCGAAGAAAGAGGCGAAGGTGGCGAAGAGAGTTTTTTCTTTTCGGATGGCGAAGAGGAAGAAGACGGAGAAGAGCGCCAAGCTTTGGGAGCAAAGTGTTTGGCGCAAAAACCGGAAGGTCCAAAAGGTGCGGGGCCGTTTTTCTTTTTAAGGAAAAAAGGCTTCGGAAGTTGCAGACCGCCCACACCCGTTGATCTTCCGCGCGATCGTGGGTTGTCAGTTGTCAGTCCGCTGCCACTGACATTGGGCCTGCGGCCCGCGCGAAACCCGGAGGGCGTGCAATCATGGCCTGCGGAATTACTGCCGCGCGCAGTAAAAAACGCAGTCGCACGAAACCCGGGGCACGCAACCACCTGCGCGCGGCATAAAAAGGCGCGCGCCTTTCCCGCGCAGAGCAAAAACCGAAGCGCCGCCGCCAGGTGGAGAGAGCGGATTGGCCGCCCCTTCCACCCCGCACGCGCGCATTAAAGCACTCCTCGGCAGGGCGCATGAAGATGGGCCGACCTCTCTGGTTGACCCGTTAAATGAAAAGATGGCCTTATCCCCAGTCGCGGCCCTTCGGGTCGCGGCCCATTGGGCCGTCGCTGGAAGACAAGGCCGGGGGCTACTGTCGGCGGAATGGGACCCACGGTCCCCCGAACCGCCGGCGCAGGCCAACCAGAGGCCACAGGGCGTGACACGTGGCGGCCTTATCGGCAAAAGCCCCGCTGGAGAAGCAGGTGGGCCCGGTGGTCAAACCCGGGCACTCGGGGGATTCCCCCGAGTGCCACGTTCGTGCGAGCCATCTAAGGGCCTTGCGGTCCCGAGGGTCCAAGGCCCAAGAATCAAGGAAGCGATCGGGGCCCTCTCCCCGAGCGACCGGCATCCCGCAAGGCGCGGGCCCAGAAGAGTGCTCGGGAGGGTCCCCGGGCGGACCCCCCGAGCACCTCCCCCGAGCGGAGTCCCGAGCGACCCCCCGACGGACGCTCCCCGAGCGCCCGGGGTCGGCCAAGGCAGTCCGGGACAGCTGGCGCTCTCCAAGGCCGAAGGGGCTGCTCGGGGGAGGTAGCGCTCGGGGGTCGTGGGCCCCCCCCCTGTGGGGCCCTCCTCCGGGCTGCCGCAGCAGTGAGCTGGCTTCTTCCGTAAGCCTTAGTCCCGGCAGAGGCATTTAATGCCTGTCATTCAGGCATTAAATGCTAAAGTCCCGTATGGGCATGATATCGATCAGGCCAGTCCCATCCCCGCAGGGCAAATCCCTTTTTGCCATAGCCCCTGTCAGGGGATGGGGTCCGTCTGACAGGGTTGTTGACCGGCCAGGCGCGCTGCCCCGCGCGCCCGCGTCGCTGTCACCCCTTTCCGCCCCTTTGGGTCAAATCACCGCGCGCCTCGTGGCCCGCGTTTGGTCGCTGACGCGCGGGCCCAGGGGCGGATACTTCACCGACTTAGTTAGGAGGGGCCCGGCAAGCCTCTCTTCGCGGGTCCCGCTGAGCATAAAACTGTCAGCGGGCGGAGGGCATGGCGAGAAGACACGCGGCGCGAACACCGGCGCGGCGCATTAAATGAAGAGGAAGGCGTTTCCTTAGCGCTCACGATACCAGGTGCCATAGCCTTTGCTTGGCCTCTGTGGTGAACCCCCGGCTATATAAGGGGAGTTCCCAGACCATGCAAAGGGTTCGGATTCCAGAGAGAAAAAGGGGCGCTGGTTAGATTTCTTTATTCGGTATCAGAAGATCAGCTAGCCTGTTTGTAAGGAAGAACACCCCTGTAATCTTGATAGGATCAATACACCCACAACGAAGCAGGACGTAGGGTATTACACCTCCGGGTGGCCTGAACCTGAAAAAATCCATGTGTCTCCGGCATCAAGCATCATAACCACCCTCATCCTTGAAACGCCATCATCGGCTCATAAGAAAAACTCTATATCGCCCCCGGCCGAACCAACAAGGGGGTCCATTCGGACCACCGCTAGAGACGTTTACTCGTCGACAGATATGGATATATCCGTATCCATATCCGTATCCGAATAAAGTTATATTAGCCTATTTCAGCAGCTCTCTCTGAGACTTTAAACCCTCAGCCCAATTATATAGCTTATTAAGCCCAATAGGCAGAGCAAAACTCTATTTTTCTATGTGAAACATATTTTTATCATCACTTATCCATGTAGAATATATTACTATCGTATATCATCGATTCATATATGTCATTAGCTCATTATTATATTCATGTACTTATCTAGTTATGTGGTTTACCATAGTCTATCATTAAAACTGTAGGATATTCGTATCCGACCAAATTGAGTATACATCCGATCCGTTTTCGTATTCGAGTAACATCCGATCCGTATTCGTATTTGACAATATCCGAATTCATTTTAAAAATACAAAAATGAAAATAGGAAGGACACTATCTGATGCATGTCTCATCCGTTTCCACCGTTACCCACGCGTCACAGCTTTCTCACTCACCCCATCGCTGTCCGGCTTCACGCACACCCACGCGGTCCCCGCACCGCACAGCGGCTCGCCACAAAGCCAACAAACCCAGCTCCCTTTCCGCCTCACCCCCACAAAAACCAAACCCCGTCCCCGTCCCCGTCCCCGTCCCCGTCCTGTACCCCCGCAAAACCCTAGCTCCCTAGGGCCCAACCCGCCGGCTCTCCACCATGAAGGGCAAGGCCGACACCTTCAAGAAGGGCGAGGGCAGGTAAGATCTCCCCGCGCCTCGTGGTTGTCTTTGTGGGAAGGGAGAAGGGATCTCTGCCATGGCCTAGCGGCTCACATCTGTACGGTTTTGCGTGGTTGTTTGTTGCAGGCTCAAGGCCGCCGGCGGCGCCACCAAGCGGAAGAAGGCCGCTGCCAGCGGCAAGCCCAAGCGCCCGCCATCCGCTTTCTTCGTCTTCATGTGAGTCCTCACTCTCTGGCCCGCTCATTCATCTTCCAGATCTCCAGATCTGTTCTATCTTTTCGTTCAACTTTTATGGAGTTTTTCCCGGTATTTTAGCATTTTTCGCTTTTTTTTTGCAGGTCTGAATTCAGGCAGGAGTACCAGGCCGAGCACCCTAACAACAAGAGTGTCGCCAACGTGAGCCACCTTACCTTACACTGTTCTCTTCCTTTTCTTTTTCCGCTTGTATAGATATCTTATTTTTCTGCCTGTTGATTTGTTAGGTGAGCAAGGCGGCCGGGGAGAAGTGGCGAGCTATGTCTGATGAAGTGAGTACATCGTTGCAATGCTCAAACTAGTCTACATATCTGTTCTTTTTTTAGCATACCAGAATTGCGCATCATTACAGATTTTGTTTATTTTATTTGTTCTCAGTATATTTGCTTGAACTGGCTGAATTACATCTGAATGGTTAAATGAAATCTGCATATCTATTTGTCACAGCATGCATCATTGTATCCAGTGAACCACACCTACAAATACTTGTTGATTAATGTACCCAATGTTTGGTTTATTGAATTATTTTATTTAGGACAAGGCACCTTACGTGGAGAAGGCTGGGCAGAAGAAACAGGACTATGAGAAGACCAAAGCCACCTTCGATAAGAAGGTAATCTGGGGATCACAGTGCATGCTCCATTGTAGAGTTTTCAAAGTTTTAGTGCTAATTTTGACTTCTCTGATTCCTTCAGGAGAGCACAAGCTCCAAGAAGGCTAAGACTCAGGATGACGAGGAGGGTGAGGGCTCTGACAAATCCAAGTCTGAGGTCGATGATGAGGATGCTGGTAGCGACGAGGTATAGAAATTAAGCATTTTGGTTGATTTATGTTCTGAATGCCAATGAGATTTCGTTGCTAGTGTTACTGATGATCATTTTTTATTTGCTATTTGCAGGAAAACGAGGAAGATGATGATTAAATAGTGTATCCAAGCATGAGGTAGCAAATTGGGTTTTGGGTCCCCGGTTAGCTTACTAGTTTGCTATCCTTCAGTGTTAAGATGTTGGAAGTAGGTGTGTGTGTGAAGGGGACCCTCTTAGAGTCATGGACTTATGGTTTGAGAAGTTGTTTTAGTAGTGTATTAGCAGAGAAAAAGCCGAATGCTGCTAGCTGTTCTGTTGCTTTTCTTTTGCTAACCACTTGTGTCAGAACTTGTTTCATTCGCTAATCTAATGACTGCCCAGCTATTGGCTTTTAGTTAATTGCATCTTACATTTTTGTGTGATACGCTTGCTTGTTTAATTATTGTGCGCTCCTATGCATGACATAGCGCTATTTCATGATCAAGGTGATCAGTTCCATGCACACCGTGAATCTATGGAGTTTGCATTGCTTTCTGTAATTCAATTGAGTTTGGTGAGTTTTATCACTTTTATCAGCCTAGCCAGCTCATGTTCACTGGAGTGTTTCGGAGCTGCAGGGTGGGAATATTCAATCAATGATTGAGATCAGTAGGCTTCTGTATTGTTAGTTCTTCCCATGAACTGCCTGTAGTGGGTCTAAGATTGAAGATGCTACGACATCTTTGGGTTGCTGGGAACATCTTGTTACACAAGGCTGTTTAGGTGAATATAAACAGACCTAGCATAGTTCCGTTGTTTTTTTGCCTCGATATATGGTTCATATACAAATATCCAGCGAATGTAGCGGTATGATAATCTGCCGTTTGTTCCCACGACATTTCAAATGCCTTCCAGCAATAATCTACAATTTGTTCCCACGACATTTCAAATGCCTTCCAGCAACGTAGGCTGCCTGCCTGCCTTCGTAGTCTACAGAAGGTGGATTTCAACCTGCTGGCATTTTTCAACCTTAAGGTGCGACTAAATAACTGATATGGGTAACTCGTGTGATTATTAGTCGAGCAGGCCGTCCCGTTTGGAGTGAGTGCTAACCAAACAGGCCCTGGCAAAGCGAGGAACCCCTCGAGGTGTTCTGGAGCCCCGGCGGCAACTGTAGGTGCACGCGCGAGTGCAACGGTGTGTCCGTGGCCAGAGATTTCGCCGAGCATCGCCGCATTTTATTGTAATAATGGTGATTACTTCACAATTCGCACGGGCTGGTGTTCTCCACTTCTGCATCTTGTCTGAGCTTCGTGACTGCATTCAGCGTCCACTGATACCAGTATGACGGATTGCATTATGTTCTACGAGGTAACCCCATTTTCATCCAGAACTTTCTTAGAAAACATATGAAAACAAGATTCAGGTCGAGGATTACAACAAATGGAAGTCATGGATCCAATGGCAAGGAGTCAGGAACACCACCGATTTGGCTGAGCTTCAAACAAAATGTTGAGGGGGCTGATCTCACAAGACACCACTACTAGCACTATTCCAGCATTATTTACTCTTAAAGTAACAAAACTAAGAATTTTATTAAGAGTTTTTATAGGGTTGGAGGGGCCGTAGCCCATTCTGACCCTAGAGAAGCTCCGGCTTGCCACTGAGGACAAGAGAGTGATCTAATTTGGAAATTCGGGCGATGGCTTAAAAACTTGGAAAATAGAAGGGCTCATTGACAAAAGTAGCTATGCGCTTGAAGCGTGAACATCGAAAAGGTTGAAGTGCCTGATGCCTGAGGAGCGGATGCGGAAGCGTCGATAGTGCGAGGTCGATGGTCAATCGGTTTCCATACAAGAAATAATTAAACCCAAACACGATCTAATTGTCCCGGCTTCCGTAGCATAGTGGTAGTGCGTTCGCTTCGTAAGCGAAAGGTCGTGAGTTCGATCCTCACCGGGAGCTGTTATTTTATTTTCCAGATTTTCTTAATTAGTCTTTTCGTTCTGCGACGACTTAATTATTACTTGAAGTTTGTTTGTGCTGATTTTCGTCATTATTACCCCTTTTGAAGGGGTGCAGCTCTGTGTCTATGATGATATTTCCTCGGCCATGTGTCGCGTCCTACAAAAGCCACTAGACACCTAGCTTACACATGTGGCCCGGCAGGCTAACATCCAAGGAAACACCAGTTGTTAACCACTCAAACATTATTTATTATTTACTTTTTTGCGAGGGAAGCACTCAAATACTTAACAAGCACATCCTCCAAACAAGCACATCCTCCCTCTCTCGGTTCCCCTCTGGGCCACCACCTCCCTCCACCGATAGGCCGACCCAGCTCCCTCTTGGGCCAGCTTAGGTCACTCCTGGGCCAGGCCCACTTAGGGTAGAGGCCCATTCTTCCCTTTTTCTTTTTCTTTTATTTCCAATTTTCTATCAGGCCGAAGCCCAATAGCAGCCCGCAGCCCAAAACACTTTGAGCCCGATCAATTTAGAATTTCATTTTCTTTTATTTTCTTTTTGAGCCCTAAGCCCTAGCCCATGTTCAACCCAGCCCATATCCAACCCAACCCTAGCCCATATCCCAATATTTTTTTGCGGGCCGGGCCTGACCCGTGGGGCCCAAAACCCTAAAAACACTATTATTACACGGTTCCGATTTTCCACCCCGTTCCTCCAAATTCTTACTTTTTAACACCTGACACCCACAAAACCCTCTCACATCCTATATATTCTCTCACATCCTATATATTCCGATTTTCCTCCGAAACTCTAACCCACATCCTATGTCTCCTTTTATCTTTCCAATACCCCGGTTCCAACCCCACACATCCCACCTCTTATTTCTAACATTATTTTTAAATTAATTTACATTGTGGTGTGTGAACAAGGAAAGTTGTGTACCAGAAATGCTATCCCTACTCCGACCAAGACAGAACTTTTAGCAAAAGTTTATTGTGATCTTTTTGTTCAAATAACAATTTTGCTCCCAGCTCGCATTTGTCGAGCCCGGACTTATATATGTTTGTGTGTGCTGGGATCTTTTTGCAACTAGGAAACGATAGTGACGATTCGACATTGGTCAAGGATCCCGACGGCGAAAGACTCCCCGAAGACTTCGATCCAACAGACCCCAGTGTAGTAGGCAAGTCACACTTGTTCATGTTGAACCCACTTACCATGCTATTTACTGTATTACTAGTTTAGTTATTATTTTTCGCATGTTAATTTCGTATGTGTTATCTTTGAATGACATGATTGTGTAGTTATTACCTACCACCCCACAGCCTAGTTAATTTTTATAGGCTATATTCACCTTGATAACCTTAGGATGAAAATAAGTTATATCAGTATCCTTTACCGGCATTAGAGATTAGACTAAATGGTACTCAGGGATAATGGTAACCCTAGATCAAAACCCAGAGTATGTGTTTCTAAAGAGAAATTACCGACGGTTTGGAGACAGAGAAGATGTGACCCTTCATGTATTGATTATGCAACCATACCCCTCCCGTGGAGTAAGGGCAATCGGGTGGATTGCCTTACTCGGGGCAGTTAAGGACAAGACCCTTGTGCTTAGTGATAAACATAGAACCGCTCAACCACATGTTTGACTTGTCGAGCCTGGCCTAATAAATCTGCTCTACCTGTTGAACAACTACAGACTAGCTTGTCGTTCCACTTCTCTGGAAGGCCCGCAAAAGTGAATAAGGTAACAGGCCAATTATTGGGAAATCATAACTGGAACTCACCCGACTCCCGGATCGCGAAGTTGACACTGGCCCGTCGGCTCCCGAGAGGGCGAGTGATGTAGTGTTCCTGGGTAGGAACTTCAAAAGATAGAGCAGATAAAAAGTCTTGTTAACCTACCTCTGTCGACACACTGATGGGCGTGCGTATGAGTGCAGTGACACCAAGAGGTATGGGTATCATATGGGTAAAGCTGAGCCACCCTGCAGAGTTAAACCAAATGGTATTTAAATACGCCATGCTTCCGGTTAATGAAGCTATGTTTAGAGGTGATTCTCAGTACAAGGCACAAGTAGAACTGGATGATGTTTAATTGAATCTGACGCTGACCCGGCAGGGTCGCTAAAATACAATGTTTAGTAGTTGAAATGATTTAAGGAAGAGATTTTAATCACTAAGGCGGAGACTAAGATTATGCATCCACCAAATATTAAGCCATACACCCCTCCCTTGAAATCCAGAACATATAGCTAAGTAGCACACTTTCCCAATGTGACTTGCTGATTACGTCATGTACTCATTACTGCACCAACCATTACAGATGTACAGAAAAATGATGAGGGCGCATTTGATGAAGAATACTTCAACGGAGATGAGTGTGAATTTTATATGTTATTCGCATTCGAGGCGCCTGTGGTAGATGTTCATTTTGCTTGTAATATAAACTTTGGGCTTAGACGCCCCAGTCCGTTGTGTAATTTAACTACTGTTAAGCATATTTTCCAGTTCTGTAATAAAGTTTGAATGTTTAAACGCTGTGTTGGCAATGTATCTGCTCTTTGTCTGCAATTGAGAAACTCCTGGTCAATTGCAGGCATATCTCGTGACTTCGAAAATGGGGTCGTGACAGAGACAGACGGGTGAAATGAGAGTGAGGTGTGAAAGAGAGTTGTCAGGTTGGATGTTCAGAGTTCATACCTGTCCCTGCAAATTGTTCAGATCTGTCAACTTTCGTACAGAAAACACTATTTGTACAAACGTACGCACTATTTATGCCATCGTTAACAATTCTTATACATCTAGTTAAAACCAAGCCGTGTTTATTACAAATCACGTGAGCGAATCTCCAAGTGGATCGGAGGGCAGGGACGTGTGGAGCTGCTGCTTCATGGAGCTATGAAACATTCCTCCAGAAAGAAAAATGAACATAATTTTTTTTCTTCCAACATGAGTCTTTTGATGATTCTGCACCATCCAGTTCAAGCGAGCAAAATAAGCAACTTCTCCGGTTCCATTTTACCCAACAGACACACGAAAGTGTCATCAGGCGGAACAAGAAGATGTGAGACGCTATAGACGTATTGTTAAATAGAAAATGATGCGACGATCAAGCCAGTAGACCGAGCAGCCGAAAAATGTCAAATATAGCTCTGCAACCATCGTCAACGCCGAAAGTGGCCCGGCTGCGATTAAAATAGCGGATGGAACCACGCGACGGCCAGATAGGGGGCGCGTGTCCTCTGTCGCGCTCACGTGCCGTGACGGCCTCCGGTCGCTTTCGCCGGGCGCGACAGGAGTGGGCCCAGCGAGACACCAGCCCAATCGCCTCGGCCGGGCGCGACGCCAGGCCCATCGCGTCGGCCGCGCGCGACGTCGAGCCGACCAGCCTATTTGCGCGCCCTTCCGCGAGACTTTTAAAATTAATTTGGATTTATTTGATTCAATTGTCATTTTACCAGAAGAAAAAAAATTAAAAGAAAACAAATAATAGAATAAGAAACAAATAGTAGATAGAGGAGGAGAATAACGTTACGAGAAAAAACTAAGGGATTAATAATAAGTGACAAGCCAGCGCACGCGGTGTGGAAAAATATTTAGTGTTGAAAATATGCAGACGACGTAGATGCCAATAGCAAACGTTTCTAATTAAATAAACAAAGGGTACAAGGTTACATATTTAATAAAAAAAATCACAAAGAAGAATAGCATTACATATTAAATAGAAATAAACAAAGTGGCGATAATCAGCCTCTTCCTCTCTTATGCTTTGGTGGCATGTGATCAGAGGGGAAGGTGAACTGTGACTGTGGTGTTGGGTTGGTCCGGAGATTGTAGGGCGGAGTTTGCCGACTGTCCTGCGTAGGATCCGGCTGTGTAGGAATCTGGCTGTAATGAAACTCTTCAGCTTGAAACAAATTGTCTATCCAGTGATGGCGCTGAGAGCCCTTCGCCATGTCGCGGGATGAACCACCCTCGTAAGCAGGCCCTCCAACGAGGGATTGGTACTGAATATTTGAATAAAAATACGGGTTCTGCACGGGAAAGACACTATCGTCCATCGGCGAATCGAGGTGTCGGAGTATTATTCCGGCAATACTGAATATGGGGCGGCGTGAGCACAGCAAATCAAGATGGGTGCACACGGGAGACAGGATTTAGACAGGTTCAGGCCCTCACGGAGAGGTAATACCCTACGTCCTGTGTTTGGTGGCTAGTATAGCTTGTATCCCGAGTGCTGTAAGCCCTCGAGAACCGATCTCAAGGTTGCTTGGACTAGGAAACAATGGAGATTGTCTACGACTAAAGGCTTAGAGACTTATCGATCGGAGGTCCCCTACCGGGCCTTATATAGGCGACCTGGGTAGGGTTACAAGAGTCCGGATCGGTTAACAGATTGATTTTCTAACTAGTTACAACAGATTCCAGGTATGCCGGGCAGGTATTAGTCCATGTCTTGTACTCCACGTTGATGTGGCGCCCCCGTGTAGAAGTCGGACTCCGGGTAGTCGGTCCGGCCCACCCTATGGCCAGAGGGCCGGATTCGTCCTCCTTGATGATACCCGGGTGCTATGTCATCGTCAGTAGCCCCCGAGCCTTCGGCCGACTAGGATAATCGGGCAAAGGCTCCTTTGCTTTATTGTAGATTTCACTCTGGGGGCATAAACAATGCACCCAGAGGGTGTAGCCCCTGAGCCTCTACTTGGTTCGAGGAACCGAGTGGAGGGTCTTGATGATCTTCCCGCCTTCGACCGACTCGGCCAGCGCAAGGCCGAGTGCTCGGCAGCTTGAGGTGGAGAAAGCCGCCACCGAGCCCTCTCTGAAGAGAACTCAGGACGCCGCCGCTGGTAAGCCCCTGACTCATGTCTGCTCAGTCGGAGCCTGCCGAGTAACTTTGCTGCCGACATTGCTGATGAAGAGGTCCCCGTGCTGATGGAGAAAGCCCAGTCGGCGGATACCAGTGCTGACAGCGTTGTCCTGAAAAAGTAGAGAGAAAACACATGAACCATTCCATATACATGTGAAGTACTTGGGAAGGCCGAGTGTAACTTGATTATGCATGTTTTGGTTAACTTGTTCTGTGTTTTATTAACCCCTTCTTTCGTAAAAATTTGTTCGTGTGTAAGTTAGCCCTTTGTGTATGCTCTTGCCGACCCGTCATGTCCCCCATTGCGTTGAGATTAGCCGTGGGCTGTTTCCCGTGTAGCGCAGGGTTGTGGCGTAGACCGGCGATCGAAGACGAAGAGTTAACGCCGGACTATTTACATAGTACTAAAATAATTGTTGAAAGAGAAGAGCCCGAGTGCGCCTGGGCGCACCCGGTGTGGTGTAGCTCCCGAGTGTCCACTATGTGTAGCCATGAGCGTGCATAGCAGGTAAATCGGGAAACCCGAAAAGTTACTCGGATGGAGCAAGGAAATAATTATTCATTTAAAGTATGAAAGTACAAAGCTTAAGCATAGAAGCGACTTAGCTGTTCAATATTTCAGGCGTTGGCGATGAGGTTGCCGTCTTTATCCTTCAGTCGGTAAGCCCCCGGGCGTAGTCGGGCGGCAACATACGGCGCATCCGAGTCCGCCATAAAGTCCTCCCGAAAAGGATGGTGGCTTCCCAAACTCTCGAAGCCGTCCGAGTCGTAATCGAGGACGGGTAGAAGGGACTCGATCGTACCGACCAGTCGGGATCCCTGCTCGACGGGTAAAGACCCATGCCGAGCAGTAGATCCATCTTTCGCGTGACCTCGTCCTTGGAGATGGCCACTGAAGTCATCCACTTCGACGAGAGTCCGAGTGGGAAGGCGGTGAAGCCTCCGCTGACTGGCTGGAAGCCGAGTCGCTGAGGTGAAGCTTGCCGAAGCCATTGACTCGAACGAGAGTCCGGGTGAGAAAGGTGATAAAGCCTCTGCCGATTGGCCGGGCGTCGAGTCGCAGAGGTGGAGTTTGCCGAGCTTGTCGACGATGAAGTCGAGTTTTTCCGAGTCGGAAAAGCTGTCCAAGATCGGCGACGGAGTCCTGGAGGCCAAAAACTCACGGCCCGACCTGGAGCAAAGTCGCCGTTGCCGAAGAAAAAACCCATCTGGATCTGTTCAGATGGATCTACGCACACAGCCCCTACCTGGCGCGCCAACTATCGGAGTATTATTCCGGCAATACTGAATATGGGGCGGCGTGAGCACAGCAAATCAGGATGGGTGCACACGGAAGACATGATTTAGACAGGTTCGGACCCTCACTGAGAGGTAATACCCTACGTCCCGTGTTTGATGGCTAGTATAGCTTGTATCCCGAGTGCCGTAAGCCCTCGAGAACCGATCTCAAGGTTGCTTGGACTAGGAAACAATGGAGATTGTCTACGACTAAAGGCTTAGAGACTCATCGATTGGAGGTCCCCTACCGGGCCTTATATAGGCGACCTGGGTAGGGTTACAAGAGTCCGGATCGGTTAACAGATTGATTTTCTAACTAGTTACAACAGATTCCAGGTATGCCGGGCAGGTATTAGTCCATGTCTTGTACTCCACGTTGATGTGGCGCCCCCGTGTAGAAGTCGGACTCCGAGTAGTCGGTCTGGCCCAGCCTATGGCCAGAGGGCTGGATTCGTCCTCCTTGATGATACCCGGGTGCTATGTCATCGTCAGTGGTGTTAGGTTGGTCCGGAGATTGTAGGGCGGAGTTTGCCGACTGTCCTGCGTAGGATCCGGCTGTGTAGGAATCTGGCTGTAATGAAACTCGTCAGCTTGAAACAAATTGTCTATCCAGTGATGGCGCTGAGAGCCCTTCGCCATGTCGCGGGATGAACCACCCTCGTAAGCAGCCCTCCAACGAGGGATTGGTACTGAATATTTGAATAAAAATACGGGTTCTGCACGGGAAAGACACTATCGTCCATCGGCGAATCGAGGTGGTGTACTGTCTGCAAAAAATGTTCGTAATTAAATGTGTAAGATTTAATTTAATCAAAGAGTTGCTACATTAAATTTAAACTTTGGTACCTCTCCGCTTGCACCTCCCTGAGAGCTCTGGCCCTGCTCGTACGGGGATTCCATGTCGTACTGAGGTGATAAAGTGATAAATTGCATAGGAAGAATAAATTTAGCATTTATTTTCTTTACTGATTAGAAGATAGAAAAAATGTACGTAGGATAAAATTTGAAAAGTATGTTGTATCCTAACTTCATTGCTTCACCCATATATCAGTACACATACCTCTCTGCTTGAGCCTCCCATAGAGCTCTGGCCTTGCTGGTCCGGCACAACCATTTCATTCTGCATCACAGACTCGTATGAAGCCTACATGCGTTAGGTAATCACAAAAAATGTAAATGACATACCTCTCTTAGTGCACCACCCTGAGAGCTCTGGCCCTGCTCGTGCATCCTGAGAGGACCTGTACCAGCTGTCCTAGATGGGTCTCTCATGAGCGTCGTGTAAGGGCATATGGAAGACTTCAAACTTAGGCAACAAGGTCAAACAAACATCAGTATGTCCACGGAGTATCGTATTAAGATTATATGCGGAAGGTAACCTTGTTCAATATAAATGACATACCTCTCTAAGTGCCCTTCCCTAAGACCTCTGGCCCTGCTCATGCGTCCTCGGAAGTCCTGTACCAGCTCTCCAAGATGAGTTCCGCATGAGCGTCATGTCAGCTCGTAGGGCCGCTACGAATGCAAGCAGTACGATCAAGTTTACATTAGTACGATTGAGTTAACCTCCGATGATTGAAAAGACATACCTCTCGATCTCGACGTCCAGAAGCCGAACGCGAAGCGCCGGCCTGGCTTGGTTGTGCCTCACTTCGACGGGCCAGGCTTGATCGTGCCTCACTTGGACGCACGGACCTCTGTTCCGGCATGTTGAAAGCACCCGATATTATGTCATCGGACCGAATGCATCTCAATTCTTCAAAATGCCCTTTACATCTTCATACATTTGCTTCACCTTCCGTATAAGGGAGGGGTCCAGATTATGGCTTGTGCAAATGACGGAGGCGGCAGTATCCTGGATGCGCAGCGCCCTATTGAACTGCACGAAAAGATCGCCATGTATTTGAGGGTTGAAATTCCTAACTCATAGTTGATACGATTTCTTACTGTGTCATCACGAATTGAAACTCTGTGCCAATCCATCCCTGTCCATAGTTGCTCTGAATGCGTGACAGAAGCTGGTCTCTGGTGGAGTAGAAGTGAGCCTAGTGCGCGTCCTCGGTACATACCAGCGTAAGTATTCGTCATAAGTGCGCTCGTTGTACGGCCTACATATAACTTTATATTGTAATCATTCACAGTTACATAATTGTGCCCACAGAAGAAACTTATTTACTGTTCTTCCCGTGTGACCTCAAATGCAGCCCTATTATCCCATGTGTCCTTCCATACGCGTTGCACCTCCCTCCAATCGTTGTCCCTTTCTGCCTTTCCTGTCCTGCTGTGCTACAAATATGACAGGACAAAGGTTATTATGAAGAGCATCATAAATAAATTAAAATGTTTATGAAGTTCATTTCCGACTTACTCATGAACTTTGGTCGCGAGCTCTCTATTAGCTAGAGGGGGGACCTCTTGGAAGAGACCAAACTGTCTCATCATACGACCCGGTGAATACGGTTCCATCATGTGTGAGAATACCACGTGCGAAGTTGTCAACCAGAGCTGCCTATCCATAAAGTACTGATTAGACAACCCTGCAGGCACGACACTATTTATATGATCTTCTGTCCAGGGGAATCATATGACGCCATGTTGGTGCAACATCTTGAACTCCTGGTGGTAGAACACGTAGCACTGGGCCGACACTTCCCGAGCCCATGCTAGCGTGGCGTATGTCCACCGAGTCCCTATAGTAGGGCCACTGCTGTATTCCTCGCCTACGGGGTACGGATGGACTGGATCCGTGATCTGTGGCCGTCCAACTGGAAAGTGCTCCCAAGACCATAACTGAAGTAAGGTATGACAGAGATTTAGTATTGTTTCTTTGGCCTTTCTGTGCTGTGAGGCGTCGCACAAACCCCAGTAAAGAGCACAGAGCACTGCAGATCCCCAGCTGTATTGGGGGATGGCGTCGAGCGGGGCATCAGCCAAAGACTCAGCTAGGTGGATGTAGCCTGGATAAACTAGATTTCCATGTGAAGTCAGAAACATGTGCCAACCAAACATGTGCAGATAACAGCGTCAAGCCTGCGTTCATGCTTCTATCACCTCTCACGTGACTGTTCACATACTTTTGCCTTAGCCGAATCTTGTACTTCCTCCTCAATCCATCAATAACTCTGATGTCATGGTTCTGAGATTTCTTAATTTTTCTATCAATGTATCTCTGCATGACCTCGACCATTGCTTTCCTTTATCCATATTTTCCTTAGCAGCCTTAATCTGTTATAGAAGTAACCAACAGTCCTAGTCCAGGTTTCATCAACGATGGCGGTTATTGGGAGGCACCGACACCTTTAAGCACACCATTGTAAACTTCTGACATGTTTGTTGTCATTATGCCATATCTTCGGCCATCTGTATCTTGAGCCGGCAACCATTTCTCCACCTCGGAAGCGTGTTGGGCAATCCACTCAGAAAGAGTCTTAACTCTCCTACTCGATCCCGCATTGGGAAGCATCCCCAGTTGTTCCTCCTGCGACTGACCACTGTAGGATGCAGATGCGGTCTCAAGTGCTACCCAAATGGCCTGAAACTTTCTCAGTTGATTCTGCATGCACATCTTCTGAAAAGTCTTCATCAATTCCTTACTTTTGAAGTGAGTGAAGAAATTGGCTGCCAGATGCCTCATGCACCACCTACTTTCAAGATCACTCCACCTGTAAGGAGCTGGAGCAGTGTTCTTGAATGTGTTGATTGCATTTAGCAGGCCCGCATTATGATCACTTATGATGCACACATTAGGCCTGTCTTGCACAACAGACGTCTTCAGATTCACCAGGAACCATAGCCCAGCTATCCATGTTCTCGCTCTCAACGATTGCGTAAGCAACTAGAAGGACTTGTTCGTTTGCATCCGCTGCGACAGCTACCAGTAGCGTGCCCTTGTACTTTCCCGTGAGGAATGTACCATCCATGCATAACACCGGTCGGCAGAACTTGAATGCCCGTATAGTTTGATTGAACGCCCAGAATACACGATCGAGTATTAAACGACCAGGTACTCCATCCGGATGTGGCCTATCAAGCTTGTTTATTTAAGTGCCAGGGTTTGCTTCTGCTATCTGATGGAGCATTCTTGGGACATAGTTATACCCATCCTTGTATGTCTCGAACATCCTCTCTATCACCTTCTGTTTAGCTCTTCTGACCTTGCTGTAGGTAACTGGAAACCCAACTGCATCGGCCACGTCTGATATCAATGCTTTTGGGGCCACTGTTATATCCTCGGATACTAAGTGGTACACTTTCTCCGCCACATATGCAGCACTGACATTGTGGTGTTGTGTCAATGGCTCTGATAGCTCACATGTGTGATCTACCAGCACTGTTATCTCAACATTCTTCATAATCCCCACTCCTTGGGTTGCACGGACTCTTCTTAGACAACCCGAACATGTGCATACAGCCTTCAACTTGTTGGTTTGACATTGCTGTTCTGTACTCTCGACTGATGATGATGGCATGCCTAGTGATGGTAGTCTGCACGCCATGCTTGCTTGGGAATTGATGTCCGACCGTGAACGTGGAGTCATCAAAGCCCCAGTGCGAGTTGTCCTCTTGCGAGATGGCTAGCTGTTGTATACTCAGTTCATCCATTTCTGCCGCTACTGCTGTTTGACTAGGGCCACCACCCCCTCCTGCACTGTCATTTGATTCGTCGTCGCCTCTTGTCACACCCTAATTCTTCCAAACTTGCATAACAACATATTATCGCATGTAGTTAGGGCATTCCTGATATACGTAGACTCAATGCACCGGAAACCACCACACGCGCACTATATACATGCATAAACCCTAACGCGACAAATATACTATACACGTAGATACATCCGCGACACCCTACAACCGAGTAGTCCTAGGCCAAGGCAGGTGAGTTCCTGAGAGTTCCGATGCCCTCATGTCACCTTGCCGCACCCCGGAACCCTAGTTCCAGTCCCAACCCTTTTTATTCTCGATTAAATCCATTTCCTTCCAAAACCCTAATCGCGAAACCTAGCAACCTTCGGCCTTCCTAAAATTCTGGGAAAATTCGTGTAACATTCTAATATTACCCACAACTCAAATATGAAATAAAATAGGAATGCCCATTCAAAAATACCTGAATACAAAAATAATAAACTTTAGGGCAAACATGAACGTTGAACTACAGCCTATAGAATTAAATTCCCAAAAATTCTAATAAATTTCCACGGTGATTCTCATATAGCTAGAAGTACAAATATGAAAAAATGTGGACATGTCCAGTTCAAAAATTTGGAGATTCCGGCATCGAACACCTTGACCTAATTAACTGCTTCACATGAAATGACAAGCCATTCCTCAAGACAAAGCATCAGACCAATTTATGGGACCTTTCCTTCTATCATTTCAACACACTTACTCCATGGCCCTCACCAGCTGAGCATTCCTTGTCCGTTTCCCATTCAAACCATAGCCCTGACACCTCTAACCACACACTGGTAGCTCTAGTAGAGGTGGCAAGGCACCTACTGGCGCAAGGGGCAAAGCCACGCCGTTCCAGACATGCGCAGACACACCGAAGCCACTCGGTGGCATGTGCTGGCCGCGCTCCGGCATGCTCCAGTGCCACCCAACAGTGGCAAACATGCCGGCCGACGATGCCACCCCGCGCCATTTGTCGTCGTCTAGAGCACCGGCCATTGCGCCATGGCGTGCCATGATGGCCCCGATCATCCCGTGAGATCCGCGCCAACCATTGCACCGCGGGAGCCGCCCTCGCCGTACTGCTCATCAACAATAGCCATCGCCAACTTTGTACCCGTGCCGAACGCCGGTTTACCGCACCATCTAGCACCACGACTGACCTTCCGCTCCTCTGTGGCCACAGCGCCACCCTAAATGCTCCGGCGACGTCCCATCGCCGAGCGCAAGCGGGAATAGTGGTGGCATCACTCTTCGTCTCTCGGCTCTCCCTATAAAAAGCACTCTCGAGCGCTCCTCTCCTGCATCCATTCTCCCACTCCCTCCCCAAGCAACCGACCGGAACCAGTACCCTTCCTCCATCTTCCCATTTCCTACATTCCTCAAGCAAGTGGTCTGCCACTGACCTAGCTAAAATTGGAGCTTTACCGGAGATATTGGCCAAACCAATTCCACCAGCGCCCTCCCTAAGCCTCCCGGAACCGATTCCCTTCCTCAATTTAGCTCGGGGCTCATCCAGCAGAGAAGCCCCAATTTCCGGCAAAGCTCCAGCGCCGGCAGGTCCTTCTGGTCCCGACCAGAACAGCGGGAACAGATCGGCGGGTTCAGGATAGCGACCGGGTCCATGATAGGTGAGTGAGGGGCGCCCACTGACGCGTGGGGCTCGGGAACAGTAGAGGCCCACCAACGGTAAGTAGAGGCGCCTCGGCCCGCTCCACCTTCCCCACTGGAAGGCGCCTTCCATTTCATTGGAGGCGTACTTTCCCTTCTAAACCGGTTCTTTCTTTTTCCTAAACCGGTTATTAGTGATACGACCGGTTCATCACAGTCCAGACCGGTTTTAAAACAAATTCTTCCGGTTTTGGAATCCACATGATTAATTCAAACTCTTATCTTCACAGAGTTCCAAATTTCAAAGATATCTTATAGCATAAATGATAGGGTTTAGCTTTAGAGCTATTCTTTCTTTAGATCAACATATACCATGTATATACATATCCCTTTTTGGAACAGCTCCAAATAAAATTTTCCCTACCCTGTCCAGTGAATCCAAAAGGTCTAGGGTATTCAAATTCCATTAGGGTAAAAAGATTTATTAACAACAACTCTAACGATGTGAGTTTCATATGATCAGAGGCACTGTCATTTTATGTGATAGATGCGCATATACCCAACGTCTAGGGCATTCCTTGTGCCCATGGACTTAAACCCCAGAACCTCGGAACCTTACCACTAAGTTAAGCCCTTATATACTCACCCCACCCTCCGTCAGGAATCGCCCTTGAACTCGACAACTCCTCGGATGGGACGATCAACCACCTCAAAACCCTAACCCTAACCCGACCAAAACCTCTAGCACCCGACCTTAATAACATCACCCCCTTTTTTTTTAAACATGCATGTTGTTTGGATTTGTTGAAGTTGTTCTTGTCGCTTCTTATTCGCTGATTTTTCCGACGTGTAGTTGACGGAGTGAGGTATGTACGCAAAGGAGACCCGGGATCACCCCCACGATAGGAACAATAACAAGAACTGCCAGGCAAGCATTCCCACTTTGATCATACTGAATCCCATATGTGCGAAATTTTAATTACTTTGTTTGCGAAATTTGCATGCTATGTGGATATCAACATTATTTTATGTAGACCTAGGTATACCCAATAGCTGCACATGACCTAGGTCTGAGTGTCCGATTCTTTGTAACCCTAGGAATATTAGTCGGTGGTCCTGCGACCGACAAAAGTATTAAGATTATAGGCTTTAGCCATGCTTACTCCTGCTGTAGTTAAAAACTAAATTTTTGTTCGGACACCACGAACTCTTTTGGGACACGGGAAATAAAACCCTCGGGTAGCATGTGTTATCCGCGGTGGCATTTGAAAGAAATGTTTGCCAAACCCAAATAAAACCGGAGATGATTTTGATTCGGGTGAGAATGCTAAGGGTAGCTCGGGGGTGTAGAGTACCTAATGGAGGCATGGTCGTCCGGGACGAACATGGGTCGAGAAATGGAGTCTTGCTCGAATCAGTTAAGGACTGAACCTAAGTGCCGCTAAACCAGTTCCTCACCGTACGTCCACATGTCCTTTATGGGAAGGACTTGGCTCGGTACCCCAGCAAGTATTAGGGTATGGACCCGTGGGAAGTAGGAAGCATGTGCTAGGTGGTTAAAAGTCCTAGAGATCCCCCACCACTGGGCGTTTGGGTGTTGATACGACACAAAGGTAGGGAGTCCCATTTTCGGGGTCCAGGACGTGAAAGTTGGGTCAACCACCTAGTGGGTCCAGCTCTAGTATGAAAGCGGGCGAAGGCCTCGTTATAATAGCTTTGCCGATATACCTCGTGAAGTGTATCCGTTAGCGCTCGGCAACAAGGGGGACTTACATCCTGTGGGTAAAGCCGTACAACCTCTGCACAGTGTTAAAAAACTATTCGAATAGCCGCGTCCTCGGTCATGGACATGAACTGGCAAGGCCACACATTGGTTAGACTAAGTTTTGTTTGTGAAAGCCTGGAAAAGAGATTAAGGACGTGGGCATGACGTGTCCACAGAGTGCAATTTACGCTACACGGTTAGTAGCAAGGAATTGCAGGAGAAGGAGGCCGGTCGCGCTATCCGGGATAGCACGGGCCGGGTACGGAGTTGAGGAGGCTAGCTGTACTATCCGGGATAGTACGAGCTGAGCGATGAAATGTGGAGGCTAGTCATACTGCCCGGGGTAGTATGGACTGAGCTATCACAAGTGATGAAAAGGAGGTAGCCGGGTCTACCTCAAGAGAAGTTTTGTTACTTCGAATTGTTCTGATTTACAAAACTGCCTTGAAATCTACTATTCTCGTATTTAAATTAGAAAACTTACATTTCCGCACAACCAGCAATTTAGGATAGAGCTGTTCCATTGACTTATACCTTGCATGCTTTACTGCCGTATATTTCTCCTGTGGGAATAGCTTGCGAGTACAATCAATGTACTCACCTGGCTTGTTGATATGACCAGATGAAGAAGAGTTCATCTCCGACGAAGAAGACAGTGACTACGAGGGCTAGGGCGTTTCCCCCAGTCAGTTACCTGTTGGGTAGGCATATTGATGGGCTATCTATCGCACTTTATTTTCGCTGCTGTTTCTATTCAGCCAATAGGCCCGTTTGTATGAACTAAAGCCATAATGGCTATTGTGTAATAAAAGAATTCGGTATTGTATGACTATGCTATCAAGTTCTGTGTGTACTGGCTACTGATCATGGGACCAGTACAGGAGGAAACATAGGGAAGTATCTGGCTTAAAAAACTGAGTACACCACACCTCTTCATCGTCATCCAATGCATTCATCATGTTTGGTATGATTTCATAGCAGTCGATACGACTTGACCAGAACGTACCAGCATTTTCATTCATGATGAACTGATCTTCAACTGCCATGGGATTGCCCTCTGTCACTGCTTCAGTTACTCCTTCTATGGTAGCAAATTGTCCCTCTCCAACTGCACTGCAACCTTCTTCATCGGTCAACAACAGAGGCCTCTCAACAAACTTAACATACACCATCGTTTGGCCATACATCACAGCTCTAGGAGTGCTTGCTGAAAGTGCATCTAGGCCCCTAAATATGTTTTGGTGGTTAATGACAAACGATTAGAGGACTAATGATCGCTTGTAAGTGTAAAAATAGGTTTTAGTCCTCAACGGATGAAACAGAGGAGCATCGACGACCCCTCAAAAGAAAAAGGGAGAAGAAGAAGGTGGTAAATCTTGTAGATGTAATCTTTATCATTTGAGTGACGAAGGTCACATTGAGTCTAGGACCACTGTACTACTAAGAGGGGCTTGATGAACATGGTCGAGGAGAGCCTTTGTCGAGCAAAAGTCGTAGTCGCCAAAAGCTCCCACAGAAAAACCCTAAATACTCCTCTTTGAAGAAATCCAGACCTCAGCCCGGAGGGTCCGGGTCAGGGTCCGGGTTTTCCAGAAGAGATCCGGACCTCAGCCCGGAGGGTCCTGCTCAGGGTCCGGATCAGTACTGGAAAGGTCGGACCCCGACCTGGACAGTCCAGACCAATGTCCGGATCTGTAGGGTCCGGGTAAAATCCGGAGTGTCCAGGTGAGAAAATTCCAAGCAGATTCCCTCTGCCACCTCACGAGGTAGCCGTTGGATTTGAAAATCCGGAGGGTCCGGCCCAAATCCGGAGGGTCCTGATTTTGGCAGTTTGGCTCAAATGTCTAGTTTTTGAGAGAGCCTCTATATAAGCCCCCTTGCCCGGGAACTCTTTGCCCATTTCATTTCCTGCACACAGGAGAGCATTTCTCCACTCCTCCAAGCACCAGAGAGAAACCTTGAGAGGAATGGCTTGTCATTTCATGTGAAGCAGTTAATTAGGTCAAGGTGTTCGATGCCGGAATCTCCAAATTTTTGAACTGGACATGTCCACATTTTTTCATATTTGTACTTCTAGCTATATGAGAATCACCGTGGAAATTTATTAGAGTTTTTGGGAATTTAATTCTATAGGCTGTAGTTCAACGTTCATGTTTGCCCTAAAGTTTATTATTTTCGTATTCAGGTATTTTTGAATTGGGCATTCCTATTTTATTTCATATTTGAGTTGTGGGTAATATTAGGATCGATATTTTGAATGAAAATGAAAGGAATATTGTATACGAATATTTTATATATGCAAATGGTCGTTATTTAAAATCTGTTGCGTGTGTACGTAGGTACGATGAATCAGTTGTTTGTGTTCTATGGTGGAAACATAGTGCAGGATGAGCCTTCTGGGCTAGATCTGTCGCAATGCCAATACAAGGTTGCACAAATTGAAGGGTTGGAGGAGATAAGCCTATTGGACCTGAGGAGGTGCATACGCCGTGAGTTCGATCGGGAGACAGCACGCAAGAAGCTTGTAATTGAGACAGTAACGTGTAGGAGTCCGGATGAAGGGTTATCTAACCCCTTCTAGGAGCTACACAAGGTGACCGGCAATGCATCATGGGCTGGTTACATGAGGCTTGTCAGCACTCCTGAAGCCGCGATGTACGGCCGACCGATGGTGTACGTTAATTTTGTCGAGAGGCCTTTGTTGTTGATCAGCGAAGAAGGCTGCAGTGCAGTTGGAGAGGGACAACTTACTGCCATAGAAGGAGCAACTGAAGCAGTGGCGGCAGCAGACGGCAATCCCATGGTGGTTCACGATCAGTTCATCATGAATGAACATGCTGGTACATTTTGGTCAAGTCGTATCGATTGCTATGAAATCATACCAAACATGGTGAACGAGTTGGATGATAATGAAGAGGCCGGTGAAGATTCTGATGACAACGGAGAGGGAGAGGTTGGTGGTCCTTCTCAAACAGCGGTTGCGGCAGAAATGGATGAACTCAGTATACAACGCCTAGCCATCTCGCAGGAGGACAACTCGCACTGGGGTTTTGATGACTCCACGCTCATGGTCAGACAACAACTCCCAAGCAAGCATGCTGTGCAGATGGTCATCACTAGGCATGCCGTCACCATCAGTCGAGAGTACAGAACAACAAGGTCAACACAACAAGTTCGAAGGCTGTATGCACACGTCCGGGTTGTCCAGGAAGAGTCCGTGCAACCCAAGGAGCGGGGATTATGAAGAATTTTGAGATAACGGTGCTTGTACATCACACATGCGAGCTATCAGAGCCGTTTTCACAACACCACAATGTCACTGCTGCATATGTGGCGGAGAAAGTGTACCACTTAGTATCAGAGGATATAACGGTGGGCCCAAAGGCACTGATGTTGGACGTGGCTGATGCAGTTGGGTTTCTAGTCAGCTATAGCAAGGTCAGAAGAGCTAAGCAGAAGGTGATAGAGAGGATGTTCGGGACATACGAGGATGGGTATAACTATGTCCCAAGAATGCTCCATCAGATAGCAGAAGCAAACCCTGGCACTTACATAAACAAGCTTGATAGGCCGCATCCGGACGGAGTACCCGGCCGTTTAATACTCGATCGTGTATTCTGGGCGTTCAGTCAAACTATCCAAGCATTCAAGTTCTGCCGACCGGTGCTATGCATGGATGGTACATTCCTCGTGGGAAAGTACAAGGGCACGCTACTGGTGGCTGTCGCAGCGGATGCAAACGATCAAGTCCTTCCAGTTGCGTAGGCAATCGTTGAGAGCGAGAACACCGATAGCTGGCTATGGTTCCTTGTGAATCTGAAGAC
This sequence comes from Stipa capillata, assembly GCA_019208055.1. NCBI lineage: Eukaryota > Viridiplantae > Streptophyta > Magnoliopsida > Poales > Poaceae > Stipa > Stipa capillata. Next base: position 439,076 of record JAGXJF010000632.1, read on the forward strand.
GTCTGTTGTGCGAGATAGGGCTAACGTATGCATCATAAGTGATCAAAATGCGGGCCTGCTCAATGCAATCAACACATTGATGAACACTGCTCCAGCTCCTTACAGGTGGAGTGATCTTGAAAGCAGGTGGTGCATGAGGCATCTGGCAGCCAATTTCTTCAGTCGGTTCAAAAGTAAGGATTTGATGATGACTTTCAAGAAGATGTGCATGCAGAATCAACTAAGAAAGTTTCAGGCCATTTGGGTAGCACTAGAGACCGCAACATCATCGTATAGTGGTCAGCCGCAGGGGGAGGAACAATAGACAGTGCATCCTAATGCGGGATCGAGCAGGACAGTTAAGACTCTTTTTGAGTGGATCACCCGACACTCTCCGGAGGTCGAGAAATGGTGAAATGGTCGCTGGCTCACGATACGGATGGCCGAAGGTATGGCCTAATGACAACGAACATGTCAGAAACTTATAATGGCATGCTTAAAGGTGTTAGATGCCTTCCAATTACTGCCATCGTTGATGAAACCTGGACTCGGACTGTTGGATACTCTATAACAGATCAATGGCTGCTAAGGAAAATATGGACAAAGGAAAGTAGTGGTCCGAAGTCATGCAGAGGTACATGGATAGAAAAATTAAGAAATCTCAGAGCCATGAGATAAGAGTTATTGATGGATTGAGGAGGAAGTACGAGATTCGTCTAAGGCAAAAGCATGTGCACAGTCACGTGAGAGGTGATAGAAAGCACGAATGCAAGCTTGATGCTGCGGTTTGCACATACACCTGCAACAAGCCCCAGCTGCTTCACTATCCTTGCTTGCACGTGTACAAGGCAGTGCGCGCACATGAAACTTGCCTCGCAGCAGTATGTGCCTCCATACTTTGACATCCACCATCTCCTTGGGACATGGAGCAGTGAGTTCAGCTCATATGGACTAGACATGAGTTACAAGGATGTGTGGCCGGGTCTTGTCGAATGGGTGCCCAATCCAGCTTTGAAACAACACAAGAAGGGACACCGACATTCCGCTCGTTTCAAGAATGACATGGACGAAAGTCAACTAGAAGAACGACGCAAGTGTAAGATTTGCAAGGCAGCGGGCCACACAAGACGAAATTGCCCGAATCAACCGCGCGGCTCGACTCGTAACTAGTGATTCATGTACCTACTATGTGACTATAACTATGCGTACCTTGTTTTCATCCTTGTAATGTTTCTGCTAAGTTGTACTACATTTATTTAGAACTATGTGTGCCTAAGTATGAACTGTGTGGGTTATTCTGTGTAATACTACCATTTGTGTTGTCTTTTATTTTCTTGTGAACTTAACTAACCCTTCATTTTCGTACTCGCAGGACATGACGTCGTTGCCTGAATTACTTAAGCCACGGTATGACGAGCAACATAGGTGCCAGTGTTGGCTAGCGGGTGGCGTTGACATTCCACCAACCTTCAATCTTAGGGGACCTAGGACACACTAGGATTTAGACTAGCGGTTTGTTCCACGTCTTCGGGCAAGCGAACTTCTGCCATTTGCTAGGATGCTATCCATAAGCCGCTCTTTCACTCTTGACGCATCTCTTTTGTTCGCTCTAGTCGATAGGTGGAGACCCGAGACTCACACTTTCCACTTTCGTTGGGGAGAGATGACGGTGACTCTTCAGGATGTGTCCATGATCACTAGTCTGCGCATAAGAGGAGAGACAGTTGTTCCACCACCTAGGAGAGCTGATTGGAGGGAGCACTTCGGTGCGAGATTCGGAGTTGAGATACCTAGAACTGACACGGGTGCCGCCGCACGAGGTGTGCCTCTCCACTGGCTTAGGAGGTTTGAGACGTGCCCAGAAGGGGCCACTGATGAGGTTGTGACGACCCACCTTGTTGTGTACTTGTTGTTCCTCTTAGGTTGGTACATGTTTCCGACTTCACACAGTAATGTAGTTCATCCAAGCTACATCCACCTCGTTGAGTCTTTGGCTGATGCCCCGCTCGACAACTTCCCCCAGTACAGCTAGGGATCTGCAGTGCTCTATGCTCTTTACCGGGGTTTGTGCGACGCCTCACAGCACAGGAAGGCCAAAGAACCAATACTAAATCTCTGTCATGTATTGCTTCAATTATGGTCGTGGGAGCACTTTCCAGTTGGACGGCCACAGATCACAGATCCGGTTCACCTGTACCACGTAGGCGAGGAATACAGCGTTGACGCCACTATGGGGACTCGGTGGACATACGCCACGCTAGTATGGGTTCGGGAAGTGTCGGCCACGTGCTACGTGTTCTACCACCAGGAGTTCGAGATGTTGCACCAACATGGTGTCATATGGTTCTCCTGGACAGAAGATCATATTTACAGTGTCACACCTGCAGGGTTGTCAGGTTAGTGTTTCATGGATATGCAGCTCTGGTTGACAACATCGCACCTGGTATTCTCACACATGGTGGAACTGTATTCACCGGGACGTGTGATGAGACGATTTGGTCTCTTCCAAGAGGTCCCCCCCTCCAACTAATAGAGAGTTCGCGACCAAAGTTCATGAGTAAGTCGCAATACAACTTTGTAAACATTTTCATCTATTTATGATGATCTTCGTAATAACCATTTTCATGTCATATTTCTAACACAGGCAGGACAGGAAAGGCAGAAAGGACGACGATTGGAGGTGGGTGCAACGGGTATGGAAGGACACATGGGATAACAGGGCTGCACTTGAGGTCATACGGGAGGACCGGTAAGTAATTAAGTTTCAGCTGTGGGCACATATATGTAGGTGGGGAATCTTACAGTATGAAGTTATATGCAGGCCATATGACGAGCGGACTTATGACGATTACTTACACTGGTATGTGCCAAGGACGCGCACTAGGCTCACTTTTACTCCACCAGAGAGACCAGCTTCTGTCACGCATTCAGAGCAACTACGGATAGGGATGGATCGGCACAGAGCTTCGGTTCGTGATGACACGGTAAGAAATTGTAGCAATTGTGAGTTACGAATATAAACCCTGAAATACAAGGCGATCTTTTCGTGCAGTTCGATAGGGTGTTGCACATCCAGGATACTGCCGCGTCCGTCATTCGCACAAGCCATAATCTAGACCCCTCCCTTGTACGGAAGGTGAAGCAAATGTATGAAGATGCGAAGGGCATTTTGAAGAATTTGAGATGCGGTCGATCCGATGACATAATACAGGTGCGTTCAACATGCCGGAGCAGAGGTCCGCCCGTCCAAGTGAGGCACGATCAAGCCTGGCACGTCCAAGTGAGGCACGACCAAGTCAGGCCCGCGCTTCGCGTTCAACTTCTGCACGACGAGATCGAGAGGTACGTCTTTTCAAAAGTTGGAGGTTAACTTAATCATACCGATATTAACTTGACCGTACTGCTTGCGTTCGCAGCCGGATGTACGAGCTGACATGACGCTCATGCGGAACCCGTCTTGGAGAGCTGGTACAGGTCCTCCAAGGATGCACGAGCAGGGCCAGAGCTCTCAGCGTGGTACACTAAGAGAGGTATGTCCTTTACATTTTTTTGTTAAACTAACGCATGTAGCCTTCATACGAGTTTGTGGTGCAGAGTGAAATTGTTGTGCCGGACCAGTAGGGCTTGAACCCTATGCGAGGTTCAAGCAGAGAGGTACATGTACTGAAGTATGGGTGAATCAATGAATTTTGTCCTACATGCGTGATTTTCTATCTTCTAATTAGTAAAGAAAATAAATATTAAATTTATTCTTGCTATGCAATTTATCACTTTATCCCTCGGTACGACATGGAATCCCCGTATGAGCAGGGCCAGAGCTCTTACGGAGGTGCAAGCAGAGAGGTACCAAAATTTAAATTTAACGTACCAACTCTTTCCTTAAATTTAATCTTACACATTTAATTATGATTATTTTTTTCAGGTTGTACACCACCTCGATTCGCCGATGGACGATAGTGTCTTTCCTGTGCATAATCCGTATTTTCATTTGAATATTTAATACCAGTCCCTCGTTGGAGGACCTGCGTACGAGGGTGGTTCCTCCCGCGATATGGTGGAGGGATCTCAGCGCGGTCACTGGATACACAATTTATTTCACGCTGACGAGCTTCATTACAGTCAGATTCCTACACAGCCATATCCTACGCAGGACAGTCAGCGAACTCTGGCCTACAATCTCTGGACCAACCCAACACCGCAGTCACAGTTCACCTTCCCCTCTGATCACATGCCACCAAGGCATAAGAGAGGAAGATGCTGATTATCGTGAGTTTCTTTATTTCTATTCAATATGTAACGTTATTCTCGTTTGTGGTTTTTTATTAAATATGTAGCATTGTACCCTTTATTTATTGAACTAGAACCGTATGTTTGTCCTCTACCTCCTATGCATATTTTCAATACTACTGTGAGTCTAAAAAAATTTATTGCTGGGTTTAATACTGCGGGGAGAGTCTAAAAAAATTTATTGCTGGGTTTAATACTGCGGGGAATAAAATTTTGTATTGTTCCCGTGCTATAGCAAAATGTTAAATTTTAATAGAACTCTACAAAATTATTTAGCATTGTGTGGAAAATAAAAAAAATTTAGACTAGGAATTGAACCCTACACCTCATACTTATGTATTTGCTCTCCAAACCAACTAGCCTTGAATAGAGTCGGGCTGCACGGCCTGCATCGCGCAGGCCGGCCGCGACGCAAACGGCCTGGCGTCGCGGCCACGGGAAGCGATCGGAGCCGTCACGGTGCTCCGGCGCGACGGCGGACACGTGCCGGCTGTTCGCCCCGTCGTGGCATTAGAAGCGGCGTTGCGAACGCAGGGGGCTATATCTGACGTTGACGGCGGTGGCAACGCTAAAGTTACCATTTTTCCTCTACAAAACGAGGCCAGGCTTGCGCTCCCAAAAGCAAGCAGCAATCAATTCCCAATCCTCCGGACCGGGAGCCCGAAGCCACTACTATTTCCTCGTTGATTTCCTCCGTGCCGCTCATCGACCGGGGGAGAGGGGGAGAAATCCGGCCGAATTGGGGTGTTCGTGGTGTCATCTTGTGGGTGTGGTGTTCTCGATTCGTTGTCAGTTTCGATTCAATCGCCCGGCAACCATGGGATTGGGGAACGAAGCGAGCTCGTCTTCGTCGCGGCTGGACTCCACGCCGCTGCTACCGCACCACGGCGCTGGAGAGGGGCACCTGTCGTCGCAGCCCAAGACCTTCGCGAACGTCTTCATCGCTGTGGTCGGCGCCGGCGTGCTGGGCCTGCCGTACACGTTCTCACGCACCGGGTGGGCGGCGGGGTCCAGCCTGCTCCTCTCCGTCGCCTTGCTCACCTTCTACTGCATGATGCTGCTCGTCGCCTGCCGCCGCCGCCGCCTCGCGGACGAGTATCCCAAGATCACCTCGTTTGGGGATCTTGGGGACGCCGTCTTCCGCGCGCCCGGCCGCCTCGCCGTGGACACCATGCTGGTGCTCAGCCAGGCCAGCTTCTGCGTTGGATACCTCATCTTCATCTCCAACACCATGGCGCACCTCTACCCCATCTTCGCCCGCTCCTCTAACGTCTTCCTCTCCCCTAAGGCGCTCTTCATGTACGCCATGCTGCCGTTCCAGCTCGGGCTCAACTCCATCAAGACGCTCACACTCCTCGCGCCGCTCAGCATCTTCGCCGACGTCGTCGACCTCGGCGCCATGGGGGTCGTTCTCGGCCAGGACGTGTCCACCTGGTTGCGTTCTCGAGGGGATCAGTCGATCAGAAGGGAAATGCCTGCATCAGCTCTCTGTTGATCTGGGCAAGCAGTTCAGATTGTTTGTGCGAGATACTAGTAGCTTGGATGGCATGGAAAAATCTGTATGGTTTTGCTACGACAGATTCCCAGGTCTGCCCACAGCAATCTACTGTGTGTATGTCCTAGATGTTCCAGCTGCAGTGCACGCTGGATTCGATGAAAGGATATAATTTTCCGTTCAAGGGAGCTTATTTTGTTACTTGTGTGGTAGTTTCAGCAGCATACATGGTTGTGGCTTGCGTGCTGATGTGCGATGTGTGTTCTTAAGTTGGCGGGGCAAGCAATTGGGACAACTTGTATTACGCCCACTTATACATGATGCAGTCTATACGCTTCAATCTATTGTATGTTCCAAGCAAGCGAGTATGTAAGAGAGTCCCAAAGGAGTAATATTCCAAGTGCAAATCAATTTTGTTTCATTTTGTCCGTCTGTTTCATTACCAACATTACAGAGAGAATCCTGTTCTGACAGCAGATCAATTGGATCCAGATATGAGCAAACTGTATGGACTCATGTTTAAGTGTCTGATTACATGGAACGTTCAGAGTTCTGAGTACACGATTAATTTGGTCCTGATGCATTTCCTCTCTGATCTGACGAGCAAACATGAAGAAATACCAAGAGAGGAAAAACGCAGCCGAACTCTTTGTCTTTTGCTTGGAGAAGCTCTCCATGATTGATCAGTCCTCCTCCCTTATCAGGTGAAATATCTCTTCTTATCTTCTCCCGTGAACTTTCTCTCACTTTTCTCTCGTCTCGTCTCCCCTTTTTCTCTAAACAATACTGCGATACAATGCGACGTTCCAAGCTGTTACTGTCATCGGATAAGGGTTGGAGTTTCAGCCAATTGAAAGGCCACCATGGAACTAGCGACGACGTTTTTCTCCAACACCTCGTCATTTGCTCGGCCCTGTAGATGTCCAGTAGACAGACAGCATTTCGTGAGTTCATTTCTTTTTTCGTGTGGGTCCTTTTACTTGATGATCTATTGCAATTTGTCCGATGCTGATGCGTCTCAGTGTTCAGGATACGTAAATAGTTTATGTAGCTATCCCAGATGACCTTTTTCTTTTCTTTCTGAGAACAAGCCACCGTAGACGAGTGTTCCCGATAACTCTTATATTGTTTGCAGCTTGCCTGGCCGGTCGCTGGAGAAATCGTTGCAGCACTTGACTGCTTGCTTCTTTTTTTTGAGAGGGAGAGGCACTTGACTATTTGCTGATTGTGATGTTTTGGGAGGCGAGGCCTTCAGCAAAGGCCGGCCCAGTTAGTATGTTTGACAGGCCGAATGCGCCTCCAGTAGGCGTGGCCAAGTCTGGGTCTTGTGTCTTAGAATATTTAGGCCGAAATTATTTAGGCCTATCAAGGGTAACATATAAACCACCCCAAAAGTCCATTAAGAGCTGGAAAATGAAACCCAAAAAAAGAAGAAAAATAACAAATTTTGCAGGCTGTTGGGAAACTATCCCGGTGTCGCCCCACCCAGGCTTCCGCGATGTGGCTGCCCCAGACACATGTGAGGCGCGAGAGTACGCTACGAATGCATCCTGCTGCCTCCGCCTGCTTGACCCAACACGTCCTTCACCCGCGTCGCGTGCCGCCGCCCCGGCCTGAGGTGGTGACCTCGCGCCGCCGGCCCGCTGCCCCCTTCTACAATAACCACGTGCAGCCATAGGCATGTCAAGCCCTATTTCAATATTTTCTATTTTATTTTGATTTTTTCACGATAATGATCTTTTTGAATAATTCATTTTAATGTCTTATCGAAATTTCTCAAGTCCGAACTCATCCAATTCAATTTTTTCCGGAAAAGTTCATATCAAATGCCTGACTTCGGATATCGAATATTCTGAAAGAATGTGAGTTATTGGTCTGCCAACTCGCACAATTGTAGGTGACCGTAAGTTTGCTCAGGTGTTGTTGATGGTCCGTTCCAAGCAATTTCTAACTCTTGTCAAGCGCACTAACCGCCTTTTCTGTGTATGACGATGTTCGTGCGCTAGTAGACAATAGACGCCGACTCCAGTTGATTTCTTGTATCGGCGTTCTTTTGGGCCAAGGCTGGTGAGAGATTCCCACACGACATGTTTTCCGGTAGATAATGCTGCACAGATCTCGCCGTGCCCAGAAAAGGTTGAGAATCTGCACAGCACGCCCATCATTTGCTTGCTCCAGAGTCCAGAAAACGTAAGCTTTCCAGTAACTTACACATAGCAAAGCGAACAGTTCCCGTGCATAGAGTGAGACAACGGCGAAATCTCTGGCCGAAACGTGACCTAAGGCGAGACACAGATCAGGAGGCTAGCCGCCGCATACCCCATGTGACAGCGGGGGGCGGCTGGAACACGAGGATATTCCCGTCTGCCTTTAGCCCGGAGACGCAAGAGATAAGCATCGCTGGCCAGAGTGATCTCGTAGATTATTAAACGAAACCGACGAGCTAGGAACATGCGTGCCCGAAGTCCACAAGAAAGAAAACGAGTTCGTCCAAGGTTAACGCAAGCGTGAGCCAAGACCCGATTGGGTCCGTTGATCCTTATCCTATATCACCTGCCATTCTGCTACTGCCTATTTTAATCCCCATAAACCCAGCATCAATAAGAGCTCCCTACTACAACCTTGTTGAAGAAATGGATGATCCCCTCGGGACAGCAGAACGAGACGCGGGAATGCAGCAGGGCGGAGCCGACTGGTCACAGCTTCCACCGGAGCTCCTTCCGCTCATCTACAAGGTGCTGCCGGACTCGGCCGACTTCGTGCGGTTCCGAGCCGTCTGCAGGGCGTGGCGCGAGTCTGCTCCTGTGTCCGACCCGCCGCCGCAGCTCCCGTGGGTCCTCGAGCGGCGCGGGTACGCGCTCCAGGCGAGGCAAGAGTTCCGATTCTACTCGCCCAGCTCCGGCAGGACGTACAGCGCCCGCTGCCGCGGCGGCCGCTCCTGGATCCGCGTGAGCGGCGCGGGCCACGGGTACATCGTAACCACTGTGGACCTCTCCACGACGGCCCTGTACAACCCGCTCACCGGCGAGAGCCTGGCCCTGCCCAGCGCGCCCTACCCGCCGTGGAGCAACGGCGTCGTCCACGTCGTGGTGGACGGGGAGGGGCGCCGCCTGGTGGTCAACACCTGTCTGGAGACGCGGCGCTTCGGGTACTGCTACCCGGGGGAGACCAAATGGAGCCTGGTAAGCGGGCGCGACGACATGGGCCACCACGCGTACCGTGACGGGAGGTTCTTCGTCAACACGGCCGCCGGGGGCACGCTCGTGATCGACGCCACCACCCGCGCCGTCGAGTGCGTGGTTCCGCCGCCGGCAGGTGATCAGATCGGCGCCTTCGGCCGCGCTGATTACATTGTGGAGTCGTGCGGGAAGCTGCTCAGGGCCGTCCGGGTCCCACGTGACGGCTACGCTGCCGCGTCAGCCGAGGACTACTACTTCAACGTGTACCAACTGGGCGTACGGCAGGGGAAGCCCGCGTGGGAAAAGGTTGAGAGCGTCGGTGACCGCGTGCTGTTCATCGACGAGCACGGACACGGCCTCTCGCTCGTGCCGAACGAGTCCGCGGGGCTGCGGCGCGGCTGCGTCTACTTCGTGCACGAGAGGCGCACGTGGATCGAAGCAGGGGCGTACAGGTTCCTCTGTCGGTACAGCATGGTGGACGGAGCGGTCGATAGGGTCGTGTCGCTGCCCGACACCTCCGGGGACACCTGGGTTGTCCCCACCTTGTGCCCATCTGAATGATCTATCACGACGACCTTGGTTTCTGCGGTGCTCGGATTTGTTTTAATCAAATTTCATGCCAAAATTAGGATCCCTCGTGTGACACCAGGATGGCGCTAAGGTCTCGTCAGATTGCAGAATTAGAATTGAAAAATAAAATTTAACTACTAATTTTGATTCTATGAAAATTAAAATTAAAGATCAATTTCAATTCAAGAGTTTAGATGGCAATAAAATTGTATACTAGAATTAGTACTAAAGTCAATTCCGAATTCAGTTTGGTTGAGCGCTTTAAAGAATTACGACATATATAAATACTTGCATGCACTTATGTATGTATTGTTACATATATATGACAGATAATAAAATATAAGTAATATATTGTATATAAAACACATAATATAATATAAATACATACACAATATATATTATGTATTATATTTACATAATACTAAAAAATTACTATTGATGTTCTAATTACACTTTTTTATTTTTTTAACAAATGATTCCTAGCATTCATTTGTATATTTTACTATATATCTATATATTTGTACTTTGGCATATAATATTATTTTTATTTAATATGTTAAAATTATTTATTTGGGCATATAGTAAGTATATGCATACTTATGTCGGATATTATTTTATTATTTGACATAATATACATAGTTTTTATTGTTATAAGTATATTGTTTAATATTCACGTGATACATTAAGTCTTGTCATGTTGTGATATATAACAATAATTAGTTTATAATATTATTTATGTTTTATTATATAATGTAATGATTATAAATATAGTATAATATAATATTCCCTCTATCCAAAAATGTAAGACGCGCACGTATCCCAAAATTTACAAGTAGATTTATAATATATTGGTTATGTGATACAAAAGTGATATAATTGGAAAGTACTTTCGAAAATAAATCTAATGATACCACTTTTGTGTAACCAATATATTATAGATCTAATTGTAAATCTTGAGATGCGTGCACTGCTTACATTTTTGGACGGAGGAAGTATAATATAATAATATTTATTTATTTTTAGATAATGGAAGAATTATAAACTCCCGACCTCTGCACCCGTGGAGGAATACACAGCCGATTATTACATAGTTATTAGAAAAGAAGATGAGAGAACCAACAAACAAGCATAAGCCATGAAACTAAACCCTAGCTAGAACAAAGCCTGCGACTAAACCGCCATCCATGGGTAATGATTAATTCCCGCACGCCCCGCTCCAACATAAGCGAGACCGCACGTAACATATCATGTGCCTCCTGCCGGCGGTGAAGCAAAGACCATATACGGAGCCAATTGGTAGCCATAAAAGTAACCTGCAAAGGATTAGCAATTTCTTCTTGTCGTAATAATATTTATGTACATATTTACATGTGTATATTTATTGGAAGAGAGATGATGAGCTCATTTTCATCCAATTCAGTCCTCTACCCCCGTGGATTGAGAGGGACATAATTTAGTTACGTACCAATTCACTTAGAATTGGACTAAAATTCCAATTCTAATTATATGTACAACCGAACAACATATATTTACTCAATCCAATTTTAATTCTTCAATTCTGTGTTCAATTATGCAATCCAAACAGTGTTTAAAGTTTTGTAAGGCTCGAATAATTTTGGATTTCATTCTTGTTTCCGCAAGCTTGTGAAATTTGGTGGGCTCAATAAAATCTAGTGTGAAATGCCATTCAATAGATGCCTCGATTTCTCGAACACAAGGTTGGATTGAAGGTAAATATGGTCAGTGGTTTTGCAACGGATGGATGCCCAGAGATGTTAGGGCCTGTTTGGTTAGACTGTGGCTATTGACAAAGCTGCTGTTGGCTGGTTGTTTGGAAAAACTGTTGTGGCTATGGGAAAGTGAACATATGGCTTTTGGTTGATCCAAACCATCTACAATATTTTGGAAAATGAGCACTAAAGTTTCAGGACATTGCAAAAAGTTGGCAGAAGACAATTTTTCTAAACAGCTGAATTTGCACTATAAAATCCACAGCTACCATTGACAGAAGCTGCTGGAAAGCTGGCCGTTTGGTTAGGCTACAGCTTTTTTCAATGAAGCTGTTAAAAAGTTCAACTAAACGTCCCCTTAGTGTTGTAACACAAAACCACCGTGATAAAGTTAGCTTCTGCCAATGCTTAGCTCAATGGTGCATCTTTCATTCTTGTGCTGATGTTGCCTCTTACATATGCCATACAGAAATACAGTATCAATCTGCCGTAATGTTAAGGCGTGCTCTAGCAATAAGCGGATCACAACAAATTGTGTTTTGCTCCTGACGCGTTGTACATGCTTGTGCTGCTGTGGAAAAACAGAAGAGTTGGCATGTTTCGGAAGGCGTTCCTCTCGCGGAACACCCGGGCTCACACACACATCAACCAACCGAGTTGTTGGTGTTGTAGCAGGAAATAAATCACGGCAAATTGTCTTTTGCATGTGGTCTATGTCTAGCACAAGCGTGCTGCTCCAGAAAATACGGAAACTTTGGCAACACTTAGAGGTCATCTCAGGGCACGAGTATCAACCTACTGAGTTGTTGGTGTGGTAGCAAGGAACACACCGTAAGAAATTGCCTCTTGTGTCAGGCGCGTGCTGTTAGTCCTGTATGCTTGTGCTGATGTGAAACATAGCAATAAGCAATCGCGCCAACCTGCCCTGCTCTCGATGCGTTACATGCTTGTGCTGATGTGGAAAAAAGATGAAAGATTTGGCATGTTTCGAAGGTGTTCCTCTCGTGGAACACCGGGCTCACACACGTATCAAACAGCTGAGGTGTTGGTGTTGTAACAAGAAATGCATCACGCCAAATCGTCTTTTGCTTGGTGGTGTATCCAGCACAAGATGCTGCTGCTGCCAAAAAAAGGGTAAAAACTTCGGCAACACTTAAGAGTTCATCTACATATCAACCTAAGATGTTGGTGGGTGTGGTAGAATGAAGCACGGCACAAGAAATTGCCTTTTGCGTCTCTTCTGTTCGTGCATATCAGATCACTGGAGTCCTCCTTGAGCTGCAATTTAATGTAGGCATGTACTCGATGTTTCATGGTCTGCTGGTTGTCGTACAATGAAATACTTCTAATTTGGTATTGTGTTATCTAATGGTTATCGTACAATGGATGAAATGCTTGCAGTAATATATTAGTGCATGGATGTACGATGTTAGCTGATGCTTTGGGTAGAATTTGAATTCACCACGTGCAAAGAGCACTGTCGGCAAATACACAATTTTCCGTCTAATAGTTTGTCCGCAAAAGAAAGGAGTAGGCAAACAACGATTGGTCGGCCGAAGATGATCCGTCGGAAAAATATATACCCGCCGGACAATACCTTTAACTTGATCGGGAAATACCTCTGCCCAGGGAAATTACGGTGAGCGGTGATTTATGATAAAAGGCCTCCACCCGTTTGAGTGCACGCGCCGTTTTCTCTGCAGCTATTTAGATTTTAGAATCCCGGTTGCCGGCATGTTTTGCTCAGCTTGTCTGTAACAATTGTAACCTCGTTCCTATTTAATGTATGAGGAATTACACCCCAGATACATAAACTTGGCACGCGGGTTCAGTTAGGTACAAAAACTTAAAAAACGTGCACGGCGGTACTAGAACTTCGCTTTTATGAGCGGACGGGTACAAATTGTACCAGCGTCGCCCCCGCCTGGTGCGACGCCTTCGGCGTCGCCTCGACCGAGGGCGACACGGGCCACGGCGGGGCTTTGGCTATTTTGCATACCTATATTACATTCCTCGATTTTTTAAAATCACGTATAAGTTTTAAAAAATTCTGAAAAAATTCATACCAGTTTATGATGGAATGAAGTATACACAGGTAAATTTTCGTAAAATAATATGCATATTTGTGACCTATGCAAAAAAAAATCAAATCAAATAAACAAAAAAAAAGTGCTGCGCTACAGTGCAAGTGTCGCCCTACAATAGAGCGATACTTGCACTGTAGCATCACTACTCTACTGTAGGGCGATACTTGCACTGTAGTGCTTTTTTTTTATTTGATTTGATTTTTTTTTACACAGGTCATAAATATGCATATTATTTTACGAAAATTTACCTATGTATACTTCATTCCATCATAAACCGGTATGAATTTTTTTAAATTTTTTTAGAACTTATACGTGATTTTAAAAAATTAAAGAATGTCACATATAAGTAAAACTAAAATTCGAATTTGGTGGGTGCGTCGCACCGGGCGGAGGCGACACAGGTGCGTGCGTCGCCCTTAGCCAACCCAACACGACAGGACACGGTGCGATTTGTACCTCGATGAACATTAAAGCCAAGTTTATGAACCGCGATGCAACGTTTTCGTAGTTTTTTAACTAAACTGAACCCACCTACCTGCCAAGTATATGTATCTGAGGTGTAATTTTCTCTTAATGTATCTCTCTTTTCCTTATTTTTTTCTTCCTTTGGAAGATTTCAGCTGATGGCGGCAGTCCTTGATCTAGCACTCGATTTTTGAGAGGGAAGGTTTTGGGAGAAGGGGTAACGGAAAGCAAATAGGCCTACGGGCCTAACACAGATAAACGCAGGCACAGTTTCTGCAACGAGCACGTCATCACCACCTGGAAAGCCCAGAAAAGGCAGCGCGTGCCTAACCAGTAACCACGACGTCTCCACGAGGCGGCGAACCCAAAGCCACCCCAATAATCTGGCGCGGCCAGCCCGTCCGGAACAAACGAATCACGCGCGGCCAGCCCCCGATCGCTGATAGGCGGCACGCGCGATGCCGCACACCCGCACGGTGTTTCCGGAAGGAGACGCGGCACCAAACCAAAAGCGCACGGCCACGGCCATCCCCCGCCGACGGCGCACGGCGCGCCACGTCTGCACATCCAGTTCCCCAACGGACCCATAAATCGGAGGAATGGGGGTTACGTCCGTTGCACAAGGTCGTAACTGATCCCACACATCCTAGAAACGCCCATGGCCGCCGCGGGATGGTCGGACCTCCCGTCGGACCTCCTCGCTATCGTCGCCGGCCGTCTCACCGAGCTGGCCGACATCACCCGCTTCCGCTCCGTCTGCTCCTCCTGGCGCTGGGCGGCGGTAGGGGCCGCGGCCACGCCCCCGCCGCAGCCGCCGTGGCTCGTCCTCCCGTCCTCCCCGTCCCGGCTCTTCTTCTGCCCCCGTGAGGACCGCCTCTACCCCGACCTCCGGCTTCCTGTCCCCTCCGCGGAGGCTCACCACCGCCGCCGCCGCCGCCTCTACGCGTCCCCGCACGGGTGGACCCTCGCCATCGACCCCACCGATCTCGCGGCGTCCCTCCTCCACCCTTTCACCGGCGCTGCCCGCCCCCTCCCGCCGCTCCCCGCCTTCTTCGCCGAGACTGACGACCTGGCCTGGGACTGGTCCCCGCACGGCGTCATGGCGTCCTGTGGCGAGGGCCTCCTGTTCTGCTCCCTCGACCCGCTCGCTGACTCCTGGGCCCCTATCACCGCCATGGCCGACTGCAACGCGAGCAGCATCAACTACGCCGCCGGCGATTTCTTCGTCTTCGAGGAGGACGTGTGCCGGACCACCATCGTCGACGCCATCACCCTTGTCGTGGCGGCCATCATCCCGGCACCCGCCGTCGAGCTCCCCGCCGAGGCGCGTGTCGCAGTGGTCGGCGACGAGCTCTTCCTTCTCGTCAAGTCCAAGTGGATATGGAATTACTTCTTTGGTGACGACGTGGACTTCTCCAAGGCCTTCCGCGTGGATCACCGAACCGCCGACTCAGCCTGGCAGGAGCTCACCGGCATCGGCGAGCGCGCGGTGTTCGTTGATTCTCTCCATGGGTTCGCCGTGGAGACGACCGGATTCAGAAATCTTGAAAGCAACACAATCTACTCGGTGACCACCAAGGAGGTGAAGGAGAGGCGATCCACAACGGTGAAATATAGCGTGTCGGCGTTCAGCCTGGAGAGCCGGCACTCCAAGAAGCTTGCATGCAGGCTGGACGAGCTTGAGATGGCTCTGCGCGGTGAGGCGCCGTCGTGGATCATACCGCGCTTGAATGAAGGCTGAATGAAGTCCGTGGAATTGGAGGTCCTGGTTCTTGCGAGGCGGTGATTTGGTGATGATCTCTGGCTCTGGGTAAATTCTCCGGTACCCTTGCACTTCCATAAGTTCTTTAGTGAAGTTAAAACCAACAATCCTCTTTTATACGCATGTTTTTCTGTTGTACATTATATCGTTTGAACGCTCTTAGATTCTGATCACGCACAAAGTTTATTATCCGTGAGATGTAGGAGTATTTGCTGGTAAGGTTTCAAGTGTCAATGTCCACTGTCAATGCTCGAGCTGAATAAAAGGTTTATGATATTAAAGTATTCCATTGTGCTTGTTGAGTTTCAGTATTGTTTGAATAATTGGCCGAGATACACAACTTCATATCTATCCCGGTGATTGGACCATTGGATACTTTTGCTTTTTCATTAAGTTTATGAAGTATAACGTGAGTGAAACTGGAATATGCATTTTCTCTCTTAGCGACTTAAGTGTACTGTGCGGTGTGGATAACTGAGTACCAAATGCCTGACAAGATGAGATCAATTTGCCTCAACTTGATTGGATAGAAAATTCAGCAGTGTTGGTGGCACATTGGGGCAATCTGTGTAGGAGGCCATGTGTGGTGTTGGTTGAGTCGAATTTTTGGTGAAGCTTTTGTGATGTGATTACTTGAGCGGCAATGACAGTGCATCCTGAGGAGGAAAATGTTGTGAAAAGGATGTGGCATTTCTTCGAGGGAGAGATGTTATGGGCAGAGGAAGGGGATAGAGAAATAAAAAGGATGACAGGGGACATGGGCGGCAGGGAGAAGAATGATAGGATTGCATATGTGAGGTAATGAACCATGCATCAATTTTTCCTAATCTTTGCCCTCTTCTTTATCTTCGTCGAGAATTAAAGAGAAGAATCACCAAATAATCGATTCTGACTCAACCATGATAGCAGCTGCTGGAAGACAGACATGCTGAAGAAACAATTTAAGTTAGTGCATTTTATTGTTACCTGTGGTTATTGAATGATGATCGGTCTAATTCAATTTGCAAGCCTGGACCAAGCAACTACTAGTAAGCATCATCGATGCTTCAAGAAAAAGGAGCTGATGGCGACTGCATCCCAAGTGTTGGGGAAGCACTCTTATCTTGGATTCGGTGAGTCATAAGTCATGTCAAACAATTTACTGATGGTTATTGGTTCAGTTCCCGTAGTTTTGCTGTGGTGAGTCCATTGGCACGCAAGGATTCAGTAATTTAGTAACCATGATCTTAGGCCACTCCCAATGCATAGGTGCTTAGAGCAGGTGCTTAGTGCATGAGAGGGTTTAGCAACTAAACTCTCCAATGCATAGGTGCTTAGCTTTTTGTAGCTAAGCTTCCTTCATTTAATTGTTTAACAACTAAATTCTCAATACATAGATGCCACATATGTGTTTTGCATAAGTCCGCGCGCTTAGCATCGGTTCTTCCTGGAGACACCAAAACTATCTCTCTCCTCCTTAATTGCTTTGTCACGTCAGTTTTTTGCCTATGTGGCATTCTTAGCACCTGTCCAAGTTGGAGCATTGGGAGCAACCTTATCCTCCAATGGCAGACTAAGTACCTAGCAATCGAGTAGTACGTGTAATGCACAAAAGGTATGCCACATATAAAAATATATTTAAAATATAAGTTTACCTCATTGTTGAGTTTACTTCTTCTCTCGTAACCACGCAAAGGAAAAAAGACCGAGCACTATACATACCGCCATTGGTTTCTAAGGATCAAGTTAAACCGTGAGCTGTTGATTAGAGATTTACATGGTTTAGATCGAAAATATCTTACAGTAATTTACATTTTCATAGATACTCTCTCCATCCCTCTAATATTAGGCGCATAAGAGAAATTGGTTAGTCCCACAGTATAAGGCACGTTTCATTTCTCGAGAGAAACCAGGCGTCTGGCTTTTGTCTCCCCGTACGATAACTCCTGAGAGAAATCATGCTACCTTTCTGCCCGTTGCCGCAGAGAACTTACGCTTCTGTTAGCGCTAAGAAGAGGGATGGCGTAATCAATGGATGGATGCGACGAAGGAATCGACTCCAGCGATGGCTGATACGGTGACAACGACGTGAAGGTCACAGAAGTGAAGGTTGACACGGCGATAACGATGTGAAGATCGCAGAGTTGGTCGTCGAGCGCGACGAAGCTGTCGACACCTTCGACGGCCGAAGCAGCCGCGACGAAGCTGTCGACACCTTCGACGGCCGAAGCAGCCATGGCGATGTGCCGGTCGATGCGCTCCCAGACTCTACCGCATTGACGCGGTCACTGATTCCCTCGTCGTCGATGTCCTTTCAGAATTCATGGACGGCTTCGTTGACGAAGCGGATGACACCTTTGACAGTCGAGGCGGCCATGATGATGTGCAGGTCGACATTGTTCCGGACTCAGCCAATGTCAACGCGGTCGCTGACTCCCTCGATGTCGACGTCCTTCCCAAATTCATGGACGGCTTCGCCGGCAGATGACACCTCCGATAGCTGAGACGGTCATGTCCCGGACTCTCTAGACGTCGACAATGTGCCGGACTTTGTGCAAGACTTTGTGGCCGAGTTAGATGAGGACGGAAAGGACACTGTAGCAAAAAGAGTTGCCAAGTTCATTGAAAAATCTGATAAGTATGGTGTTGGGATACTAAATATCCCTATATGGGCTGGCCCGTTAATGTCCTACCTGGCGCCTACTTAGCACAAGACAAGTCAACAAGTCAACAAAAGCCATTAATAAGTCAAAGAGAGATATTAGAAGGTGTATATAAGAATTAGTCCACCATGGACCAAACTCCACCCCACTCCTCTAGTTCACCATGGACTCATGGACCATCTTTTCTAAACTACCCCTCCACTTCTCTCCCCTTAAAGGTAGCCATGGTCATTTGTTATAGACCCCTTGTCTATATAAACCCCTCCATAGGGCATATGAAATTCACCCTATAAATAAGAAATCTCATGGGGGAGGCCTAGATAACCAAGTCTCGCACAGGGAGCTCTAGGAGTGACTTTGTGAAGTCTTGAATGGCCTAAATCGCTAGCCTTGTCTCGCATGAGGTGCCTCCCTCGACATAGGAGTAGGCCACTCTCCTCGAGACAGCCAAACCTATTTAAAAAGCATCAAAGTGCCGCATATTATCGAATGTACGATGATCTTCCCATAAGGCTGTCGTACACGACACATTATTATCGCATTCTAACCGTCGAGCTATCGACAGCCCCTCTTCTATGTTGTTTCTACTATAACAATATATGGTGAAGAGATCCGTTCTTATATGTTGAAAATTATTTTTCCTTGATTCTATTGAAACGTGCAGGAAGAAAGCTATTTTTGTAGTAGTTTTTGTTTACATGAAGAAAACAAATCACCCGATGAGAGCTTATACGCTTTTGTTACTTAGATTCGGTACAGCGGCTTGAAGGCATAAGAAATGAAATCTAAATACTTTCTGCGCTGTAAAATTTTTGTTTAATTTTTCTTTCATATGCTGGCAGAGTAGCAACAGTCGATTAACTGCACATACGAGTACAAAGCAAAATTAGAACCGGAAAACGATAAGAGAATATTGCTTCCAAAAAATTGAACCATTTGGGTACATAAGCAATTTAAAAACACAATCTAATTTAGGTACTCCATAGCTTCTTTAACGATTTCAGCCTTACATTGTAATCTAATGGGAAGAACACTATTCCTCTCTAATGCTTGTGAAATAGCATAGTGCTGGCCTCCTTTCTCACATGTTATTTCTCTCATGCATGACTGATGAGTGAGGAACACATGATTAGACCTATCAATTGAATATCCTTCATATACTTTGATAACCTTGGCAACAATATCTTCAACGTTTATAAGAGATGAACTTCTGAAACAATGATTGAATAGCTGAAAAAATCAAGGTCCTACACATTAAGGTTGGCAGGGTTAGAAGGTTGGCACATCAAATGGATGTCAAACCCATCTTCAGTTGCTACTCGACGGAACCCTTCATCATTGACTGAAATGTGGATTTTCACATTATCACGTTGGATGAAGATGGGTCTTCCTAATTTCTCAATTGTCTATTTTTGTTTGATCGCAAGCAAGACCTTGTTAACAAGATAGTCATGACTTGTTTCCTTGTTTACCGATGTCATTGTTTTTGTGATCAAGGTACCGGTAGGCCTGTTTGCACTACTCCTGTTGGCTGGCTCAACAACAGTGAAAGGGAATATCCCAATTTTTCCTGAAAATGTCACGTCACCATGCTGATCAAACCTAGGTCTTGCCATTGCAGCAAGGAATATTTACCTTCTTAATAAAATTCTTGCTTTTCACAGTTCATTGGGGTTTATCTTCATCAAGCGCCATGTAATATTTTTGATATTTCCTCGTCCTATACAATCACTTCTCGTCTATGTACACAATGTTGTACATACCGAAAAAAGTTGGATCATGAGGAATGCTCATGTTATCAAGCATTGACATGCAAAAGCATACACGTGCTTTCTTGTTATCTTCGGCTCACGAGAATTGATGTCATTTGTGTGCCGCTTAAATTTCTCTTCCTTCAAACGCCTAATAATGTGATCTTTAACACATTCATAGAGTTCGCAAGATCTCGGATAGTTGTGCGCCTACTAAGAGGGACATCTCGAATGGCATCCACATTGAAGTGAACTCTTTTTTGTCACAATTTTTTGCCTTTTGACTACAAACCACATGTATGCCTCCACCATGTTGCCCTTTTTCCTATATACGCTGGACGACTTTCAATGGCACGCTTGTATCTATAGGTACAGACTTCGTCACTCCACGGTGCATTATGCGGACTATAGTTCTTTCTAAAAGCAAGGAATATATGGCTCGACGTTCATTATCGCTTAAGTACTTCCTTCTTTTGACATTGCCATCATCTGTTTATTAAAATAAAAAAAATGTCAGTTCAATAAACACGACGCCTATTGATACTTATGAAAACTTATTAATGGTACTATTCACCATCCAACAATAGTACAACAAAATGGAGATTGGCGTAATCTACTTACTCGTCTCGGTGGCGTTACTTCCATCTCGTTCTCCTTGTTCGCCTGGACCTTCGCTTTGTCCTTGTTCATCTGGACCGTGGCCTTCTTCATGGTCAACCGCAGCATCTCCTTGTTCGTCTAGACCGTCTAAAAGTGTTTCAGGTTTTCAGCACACCTTAATCAGGCGGCCTTGATCACATATTTATACACGGAGAGTTTACATCGTACAAGCAATAGAATCCATCATAGACATAGACTTGAACTCTAACCAAAATGTATACGAGTCCATCTAGCTGTTTACTGATTTACAATCTATAATGTCCGTGATGTATACGATAACGGGACTCCTATATCTTCTAACGGCCGTCTCCATGATCGACGGCAGCATCTCCTTCTCCATGTCCTTCGGCAGCATCTACTTCTTCATGTCCCTCACCAGCAGCTTGTTCTCCATGTCCCTCACTAGCATCTCCTCCATCTGTTCCACGCATGAACAGCAGAACACACTAGTTGTGATGATCAGCAGGAAATTTGAACGAAAAAGAAACAAGAATGTTGATGATTACCTTCATCATTCTCGTCCTAAACAAGATGGTAATTCAGGTCAATAACCGGTCCATCAAACTCCTGAATCTCCTCCCAAAGTATTGGTTGATTAAGGTCGAAATCAGCCATAGATTTTAACCTTCCAATTGCATGAGAGAAGAAGATTAAGAGAGTTGAGAATGGGGTACTTGAACTTGGGTTATTTAAAGGAAGTGATGAACAAGAATTTTCGGAATTCCTGGTGCCACTCATCAAAATTGCAAAGGCGCTGCATCTCAAAATTTCTTTCCTTTATTCTCAAACTTTCCCATGGCGATGCTGTTCAAAATTTCGTTTATCAAGTTTCTGCTCTCTTTTGCAATCCCGCATGCATGCAATTTCCGATTAAGTAGCAATGGTCATGCATTGGACATGCATGCATGCCAGGCTGCAGTGATGTGGGCGACATGCGTGCAGCAGGCAAACAAAGCGATCGTAACGGAAGAGAAAATATCATAGAGGAAGTTAACAGGGCTAAGATCTTGATAGTTAATAGGGGTAATTAAGGATAGATAATTGCGCCACTTAATGGATGAAGTTAAACGTTCGCTATGCACATATTGTTGTCCTTGGTCTCGGTGTCAAAGAGGAACACACCTAATATAGAGGGACGAAGGGAGTAGTATAGGACTTTATTTACAGTTTTTTTTAAGGAACTAAAATGGTTACCTTTTTTTAGGACGCTAAAAAGAAAAGGTTACGTGGTGGCATCAGTTAGGCCACACGCCAAGACCAAGCCCAAAGGGCCACCAGAGAATAAGCTCCAGGGAAAACTTAGGTTCAGGCTTCAGCGTTCGGCTCATGACCAAAGCCCAGGAATTATTGCCTCCTTTCTCCTGATGACGTCAGCTGTACAACGCCGCGCGCGCCTTCTCCCCATCGCGCCGTAGCGCCTAGTTAAAGCCTTGATCTCGGGATAGCGAGTGGTGGAGCCCGGGGTCGGCACGCGGGCGCAGCGCGTCATGCAGGCGCGCGCCTTCGGGTTTGCGCAGCTGGTGGCTGCACGTTCCCCACGTGTCGGTCGCCTGGGTGTTCGACGATTGGCCCAGTAGGAGAGACTTATCGTTATCGTGCTATATTTTAACAATTAAACGATTAACAAAGTCCCTATATATTGTGTCTCTTTATTTTATTATACTCATATATTTGTCTACTTCTTTGACTATGACTATTTCACCTACGTCCTTGTCGATATAGGTTGTACAACATGTCATAACACAAATCTCCACCGCGGAGTCTTCACATATGTTTTCACTTGACATTAGTTGAGCAGATATGAATCGGTGAATACATGTGAAAAAAGGTTTTATTGTTAATGTAGATTTTATTTTTCATATTTAATTTGACGTCTAGATCCATTTTCCCTACACATATGTAAAATTCCCGGATAAAATATTGCCGACAGAAGTCACCGGTTAGTGCTAATCATTTTTGTGCTTAAAATGAGGACTTGATGATCACACGTGGAGAGACGACGCGCACGTGCACGTACACGCACACACCATCCCTGCCACTGCATTACCCCATACGGCGGCCTCACCTACGCACCGCCCCCTATGTCAGTGGCCACCATGGCCACGCAGTAGCGCTGCACGCCGGCTGCATCATGCACGCACTGATCGGCTTCGCCACCTTGCATGGCGGCCGCCTTGGCTCACTGCATCGAGCCGTGCGTCCCGCACGAGGCTGTGGCTCCACATGGCCACCACACGCGCCACCGGCCCGCATGGCGCCGCAGTTCACCGTGTGTTGCCAGGAGCAGCGGCCATCGCGCTGCCACGCAGCTTGTGTCATGCCGCCGCTAGCCGCGCATCGCACGCGCATCATGGCGCCACCATGCACTTCGCCTACCATGTCGCCACCGCATGACACCATGCAGCTCCGTGTTCATGCGTCCATCGCGCGTTGCGCTTCTGCGCCGTCGTGCTCCGCCTCCCGCTCTGCCCCGTGCCCGCCGCCGTTGTATTCCACTGCTGCGTCGGTCGGCAAGTCGCTTTCGCTGCCTCACGCCGCTGTACCGGCCGGCCCTGCCGCAACGGCTGACGCCGCCACAGCTTTGGCGGCTAGGGTTTCCAAACCCTAGCTGCCACTCCCCATAGTAGGCTGGGGCAGTGCAGTGGCAAGCTAGGCTAGGAGGAGGGGCAAGAAAAGAAAAGGGGGGCACAGACGAAAATGGGTTGGCCACCCAATAATGAACGCATGCACTAGCGCCGGATCGAAATCGATATGTTTTCACAAATTTAAAAAAAACCCTAACTTTTTGTGAAATTACGCGCATAAGTTTCTCGATACCGAAATTTAGCGTACAGGCCTTTGGATTTTGCAGACTTGGTTGAAAACTTGTACTCTAGCATAAAAGGGCATTGGGAATCCATTTTAGGGGGTCAACTTTTAATTTTAAACTCTCTTAACATGCTATTAATGTTTGCATGTCATTATTTATATGTTTTACTATTTTTAGATTAATTGTAATCTAAATATTGCTTTTAATCATTGAGTATTTTATATAATTACATGTTTAAATATTGAAACACCTTTAAGAATAACTTTGTATGATCATTCTCATTTCATGTAATATAACCTGTAGTAATCTTATTGAAATTATTACGTAAAATGTAGAATGAATGGCATAACAAACCGCGATTTTGAGGGTTGGTCCAGTATGGCCGCAACTATCTCACTTGGGTGTCCGATGTGGAGATTGTGCTTGGAGCTACAAAGCTTTGGGCTGGGATTGGTGTTGGTACCCATTACATGACCGTCACCACTCCTGAGGAGAACGATTAGGCACTTCATTTCCTCTGTCACCATCTCTGTAGTACTCTGAAGAATGAGTATATGACGGAGAAGAGTGTGCTTGCCTTGTGAATCACTTCGAAAAAGCGGTTCAAGAAGCTGAAATACACTATCTTGCCCCAAGCAGAGCAAGAGTGGATTCGTCTGAGGTTTGCAGACTTCAAGACAGTTGGGAAGTACAACTTTGCACCGCATCAGATTTGTACTAATCTTTAGCTTTGTGGCAATGTTATCACAGACGCCCAAAGGATCGAGAAAACTCTCTCCACCATCTACCCCAACACCGTGCAGTCATCTCGCATCTATCGTCAAAGTAACTACACAGACTATGCGGAGTTGATTGGTGTGCTCCAGGTGGCGGAAACACATGATGAGGTTATAAAAAAGAACTTTATCTCACAAGCGCCTAGTAGCAGCGTTGGCAGGGAGACCAATGTAAGGTACAAGGTGCGCACGCCCCTTAAAAAGAAAGGGGAAAGAAAGGGAAGGGGAAGCCTATCGTGGCCCTAAAGGTCAAGGCTCTTTATCCATTGAAGACGGGGAATGATAAGCTCCATGACAGGCCATACGGGGAGTAGGATCAGGTCTGCTTCAAGTGTGGTCCCCATGGGCACTAGTCTTACCGGTGCAAGGAGCCCCAACACGTGGTTGATGCTTACCAGGCCTGAAAGAAGCATGAGGCTCACCTTGCCATTGCTCAAGGGGAGGCTCCACCGGAGGTTGCACCGGTGAAGGTCCCGTCTATGATCGTGGCACCTATGGAGGTGTACATTGGGGTCCGGGTGGCAGTAGTCTCTCCTTCCCTCGATATCAGCACGGCCACATTCGTGATTGCCAAGTAGGAGAGTATGACTCAGGAGGAGATCCACGTATAAGTCTTCGGCTACTTCGTCCTTGAGTCGACTTGGTGCCTGACTACATTACGACTTCATTTATTTATGCTTTGCCATTTGATATATTGATTATTTTGGATGATTTGTGTGGCGTACCCAGTTTTAAGGACCAAGTAACTCTTGTGATTCCTGTACTGGTCCCATGATCACTAGCCAGTACACACAAGTTAGCTTGATGATCAGTGTCATGCACATACATATCAAAATATGATATATATAAGTAGATCGTCGAGATCGAGGTCTTATGCCTGTAGCCCATTGGCTAAGAGTCTGTAGCGGAAACCAAGCGATGGTGCAGCCCACCGATATGCCTTACCCGACAGGCAACCAACTGGGATTACACCCTAGTTTTCGTCGTAATTGACGCCGTCCTCCTTCGGATGTAGAATTCTTCCTCGTTTGACCACGTCAACAAGCCAGGTGAGTACGTTGACTGTAACATCCTGATTTTCAGAGCTTTTTAAAATCTTTTTATCAAAAATCAGAGCTGGAAAATTTTGTTGTTTATTCTCTAATTAATTAAAGCTTAATTAGAATTTTACAAATTGGACCGGAGTTAATTTGAGTTAATGCCACTTGAGTTGTATTGGCTTTTCAAACTTGGAATATGTCTCCAGAGTTTTTCTCAGAATTTTCGGAGTTCGTTTGATATTCAATCTCGCTCTACTGTTCTTTGTTTTTATTTTGGTTTCTCCTTTTCTTTTCTCCTTTCCTTTATGGCCGCCATCCCGGCCCATCTCCTCTCGGCATCCCGCCGTCTCATTTCCTCTCTTGAGCAGGCGTTCCGGCGAGTGTTGCATAGCGCAGCATGCGTCGCTGCATCTGTTTCAATAGTATTTGGGCCAAATCCCTTTCCCTCTCCCTCGTATAAATACCCCACACCCCTCCCACCTCTTCCCCACTCCCCCAAATCCTTTTCCCACGAAACCCTAGCCCCCCAAAACCCCCAAACAGCCGCCACCCCCCTTTTTCTTCCCGTGCAGTTCCTAAACAGCACATCCCACCTCAGTGTTTTTGCCAATTCCTGTCGCCTCGAACATCTTTTGGCAAATCCCTTCGGTGAGATTGTTCCTAACCTTTTCCTCTACCTCTCTGCAAAATTTGGTGAAGATCCAACGGTGCAATCACCGGGAAATCTCCAAATACTAACGTTCTGTTTGCACCCAGATTTTCTGCGCGTGCCTCTAGATTGGAACGACGCCATTGTCGGCTCGGACCTCCTTTCCAAGATCCGTTTGGTGGGATTGTGGATGATGTTGTCAAGATCATCTCCACAAAATTTGAAGGCAATCCAATGGTCCAATCTCCGGGAAATCAAGTTTCTTCGTGCTGCTGTTCGTGTGCAGATTTGACTGTGCGAACGGTACAGCGGCATTATCTCCTCTATTCCCCGTTGATCCGGTGAGTCTTTGATGAATTCCTTTGGTCAATTGTGCCTTAGGTATCTATAAACACCTCTGTAAATTTTCTCCTTGATCCATGTAGCCGTTTGGCGGGAATTGATCCGTCTCCGACGTGCTGTTTCCGCGGATGTCCAGATTCAATCTGCAGAATGTCTATCTTGTCTGATCTTTTCCCGTTGACTCGGTAAGAATTCTCCAAAACCCTTTGGTAGGATTGTGCCTCTGTATGTCTAGTTTCTAACCCAATTGGCGGATCGTGCAATTTCGTTGAGCGAGTATCGCGCAGCAACCAAAACCGTCCGGTCTGTCCAGAATCAATCTATAATCTGTTCCAACCGTTTTGTGTTGCGAACGTCACCACCACCCATATAGTTAATCTCCTACCATCTTGTGATGCATCATGGCATTGTTTTTCCTGTCATTAATTCTTGTTTGAAAGTACTCGCATATTCATATGTTCATGTCCAATAATTTTGATGATTGTTTTCATCATCCAATTGAATAGTATGTTACGTAGCATAAAGTTTCCTATTGTTATATGTATGATTGTTATATAGTCATATAATGTTAGTTTCATATAGTTATATAAGGTTATATAGTTTCATATTGTTATATGTATGGTTTCATATTATTATATGTATGATAGTTTCCTGTTATATAATGTTCATGCTTAAGAGTATTCGTCATACGGATCAACCATGCTTCATTCATTAATAGGTGTATCCATATTCATATAGCTACATGTTGCATGTTTAGATAGTTGAATATAATATGCATGCATACAATATGGTTCCGTCTTAATAGTCATTAGACATGAAGTGGTTCAACATATTAGTTCAAACTTGGTTGTATCATGACTAAAGTAGTTCATGTTTAATAAGATTCATATGGCATGATCTTATGTATGTTCACATATATTGTGTTATACAATATATAGTTGAACCTAATATTGCATATAACCTATAGTAGTAGAAGCATAATCTTTGCTAAACTAATATTAATGTGACATATCATATGTAGTTATGGTTGCATGATGTATATTAAATAGTGGTATGTGCATATATTCTTATAGGTTAACTCATGTTTATTTAAGGATTGTTATACAATTGGTCATGTTATTAACCTCTATTTATAATATGGTTAAGATTGCACACATGTCTCATATTTGTTCGATGCATTTCATGTGATTTACATATGCAGCTATGTGTATATGTTTATGCATATATACATAGGCTAATCCATGTTTTAGATAATAATCCGTCATGCAATGGCTGAATACATTATTTTATTGATGTGTATAATTTAATTGTTTGTTTAAACACGATTAAGTTGCATGTTCAATATGTCTTTATGTTGCATAATCATGTAGTTGCATATAGAGATATGTATATAATTGGACTTAATATTGTTGACAATCTATATGTTGGAATAATAACCCCCCTTACTGAGTTTTTATTATTTAATCATATCGTATGTTAGTTGATGGGCATATAATATGTATGTACTAGTATGCTTAGCTTGTTATCTTATGTTGCATGTTTATAATGTAGTGTATAGTCACATATACATGGTTAGCATTTAGGTATCAATTATAATATATGCATATATGTTGCTAATAATCATCCTTTACTAAAATATTGTTATGTGTAGTATTTGTAGGTTGATTGCTGCATTTTATTCACACAATACCATGAGTAGAGTTAATGTTATGTCATAGATTGCATGTATGTTGGTGCATGTCATATCGATGCTAGTTGTTATTTGATCATATGGTTTAATCACCGTTTGCATTATCAATTATTGTTATTAGATTACAATTGCATAGTCATATGTTATCCTATGCTTGCCTTGCCTAATTTCTATTTCATGCCTAGTCTATCTAGTTTGTTACATGATGTCCAGTTGTATATTGCACAGTAGTTTCATATAGATTGACATGTTGCATATTATCATCCCTTGCCAACTAGCATGCCAGGACCTCGCTTGTTTACAAGTATGATTGGTCATATTTGTTTTGCTAGTATGTCGGGTTTCCATGTTTAATCATATGGCTGTGCTATTGTTGTTATTAACCATATCCTGTTCTCAGTTGCACATCTATCCCTATCTCGCATGTGGATTAACTTGAGTCATTTGACATGCAAATTCTATCCTCCATAAATCTATCCTTTTTCCAGAATGATCTGATCCGGAAGGCCATCTTTCGAGTACATGTATTCTATCTGGTTGAGATATATAATCTCACACCTTCCTAGTTGTCTTTCGACAATCCTATCCCTTCGCCTTTGCCCTTTGATACCTATCCAACCTTGCTAGCCCTATTCTTCTGGTATTTCTATTTGATATTTAAATTTGGATTTATATTTATTTGCTTTGTGCTTTATTGTTGTTGCGACGAATAGGAAGTAGCGAAGTTGGGTAAGGACAAGTTCCTGCGGAAGAAGACCAACTCGTCAACGAAGGCATGCCCCCTTTTCTTGATCATATTTGATCCTATATTTTCAAAGTCATTATATTTTATTGTTTATAAACATGCATGCTGTTTTAATCTAGTAGCTAGCGTGTCGATTGACACACTTTTACCCTGTCTGCTTGTCGCTTTTACTTGATACCCTGAGTAGATTAATAGGCTTTATTCTGAATAGAGTAGAGATATGCTTAGCCATGCTTAAATTCATCTTTAGGTTGTTTTGATTTGCCTCTACGGAGGAATGATCTACGGATCGATGATCCTCGAATTGAAACTTGATGTTGAGCTCGCTGAGCTAGGGCCGGATGCCCGATGTTGTCCCTCTCTCTCTATTCTTCCTATTCTACTCTGGGTGAAACTTACCATCTAATATGGTGCGGGCGACAGCTGGATCATGTGATGAAGGAGCATATGGTTGTCCTACCCGCAGAAGGCCGGTTTAAAGGAACCATTGGTCGTCCGTACCGCATAAGGCCGAAGTCTTGAAGTTGGAGAATTGTGACAACAGTACAACCACATGCTATATGGGCACTGGCTTGGTCAAGTAGGTTAGTCAGCCTTTGGTGCCGATGTTGCCGTACCGCAGAAGGGGTGGACGTAGCTACGAGGACCCTCGGCACAGATGGGGGGACCGGAGTGCGGGGATGTACTCTCGACTCCGAGCCAGACCCGGTGGGCATGTCACACCTTAGGGGGATCTAGCTAAAAGACCTCGTCACGGTCACCCTGCCGACACACCGATGGGCGTGTGTACAAGCCCGATCAGCTTGGCATAAGGGGATGATCGTGTCATGTGGGTAAAGTGTACAAACTCTGCAGAGTAATAAACTAATCGATTAGCCGTGTCCACGGTCATGGACAGCACATGCCTCATTCTTGATGAAAAGGACCTGTCCCTCTCCCCCTTGCTATTTCCCTCTACCCCTTTGCTGATGAATCCTATGGTCGAGCTAAGGCAGGAGTCCTTGCTCGAATATGTTGGTCGTGGACCACACCTGTTGAAAAACACCCCTGATAATAAAAATTGGTTTTCATCAAAATGATGCCTTTGAATCTACCGTAATATTTCAACTAAAACTGCTTTTCTGCAAATGAACCATACAGCCTTCCATTGAAGCCTTGCATGTAGTTTAATAGGACCATCTGCCGCCAGGTGGCTTGCTGAGTACGTAAAGTACTCATCATGCATGTTGTTTGTTGGGCTTGTTCAGATATTGACGAGGATGATGAAGACTATGAGGAATCTTCTACGTCAATGCTGAGGGTTAGGTCACGTGGCCTCCGTCGACTGCCTGTGGTTGAGATGGAGACATCTACGCTTTATTTTCCGCTGTGTTTTCTGAATGGTAAGGGACATAAGTCCTAGTTACTTCATTTAGTCTTATCGCTGCTATAAGTTTATGTTTCTAAAATGTTTCGTGATGTGTGCAGTGATATCAATTCGCCTGTGTTCATCAGCTTGATCCTGGACTGATGAGGAGATACACAGGGAGGGTCTGGAAGTTAAGTCCGGATCCTCACAGAAGTGGTATCAGAGCCCACGTCGACTTAGGAACGTGACCTTAGTTAGAATGGTCGTTAGCTAGTAAGAAAATTTCAAAATTTTATTTTCCAAAGAACCAAGGAAAATATAATTCGTTCTTTTCCTTATTCTCCCTTAGCATTCTACTCTTATCCCCTTCATAGGATTTGCTCCTTATCTAAAACTCTCTTACACTAATTTTGTAAGTTAAATGGTACCATCTTTGCCCTGCAACTTCTACAGTTTAAGTTACGTTGCCAAGCTTCTCAAAATTGTTCAGAAGTTATGCAAGATCCATCAACAGTGTCAAAAGAACCGCAACAACAGTCAATCTCCATAACATCAACGCTACAAGAAGGACCATCATAAGAGCTCATGAAGTCGCCTTCTTCTGTGATGATTCTACACCTTTCAATGTCAAGAATGAGGACCAAATTTGCGTCGAGGGTCAATACCAAGCTCTACCTATCCGGAACAGCCATATAGGATAAGTTCTGCTAAGACCACCAAAACGGTATAGTATTACCATCTGTATTTTGTATACCTCGTACGTTAGACGTAAAACCGCTTTTTGCTTGAGTATCATCTGCATATTTCGCCTTTGGCACCTTTCTATGCAGTCATACTAAAACCCTAGCTTAATGTTAAAAAAAAATCTTTCGATGTTCTTATGTTTAGAGTCTGTCCGGCTATATCTCCTTGTTTTTAGTGTTCCTTTGGGACCAGCTTTTTGTCCTAAACTAGATTCTTTCCCTCTCCTTGTGCTTTTCTCCTCTTATCTACCAAACCTAGTCAGCAGAGGTGAAGAAGTAATTAACGGACTGTTGGTCGAGAATCAACTGGCTGTTCTTGAAGGAAGTGGAATTCAGCCACATGCCTTGTTAAATGTACCATATGGATGATGATTTGACAATAGTATACTCTAAGAATGGAATAAAGAGTTTAAAATGATGTGGTAGGAGGTATGAACAAGGATTTGAGATTTCTAGTGTAATGATGAATCTTTGATGGATGTTCCAATTTGATCAAGAAGTGTGCAATCTTAGTAAGGATTGGAATGACGAAATGTTAATTTGGTGGATTGGTTAAATTTTGGGGTTTGATATTTTGAATCATCTTACTTTGGTGAAATCAAATTGTGTAGAATGATTTGAATGATTTGGTGGAATATGAATGATCTGTAGATGTGTTGAAGGTTATTGGATTCACATGAGATGTGGAGATCTTTTAATAAGGTTGTGAATTGATTTTATTAGAATGAGTTGGGGAGAAGAAGTATACAATGTCTATTCGTTGATCAATTATCGGAAGATGGGATTATTGGATCTTTGCAATGGAATTTGAATCATTTAGAATTGATAGATATCCTGATTGTTGGAGTTTAGATTATAATCTTTGGGTATTGGATTCTTAGGACAGGGAATATATGCTCATGGATAGAAAAAAAATTGGATTACCTCAAGAGGATTATTGAAGGTGTTATCCTGGAGAAAGTTTATTGGATTGATGATACAATCTTTATGTTTGGCAGAAGTGCATTGTGGGATTATGGAAGTAGCTATGCCAATTAGAATTGATTGGATTCTATTGTTTTGATTGCTTGTGGATAACATTGAGGATGAGATGATAATTCGATTATAAGGTCTATGATTGATTGCAATTGGATTTGTCCGAAGTAAGCCCTTTGGTGGAATTATGAATGGTTATCATGAAAGATAGGGCATTGTGATTTTTTTTTCTCATAGAGCAATTAGTTGAATTTGTGTTGTTTGGATTTTAGTGCTCCAAATTGATGGTTGGTAATATTGGAGATGAAATGGTTATAGATTTGAGCTTGAGCATATCTAAAGTTTTGGAGGTGAACTCTTTTATTGGATTTAAAAAGAGGATTATGTTGAGTGTCTTTTATGACCTTATGGATTATTTAGAGTTGCTTACTAGAAGATTTGAGTCGATCCAATATGAGATGTTGGTGGTTTATAAGTCGATTATTGGAAGAAGAAAATCTCTGGAGTAAGAATGATCTTGATGATGTTGTAATGTTTGGATTTTGTCGAACCCTGCAAAGAGTTCCTTTTAAGGGTGGTAGTAGTAAATAGCGATCAAGAGAAATCAGATTTGAGGATTGATAGTTGGAGGTATCAGTGGTTGTGCTAGATATGATCTCGATTATGAGGAAAAGTGCCCATGGATGGTTTGCTAATAATTAAGTTGCAAGGCAAGGCACTTTGAATTGTTTTGGATCAAAATCCCTAGTAGATGAGTGTTTTATCGCATCTCGATGGATAATCTGTTTCTAATGGTATACTGTCAATTCATCGAAGAAATGTCAAAGACTGGTACATAATCAGATCTAGCCAACAGACTACAAGAGATCAGAGAGTATGCCTGTTACCAGCCTTGGATCATCATTTATGAGGAGTCCTAAACATGACCTTGGGGTGCACACAACATGCTGTAACCGAAGGATATTACAGACACTCAGGGAAAAGAAAGATCTGAAGATCGTTGGAGAAGCACAAAGAGCTATGCGACAAGACGAGAGTGGTATCGCTGATGTGGTATCATCTACATCAACATTACAAGCCCTCACAAGTAGAAATTTAAGATAGAAGAAAGCTTCCTTGAAGATGATTGAATTTTGAAAGAGTTGATGCCACCTGAAGATCAAGATCCTCAGCTGCAAAGGAGGCGAAGCTATCATGAAGTGTGAAGATTCATAGATAGGTTTTCCCTAAACCCATTCTATAGTCAGCCCGAATCTCGGGGACGAGATTCCTTTTAAGGGTGGTAGAGTTGTAACATCCTGATTTTCAGAGCTTTTTAAAATCTTTTTATCAAAAATCAGAACTGAAAAATTTCATTGTTTATTCTCAAGTTAATTAAAGCTTAATTAGAATTTTCACAAATTGGACTGGAGTTAATTTGAGTTAATGCCACTTGAGTTGTAGTTGCTTTTCAAACTTTGGAATATGTCTCCAGAGTTTTTCTCAGAATTTTCGGAGTTCGTTTGATATTCAATCTCGCTCTACTGTTCTTTGTTTTTATTTTGGTTTCTCCTTTTCTTTTCTCCTTTCCTTTATGGCCGCCATCCCGGCCCATCTCCTCTCGGCATCCCGCCGTCTCATTTCCTCTCTTGAGCAGGCGTTCCGGCGAGTGTTGCATAGCGCAGCATGCGTCGCTGCATCTGTTTCAATAGTATTTGGGCCAAATCCCTTTCCCCTCTCCCTCATATAAATACCCCCACACCCCTCCCACCTCTTCCCCACTCCCCCAAATCCTTTTCCCACGAAACCCTAGCCCCCAAAACCCCCAAACAGCCGCCACCCCCCTTTTTCTTCCCGTGCAGTTTCTAAACAGCACATCCCACCTCAGTGTTTTCTCAATTGCCTGTCGCCTCGAACATCTTTTGGCAAATCCCTTCGGTGAGATTGTTCCTAACCTTTTCCTCTACCTCTCTGCAAATTTGGTGAAGATCCAACGGTGCAATCACCGGGAAATCTCCAAATACTAACGTTCTGTTTGCACCCAGATTTTCTGCGCGTGCCTCTAGATTGGAACGACGCCATTGTCGGCTCGGACCTCCTTTCCAAGATCCGTTTGGTGGGATTGTGGATGATGTTGTCAAGATCATCTCCACAAAATTTGAAGGCAATCCAATGGTCCAATCTCCGGGAAATCAAGTTTCTTCGTGCTGCTGTTCGTGTGCAGATTTGACTGTGCGAACGGTACAGCGGCATTATCTCCTCTTTCCCCGTTGATCCGGTGAGTATTTGAAGCAATTCCTTTGGTCAAGTTGTGTCTTAGATATCTATAAACACCTCTGTAAATTTTCACCTTGATCCATGTAGCCGTTTGGCGGGAATTGATCCGTCTCCGACGTGCTTTCCGCGGATGTCCAGATTCAATCTGCAGAATGTCTATCTTGTCTGATCTTTTCCCGTTGACTCGGTAAGAATTATCCAAAACCCTTTGGTAGGATTGTGCCTCTGTATGTCTAGTTTCTAACCCAATTGGCGGATTGCAATTTCGTTGAGCGAGTATCGCGCAGCAACCAAAACCGTCCGGTCTGTCCAGAATCAATCTATAATCTGTTCCAACCGTTTTGTGTTGCGAACGTCACCACCACCCATATAGTTAATCTCCTACCATCTTGTGATGCATCATGGCATTGTTTTCCTGTCATTAATTCTTGTTTGAAAGTACTCGCATATTCATATGTTCATGTCCAATAATTTTGATGATTGTTTTCATCATCCAATTGAATAGTATGTTACGTAGCATAAAGTTTCCTATTGTTATATGTATGATTGTTATATAGTCATATAATGTTAGTTTCATATAGTTATATAAGGTTATATAGTTTCATATTGTTATATGTATGGTTTCATATTATTATATGTATGATAGTTTCCTGTTATATAATGTTCATGCTTAAGAGTATTCGTCATACGGATCAACCATGCTTCATTCATTAATAGGTGTATCCATATTCATATAGCTACATGTTGCATGTTTAGATAGTTGAATATAATATGCATGCATACAATATGGTTCCGTCTTAATAGTCATTAGACATGAAGTGGTTCAACATATTAGTTCAAACTTGGTTGTATCATGACTAAAGTAGTTCATGTTTAATAAGATTCATATGGCATGATCTTATGTATGTTCACATATATTGTGTTATACAATATATAGTTGAACCTAATATTGCATATAACCTATAGTAGTAGAAGCATAATCTTTGCTAAACTAATATTAATGTGACATATCATATGTAGTTATGGTTGCATGATGTATATTAAATAGTGGTATGTGCATATATTCTTATAGGTTAACTCATGTTTATTTAAGGATTGTTATACAATTGGTCATGTTATTAACCTCTATTTATAATATGGTTAAGATTGCACACATGTCTCATATTTGTTCGATGCATTTCATGTGATTTACATATGCAGCTATGTGTATATGTTTATGCATATATACATAGGCTAATCCATGTTTTAGATAATAATCCGTCATGCAATGGCTGAATACATTATTTTATTGATGTGTATAATTTAATTGTTTGTTTAAACACGATTAAGTTGCATGTTCAATATGTCTTTATGTTGCATAATCATGTAGTTGCATATAGAGATATGTATATAATTGGACTTAATATTGTTGACAATCTATATGTTGGAATAATAACCCCCCTTACTGAGTTTTTATTATTTAATCATATCGTATGTTAGTTGATGGGCATATAATATGTATGTACTAGTATGCTTAGCTTGTTATCTTATGTTGCATGTTTATAATGTAGTGTATAGTCACATATACATGGTTAGCATTTAGGTATCAATTATAATATATGCATATATGTTGCTAATAATCATCCTTTACTAAAATATTGTTATGTGTAGTATTTGTAGGTTGATTGCTGCATTTTATTCACACAATACCATGAGTAGAGTTAATGTTATGTCATAGATTGCATGTATGTTGGTGCATGTCATATCGATGCTAGTTGTTATTTGATCATATGGTTTAATCACCGTTTGCATTATCAATTATTGTTATTAGATTACAATTGCATAGTCATATGTTATCCTATGCTTGCCTTGCCTAATTTCTATTTCATGCCTAGTCTATCTAGTTTGTTACATGATGTCCAGTTGTATATTGCACAGTAGTTTCATATAGATTGACATGTTGCATATTATCATCCCTTGCCAACTAGCATGCCAGGACCTCGCTTGTTTACAAGTATGATTGGTCATATTTGTTTTGCTAGTATGTCGGGTTTCCATGTTTAATCATATGGCTGTGCTATTGTTGTTATTAACCATATCCTGTTCTCAGTTGCACATCTATCCCTATCTCGCATGTGGATTAACTTGAGTCATTTGACATGCAAATTCTATCCTCCATAAATCTATCCTTTTTCCAGAATGATCTGATCCGGAAGGCCATCTTTCGAGTACATGTATTCTATCTGGTTGAGATATATAATCTCACACCTTCCTAGTTGTCTTTCGACAATCCTATCCCTTCGCCTTTGCCCTTTGATACCTATCCAACCTTGCTAGCCCTATTCTTCTGGTATTTCTATTTGATATTTAATTTGGATTTATATTTATTTGCTTTGTGCTTTATTGTTGTTGCGACGAATAGGAAGTAGCGAAGTTGGGTAAGGACAAGTTCCTGCGGAAGAAGACCAACTCGTCAACGAAGGCATGCCCCCTTTTCTTGATCATATTTGATCCTATATTTTCAAAGTCATTATATTTTATTGTTTATAAACATGCATGCTGTTTTAATCTAGTAGCTAGCGTGTCGATTGACACACTTTTCCCTGTCCGCTTGTCGCCTTTTACTTGATACCCTGAGTAGATTAATAGGCTTTATTCTGAATAGAGTAGAGATATGCTTAGCCATGCTTAAATTCATCTTTAGGTTGTTTTGATTTGCCTCTACGGAGGAATGATATACGGATCGATGATCCTCGTTGAAACTTGTTGAGCTCGCTGAGCTAGGGCCGGATGCCCGATGTTTTTCCCTCTCTCTCTATTCTTCCTATTCTACTCTGGGTGAAACTTACCATCTAATATGGTGCGGGCGACAGCTGGATCATGTGATGAAGGAGCATATGGTTGTCCTACCCGCAGAAGGCCGGTTTAAAGGAACCATTGGTCGTCCGTACCGCATAAGGCCGAAGTCTTGAAGTTGGAGAATTGTGACAACAGTACAACCACATGCTATATGGGCACTGGCTTGGTCAAGTAGGTTAGTCAGCCTTTGGTGCCGATGTTGCCGTACCGCAGAAGGGGTGGACGTAGCTACGAGGACCCTCGGCACAGATGGGGGGACCGGAGTGCGGGGATGTACTCTCGACTCCGAGCCAGACCCGGTGGGCATGTCACACCTTAGGGGGATCTAGCTAAAAGACCTCGTCACGGTCACCCTGCCGACACACCGATGGGCGTGTGTACAAGCCCGATCAGCTTGGCATAAGGGGATGATCGTGTCATGTGGGTAAAGTGTACAAACTCTGCAGAGTAATAAACTAATCGATTAGCCGTGTCCACGGTCATGGACAGCACATGCCTCATTCTTGATGAAAAGGACCTGTCCCTCTCCCCCTTGCTATTTCCCTCTACCCCTTTGCTGATGAATCCTATGGTCGAGCTAAGGCAGGAGTCCTTGCTCGAATATGTTGGTCGTGGACCACACCTGTTGAAAAACACCCCTGATAATAAAAATTGGTTTTCATCAAAATGATGCCTTTGAATCTACCGTAATATTTCAACTAAAACTGCTTTTCTGCAAATGAACCATACAGCCTTCCATTGAAGCCTTGCATGTAGTTTAATAGGACCATCTGCCGCCAGGTGGCTTGCTGAGTACGTAAAGTACTCATCATGCATGTTGTTTGTTGGGCTTGTTCAGATATTTCGACGATGGGATGATGAAGACTATGAGGAATCTTCTACGTCAATGCTGAGGGTTAGGTCACGTGGCCTCCGTCGACTGCCTGTGGTTGAGATGGAGACATCTACGCTTTATTTTCCGCTGTGTTTTCTGAATGGTAAGGGACATAAGTCCTAGTTACTTCATTTAGTCTTATCGCTGCTATAAGTTTATGTTTCTAAAATGTTTCGTGATGTGTGCAGTGATATCAATTCGCCTGTGTTCATCAGCTTGATCCTGGACTGATGAGGAGATACACAGGGAGGGTCTGGAAGTTAAGTCCGGATCCTCACAGAAGTGGTATCAGAGCCCACGTCGACTTAGGAACGTGACCTTAGTTAGAATGGTCGTTAGCTAGTAAGAAAATTTCAAAATTTTATTTTCCAAAGAACCAAGGAAAATATAATTCGTTCTTTTCCTTATTCTCCCTTAGCATTCTACTCTTATCCCCTTCATAGGATTTGCTCCTTATCTAAAACTCTCTTACACTAATTTTGTAAGTTAAATGGTACCATCTTTGCCCTGCAACTTCTACAGTTTAAGTTACGTTGCCAAGCTTCTCAAAATTGTTCAGAAGTTATGCAAGATCCATCAACAGTGTCAAAAGAACCGCAACAACAGTCAATCTCCATAACATCAACGCTACAAGAAGGACCATCATAAGAGCTCATGAAGTCGCCTTCTTCTGTGATGATTCTACACCTTTCAATGTCAAGAATGAGGACCAAATTTGCGTCGAGGGTCAATACCAAGCTCTACCTATCCGGAACAGCCATATAGGATAAGTTCTGCTAAGACCACCAAAACGGTATAGTATTACCATCTGTATTTTGTATACCTCGTACGTTAGACGTAAAACCGCTTTTTGCACCACCTTATATCCCTTACCCAGATCCAAATCAACTCTCGTTTGATTTAGGGTTTTGTTGATAAATTTTTTTACACCAAAAACCTTCCCCTGGACAATGGACACTTCCCGAGGATCCATCTCACACATGAGCAAGTATTTTGTAACATATATCAAAAATTGATTTTCCTATTTTGGCTTTAGCATAGGGTACTCCAACCTAAGTTCTCGCTGGTATTACCATACCATTAGAGGGATTATTCCTGAGGCGACAAGGAATGGTATACTGAGCAGATGCAATAATAGGGCGTAAATACGACTAACTTAAAATAGTAGTCTCAATAAAAATAGCATGCATGGTTCACAATTAACATAAGTAAGTTTTGAACATATAGGGTTCAACATGATCAAGGCAGGGATACTTGCCTGGCAAGTATTGGCCTTGTCGTGATGTCATGAAACTCGGGGTCCTCCTCGTGATTCGTTGATCGTTGGAACTACACATTATAAAGGGCATCGTATAAACCAATCGTGTGAGGTAAAATCCAAATAACACCAAGTGCAACACTAGAGCATCGATTCACACAAAATGTGGTGGTTCTGGTTGGCTAATGATTTTTAGCAGCTCTAGGAAGCTAGCATGGGTTCCTTAGGTTAAAGGAACAAAAGATGTTAAGTACCAGGCTCCCTATCGAGTTAGGGTTTCTTTAACTTTATTTATATTAACATGAATCAGCCCTGGGGTCGAATCTCACTTGAAAATAGAGGGCAATGATACGGTTGATATGTATTTGGATGCCTTGCTTAAGGGGTTTGATAACGTGTTAAAAGAGTATTCCTTTTAACAAGATGTTGGATAATTGGAATTACATTATTTAATGGAACCAACATGCTGAAAGAGGTTCATATGATGCTAGGGTGAGTGTTAAATCAGATGGAGCTAGGAAGAAAAAGGGGCATGGTATGTTTATATTTGAATCAAACTCAAATCTGACATTCAATTGTAACCCAAAAACTATGACTTGGTGCTGATGGGTACGTTTTTATTTTCGCTGAAATTAGGAAAGGTAACCATTTTAATTGGAACTACTTCCAATAGGAGGTATTTGATATTTCTTTTGTATTTGAGGTGTTTTCAAATTTCAATTTTTTTAAAAAAATTCCAAAATTAGCACTGGTAGAAAGACAAGCAAATTCTAGGAATTTAGGAAAAAGAATTATGTAATTTGGATAAGTATGTTGGGAGAAACTAACGTCCGAAGATTAGCTATACTAAGGTCATTCACTGCTTAGGCAGGGACATATTTTAGATGGTGACGTCGGCAGCGTATTTGAGGGAATACCCTTTTGCAGCGGAAGAAACGTGCTTTGGTAGGGTAACAAGAGAAGTACGCCTCCAGAAGGGGAAGACATACTCAGGGAAGGAGCTTCCACTTAATCCACCCTGTGGGGCCATGCCGTCAGCGACTGCTCATGGTTCTCTAACTGTTAACCGCACACTGATGATGGTTAGGTTGTAATCCGGTGGGAGATAAAAAAAAAGGAAACGGGGAAGGAATAGACGTTGGGGTCAGACGTGCTTACCGGCGGCAAGCTCACGCGCGGCAGCCGGTAGCGAGGATCGGAGTCCGGCCAAGGGAGGCGGTAGAGTTGCCTGGGAGCAATGGCAGTCACTGGCGGCAGCTGGAACGACAAAGAGAGGGGCGGAGTACATCTCGGCAGCAGGCATCCCTAAAAGGCGGTACTAGCCAGCAGTGGCTATAGTTGTCGCTTGGTAGAGGAGATAGGGGGGGCCTGGTTGGGTGTAGTCTCGACATGGGACATCTACCGGAGTGGCGGTAGGGTGCGGTAGATGGAGCCCCTCCTGCGGCGACGTAGCGGTGCTGTGCGGTGGTTAGCACTTGGTAGCCGCGGCTAGGGGTTTCCCGGTGAGTGGATGGCCACCTGCGGGCACCATGTGGCAGGTGCAGATTCCACGGCAGCTTGGGTAGCTCGAACAATGGGCTCCTTAGTGGGCTTTACGTTGGGCAGTAGTGCCACGCATGGCAGCCATGATAGCCTACGGTAGATGCTCCTCATCAGAGCTGGTAGGAGAGGGTGGATCGGCGGCTGGAAGGAGGTGGAGGTTGGGGTAGTGGGGAACGGGAGGGAGAGGGAGTGAGGTAGAGGGGAAAGCTCGGGTAGCTTTGGAGCTCGGCTTGGTTCTTATAGAGTGCAGATGAGGAGTGTAGAAGAAGGGGAGGCAGGCATGTGGCTGACGGCAACGATGGGGGGAGGGGGTGTCCGGCAGGGGAGTCAAGAGGGGGTCCGGTCAATTTGATGTTGTGGTTGTCGTGAAGCTAATGGAGTGAGGCTGCTTGGCTCTAGTTGGCAGAAGAGAGAGAGAGAGAGAGAGAGAGAGAGAGAGAGAGAGA
Organism: Stipa capillata; assembly: GCA_019208055.1. NCBI lineage: Eukaryota > Viridiplantae > Streptophyta > Magnoliopsida > Poales > Poaceae > Stipa > Stipa capillata. Next base: position 480,014 of record JAGXJF010000632.1, read on the forward strand.
GAAGGCAGGGGGAAGAATAGGAGGAAGAAGAAGAAAATGAAAGGTGGGCTAGGGCCTACAGGCAAATGGGTGTTGTTTGGGTACATCGGGGAGTGGCTTTAGCAAGAAAAGTGAAGAACTTTTAATCAGGAAACAATGCAAGAACTGTGATCTTCTTGACCAAATTTTCGTGTGATTAAATTGAATAGAAGGTATCAAATTTTTATGCAAAAATGGATTACTTGTGAGGAGAGGAGGCTCCACAAAAAGTTTGGAAATTTATGGAGGATTACAAATTGGGAAAATTGACTATATTCAAAAGGGGCTTAAATGTAATTTTGCTAATATTTGCTAATTTTGAGGAAAGCAAAATACCTGGGCATGGATTTGAAATATATATGATGAAATACATCTCCCATAATTGTGGGAATTTTTTTGTGATTTAAAACTTAGGGTTTCACCTAAATTTTGAAAACAACTCAAAACGGCATCTGAATTACTTTAATATTTTTGAATTGAAGTTCCTCATATTTTTGCATATTTGGTCTAATATAGACATAATTATTCTTAGGTAATTTATTTGGATTTTTCCAAGGATTAATTCTAGGGGTTTTAGTTCAAAGGTCGAATCTGTCCAAATTTCATTTTTGAAGTGGTTTGGAAAATTCACACTGCACTTCGCCATACTTTTATAGAATTAGGTTTAGAATATAGCCAAGTTAATTTTAGGAACTTTTTTGGGTATATTTTTGAAGCGGAGTTAAAGCACTGAAAATATGGCATTAGGGTTTTGCGTATATGCGTATATAAGGATGCACTTAGAGTTTTGCGTATATGCATATATATGGATGCAGTACATAGGTGCATATTCTCCTTTGTAGGTATAGGGAAGATCACGGGGGAGATGTAAGGCATGAGAAAAATGGTTATGCCACATATATATGCTTTAATATTGCAGGAGTGTTTTGCTACCACTTAGCTTCGGATGTCAGTTTAGGGTTACACCACCAAGGCAGAGGGAAAGGTGCCGAGGATTTAGGGTCCTGACATTCTCGGGTTCTAGGATGAAAATGAGGGTGAAGATGAGGTGCATGATCACATGTGCGAGCGAGGAGAGAGTGTTGAGGGCTTCAGAGAAGTAGATTAGGGTTAGGCCACTAGGAGGGAGAAAAGGTGGTGGACTTCTTTGTTTAAGTTGTGGGGATATATCCATAGAAGAAGTGCAGGTCCGAGTGACGTTGCATGTAGGTATGGTTTGCATCCCTCGGTGGTTAGGGTTTCGGAAGATATTAGGGTTACGGCAAAATAGGGGTCGGGACAAGACAAGGACATAAGGTGGTCGTAACTAATTGAGGAGGTTGCATGAGAAAGGAAAGGCAGGAGTTTTTGCTTGGTATTAAGATTTAGCTCACACAACTGTTCGACAAAATTTTTAGTTAGGTACGTCTAAGTTAACATTATTAGCAATAAAAGTTTTTGTAAGCCCTAATTTTTGGGTTATTGGAAAACGGGATGTTACAATTTGTAAGCTCTATGAGAACACAACATTATTCTTATATGTGGTTTGATGACTATTTATTTATTCATCTATTTATCAGTTATTTATTTATGACATGTTATGTTTTGAAATGTTTACCATATTTATGTAATTATGTTGCTACTTGCTCGCTTCATTATTTAATTAAATGCAATGCAATGTTTTAGAACACGTGTGGAGGCAAATGGAGGAGGTGTATCTCACAAACAGCGGCACCACTAATACCTTATTAAGGGAGACAAAGTACTTCTAGTCAATCAACAAAGGTGCTGGTAGCATCATAACAATAATCGGTAGCGGTTCTTGTGTAATAGGCTTCGGTAGGGCCACAATTATACTCTTCATACGCACAATATTGATAATTTTAGAAGTTTTGTCATCCATGCATTTTGCATACATGTTTTTATTCCAATTCATGCATACTTAGTTTAGTTTTTGGTTGCTTTCTAGAATAACTATTGCTATTTTGATGCAGATCCTCTTAAAAGGCAGGTTAAGGCTCTTCAGAGGATAATTAAGTAATTCAATTAAATTAGATGATTTTCTGGGAAAAACCAAATATATATACATCATCTACATGCCAAGAGAAGACCCCTAGAAGAAACCCCGTCGCAATTGGAGTCTCCAGAAGGTTAGCCGACCAGTGATACAAGCGTAGCTATCCGTACCGTCTGGTTGTACTAAAATCTAGGAGAGCCGCCACATCAAACCCTATATGGTGGCAGTAAGCATATAGAGAGAGGACATTCCTACATGATGGAAGAGGCAAAATAGAGAGAAGATAGATCGACGTGCTCCCGGAAAGAAGGAGACTGTCCGAGATCAGATCTACACCATAAGAGCAGCCATCTTCATCAAGAGAGATCACAAGGAAGTTAGAGGAATTATCCCCATCGTCATCTTCATCTGTTTCTCCATCTAGATTGATCCTCGAATTTTTTCAATCCATACTTTATGTTCATGGATTTGTTCTAAGATTACTCTTGCACATTCAATCATGATATCCAACTTCCATTCTTCATCCATGCCTTGTGATCTATCTCTTGAGTAGTTCGTTTAGTTCTTGAGATTATGGGTTAACACAAACCAAGTTGTGATTAAGATGCAGTAATTTATTTGTGATATGTTATATGATTGTGGTGATGTTCTTCATGGTGGTGTACGAATTTCGATTGTTCACCACATTGTCTTTGGGACATGACTAATGCCAACGCTTAGTGAAGAAGGGACTAAGGGTACCGCGGACAGAAGCTACCTTGAACCCTCGGATCTTCAGTGTGAGATTCACGGAGACCCTCTACTTTATGCCGTTACCATGGGTGACCTTCTTGTCTTTGCAAATTGGACATTGGGACGAGACAATGGTTGTAAGGGATGTGTGTTCGATGTTCGAGGAATTATTATCATTTGCACATTTGCACAAATTGTTCTCATCTACTATCTATACGTGGTTAGTGGTAAAACCATTTCTCTCGAGAACATATTTATTATTATTGCAACTGTCCTTATTTTTATTGTACTTTAATTTTTGTTTTTACTTTATACTTGCTATTATCACCGTCTCCATGTTATGCACCTCCACCATTGTTGTGCCATTTTATTTCCTTAAGAGATATTTGTAGGACTAACAAAGAAATAATACTTGAGCAAACCTACCGGTTCCTTCTGCTCCTTATGGATACGTACTCTTACTTATTAAAAACTAGTTTCAACCTACCATATGCACTTGTAGTACATCGCTTTGTTGTACCTAAATCGACTAGAACACTCCTAAGCTTAGGGGATATTCGCGCAAACAATTTTCACCTAGAGATTGACGATGAGCATGGTAAATGATACCTACTCATCACAAAGCACGATGAAAATGGAAAAACCAGTTTTTGACACTTAGTTGTGCTACACTATTGTACCACCTTCGGTGTACACTGACTTAAAGACTGTGTTTAGAATCTCTGAATTATTTTGTCTCTGACATGATATATTGAGCCACCCTGATCTTAGGATGATGAGAAATATAAATAACAACTCACATGATCATAATATAAATGTAAAAAATTTCCCGAATCAAGAAGATTTTGTGTGCCCCACTTGTGCCACCAAGAAATAGATTATTAGACCATCTATTTTGAGAGTGAAAGATGGAAACTTCGCATTCTTGAAATGAATACAGAGGGACATTTGTAGTCCTATACAACCTCTATCAAAGCCGTTTAGGTACTTCATGATGCTCATCAATGTGTCCTTGAAATGGTCACACGTTTGTTTATTATCTATAAGAAATCACGCTTTCACAAAGCTGACGACGCAGATCATTCAAATTAAGATTAAATTCTATCATATGATGTCCATTAGTATGAACGGTGTCCGAGAATTGACTTCTAAGACATTTGATGATTACTGTATGGTAATGGGAATAACGGTTGAGCACTTGGTACTATATGTTCACACCCAGAATGATATGAAACTTGAGTTTTTAGGCCCTCTCTTGTCAAAAGATCAGCCTGATAGATAGTGATACCATTACTCATATAAGTCGTGGTTTGCCTTATGTGAGACTAACAACCATTTTCTCCGATAATCATTGGTTCATTACTAATACGCTTGGAACATGTACTAACTCGTGCAAGTGCAAATACTAGTAGAAAGTAGTGTCAGCAACTAAAATCGATCCAGATAATTTCTGCAGCATTCCTTACCGATCAACAAACTTAAAAGTGCAAAACAAACGAATTACAACCTACGAAATACAAGCACCATAAGCAGATCATCGTTTGGCGTCCTAGATAACTTGGACGATCGCCGTCCGGCGCGGCAGAGCTACATGTAAGACACTTTGCAGCTATCAGTTAGATATCATCGGTAAAGGCAGCCCCTGTACGCCGGCGTCCAGTAGTCCATCGCGTTGCCGTCCCGGTACACTTCGGGGGTCCACGAGACAGGGACCAAACAAAGCCCTCTGTCCCTCAAGTCATGCTCTCCCTCTCCCTTGCTCGCCTCTGCATAATCTCCCCATGGAACGTTGTTACAACCCTGAAACAAGCGACAAAAACTACCAATTAGTCATTTAGTTTCGCACTAATTCAGATAATCTTGTGTAAAAGAAGAGATTTCGCAACATAATTTTTACCTCGTTCCTGCTTGAGTTCGTGTATGGCTCACTTAGCAACTGCACAGAGTAAGTAGGAGGCTAATCAGCATAGCTGAACTCAAAAGGGCCACTTGTGATGGCGACATGTATGCATGCTCTGTCCTTATCTCATGTTTGTGGTGTAGTGTGTGAGACAGGGCAAGTTGAAACATTCTTTATGTTGTTCTTGGGTATATATGACTAGGACGTCCACTGATAAAAGGGAGCACAAGTCAATATCATATGTGGAAACAGCTAAACAGTCATTGCAACGATTCATTGCATCTTGGAAGGTGCCACGGACCGTGTGTGTAATTGTGTATTTACATTTCTCATCTTTAGTACATTTTCTTTTCACTACTAAGGGGGCATAAGAATCTTCTACTTTCCTGGAAGCTTTTATGGTTAGGTCAAAATATGCAGAGCACGCATGCAGGGAAATTTCGTAATCAACTCCGGAAAAGGGAATTTTCTTAATGGTGTGTTACCTGTACTTGTTCGTGTAGAAACTTGATATACTTGATCGTTTCAAACAGCACCGATGCTGTATCCGTCTGCTCATATGTCCAATTTACACAGGGAATTAGATTAGAACAATTGCAGTTAACTTCACTGGCTAATTACAGAAAAACAATTTGACACATAAATAAAACCTTGCGTGTGCGTATACCTTCCCAAACGGCGAAACGATTTGCTGCAGTGCTGTGATCTTCTCGCCTAGCTTCACTTTAGGCACTTGTTGCTGCATTTATTATCCAATGATCACTTCAAATTAAGATGCTAATTGGAAAGGGTTTGAGAAGTACTTTCGCAAGCATATCAAATATTTAACCTTGTTTTTGTTGTTACCTTAGGAGGTGATGCTCTGGAGGCCTCTTGCTTGGACTTCTTGACGGTGCCTTCCTGCCTTTCCTCGGATGGTCGCTTCTTACGACCACTTGCTGCTCCACTGCCGCTGCTACCCTGCAAGAACCACATACCGAATTACAGATGGTTTATGAACAGCTGCCATTAATTAGTACTACGTGTCCTTCATCGGCCACTGGAATGTATGTGCAACTCACCGACATAATCTCCTGCTCTTGCCTATTACTGCTGTCAGACAGATCAGCGCGTCTCATGTACGGTTGCACTGACGTCGATTCTGTGGTTGATCTGTAGCCACTGAAAGAGCCAAAATCCGGGATACTCCTCATGCTAAAAGGACTAGCCTCCATTGCTCGCCCTTCCTGGCAAATCTTGTCAAGTCCTCCTAAGCTTGAATAGTCCAGGCTAGTGTGCATGCCAACACTAGTGCGGGTACTTATTTGCTGCAGAAAGGAGGCCATGGGGTTTGCAAGCTCTTGCTGCTGCTGCTGCTGGTTTCTGCCTTCCTTCACCTGATGGTGATCGACGTAGCGTGGTATGCAACTCATCATGCTCATCCCCTGGGCCTGGAGCGCAGCATTAATACCACTCCCCAAGAACAACGGCGAGCCGCCGATCTCGTACTTCATCGGAGAAACATCGGAACCTGCAGCCTCGAACCGTGCCGTCAGGGCTGGTGCAACATAGTGGCCGGCGCCTGGGACGTCCTCGAACATCTCCGGCGTCACGTTCTTCGATGCGAGCAGATCGAGAAAGTTCTCTCTGTAGGCGATGCTGTTGCTTCTGAAAAAAAAAGACGTTAGTTAACCTGTGATCGATGATCATCCACAGCAAGCATGCCGGCCATAGCATTAATTCCTGGGAGTGCTTAGGGCATGTATATATTTACTCACAGTTCGCCCTGGCTCCAGGCATGGCCGTGGACATGCTCGCCGGCCGGCAGGCGCATGTCGGCCGCTGACGCCTCCGAGTCGGCGGCGAAGGCCGAGCCGTCGAGTAGCGCCGCCGTAGTCCCGGCGTAAGGGCTCCATGAGGGGGAAGGCTGCAAAGCCACGTGCGCCCGGTGATACTCCCACATGGTGGCGGCCGGCGGCGAAGCAGTGGAGGAGCTGCAGGCAGCCGAGTCCGGACGATCGGTTGCGTCCTGGTGCCGGGGCATGAAATACTGGAGGTGTACCTCGCCTGCGTGCAGATGCATAGCATGTGTGGGATCGAAGGCGCAGTGGACTGAGTGGAGTGGACCAAAATATATGTGGGGGCCTATTAGTAGTTGTAAGCAGTCTGATTTTTTTTTCTGGTGGAGTTTTTGAGGAGGATATGCCGACGTCCAAATGACGCAAGCATGCGGGCAGACATCATTGAGAATTTTGCGTTTCTTTTCTTTTCCAAATATATTAATATATGCATATGCATGCATGCTGTGGAGTAGCCATGCTTTAAAAGTTTTAGAATATATTAAGATTGCTAGGATAGTTTGATTTTGTACCTTTTAAGAACTGTGTGTGCAAATCTTAGTGAAGCTAGGGATAGCTACGTGTACCTAGGCCATAGATTAATCTACTTGAAATGTCGTGCAGTTCACCTCCTTTTTTGGTCCTTGGAAAGTTCGAAGTATCCTCCCAGATTATGAAGTGTTGCATTTCAATTTAGCTAGCTAAAGTCTAGAGGTTTCTGACTTTACAGCCTCACCAACCATGTGCTCGGCAGCTGAATCAAATCCATTTATTTACTATAACCCTTCAGTCCTTGATACATATTTTAGTTTTACTACGAAAACCTAAGTGCTTTTTTTCCAAGGTTTTATAGACGAAGGAGAAGAGGAGTCACTTTTTAGAGGTACACATCAACTTCATGAAGATTTCCACAGGCGCAAATCGGTAAGCTTTATGCAGGAAATGGAACCAAACTTGCAATTTGAATTGAGAGGGGGGGGGAGGGGGGGGAGGGAGGGGTCATTGTTGGAATAATTAGCATTTTGAGTTTATTTTAATCCACACATAAAACATAACTATGAGCATTGCAATGTTAAGATGTAAACATGGCACGTACATCCTAGACATGCTAGTAATCACCAAGAAGTAACTAAGCATATCTACTCATACATACGTGCTATCATAGCAGTTAGTAATATTGTAAGAAAGAACATGTCGTACCTTGCCGTGCTGACGGTGGAAGAAGAGGCATTGGCGTTGACGATGGACAAATCGATCTCATTTGGTGACGCTGTGATGAAGTGGATGAAGACGATGTTGAGGAAGTAGTGGAGGGTAGATGAACAGCTAGGACGTAGCGAATGTTGTGGAAGCAAACGAACAACGAGCAGTTGTGACGATTACCACTTTCCAAAAACCTTATTCATCTCTCACGCGCTGCATGCTCTCAAGGGACAAATGCTTCGGAGACTTGCTCTCCCGGCAACGGTGCACGCCGTAGTTGGGACGGAGTAGGAACAAACAGAAATAGTTTATGTGGGCGCTTGCTCGCGAAAGAAGAGAGGAGAGTTGCGTTGTGTGCTATGTAGAGCTCCTCTGCATTACTATCATCACGTTCCTCCATTAAATGTCACAACCAATTTTACATTACGTCATTAACCATGGCTCATCTCCATTAACAATATGAGACTAAAGGTTGTACACATGTCTTGTAATTATTGGGTCTTTGAGATTTATCGAGGATTTATTATTATTGTGGGCATTGACCCAATATTTCTAACAATCCCCTACTAGATCCAATCCCAAGGCACATTAGATTGTCTTCTGTTCTAACATACTGTTTGATATATCAGTCTTCTAGTGAAGACCTGTTAAGGTTGAACATCCACCTAGAACATCAAGCTAGATTTATCCACAAGCACACAATGAACAAAGCCTTGAATTGATAGTTCTTATAAACATCATTTAAAGTCTTAATTGATACAAGGCTGTCGTAGGCTACCCCTCGGGTGGAACATATAAGTCATATGCTGGCCTCTTCATGAGCTTTTTAGAGATTACCCAAGTCTCACAGACTGCGACCAATAGTCGGGTTCATATAGGTGTGCTCTTTCAAGACTGTTCTGTTAAAAAATATCTTTGCTAAAAATAGTGACATAATATATTAAGATTAAAATCATTCTATCATACAAAATCCAAGAGTACTGCATCTCTAGTAGAGTGAGTTGTAATGGTACTCTCCTCAATTAACCAATAGTTTGTTTTTCCCAGGCCCTACTTCATAGGATCTCTGATCACATAGGTTGGATTACCACTATGATGTAACTCACATGTGTCTCATATCCATCTCCGTTTATGCATTATTTATGACATTCTGTCGTAAGCTCTTTGTAAAGGGATCTATCAGGTTCTTAGCTGTTTGGATGTAATCCAAAGCTATCGCTCTAGATTTCTCAATTTCTTGACATACTTTAGATGTATTTTCACATGTCTCGAGGATTTTATATTTTCTTGTGCATTGTTCACTTTTACGATGACCATTTGGTTATCACAATTCATGAGGATATATGGTATCGGTTTTTTCAACCACCGACAAGTTCATCAAAAGCTCATATAGCCATTTTGCCTCAGCAGTGGCTGTATCCTGTGATGTGAGTTTTGCTTCCATAGTTGGCCTTGTCAATATGATCTGTTTGTAAGACCTCCATGAAACAGCTCCTCCGCCAAGAGTAAATACATATCCGTTCGTAGCCTTGATATTGTCAGCATCAAAGATCCAGTTGGAATCACTATATCCCTCCAGTACCCTTGGGTATCTAGTATAGTGAATCTCCTAGCTCATAGTACCCTTTAGATAGCGCATTACTCAAGAGCATGCCAATATCATCACCCCGGTTGGAAACAAACCGGCTCAATTTGCTCACAGCAAAAGAGATGTCAGTCCTTATAGCGCTAGCCAAGTACATAAGTGACCCAATAATTTGTGAGTATCTCAATTGATCTCTAGTGATTCTATGATTCTTTCAAAGCATCACACTAGGATCATAAGGTGTTGGAGAAGGCTTGCAATCCATGTAGCTAAAGCGGCTTAGAACCTTCTTGACATAATGGGATTGCAAGAGAGTAATCCATCTTCACCCTTTATCAGTTTAATGTTAAGAATAACATCAGCTACTCTCAGATCTTTCATGTCAAAACTTTGAGAAAGAAATTTCTTGACCTCTTTTATCACGTCAAGATTTGTCTAAAAGTTAATTATGTCATCGAGATACAAATATAGGATCACTCTCTCACCCCTATCATGGCGATAGTACACACACCTGTTAGCCTCATTTACTGTGAAGCCTGGAGATGTCCAAGTCCAGTCGAACTTCTCATGTCATTGCTTAGGCCCTTGCTTGAGATCATACAAAGACTTCAAAAACTTACAAAACCTTGCCCTCTTGACCAAATCCATCAGGCTGTTCCGCATATTTCCTTGTCCAACTCCCCATTAAGAAAAGCCATCTTAACGTCCGTTTGACGAACAGGAAGACTATGTGAGGCAACCAAAGATAGTAGCACTCTTATTATAGTCAACCTAGCAACATATGAGAAAGTATCAAAGAAATTATTGCATTATTATTTGGTATAACCCTTGGCCACAAGTTGAGCCTTGTAGTTCTCAATAGTACCATCGGGCCTAAGTTTCATCTTGAACACCCACTTGCACCCTACCAGTTTGTAAGTGTAGGGACGACTAGTGATTTTCCAAGTTTCATTAGTGACAATGGAGTCTTTTTTGCTACGAATTGTTTCCTTCTAGTAGTCTATATCTGGAGATGCATATGCTTCTAAAATAGTCTTGGGAGTATCATCCATAAGGTACATAGTAAAATTATCACCAAAAGATTTTGCAATCATTTGTATCTTGCTCCTCCTGGGAGCAATATTGTCATCCTCCTCAGGGATTTGCTCAGTTTTTTGTTCAAAATATTCAACATGAATGGCAGGTTCAGGAGACAAATGCTCTGCTAGTGCTAGGCATATCCTTCATTGAAAGATGTTCTCAAAGAACATAGCATCTTGAGACTCCATTATCGTACCGACATGCATGTCGAGTACCTTAGATTTGACCACTAAGATCTATAAGAAATGCTCCAATGAGCATATCCTAAAAAGACACAGTCCATAGTTTTAGGTCTGAGTTTGTGCTTCTTAGTTATGGAACATTGATATTTGCCAAACTTCCATGTGTGCAAGAAAGAAAGTGATGGCTTTCTTCCTTCCCATCTCTCATAAGGAGTTATCTCTTTATTCTTAGTGGGAACTCTATTTAGGACATGTCTTGCTGTCAATAGAGCCCTCCCCCACCATTCCTTAGATAATCTAGCAGTGTCTAACTTGACGTTAGCCAAGTTAGTTAAAGTGTGATTCTTCATTTCAGTAACCCTGTTTGATTGGGGTGAATAAGGAGGCGTCCTCTCATGGATGATTTCATGTTTCTCACAGAAAGAGTTGAACTCATTTGAGAAGTATTCTCCACCACAAGACGACCTCCGACCTAACTCTTTTGATCTTCCTATCAAGTTGATTTTTAACTTCTGCCTTATAGATTTTAAAGTAGTTCAAAGCCTTCTCTTTAGTTTTCAATAGATATAAGTAGCAAAATCTAGTGGCATCATCAACCAAAGTCATGTAATGTTTCTTTCCACCCTTTGTCAGCACACCATTCATCTTGCAAAGATCTGAGTGTATGAGTTCTAGAGGCACTAACTTTCTCTCCTCGGCTACCTTGTGGGGCTTACAAGGTTGCTTGGATTGCACAAAACCTTGCTACTTAGAACCTTTGACCAGTGAAAATTTCGGGATTAAATTTTTGTTGGAATGCCGAGTCATGCAACCAAAATTAATATGCCATAATCATGAGTGCCAAACTCTAACCTCACAAATATGGTTCACAACTTTATTACATAAATTAAAAAGTGAAAGGTGGAACAAGCCTCCGAACTCATAGCCTTTACTAATAAAAAGTACATACATAGATATGACTACTTTATTAGACTCAAACACCAACTTGAACCCATATCTCCAGAGAAGGGAACTACTGACAAGATTTTTATTTATTGAAGGGACATGTTGTATATTCTTCAGTCGCACGATCTTTCCCAAAGTAAACTTCAGATCTACTGTGCCGACACCATGCATAAAATCATGTGACCTATTCCCCATCAGGACAAAAGAAGCCCGAGTTGCCGAATACGAAGAAAACAATGAAACATCAGCACACACATGTATATTAGCCTAGTGTCAATCCACCAGACGGTAGACTGACAAACTGAAAGGATGGTAGGTACCATACCCGGCTGTCCCTACTTCAGCATTGCCAATCGCCATGTTGACAGACTTGGAGTTCTGTCCTGGCTGAACCGTTCATCCTTTGCGGCTTTTACAACCTTAGCCTAATGGCGAAGCTCACCGCACACGAAGCAAGGTTTTTCCACTTTATTCATCAAAATTCTTCTCTCTTTTTTGTAGTTGGTGGTCTGATTGACCTTGTTTCTCCCTTTGAACTTGCCGCGACCGTTCTGTTGTACCAAATTGGCACTATACTATCCCTCACCTCCTTTAGGATGCACATCCTTCGTCCAAGCTTTCTCCTCAACATCAAGAGGTGCTGTCAATAGAGATTTCTTATCCCTTGTGTTTAAGAGTAGTGGCAAAATTCCTCCATGAGGGAGGTAATTTGGTAATAATATCCCCAACCACAAACTTCTCGGGTAATGCGCATTTGAGGAGTTCAAGTTCCATTACAATGAACTGTATCTCATGATTCCACTCGACCATAGGATGATCATAGACCATTTTGTAGTCATGATAATGCTCCATGGCATACAGTTCATTGCTTGTGTCCGATGCACCGAACTTAGCTTCGAGTGCATCTGACAATCTTTTTGCGTCTCTCATGTGCATGTACACATTGCAAAGGCGGTCAACAAGAACGCTAAGAATGCCACCTACAAAAAGAGTGGTGGCATCCTCGAATGCCTTCTCCTCCGCAGAGGTAAGGGTTCCTTCAGGTTTGCTAGCCACGACCCAGGAAATGTTCATAGCCGTCAATCGTAGAGTGGTTTTGATTTTCCATCTCTTAGTGCACACTGCAAACTTGTTCAGTCTCAGTGTATCGATAAACCAGCCATCGTAAAACCCAAGTGCCTATAAATAAGGCTTTTGGATTGTGGAATAGTTAGCACTTTTTGGTTTATTTTAATCCACATATAAAACATGACTGAGTATTGCAATGTTAAGATGTGAACATGTCACATACATCCTAGATATGCTAGTAATCATCAAGAAGCCACTAAACCATAGCAGTTAGGAATATTGTAAGAAAAACATGTCGTACGTGCTGCTGCCGAGGGTGGAGGAAGAGAAGTTGGCATCGACGGTGGAGGGATCGATCTCCTTTGGTGACACCGTGATGAAGTGGATGAAGATGACGTTGAGGAAGTAGTGGACGTAGATGAACAGCTAGGACGTAGCGGATGTTGTGGAAGTAAACGAACATCCGCTTTGCAAAAGCCTTATTCGTCCCTCACACTGTGCACGCTCTCAAGGCACGAAGGCTTCGTAGACCTGCTCTCCCGGCATACGGTGCATGCCGCACTCGAGATAGAGTAGACAACGAGGTGCAGGACAACAAAATGACGAACAGAACTAGCTCATATGGGCGCTTGCTCACGAAAGGATTGAAGAGAGTTGCATTTTGTGCTGTGTAGAGCTCCTCTGCGCTCTCCTTCTTACATAGCCTCTTGGCTGGTAACAAGACACGTACGTTCAACAATTAATTCTTACGATAGCACATACGAACGTGGCATGGCGTAGCAAACGAGTGAGCGCATGTATTTCCTCTTTTTCCTTGCTACAAGGAGATGTAACATATCTTATTTTATATACTATTGTCATTCCACCTCCGCTGATAATATAAGACTAAAGGTTATATCTATCCCTTTATCTAGAAATATTAGCTCAATATTTCTAATAGTCATAACCTGGCAGCCTTCTCACCGCAACTGTTGCCACATTATTAGATGATGGACGATGCCACGATGGTCCACGAAAGGTACTTTTCAACACTCGACATACAGGTTTCCTCCCTCTTGCACACACCTCTGAAGCACGCGGTTTCTTGCAACAAGAGCATCGCCACTCCATGCCAACACGAAAAATACTCGCACAATCGTCTAAGGAAGCAGTACTGTAGCACCAATAATGCAAAGCAACCCTTCCCTCTATGCCAACCATACGCTTATCCAAAACCGTTGCATGCTCTGCACCAAGTGGTTCTTGCGAACCTAGATGCCGTTTGTAAATGAGTAGGATATGTCTTTCAGATGGGAATTTCTACACCACACAAGTTAGGTAAAAGGAGCCACACTCAACTTCGAGACGTCAGATCACATCACTTTGGAATTCGGCAAATACTAATCTCAGCTGACTTTTTCCCTCTACTTTACTGTGACCATGTCAGGTGATTTATCATTGCTAAATGAAGCCATGGACATCACGACTCCGGTTGAAGAGGAATATTCTCAGACAACGGTAAGCAGCAGTCACTTTGCTCCGTGGTCTTCCTTCCACTCGAGCGTGGGTCAGTGCTACCATGGGCATGGTCATGGAACGTAAGCTGCAGCTAACAGATCTTCGCTTGTTGGTTCTCTACTCACTGCACCACCTTGTCTTGTTTCTGTCCCTGCTCTCTTGCTCGGAGAGCATTGGAGCAGGGTGTGCAGTGCAGTGCCTTGGTTTGGAAAGAGCTCGCAGTAGGGTTGGTGGGTGACGGTGGTGCCCTGGTGGTGTTGATCGTAGTGGGCGAGGCAAGGTTTCAAGGCTGCAATCCATTGCTTCCTGACTCTCCGAGTCACATAAGGTGTGTGAATGCCAGGAAAGGCTGGAGCCTGCAATCTGAACACAGATCAAAATCAACAGCAGGTCAGCTGCAAAGGGAGGAACAGGCAAACAGCGTAACATGCTGTCTGCTTTCATTAATTGAGGATAAGGCATCTCTGGTCCGGGAGGTAGTTCAGTTTGAAACTAGTTCGAAGTTATAACCATGTAAATGTGTGATTGATTGTGTATAGTGTATTATAACCATTTGTAATACTCAGAGTCACAGTATGTATTAGACTATAGGTCAGTAAGATGGAGCTGCAGATACCAAGCTCTGCACATCATCCCTTTTTTCGCTTTTTTTAAATGGTCAAAATACAGTGATTAAAGTCGGCATATTTTATCAGAGTACCAAAATGAACACCATATGGACAGTGTATTTCTGTCGCGAGGTATATAAGACCAAAATAAAACATATAGTTGGAATACACAAATATATAATATTGGAGTATGGGAACCGGTGATTTTCTTTTCCTTTTCTCAATAAAGCAATAATCGAGTTAATTGCACAGAACCACCACAATTGTGGTTAGGGTTTTAGAAAGCACCGGTTTTCAAATTTTTTATTAAAGACTACCGGTCTCTGGGCAGGCCGTTGCAGATAGCACTGATCGCTCGGTAACCCCTAGTTGACACCCGTTCTGACCAGTGGGGCCCGCTCGTCAGGCTGACATGGCTCGAGGTAACGGCCTTCGGGCGGCGGAAGTTAGGCGGCTCGGTCGGGACCGTTAAGTGGCGATTCGGTCGGGCCCCTTTCTCTCCCGCGCTTATTTCCTCACTCTCCCGCTCTCCTCTCCTCCCGTGGCGATGGCGACGGCGAATCCCGGCGGTGGCGGCCGCTCTCCCGGCGGTGGAGGAGCCGGTAGTGCGGGCGGCGGCGTCCAGGACTCCAAGGTGGACGGCTACTGCGGGAGCTCGAGCGTTTTCCAGGCGTCCCAGTTGTCGGCGCGTGCGGCAGCGGCGTCTCTGGCCCGAGCGGAGGTGGAGACTCGGACACAGATCCATCGCTGGCCACTGTCTTTGTGCAGCGTTGAGTAAGTTCTCTGACATTTGGGGATTTAGGGTTCGCTCGATTTGGGGATTTAGGGTTCGCTCGATTTGGGGGGTAGTACTCAATTTGGGGATTCAGGGTTTCTAAATTTCCGTTTTTCTTTGTTTCTCCGTGTAGTTTGGACGATGAGATTTGGGATATTAGATTTCATTTTGATGGCCGTGAGAATTTGGAGAGAACCATGGGCCGTTCGGACATCACTTTTTTGAATTTGTTAGCACTGATCGAGACAAAAGGTTATGGGTTGTCGGATTACATGTACTATGTCAAGGTGCGGCAGGGTTGGAGATTGTTGATGGCATGGCAAAGGTAGAAGAGATGCTGCTCAAATATGAGGATAAAAAGATCCTTGATCTGAGTGTCATGAAGGGCAAAGCAGCACCCCTTAGCTGTGAAGAACAGGTCCCTATTAGTGACCAAGGGGATATGTATGCAATTGATGGTGAAGGGGTTATTTTTAAAATTCAATATAGTCCAATGGCTAAAAAGCAAGGGCATAGATACACCAACTGTTGCACTGAACAGAGCAACAATTTGCAGAAGGATGAGCAAGTAGTAGTTCCAGAAGAGGTTTGTGAAAATGATTGTGAAGAAGAGTGTGCCTCTGAATCATCTGACAGCATTGAGTATGACATGGGGGAGTGCAGAACTGAGTAGCATGAAGAAGAGAGCAGGGAAGAGATGAATATAGATCTTTGCACTCAACAGTGCAACAATTTGCAGAAGGATAAGGAAGCAGTAGTGAAAGGACCGAAGGTGCCGACTAGGGGGGTGAATAAGAGGCTAATTAAAATTACTTCTTTTAGCTTAGATTGTCAAGTTAAGACTTAGCTAATTGCAAGGGTAAGCTAGCTGTGTGACAGGTGAACAGCACATGCAAAATATGATGTGTAAATTAACACGTAGCTGTCACACAGGTGGCTAACACAGGTAAGCTAAACACTTAGAAACAGATGATCAGACTAAGCAGCTATGTAACAGGTAGCTGACACAGGCAAGAGATATGATCTACAGCAACTGTGACACGGCTATGCTAACACAGGTAAAAAGGTGATCTATCACAGATAAATAGAATATAACTAAGAACACACAAGCATGCAGATATAGCAAGTAAATGAAAGCAACACAGAGAGTACTCAGAGAGACAAGATGTTTTTCACCAAAGTTCCCTACTCTTTTCAGAGAGGTACGACTCCGTTGGAGAGGCTACTTCGAAGAGCTCGCCAGCACTAAATCGTGCTTGTTCTCCGAGTACCTGAGTGATCAGGCCTCTTGCTTTGCTTGTGGAAGTCCTTTAGCCTTGCAGCAGGTAGACTTCGGATCACCTTCACAAACTACTGGTTCAGCCCACACAAGCTTGGGTGATACCAGCAACTCCTACGCCCGTCTAGGAGTAGACACTCCAAGAGTAACAGAATCAGCAGTAACGACTCTTGGAGGAACCAATGCTCTTTGCCCGAGGACTCTCTAACTCTCTTAGGAAGTTTGGCTTTTGTTCCGAGGGTGAGAGGCTTGCAACGGTCAAATGTGATTGACTGGATTGAGCAAGGTTGGTTGGTTGAAGCCGAAGACCTCCCCTGGTCCCCTATTTATAGGGTTCACAGGCACCTGACCGTTACACTGTTGTCACGTAGGATTAAGTGAGTCACCGGTGTCAGACACCGGTGACACAGCCAGTCACTACGCCCAACTATAACCGGCTCAGACAGATCGACACCTGTGTCACCGTAGGCACACACAGGTGAACCCTGAACTGACGTAGCCTAACTACTCAGCCCGATCTTGGCACATCACATACCCTCAGCGCACAAATAACTCTGATCCCTAATAAGGAGAGAACCTCCGATAGCCTTCTGACTTAGCAGACAAACCATCGCAGTGCAGTTCCCTTAGCATTTACAAACTCTCCCCTGGTACAGAGATGTACCTGAGTCATAGAGCGCTAGACCACCTATGACATAGCTGCGTCACACCGGTGACTCTAACCTCTAGGGTTTTCTACTGCTAGCACTGCAGAGTGCTAACGCAAGGCAGTCTCACACTTGTGCAAAACTGTTGACACAGGGCAACTGACCTCAAAGCATCAGTGCCACTGTCCAACACCCTGAACATTGAGCAAAAGAACCTCCATGAAACATTACTACTTCATCCCTCTTGATAGTATGGGTGTTTCCTATGGACTCAAAGAAACTAGCAAATCTAGGCTTTACCTGCCACCAGCTGTATTCACGGCTCTTGACGCATCAAGCCACCATCACCTTGCTTGCAACTCCTTGCACAGCACCGGCTTCCTCACAGCTGTGACACAGCTGCCTAGCACAGCCACTCCCTTGTCCTGGAAACTACTTTTGTACTTTTTGGGTGGTCATCTTTTCCTTGATGACCCTTCTTCCCGGAACCTCTTAAACCTGCTTACACTCGTTGTAAACATTAGATTCCAGTTTGAGTTGCCATTAACCATCAAAACCAATTAGGGTCCTAGATGATCTTTCAAGTAGGTCCAAAAGAAGTTTTTGAAGATGATTCTGAAGAAGAGTGTGACTCTGAATCATCTGACAGCATTGAGTATGACATGGGGAGTATAGACCTGAGGAGCATGAACAAAAGAGGAGGAAAGAGATGAATGACGTAATTCAGAAGATGAAAGAGATGAAGAGGCAAAGAGATGATCCAGTGCTTCATTGTGAAGGTGATACAGATATGGAAGACATTTTTGAAGAAGAACCTGAGCCAGTTCCTGAGCCAGTTGCAAAAAAGTTGAAGCCAATCAGAAAAGGCCCCACTTTGAGATCACACTCAAGTATAGAAACTAACCGTGGGCCTGATTTTGTGCCCTCATCTGATGAAGACATCATTCTTGCTGATTTGGATGCCATGGATGATGATGAAAATGAAGTGCATTCATTTGTAACGCATAAAGGAAGGAAGAGCAAGGCAAAGAAGAGGGAACCAAGGAAGTGGTATGATGAGGCAAGGCTTTAGGCACACGAGCAACTTGTGAAGAAGATGTGTTTCACAGATGTTTACCAGTTCAGAAGATATTTGGTTACTTTGCACGTAGCATAGTTGAGGAATTTCAAGTATCACAGAAATTGCAAGGATAGGATAATAGTCATGTGCTCAAAAAAAGGCTATCCATTTTATATGGTAGTTTCTCAGATTGCTGGTGAAAAAACATTCTGCATAAGGAAAATGCACCTTGACCATACATGTGGCACAACAGGTGAGAGCAGTAGGGTTTCTTCAAAATGGTTGGCCAGAACATATGAGCACACCATAAGAATAGATCCTGGCACTGGAATTTAGACCATAATTGACATGGCTATGCAGCAGTATGGAGTTGATGTGCCAAAGTCTATGGCCTAGAGGGCTAAGAATAGAGCACTTAAGGTGGTATTAGGTGATCAGAAGCAACAATATACAAGGTTAAGAGATTATCTGCAGACAGTCATTGATACAAACCCTGGAAGCAGATGCATTGTCACTACAAAAGTAGTACCTAAGCATCCAAGTCCAAACCCTAGATTCCATGGGTTGTTTTTCTGTGTGAATTGGGCAAAGGAAGGATTTCTCAAAGGGTGCAGACCATTTATAGGTAACTTACTAATTGTGTCTCAAGTGCTAATCTGTCATTTGGTTTTTACCCTGACTTCATAAGTTGAATAATCCAGGTTTAGATGGCTATTTCATCAAGCTCACAACTGGACAACAGATCCTAGCTGCCACTGGAAGGGATGTGAACAACAACATATATCCCATTGCATTTGGGATTGTTCACAAGGAGGAGATAGCTAGCTGGTGTTGGTTTCTAACACAGTTGAAGTATGCTATTGGGGGAGAGTCAGGGCAGTTTGGGCACTACACTATCATCTCAAATAGGCAGAAGGTTAGTATATGTGCTGTTGTTAATTGTTTCTTACTCAATGCCCTACCAGATTCTTAGCTTCATTAATTTTTCAAACAGAGCCTGCTTAATGCAATTAACCAAGTATTTCCCAATTGCTCTCAAAGATTCTGCCTTAGACATATTTATGCAAACTTCCAAGCAGCTGGTTTTAGGGGAGCAGAACTTAAGAAATACATGGATGCAGCTAGTTATTCTTATACTAGGCATGGCTTTGATGTTGCAATGGAAAATCTCAAACAAGAGTCTGAGGATGCTTGGAAATGGCTTAGTAACATTCCTGTCCATGCTTGGGCTAGGCATGCCATGGACTATAACTGCAAAACTGACTTAGTTGTGAACAATCTAAGTGAGATTTTCAACAAAATGATCCTAGATGTTAGGTCCAAACCAATAGTGACAATGGTTGATGGAATAAGAACAAAGTTGATGTCTAGGTTTTATGCAAAAAGAATTGGTGCACAAAATGCTAGATGGGAGATCACCCCAACTTACATTGAGAAAGTAGAAGAGGCCAAGAAAAACTCTAGATTCTGCAAATCTTTGTGCGCTGGACCTGGGTTGTGGCAAGTGTCTAGTGGACAGGAAACCTATGCTGTAAACTTGGCAGCCAAAACATGTGGGTGTAAGAAATGGGACATGTCTGGATTACCTTGCATCCATGCCATTTCTGCAATACACAAGGCAAAGCAACACCCAGAAGATTATGTCCATGATTTCTTCAAGAAGCCCATGTACATGGAAGTCTACAATCCCATGATCTACCCTGTCCCTGGCTCTGATTCTTGGACAAAGGCAAACACCCCGGACATTGATCCACCTGTTTTCAAAGAACATCCTGGCAGACAGCAAAAGAGAAGAAGAGGGAAGTTTGCAAAACCTGCACCTAAGGATACTTCAAAAATGGGGACAATTACTTGCAGTAACTGCAAGAAGCAAGGGCATAGATACACCAACTGTTCAATTCAACTGAGGCCAGAGCTGCAGATGAGAAAAAATAAACATAAGGTAACATATTGAATTGTTCAATTCAATTTCAGTTCAACTATGCAATTTAATTGTTCTCTTCAACTTCATCTTTCATACCCAGGAAAATAGAAGAGGCCTGCAGGAGGAGGCTGGCCCTTCATCTGCTCCTGCTCCTGCTTCCTCTGCTCCAAGTCAAGCTCCCAGACCAACTACATCCGTTGCTCAAAGGCCATCTGGTCCAAGAGTTGCGTTCATTACTCTCAGACCAGCTGGCGAAAGAGCTGCCTTATCTGCTCAGAGACCATCTTCCTCTGATGCACCAGCGGCTGCAAAGAGGACGAGAAGGGCCACCTCAAGGATGATGGAATACCTGACAGCAAGTGGAAAGACTGATTGATTTGCTTGTGTGTCTTTTGTAAGTGGAAGAATTGTGATCTTTTGATGTGGAAGAATTGTGGTAATGTGGTTGTGAAAACTCAGAAAGATCAGAACTTTCTAAAGTGGATCTGATTGAATGTTTTACCCTAACCTGAGCACTCCTTGAATGCAACATCACTTTACCAAAAGTTCAGTACAACATAGAAATAGTTCACTGCAAAGTTCATTATAACAAAGTGCACTACAACATCATTACTACAAATTTCATTACAGCATGATCTTAAGCATCATTACTACAAATTCCTCATCATTACTACAACATGGTCTTAAGCATCAAAAATTGCCTTGATCTTCTTAAGCTTTCCCTTGTTCGATTCTGCATGATTCAGGAGATCTGCAATGCAATACTCCAGCTTCTTCTTCTCCTCCTTCAGCTTATCCCTTTCTTGCTCTACCTTCAACCTCATCAGTTCTGCCATCTCCTTCTGCTCCACTGCCTTCTTGAGTTCACCCTTTTATTTCTCTGCTTGCAACTTCAGAGCTTCTCCCAAATTACTCTTTCCCTCTTCAGTTTTCTTCTCCTCCAATATCTTCAGCTTATCCTGAACCCTATTCAGTTCCATCTCTAGAAACCTCTTGTCTTCTGCAAGCTGGGAATTCTTCTTAGCTTGAAAGAGATTATCACGAATTCTAGCACTTTTGCTCTCCTCATATGAATCCCAAAGCTTTGTTAATGCTTTCTTCAGTGCATCTGGCCACTCTAAATCAACCCATTCTACAAATCCATAGTTAGTTCCTTCCTACAAAATTAACAGAACTAAACTTAGCAAACAGATGAATCAAGCAACTATAGTAATTACTCCATTAGCACTTAATACTCACATGATCTGCACAGCCCAGAAACCTCCTCCCCGTGTCAGTACCTTCGAAGGCAACAAACCTCTCAACCTTGGCGAAATGGTTGCAAAGGAGTGGATTATCCGTGGCTATGCCACAATAATTGGGGTCATAGATGCTGGCGGGGACCTAAGAGACCAGCACAAGGAGGGGAATCGATTGATTCAGAGCTCGAAACAAAAAAAAACCCCCAAATCGCCCCAAACCCTAACCCTAACAGAGAGAAGAGAGGACTCACATCCTCGTCCAAGTCAAAGCCGCCAATGCTGCTCTCTCCGTCGCTCCAAGAAACCATGGCGGACAGCAGCAGCGGTGGCGCCGACGCGGCGGCGGAGCACAGGCGAGTCGGCGGTGGTGGCGGGGACAGAGAACGAGCGACAGAGAAAGAAGCGCGGGAGAGAGAAAGAAAGAGGGTCGCGGGGACATCTGACTATTGCCACTTAACGGTCCCAACTGAGCCGCCTAACGTCCGCCACCCGAAGGCCGTTACCCCGAGCCACGTCAGCCTGACAGGTGGGCCCTACTGGTCAGAACGGGTGTCAACTAGGGGTTACCGAGCGATCAATGCTATCTGCAACGGCCTGCCCAGAGACCGGTAGTCTTTAGTAAAAAAATTTGAAAACCGGTGCTTTCTAAAACCCTAGCCACAATTGTGGTGGTTCTGTGCAATTAACTCGCAGTAATCTGAATATTTCCATTAAGAGAAGAAAGTGAAAAGGTACATCCTAGAAGTTTTTGCACCTCCAACTACAGGACACCCCACTAGACGAGCGATGTCTCATTCAGATTTCAACCAAAGTATCTCCTGAGACTGAAAATTGCTACTTCCTCCGTCCAGGTTTAAAAGGCCAGCGGGCCACCAGGTGTTGTCCGTAATTCCAAGGCCCCGTAAACGGATATGCGTGCGGTCCCTTCGACTACCCCACT
Organism: Stipa capillata; assembly: GCA_019208055.1. Classification (NCBI taxonomy): domain Eukaryota; kingdom Viridiplantae; phylum Streptophyta; class Magnoliopsida; order Poales; family Poaceae; genus Stipa; species Stipa capillata. The sequence continues at coordinate 502,511 of JAGXJF010000632.1, forward strand.
GGAATTTATTGTGAATCGTTGGAGAGGTAGCGCAAACGACATTCCTTCGTCTACCTGGTACTCGGCGGCGGATAAAAAATGTCGAAGCAGGCGGAGGCTCTCGCTGAGGCGGAGTATGTGGGGGAGGCGCAGGGCTGCGCGCACGGCGTCGCACAGGGCGTCACGCAGGGCGGCGCGCACGGCGTCGCGCACGGCGGCGTGCCCGACGCGGAGACCCAGGACAGTGACCATGCCGTTGCCGATGGCATGGTGCTGGGCATCCTCAAGCACGCCGGCGACCGTGCGGTGGCGGATGGCATGTCACCGGCCGTGGGTCCAGACGTGGAGGCGCTGCTGGACCAGGTGGAGGCGCTCATGGACCACGTCGCTGCGCTCCTCGACGGGGTAGCGGCGTTCGTGCACTACCTGGTGAGTGTGCGCGGCTCAGAGGAGGGCTTCACGACGCGGAGCAGGACTACGGTACGCAATGGCTTAGAAGAAGATGAAGTTACAATACTGCCTCGAACAGTAGGTCTGTCCGCGCTGCGCCCTACATTCACTTCCATGATGAAGTACTTGAAGAACTTGGAAGAAGATGAAAAATGAACGGGAGACATGTGAAAGAGAATGACTGAAGATGTAATTGCACGAGAGTTTACATATTTTAAGTTTGATTGTGTTCTAAGTTTGATGAAGTTTGATGATGTTCTTAGCTTGATTCGATATGCAAAGCAATTGCAAGGAACACATTCAAATCAATCTACTCTGAATTGGCATACTCAAGTGTCGCGGTTACAAACTTGGGCTCACAAGCTAGCCTAAGCGGTAGCATTCCCCTTCTCTCTAAAGTCCTTTTCTTGAGGTGAGGAAGATCATAGTCTATGGACCCCTTGTGCCTTATTATTTCCCGCATGCAAGCCTGGTGGCTAAGGAACACACGGTTGGACTTGTGCACATCATGCTCATCCCATGTCTCGTCCACTTTTGCAACAATCTCTGGAAGATCCTTCGGCATCTTCTTGTGAAACAAGGACTGAAGAGAGTTGAAGACGCCAAGATCTAAGATGTTCGTGCCCGGAGAATTAGGTGGCTGCAGAACAACTCTAATGTTCCAACCACCTTGCATAGCTGCCGCACAAACCGCCGGATCATCCGGCCGAACATGTGTCTTCGCATTGTCTTGCTGGATGTAAATACTCATCCCCCGCTCCTCTTGCGGCCACTTCTCCTTGATTGCTGGCAACACTTTCGTGATCAGGTATTCCTGGCTCTGCTCCATGTCGACTTTATCGCATGCCTTGAGCTCCATAGTTCCCCTAGGCCTGTTCGTGCTTTTCCTTTGCGCTGCCTTCCACTCGACATAGGGCCAAATTCCAATCTTACCATCAAAAATACAATTGCCTTGCATATCAAATCTCGGCCTAGCAACAGCAGCAAGAAACATGATCTTCTGGATGTGTCCCTTGTTTTTGGCGTGCCTCACGGGGTTCGGCTCTTGATTGCCCAAATAAACTCCTTGGGTTTTCCTGGTGCGGTAAAACCATTTTTCATCAATATGGACCACATTGAACGTAGCCTTGAAGATGGGGTTCTCCGGCATACTACCAGGTTCTAGGTTTGAAATGCAATACATGACACGAGCTTTCTTGTTCTCTTCCGTTAGCGTAGGTTTGATCTTGTTGGTGTGTTTGCGAAACTCGTGCTCCTTCAACAGCTTGTGAACGGTGGTCTTTGCCATGTTCAATGCACCAGCAACATCTCGAATCGTTGTTCGATCCTTTGGAGGGACAGCTGCAAGAGCATCCGAGTCCAACATAACGTGCTTTCTACCAACTCTACCCACCCTCTTGTTGATAACCGCGTTCACACCACCACCTCGCCTACCATTTTCCCATATCCGCCGGAGAACCCTAGTTGGCACTTCCGTTCGATCCGACAATTCTTTAGTCACCCCACATTTCAACGGACCACGACCATTTCTCTCCACAATCATCTCATACAGTGCACGCTTATCATCATCATCGTAAAATGTGCAATCTTCATCTATGATCATGAACTTACTTAGATCGTGAACAAAAGCACCGTACACAAAAGCACGAGTACGTAGGTCGTGAACTTACTTAGATCGATGCCGGTGTCGTGGCCGTGGTCATTCTCGTCCGTGTCTTGTCCGTCTGCTGCGCCGTCGTGCGCCCCGAACACACCGCCGTCGTCCGTGTCTTGTCCGTCTGCTGCATCGTCGCCGCCGAACGCACCGCCGTCGTGCGCCCCGAACGTACCACCGTATCCTTGATCACCGCCTGCTGCAGCATCGTCGCCGCCGAACGCACCGCCATCGTGCCCGCTGAAGACGTCATGCCCGGCGAAGCCACGCCCGCCGCGCCTGCGAACTGCACTACTACCGGAGGAGCTCGCCACGGACGGCACGCGACTAGTGAGTCCAGCGCCGAGTGCACGACCGGCAAGACCGAGCCGGCCGTGGTTCCCTCTCCCGCTCGAGCTCGACGGGAGCAATCCACGGCTCGGGTCGAACGATCCTCGCCCGCGGCCGGCTAGACCTAGCCGAGGTAGGCCGGTGACGCCACGTGAAGCCTCTTGTCCTCCGGCGCCAGCGGTCCAGCCGCGCCCTGCTCAACCTACACGAGGCAGGTCGGCGCCACCGCATCCACAAGCGACTCCTCCGCCACCGGCAGACCCACCATGCCCACGGTTCAGGTCGCTGGTTTGACCTCGCAGTCCTCCCTCTCCTAGCTCGTCTACGTCTACAGGGGGTAGGTTTAGATCAAAAAATGCCATGGAGTTGCAGAATGCGGAAGAAGACGAATGAGTATGATCAAGCAGCTGTCATCTCTCTCCTTATAACAGCAGAGTTTGGAGCTCAAAACTTTGTCGTCGCGCCATTTTTTTGCTAGGCAGAGGTTTGATCGATCTCCGGCACAGCGAATTGGCCAATGCATGCAACAGATGGAGCTCGCTGATTGGGTGACGGCATCCATGCCGGATCGTGGCCGTGGGAGAGAGAGGGAATTGATGCGTTGTTTACGCTCGAAAATCTTGGGAGTAATTGTCTCCTTGGTCGCTGCGTTTTGGCCCGCTGGCCTTTTAAACCCGGACGGAGGAAGTACAAGATACTGGCACTATTCATGCCTTGTCATGAAGCTTAGGAGATTACGAGCACACTGACTAGTGCAAATGTTAATCAGATCATGGTATAACAAATTGTAAGACTCGTATTAAAACTCAAAGTAGTGATTATAGCAACTCAACAGGAATCATACCCTGGCACGTGGCCACGTAAAAGGGATGATAGTGGAGTATAAGCTTAAATTGTGTCCCATCACAAGCAGCATGCCTCAAACATCCTTTCTTCAAACTAATAATATCCTGGGACCCGCATATATTCTAGAACAAAATAAAGACAGCTTTGGAATTTAATAACAAAACTTCCAGTAGCAAACCAGAATTGCTCATGACACTTGTCAGTGTGAGAACATTTGGTCCACACTCAAAATGGTAGAATGATTGGCTTTAATCTGGTAAGACGCAAAAATAAATACAATCCTTTGATTTCTTGGGCACTAGACTTGGAAGAGTGGTGGATGGTCACCGAAAATTACTGTGACATCCACTCCAACTATAAAATCCTTACATAACTCATCACTGATCACCGCCCTGACCTGACCCATAAATATTGGGATTCTCAATAGTTTAATTAGAGGAAGGGGATGCACGCCCGAATAGTTATCAGTAAACTAATTGTCTTCAGGGGTCAGCTACCTATAGCTGGTTGTCTCATCGACCCAAAGGAATGCTGTGAAAGGGACAGCAGGCACTTTTCATTAGGCTCTTGTTTAGCGAGGCATAAACAGCTTCGGATTTGCGTTATGAGAAAAAAAATCGTTTTCAATGCCGCCACCCTGTCTCCGTCCGTGGTGCGGGACACCCATTCTACACTCTGGATAGTTAACCGAGAAAACATGGACACGAGAATTTTCCCTTCCCAGGCTCAAAGTAACAGTGTCAATGGCCATTGGGGTGAGATGTCAACTTAAGTTCGATGGCAAAGTTTTCAACTTGACCTTGACAAGAGACAGGAAGAATCACCAACCCAAATCCTATCCACATTTACAACATGGCTAGGAAGACCATAAGCAAGCAATTCAGGGCCATCACGCCTACTAATAAAGCCCCTTTATTAAGGCGAACTAATAAAGCTCCTCAAGTGGTTATATTATATCTACGTGAATGACTACACAAGGACCCTCCACCTTTAGGAAAGGTAGAGAGACAAAACAAGGATAGGCAGCATTAAGCACGCGCGTCATGTATTTAATAGAAGAGGCAAAGAACATCAGTAGGAGGCCCGGTGTACGGTGAACCTAATGACAGGCAGATAAAGGAGTTCCTTTGTTTACTCCAAGTTGACCCTCTCTCTGAAATGTGTCAACCACTAGAATAATATAAGAAAAGAAGCTCGAAGACAAGGACAGACAGCTCTCTCTCCCTCAATTTGAAAGATGTCAAGCGTGAAGGCTCCCCACTAATGACCTTAATAGGTTGGTGGAGGGCGACAGGGATGGTTGAAAACAACACGTTCCAATGAGAAACAGTGGATGGGCTCATATACGCAAGTGTGTGTTCATTCATGTCTTGCAAACTATGAGATGGACGCATGGAAGTTTTTGGACTGTTGTTGAGCCTCTCCCCTGTCGTGACATGGATCTGGGTCACTTTGGTTACGTCAAAGGCATTGAGCGCGCTGAATGAGGAAGACGGTCAAAACGTCAGTCGTGTCTCTTGGAAGGTCTCATGGTGGATATTATGTTACACTATGGTCATTGTACATATTGGTGCAGTAGGTAGTGGCTCCATCAATTGTAGCTAGATGTGAATTTGTACTAAAGGACAAAATAGTAACGCATATCATATTCGAATTGTCACTTCATATGTGTGAGAACTGAAAATGATCTGCCTGGACACGTAAATGCTTCAGCATGATCAGCCACAGCTGAGCTGATTTAAGAAGCATATAGTATACACAAATATAAAACATGGAAATGAATATGATCTGACATCACTGAAGATTAAAGAAATAAAATGGAGATATACAAAAAAGTGAACAGTGTTACCTGGACACAATAGGATACTGCAGCTCATCTTCTTAAATCTTCTTGGGTGCAGGTTCAGCAGTCAAGAACTTAACATTCCTAAGAATGGTTCCAGAAACATTCAAAACTTAATGTAAACAGCATACAATGGCAATGGACATATTAATCCATTTAACCAGGAGCAACTATTTTACCAACTGCAATACAAAATAGCAGGATTAACTCGCAGCAGGAACAAGTTACACAATGGCAACAAAAACTAGTACAGGTAGTGGGAAACAAAGATATTTCCCTTTAATCCTTTAGGTTGGACAAAATGTTCAACAAACAAATCATTTAACTCAGCAGAAAATTGCAACATAATGTCACAGTGATGATGACGCCCACATGAGGGCAATGTTATAAATCAAGAATGAAACACTGTGAATACAATTGTGTTTGGCACATATGGATGATGAGAATTACCAAAATATTTGGTCATGTATTGACTTCAGCAAAAACCATATAGCCTTTTATGAGAACTACCTTTGAATCTTAATTGGCAAGCTCTGTTCATATCGTTAGGCACAAACTTCACCCGTGAATTATCATTTGGCATGACGTTTTCTCCTACAATTACGGTAAAGAATTATCATCTATTCCAATTTCATGTAAATTCACAGTAACAATAAAATGAGGTAACATGGGTATCTCATAAGAGAATTTTTTTCAAAAATCTTATATCATAAGTGTATAACCGTAACCAAGTAGAAAAAAGCAAATCCTATAATACTACACTTTTTACATTTAAATCTCGCGACTACATATGGAAATTTGCAGTCAATTCTCTGTCTAAACCTGCACCCCATATTTATCGCCAAGTCAACGAGCTGATCATGTAATGATTCTTTGTAGTAATGTTCTTAACCGTTCTCCATCAACAGCATTGTTTAGGGGCGAAAATGGATCGGAATCGGTCGGAAATGGGCTCTCCGGTATTTGTTTTTGAATCTTTTAACGGAAACGGAAAGGAAATCAGAAACCTCGGATTCGGATACGGATATGAATAGTGTTGGATACGAATATGGTGCGAACACGGAACGGAAACAGATATTTATCGGACACAAAAACGGAAAAACCCCTTGAACAATTCGCAGCAATACAAGTAAAGGAATAATTCAATTTCCTAATATTTATAAATTATAATATCATTAATAGATTGTTCATCATAAAGTTTCAGCAACATAACAATAGTAAAATACCACTGAGAACTTGAATCATATGCTGCATAATAAAATAACAGTTTCATTATGGTAAATAGCGGTTCATAAATGTAACAAATCGATTTTTGGTAATTTTTAAAACTTTTATCTACAAATGAGTATTGGAAAATTTCCTGGATGTTTTCTCAAATTAATAAAGTTTAATTAAAAATTTCTAACTATTTTAGATTTAAATTGACTAATAAAACATTAATATTTGGTTGAAAATTTTTTATTTGGCTTCTAAACATTAAAATATGCATCCTTGAATTTTTCTAGATTTTTTGAAGTTGATTTTGTATTTTTGGGAGCTCTCCCTCTTCTTTTCTTTTCTCTTTTTTCTCCTAGGCTGAAATTCCCTCTAAGACCTAGATGGGCTGAATATGATGCATGATAGGCTGATGGCCCATATGATTTCGGTATTTTCGAATTAAGTTATTGGGAAATTCCGATTCCGTTTCCGTTTCCAATGGAAACAACGGTTCCATTTTCGATTCCGATTCCGTTTTCGTTCTGAAAGTTTCCAAAAATTTCCGTTTCCGACGCTTTCCGTTTCCATTTTGCTTCAGAATTCTGGAAAAATTCCGATCCGTTTTCACCCCTAGCATTGCTCCACCAACGAAATGGTAAGATTGGCAATAAGAGTGCATAGCACTAGTTAAAAAAGGACGTGCAGCATAATGACACCAGCTTCACATATTTGTTTTAAAAGTCGTCCTCTCAAATATAAATAAAAGCACGACATGACTTCTCGCACACTCAAATACAGATTTTCCTACGCTTTCCATCACATATTTCAGCTTTCACTAAGCAGTACAAACAATGTCTTCATGCATTCAAACTTCAGCTATATTACTACTCAAAAGAATGTGGCACTAAGCCATTGCAGTTCTCCAAAAACAAAACCCCCCAAAAATCCCTACACCTACCTCAGAATCCATTTAACGTAAAAATATTCAAAACCCCCAAAAAATCCTTACACCTAGTTCAGAATCCATTTTAACGTAAAAATATTCAACAAACAGTTGATTGAAATCATTGCACATTCCATAAGAAAAGAAGGCCGTCCTCAACTTAGCTACCGAATTTAAGTTGTTGAATAAACATCTGACACATCTAATAGGTCAAATAAAAATAAGCAAAATACAACTTCATAAATGGAAAAGAGTAAAGTTTAAAGTGTACAAACATTAGATCCATTAAGTGACACAAACTGAAGAAGTTCCCCTTTCAAAAAGATACAGAACCGAGGAAAATGCATTACTGTTAGTATGTTACAGAGAGACTAGATTTACAGTGTCAAGAGGGCCCTAACAATTGTCAAAAATATATAGTTTCTGATGTTCTAAGTGCAATTGTTTATGAGTCCTTCACTCCACCACAACCTCCTTCTAGAACTTGGCAAGTCAGGTTTAATAACAACCTGTCAGCTAGAAACTTCAGCTTCTGCATACAGATTTGAACATATATTTGGTATGACAAGCCAAGACAATTATTCTAATGATATACAATCACGTCATCAGGATGACTAAGCCAGATATATGATGCCTTGCAAAATTCCAAATGATGTGTAGACCAAAAGAAAAGGGTGGGCTCGGCATTCTGGATTTGGAGATCTTCAGCAGGGGCAATTCACCTGCGATGGCGGTGGTTGCAACGAACCGTCCTTGACCGCCCTTGGGCCAACTCCAATTTACCCTACAATGACACCGACATGGCTTTGTTCAGGACCACAATAAAAATCACCATAGGAGACGGGGCTAAAATGACTTTTGGTATGACAGGTGGCTAGAGGGCTCCGCACCAAAGGATTTGGCGCCTTCTCTTTTCACGCTAGCCAAGAGGAAGCGGCGATCTATGAAACACGAGTTACATGAGAACTCTTGGATGCGTTCCTTTCGCACGATCTCCACCACCACCCAAATCCACGAATACGTGCTTCTATGGCCAATGCTGCAGAACGTCCATCTTCAGGATAGCACACAGACTCAATCACTTGGCGTTGGACAGCTAGTAGCGATTATTCAGCAGCATCAGCCTACAAATTCCAATTTTGTGCTGCCTCGGAGCCGTATAACTCGATCAAAATTTGGCAATCCAAGGCGGAGCCAAACTGCAAGCTTTTCACTTGGCTCCTCCTCCACAGGAAGGCACTCACCGCTGATAGACTTGCTGTCCGGGGGTGGCCCCATCATTAGGTATGTTGTCTGTGCTCCATGGAGTTTAAAACAAATGAGCACCTAGCTCGTGGGTGATTTTTCTCGAGAGGAGTTTGGGGTATTCTGGCAAGCTGGTTCCAGGTTGGTTCAAGCGCATCTTTGTCCCTATCCTCCCCCTTGACGAGTGGCGGGATTCATGCATCACGGCTCTGCCGAACCCCCGGCGAAAGATCTTCGGCGAAATCATCATGTACGCTCTCTAGAACGTAAGGAAAGAGCGCAATCGCCGAATTTTCCAAAACATTTCTTTAAGTGTGCTGGAGGTTGCCTTCTTAGCAAAAGCGGACCTCGATCAAAGGAGGCTTTCTTCTCTCAGTGAAATGTAATCTTTTTTAAAAAAATCTTCTTGTACATAAACAATTTCTCTCTACCTAAATGAAAATGGCAGAGCGCCTGCCCCTTTTTCAAAAAAAAATCCAAATGGACAAGTGACATTAGAGGATCACTCTCTGTCAGAGGACTTGTCGAATATCTGACAATCTGAGACAAGGTACAGAACTTACAGCTGCAACCGGGAGAAAAGGATTCCCTAACCTGGCGCTGGACTGCTACAGGAAGCTCCATACAAAGATCGGCTTATCAAGCAATGTTCATGGCACGAACAACCTTACTGTGCTACAAACCAATCTGGAAATCAGTAGCGCCACTCAATTGTAAGTTCCCTTGGTTATCAATGCAAAAAAGATGCTGGACAAACCACAGATTACAATGGAGAGGGCTACTCCACCAGCAGACTGCCCAATGTGTTAGCAGGAGAATTCTGATCTCTCAAGTAGAAGCTAGCCAGGTTTGGATAATTCTAACATGGGCAGGAATGCAGGAACTAGCACCAGAAAACCATGAAACTGTGCTAAAGTGTTGGCATTTGAGAAGGAAGCATGTCAGAACTGAGAAAGGATACCAGGAAAAGTTTTGACACCACGGTGATCCTGGTGCTCTGGCGACGACTGTGGAAGGAGAGAAATGGAAGGGTTTTCCAACCAACGGATACAGCGACAGTTGACTCAGCAGTTGGTATCTAGGACGAAAAGGAATACTACTAGCGAGATTAAACACCAATGCTACTGCACAAAGTATTCCAACAATAGGTACTTGAAGCAAATACTACTGCAACTTACACAGGTGTGCTCCGACGCAGATCGCATGAGGGTCTGCAATGCAGAAGATGAAGGCGCTTCCAAGAAACCTGACTAGCCCCAACCCATGCAGGATCACGGGAGGTGCCGGCCTTAGATACACATTTTCCCGTCGGACAGTTCACGCCGACGAAGGGATGGAGTAGCCACGTTACCTCGGTTACTCCATCCCTTCGTCGGCGTGCACCATCCCAGGGAGAGCATTGTCCCAAAGCCAGCGCCTCTGGTGATCCTACACGGGCTGGGGCGAAACAAGTTTTTGGGACGTGCTGCTCTCGATTGCTCGCTGCTTCCTGCCTTCGTCTTCTTTGTCTACCTTTCAGACTCAAATGCGATTTTCGTCAAAGTGCACCTGTGTAAATCGCAGTAGTACAGCCAAAATTTAGGGAATACCACAGTAATGCAAGTCACAGTATCACAATAGACCAGAAACCAAGTATTCACTTTGACTATGCTATGAACGATGGAGTAACTAACGTAGACATATTACCAGAAACATCGATATTCTGGAATAGAATTCGAATTGGCATGCACTAGTAGGTTCGTTAACAAGTACATATCTCCATTGCGGCTGTTGATTTCCCTGGATATCAATCACCGTACTGATCTAGTCTAAAAGGCACATTGCTGTCGACTGATCTGGTAGACCGGCATCGGCATGGTAGCTAGTGGGGGGAGTGCCGCTACGTAGTCATTGAGCAAGGCCAGATTTTCAAGGGGTTCGCCCAAGCCACTCCCAACCCAGCAATTTTACAAAGCGGCTCACCTCGATTGCGGTAGCCGCGGTCGTGCCCTGTAGCGCACGCCCCAGCACGTGATCGTCCAGTGCCTCCTTCGCGCCGCCTCCCGGCGCGCGTTCATCTACTCGAGGGGATCGCGTACGATTTACGAACTCGGTGTGGGCAGGGATTCACGGAGAAAAGCTGCTCCTACTACTGGTTAGCATCGGAGCGCTGGCGCTGTGCGGCCCGCCGCTACTCTCGAGGCGCGTGGCCGCTGTGGGATTTTCGACGGCTCATGCGGCGTGGGACGTGTCGGCGGTGATCCATTTGCGGAGGGTGGCGGCGGCGGCGGCGTTGCCACGCTCTAGGAAGACGAAACGGCCCCGGCTGCGCGCGCTTGCAGGCGGTTAAGTCGTAGGAGGCTGGACCGTAATGGGCCTCAAGCCACAGGCTGAATTTTCGAGCCGAGCCACACCCTGTCGACCGTGGGTCTCGTTTTTCAAGCTTGGCCCTAGACCTTTGTTATTTAAGTGAGACAAAACCTAACCGCGCCAGCCGGTCAATTTTGTGACAAGCTGTCTGGATCTCAAAGGCCATGATTGGTTTGATGTCAAATTTTAGTATTATCAATATTTGACAAGCCAACATTTAGTAAAACTAAAAATTGCTAAAAATTGGTAACTTTTTAGAGGTTGGTGAGAACCAATTGATATCTAACCAATTGCTAGCCAATTTTTTAGACTTGTCAACAATTGGCATTGGCAAAAATTGGTAGCAAACCAATCACGCCCAAAGTCCATCGGAAGAAAGAAGTCCACTTTTCAATCTTAAAATCTTGTTTAAGTTCACATTTCATCTTTAATCTCTAAAATAATTTGATTTACAACACTCAACTCTTAAACCATTTAATTTTAATTTCTAAAAGTTTCATATAATTTTTTGCTCACATGACGGTAGTTTTGACCTATTGACTGATTTGACCCCGGTATCAAGATAATATGAGCGCCAAGAGCCAACCATGTTAATGTCATTCATCTTTCACGTCAGCAAAAACCACTTTCATACCAAGTTTTTTCTACTATGTTTTGTGTTGGTCAGATTGCCTCTTGGAGATGGTGAATTCTCGTACTACCACAAAAACAAATTAGGTCACGTGGCCGAGAGCACAAAGCTGGCTATATGATATGATTCAGTCTCATACACCTACAATGTCGTCACGAGCAAAGACGTAACCGGAGTCCTAAATTTTAGACACGTACATACTAGAATACTGCTATTGTACATATCATGTTTTTTTAGGGATATTGTACATATCATGTTAATATAGAACAAGAAGCAATACAAGTGCACGAATAGTAAACTGAGTCCCGACCTCATAAATGTCGTCACCCGGTAGCAAGCCACGTGATGGCAATCCTCCACCTTATTTATGTACGTAAATCAGTCCTCTTAGGGTGCGTTTGGTTCGTGGGCAAGGTAGGATGGGATATGGCCATCCAATTTTTTCTGGATGGGATGATCCATTTTGTTGTTTGGTTCAGTGGATGGGGTGGACCAAGTCTTTGTTTGGCTCAAAACTGGATAAGTTATGTTGGATGAGTCACTGACATGCGGGACCCACATGGCAGTGACTCACCCTTGCCCTCTCTCTCATTTTTCCCTCCTCACTCACTCCATCCCCTCTCTCTCTCTCACCGGCGGCCGACCGGAGCTCGGGCAAGGGGCGGCGGGCTCGAGCGGGGGGCGGCGGGGCTCGGGCCAGGGCCGGCGGAGCTTGGGGCGCCGGTAGGGGCGCAGCTCGGGGCGGGGCACAGCTCTAGCGGGGCCGGCGGGGGGGCCGCGGAGCTCGGGGTGGCCGGCGGGGCGCAGCTCGGTGCGGGGGCCGGCGGAGCTGGGGGCGGCAGAGCTCGGGCGGGGGCCGGTGGAGCTGGGGGCAGCGGAGATCGGGTGGGGGCCGGCGGAGCTCGAGGCGGCGGGCGGGGCGCAGCTCGGGCGGGCCCGGTAGGGGGCGGCGGCCAGAGCTCGGGCGGGGGGCCGACGGGGCGGAGCTCGAGCGGGGCCGGCGGCGGGCGGCGGCCGGAGGTCGGGCGGAGGGCCGGCGGGGCGGAGCTCGGGCGGGGGGCCGGCGGGGGGCGGCAGCCGTAGGTCGGGCGGAACTCGGCCGGGCGTGCGCGCAGAAGGAGCCAACGCAATGGATGAGCCCATCCGGCTTTTTTGCCTGTACAGCCCCATCCAGCATCTCAGGGGAATATTCCCTGGGTGGATATCCCCGTCCATCCTCATCTAGGGAACCAAACACCGGGCTATCCACAAAAAATGGGATGGGATGGCCCCATCCCACCTCATCCATCAATCCAAACACACCCAGTGGAGGCGCGGCGCGGGCTAACCGAGGTTCGGCGTGACGAGCGAAGGCACGACAGTTTGTTGGACAAAAGCACGAAACCCGAACACGATGATGTTTTGACTATAACAGAACAGATTACGATTAAATTATAACGACATAAATTCATTTCTAGAAATAAAATTACACCGTGTATCTTAATAAAATCAGATTATAATAATATAAATTAGTAAAAAATGTTGTAATCTCATACAAGAATGACAAATTTAACTATGTAAATTGCGCGAGTTTCTCTGTTAGTTTATAACACAGTTGACTAATGTAGTCATCTTAAGGCTCAAAATCCACAATGCGCGGGGTAAGTCTTAGAAATAACGGTGGAAAACACTCACAAATAACCCACTGCACAATGTTTCCCTCGTTAATGTGTTTGTTGAATGCCTTAGTTTGGTCGGTAATCTTTAATCCTATAAAAGATGTCAATCAGTGGTGGTGGTTTATACATTTTTTCTTTCTCTTTATTGTGGGATCATCTCAGAATTTTAGCAAAAATTATATACATGTGTTCAAACATCAATAGATGTCCACCTCATCCACCAACTTCAAATATAAAAATTCAAATTCACCCAAAGTGCTACTCCCTATAAATAACTCATAATTCTACCTGAACCAAAACTCAACCAAGAGTTGAGACGAAACCAAGAGTGACACGGAACACGACATCAATAATTCAATATGCTCAGTAATCTAATCTGTTTATCTTTACTATATATAATATTTTAGTTTGTGGTGATGGTGTTGTCACACCTTCTATGGTGGTGTAACATCCTCACCATCAACAAACAAAAACAGATTTTCCTAATCTTGTGTTCACAAAAATAGAAAAACAAATTGGTTTATTTCCTAATCATGTTTTTAGGAAAACACATTCATTTCTTTCTTCATCACGTTCTCAGGAAAATAGATTGCTTTCTTGTGCTTTCTATTCCGAACAGAATTACGAACGCCTGCTCTCTCACCACCCAGCCTCCAGTGCGCCGTCCTGCCAATTCTTCTTAACGAATCTTGGCGTTTGCATCCACCTCCAAGGCGCTGCAGAGCGTAACCCCGGAAAGCACCGCTCCCTGTCTGCTCTTTTTATCTTGCAGATGGCTTCAAGTCGGTGATGCTAGAGCAGCTCGAGATCTTACTTGGTGAGATGTGGGTAGCTCAAGATCTTACGTTCTTCACGCCATGGTAGCACCGGAGGGCGAATCTGTGGAGGCGTTTGTCAAGAAATATTACGGTGTCATATATATCTAGAAAAGAGATAACTAAACAGAAAATATTTGACATATAACCATACGCCTGGGATTTTGCAATGTGCCACTGGACAATCTTGTTGCCATAGATTTTGCATTTTGATTGCCACACATTTTGAATTTTGATGAATGAAGAGTCTACAGCCAACCACATCATCCTTACCTTGATTTGCTAGGAATTAGTTAGCAAATAATTTTTTTCTTCTCAAAAGCAGTTGTTGGCTTATTTCATAATCACGTTCTCAGGAAAATAGGAAAACATATTGGTTTCTTTCTTTATCACATTCTCAAAAAAACAGAAAATATATTGCTTTCTTTTCCTTGTGTTGTCCTTGTGTTATTTTTCAAATGAAAATGTTAAGAACACATGTTCTGAAGCTACCTGCTATCTTAATCCTTGAACCAGTTAGTGGTGATGGTGTTGTTTTTCCGAAGTAACCGATTTCAGTCATAACTTTCTTCCTGAAACTGGAGCTGCATGATGAAAATGAGAAGTGTTCAAATAATTTTTTTAATGCCGCAAAGCTTACCTTTTTGCGAGAAGTCTACACATCAATTAAGTAACTATAGCATTTAGTTTTGCCTATATGATCAACACGGAAACGTACTGTATAAAGATGTCTCTATCTCTACTATATAATATGGGAGTTGGTGGTGGTGGTTCATCCACATCTCCTCTCCTCACAAAAGATTAACATTACAAAAAATAATCATTGATTATCTAACAACAAAACTAACTCTAGCCTTAATCATAAAAAAAGAAAAATAAATCTAATCACTAATCCTTGATTCTTTCAATAACAAAACTAAAACTAAATTTACTCCCAAAAATAGAAAAATAAAACTAATTAATCTATAGTCTTACGGTCTCTGTCTTGTCTCTCCTCCTCGCAGGTGCTCGATTTCTGAAGACATTGATAAAAGTGTTACTGTATTTTATAAACAGATGTGTTAAAAGTGAGTCGCTACTGTCGTTATAATGTTCTCTGCAGATACCTAGGGGTGGTGGCTGGAGCTCACTGAACTCATCTCACTGTTGATAAGGAGCCCACGAGAAATAGGAGAAAGACGTCGGCCATAAAACTGCTGGAGTGATGCATAGTGGTCGTTAGAGACCGAGAAAGTAGAAGAAATACATTGATATTTGACACGATTCTATTGCACGTAGTGCTTGAGACATGTGTCCATGAAATACAATATTTGATTAATAACTCTATTTTTATATTGTTCCGTAGGAACACACGAATATTTAACTAGTAGTAATGTACGGGTATTTTGTTAGTAGGTGAATACCACCTAACGTGTCACGCAGGTGAGGCCCGCAACAAAGAACCCGGCTCGTGATTACGGGTCAGGCGGCATTGTGACGCGTGCAACCAAGAAAATAGTGCCGTACCCGGGCTGGTTCAGAAGGAATGTCTTGCCCCGATGGATATGCCACCCGTGGACGGAGACGGACTGGACTTGGCTGTCCATAGCTACGGCTAACGTCTCGCCCGTGGGCTCAGCGTGCTGGGCCCCTATGGTTTTCGCTGGCCCTGCTCCTGCTGCTGCACCTGTGCTCTCGTCCAGGCCTTCTTGCTCGTATATGCTGGCCTGTGACTCGTGCTCTGCTGTACTTTGCAGCCCAGCTGCCACAACGGGACACGGGGAAAATGGCCATAAAGCTTCCCAAGTCATGTGATCAGAATTATCAGACGGAAAAGGCTACACCAATGAGTGATACGGAGCTATCTCCAATCGAGTTGATCAACGAGCTAGCAAGGTACGTGCTACCTACTATTCCTCTACGACAACGCGGCTACCACGTTCTGTCCTCGAAACCAATGTTCTAGCTAATTTCATCCTGTTCCGACATGCAGCATGTGCGTACGTCGGAGCTAGTGACCAAATCACACCAGATACGTACGGTTAACCTAGCACGATCGGCCGGGATGTTTGGTTACTATATTTTACTCTTAAGGGGGAAAGTGGCTACTGGCTAATTAAACTTGTGCAACCTGACGTCGTCGACGTCCTTCGCCTGACCGGAGAAATGCAAGGCCGGACAGAAAGGAGACGCCCGCGGGCCGTGTGGCATATGCATGTCACGCTCCACGAAAGACAGGCGTATGTCACGCGTGCATGTATCGTCTCCTTGGATGGGAGCCCTCTAGCGTGCTTTTAGTCCGACAGCCACGCACATTCATGCCACTGTAGTCTTCGCTAGATAATAGTGGTACAGTTGCAGCCTACATATACGTTCACCACTCTTCTCGCCCACCTAACTCTGCTTCTAGCTCTATTCTGTCATGGGTGCATGCGTCCCTCATAGGCTACCTGAATACGTGAAAGCTACACGATACATATATACCCTGGTAAGGAATCTTTTCAAGGCGGTGATTTAGAGCCTGTTTGGTTAAGTTGTGGCTGTTGACAAAGTTGCTGTTAACTGGCTGTCTGGACAAGCTGCTGTGGCTGTAGAAAAATGAACATATAGCTTTTGGTTGATATAAATCATCTACAACATTTTGAAAAATGAGCACAGAAGCTTCAGCACATTGTAAAAAGCTGACAAAAGGCAGCTTTCTTAAACAGCTGAATTTACACTATAAAGCCCACAGCTACCGTTAGCAAAAGCTGCTAAAGCCTGACCGTTTGATTGGGCTGCCAAACACCCCCTTAATGGTAGTGGGGTCGAGAAAACGGGCTACGTACGGCCCCGGAGCCGCCCGTGAACCCTCCTCCAGCCTCCAGATCAGAGTCCAGGCCTCTGCGATCGATTTGGCCGGTCTTTCATTTCTTTGCACCTCACGTACATACGTGCCTTAAGAGTAAAATCTCTCACACTGTGTGCATTCATTCCACCCTTCGGTTTCTCACTCGTAAATAGTAATACCGATCGATCACCGAACAAACATGTTGCATCCTCACACGCGGGAGTGTGCGAGCACGAGGCCCCCCTCGTCATGAGAATCGTCCAAAAACTTGGCACATGCACGCGTCACGAGTTCAGTCGCTCGCTCGCTCGCTATACTGTCGTGCCCAGTGGCTGTGGGTTCAGTGCCAAAGGTGGAGGGCATCATGCCTACATGCATGCAGAGTTGCAAGGTATACGAGTGTAAGATATACAGCTATAAATATACGTTGTTAAAAATTTCTGTAGGAATTTTTTGTATATGTACCCTCTTACGTCTTTCGTAATGTACGGATGCATATACCGCTGCTCATCAATGACAAATTAAGAACAAAGAGCGCGCACAGTGGCACTCGTTGATCTGTTGCTGCAGCCTTGCAGGTTGCCTCGTTAAACGCTGGGATGGATGATGGATGGATCTGCAAAGTCACAACAGAAAGTATACCTCGTTGACGTTCTACTTGTCAGATTTTACCATCTATCCTCATCTCATCTTAATCCCGTGCTGCTCATCACTCGCACGCGTCGACTGGAGGGATATCAATTCCAACCGCGATGCCACATGCAGATGCATGCGCGCATCGATATGGATATCTGCTCTACTGCCAACTACTGCTGCTGCATCATGCTGATGAGCGAACGTGTTTATAGGTTCTTGTCGTATGCATCTCTGCAGAGATGGTCGGACACTTTTTAGGTGTTATTATTCGCATGGACGGGCATGCATGTGTCTCTCTGTTTTCGTTAGGACCAGCCAGGCATATGATTTCGCAAAGCTTGGATGTATCTGTTTCTCGATCCCCCCGTGAGTTGCAGAGAGTTTCAGTGGGGGAGGTTATCCTCGTGTCCAGAGAGAGTACTACGTAATTAAGTTCCTGTGGCCCGCCCTGGGTTGAGTGTCGGGTTTATGGACCACTGTCATACAAGGCTGCCAATCTGTGTGGCAAAACACGAGAGCAAGTACACGGTAACTACAGTTTACCTACGCATCTTGTCAGTACGCTCAAAGCGACATATCGACTTAGACACCGTTAGTGCGGTGTACCGGTTCGGACTCCCCGGACTTTCAGTAGCTTTTAATCGGAGACAGTGATCACGAGCCGGTGAGCTTTCTCCTGTACACGGGCGGGGATATATATATATATATAGCTGGCATCTTTCTCTTACTTTCTTTCCTCTTTGACGTTCATAAATGTTTTTTCTTTTTCTCTCTTTGTCATCACCTCAACTTTGCCTCTAACTTTGTCGTTTCTTCGCTCTACCGTTGTCTTGATCCAATCCCCGTCGTTCTACCGTTATATGCGTGCATTCTCCAACAACAATAACAAATAGTTGTTTGTTAGTTAGATATATCAATCATAGCTATTGTTAGTGTTGTTACTCTACCTAATAGATATTTGTTAGTGTTGTTATTTAAGATAAAATTGTTTATAGATAAGATTAAGTGGTTATATCTAACATATATTTGTTAGTATTGTTATTTAAGATAAGATTGAGTTGTGATTGTTTGTCATGCATAGATAGATAAGATTGAGCATAGATAAGATCGGGTGGTTATAGCTGAGATTGGTTGTTAGATGTGATCTAATATTATAAAATTGCCACCGCCTAAATCTTGACTGTTGATGAGCGATTAAACGGTCCGCGGAGGGCGACCTACCATCACTAACACCACGAACTTCAATTTTATAGATAGTAAAGATACTAACTTTAAACATCTCCGCGCGCCTCCGTGCGAACGTGCCTGGCCGGTCGGGTCCGGTCCCGGCCCGCGCTTACGGGCAAACTTATATACGGATCGCGCTCCGTTCACCGCACCCAGCGAGACACTCATGACCGTGCCGGCGGTAGCGGCGCTTCCGCGCGAACAGTGACCAACGCCCGGCGCGACTCGCGCGCCAAGGCTGCCGGGGGGTCCCCGCGCGCTGCCGGCGTCAGAAAGAAGGGAGCACGGCACAGTACTGCTCGGCACCGGCGACGCGACATGCTTGCAGCGACGGCACCTTTGGCGATCGGCTGCCTACTGCATGCTCCCCCTGGCCTGCCACGCGACAACCAGGACCAGTCGCTGGAGTTACATTGTTGGCGTACGTTGAGGCGTTTTGGTAGCTCGTGTCGGTCGGGCTGGCGCCGCGCGGCACGGCCTGGTGGACGTGCGCGTTTTCCTTTCTTCACGGTACTATTTCTTCACGAATATACATACTGTAGCGACAGGGCGGACAGTGCAGTGAGGCGAAGGAAAAGCAGGCGGACCGGGTTCGTGGTCATCATATGATCATAGCTATTGTCGCTACAGACTACAGTACGTATGCATGTGACTTAATTACCAGCTAATACTACACCATGGATTCTCTCTCTCCCCCCTCGATCCTCCCCCCCCCCTCTGTTCGTAAAACCTTGCTGATGCTGATTGTTAGTATATATTAGGTACGTACTATATATTCGTTCTATGGCTAAATGTTGTAAATATCGTCTGCCTTTTCCTTTCTTCACGGTACTATTTCTTTAGCAAGAGGCCAAACGAATGGGGTGATATATAACATGCCGTGTAAATTGGCTGCACCGATCCTGAAGAGAATGAAAGTGGACCCTTCTGTTCTGAACCAAAGTTTTGCTCCAATGATGAGATGTGGAACGGACAATTGGAATGATTTGATCATACGGCCGAAACGTGTAGACCGGAGCCGTGCTCCAGTCGGAATAGAATTCATTAGTGGAACAAGGAACATGAAAATGGGAGGCCAATTTCTCCTACTGACGAGAAGTGTCCGAAGAAAGAAATCAAGGAAATTCCAGTACGAGATATACAAGTTGATATATATCTAGCTAGGTGCTGACCGCTGCTGGTGCTGGCAATTTCTGCCACATCCTAATCGTCATCGACTTCTAAGGTTGAGGGTGACTTCATGGGCCAAGACTACTCCAAGTAGCCTATGTCACATCTCGAGATACTCGTATATATACAAGTTGATAAACAAAATTTCAACACGTCTATATTAATTTTCAGCTATTCTAGAGTTTATATAATCCTCAACATCCTCTGACGAAATTTTCATTTATTATGTGGCAAGCTCTGTAAGTTTCAGTGAAATCATGCAGATTTCCCGGGTAGTTAGCATGCATATATACCGTATGTGCGTAGTAGAGGCGAGAAGCCAGCAATAACGCACCATGTCAAAAAGGAATCATACTGGAGGAGCAGAGTGACGTCCGTGACGTGAGGAGCCTTTGCCTCTCCAAGCTCTAGTTCTGCAAGAGGAGCTACAGGTTCTTATTCCCTTATTATTCCCTCTTGGATTCTTCGTCTCGTATATCAACCTTGAAAATAATACCCGAGACGGGACCATCGTGCACTACAATGAGGTCACACACGCCCGGAACAAATACATTCCTCAATCCCGCTCCTGCCTTTCAGTCCCCGTCGCGCCCATCACCTCGTACGTAGAAAGCAGAGTCAGGGCTCAGCCTGAATGGTCAACAAAAATGCTTTAGGTTCAGGTAAATATGGTATGTATCTCCAAGAGAGCATCTTTCGCGTATGTTTTCTCTCTAGTTAGTCCCAAATTAAATGTCCTCATCTTTATATATGCACGTGCTTGCTTATATAGTCCTTAAGCCTTACTACAGCCAATAAGCCAAACTCTAGTACCACGAGTAACGTGCACGCCTAGTAAACATACAAAATACAGGCAAAATCACTCTTATTTTAGTAGGAAGATGGATAGGTTGCGCTGGAAAACCCTAATTTCATCTGCAGTCGACACAACAGGTAAGCTTCACATTTCCACGTCAGGAGAAAGCAACCAAAACGGAGAGAATCTCAGCGTAGTGCCGTACAGAGCGCCGGGCCCAGCCCAAAGTAAGAGAACACGGCAGCCATATTCCTCCACAACCACTGCCTCTCTCTCACCACCCGGGAACAGGAGTACAGGACTCTCCGTCTCTCTCTCGCTAGCTCTCGCGTCGCGCTGGAACTTACTTCGTCCTTGATTTTGGAGCTCTGCTCGATCGAGCTCGACAGACTAGTGTTTTAGCTGTACTATGCACATACGGTCTGCTAAAAATTATATAGTCTTGCCAAAGCAACGCAGCGAATGTTTTTAGTTCAAGCCGCGGTTTTAGATGGATCAATCACATCAGCGAGGACTGTTAGTTAGCAGACAAAGCATATTTCCATGCTAATGCTGCATATGTGCCACCTCGCACGCAATTCCCTCACCTAATGGTTACGGTTATAGTACTAATCTTTTTTGTCGGTATCGGCTGTCTCGTTGCTTAGGCTAATGATACGATCAGACTGTATATTTTCATTTTTCAGAACTTGGGCTTTGTTTATGGTTGGTGGTATGAAGTTGGGAATAGCGAAAGGTCGGTTTAAAAAGGTTTCCTTGATGGCCATGATTTGACTAGGCACTCCAATTACGTACTCCATCATCTCCGGTTGATCACAGGGCTGAGTGTACGTATATCACACTAATCATTGTGATTGCGGGCTTAATAAAGTAATTCCATGGGATTTGACTAGTGCTAGGCAAATCTATCAGGATAGCTTTAGGTAGGGACATGAAAAGATTGTAACGTACATCACCGCAGGGAGAAAAACAGAATGCTTACATAGTCACATGTGCTTTTGTCGATATGTTTCTGAGAGAAGTATATTCAATTGTCAGTCGAAGTCTATACATAGGGTCTAAAATTGTTGATTTTCCAACATGGTGGGCCTGCTATTTCGCTATGGTCATTCCGGCTATCGACGCCTACGTGGTATGGGACTGCACTTTGGCTGATGCCAAAAATTGCCCTATCAATTTGTGCCAAAATTTAGCGTTGCCAAAAATTTAAGCATGCATGAAATTGGTCAGGAGTTCGCAGGAGAATGAACAAGAATTAACGCACACACGAAAAACTTTCTATGAAACTCATACAAAGGAAAGGGCACCTCAGGTAACTATGTGATCTCAATCTCACATAGAAAGAGATCCCACCAGTAGCCAGTGCACGTAATCAGTTCTCTCGCTAAAGCATTCTTTAGTCTGTCGTTGGACTGTTCTTACATGCTTATAACCCTGCACAATATCTTGCCATGACCGAATGGCGTCGAATTAGCCGTAGAGCTACACCTAGATCACGTTAGGCCTCCCAGCTTGAGCATTTGGCTTTGACGTGCCTACCTCGCCGTTGTACTTCTTGTTCACGACGGCATGGAAAGGAGTCAAGAGTTGATAACATGTGATTTGATGGCAAAATTGACATTCTCGTCTTGGAAGGTTTTGGGTGAAGCAACAAGATGAGAATTGAAACGGCTCTCGAGCACAGGAGTACGCAACAGATGGGACGGCACTGTCGGAATATCGTCACTGCACCATGCAATGGCACCAAGCACAAATCAGTTCAAGCAAACGACCCCGCGATCACCTCACTTAGGGGCAATGGCCACGATGGCAGGGCACCGATCAAGTTCCAATGATATTGGCAGTGCGCGACATGGTGGTTGTCCGGCTGCCGCCGAAGCTGGAGTAGCTCTCGAACTTCTTCTTTTTCGTCCATATCACCCTGTCCGTCTATATGTTCACGAGGAGGGAGAAGCTCAATAAAAAACAACACGATTACGTAAACGGAGAGCTCGTAGAGATCCCGCGTGAAAACGTTCGCATACACAACATTTTCCAAAGCAAAAAGCATGATCCTGCGAGAATCTTGTGAACGAATCAACGACACGCATTCATGTCAAATCGAGCCAACGCAACCAAACAAAATTTGGCAACCAAACTTTGCCAAACTTTTTCTCGCCAATAAAATTATGTGACATATCGTACAGCTTCTATGTGCATTTTTTTTTACATAACGACGTCAATTTTCAGTTTTGCTTCAAAAACTTGTACCCTTGGGTAAAAGATGACATACTAGCTACAATTATGTAGCCAAATCATATTAAACATCTTTCTTAGGAAACATCACGTACCCATACACGTAGCACTGCTATAAAAACAATCACTCTAGATGTCTTATCACAGATAGATCACCTAAACCGTCCGTGATATCCCTCATGATAGATAGTTTTTATCGAAAAGGATATCGTAGACGGTTTTTTCTAACCCATTTGTGATAATTAGCACATCATAGATGGTTCCTATTGAAAACCGTTTGTAATGACATTGGAGTCATCACATACAGTTAGATTTCTACACCTGTCTATGTGTTTTTGGCCCAACTAGTCTATCGGGATTCTATAAATAGACGTGCGCTAACCCTAATGCTTTTGACCTAGCACCACCCAATCTTTCCATCCTCGCTCCTTCCTTCCCTTCGCTCTCTGTCACGCCTCCCCTTCGCCCTCCTCCTCATCCTCTCGCTCCTCTTCTCCTTCCCCCAATGACCGCTACATGTCGACTGGCGCCGACAACCATCCGCCTACACTGCTTCCGCGTCCGGTGGTTTGGCAGGTCCTCTCTTGAGCTTGGGGCGGCTGGATCTGACAGCGGCATGGCGTCATCGAGCTCGGAGCCATCTTCTTCGGCCAAGGCGGCGTGCGGATGGTGGTCGCAACGGTCGGCCAAGGCGGCGTACTGTTGGTCGACGCACCTTCGGTGGTCAGCATCCGAAGCCGGCAACTCCAGCAGCTGGTAACCTGATTTTTCTCTCATTCTGAGGAACCGTCAGTGATACAATTGCTAATGTAGCCCACTCTACACATACACTCAGTCACACCCAAGCATGAAGGCCTGCAGGAGAGTGAAGATTGACTAAGTTACCACATATACCTCAATAATTAATGACAGGTGTGTCACCAGCCACTGAAAAAAGTTGCATTTTTGCAAGACATGCATCGAGTCAACTGGACCTTCAATTTAGCATTCGCTGAAACCTTAGGTGGAGATGCCATGCAGGATAGATAACTAGTGAAATCACTATTTTACGAGTGAGCACAAGCGCGATCAATTCGACCACTCGAGAAATATCACTCTCCTTCCCTTTCACCCGAACATGAATCTCCTTAGGTGGGGCCCACGCATTCACCTGCCTCATTCCTTATCCTCTCACCATGTGAGCTAGCCAGCTATGCCCCCACCCATTGATCCCCTTGTCCCCCTCATCTCTTTTACGGTGACCAACACTTCGTTCTCTCTCTCATTTTCTCCTCGCTCTAGCACTTGATGCCACACGTGCTTCCCTCATCGGAGCAACTCCCATCGACGTCAAGCTCATGGTGCCTCTCCCTGTACCACCATGCTCGCTGCCCCTAGGATTAGTTAGACATGGGTGTATCTTTTTAAGAAATTACAATTGAAAGTAGGTGATGTTGTGGTTGAAAGCTTCGATCCAGAGGTGGAAAGTTAAAATTGAATGGGTTGGAAGTCTGAATTTGGTGACTGGAAAGTTTTTATGTTTTTGAAAGCTGATTATTTTGTGAGTGGGGAAGGGGGGTGTTGGAAGTTGATGCGAAACTGGTTTGAAGCTAGATTTTTGCTGCTGTTAGAAATTGTATAGTCGTTGGTTGGAAGGTTGTTTTTTCTTTGTCCACCTTCACCCACGGATGCGGCGCCCTCTGCTAGCCGACTGTCACCAAAGCCGGAGAAGGAAAGCCAAATGGAAATAGGGAGACCCTTTCAATACCATGAAAACAAGAAATTTGCTTGTCGGAACCAGCCGCGCGTGGAGCTCTACAAGGTCGTTCACAATCAGTAACCTATGATAATTAGATAGCTTTACTTCTAGTACGAACATACACAACCGGAGAAGATGAGTCCCCTCCCCTCTGCTAGCCCACCAGAGGTTTGTGTGATCAGCTATGTTAGCGACAGAACGATGAAACCTTAAATCATCTTTTCATGCCTGGCTCGGCACGGCACCTCTCGTTTGCACATCGGCTCATCGTCTTTCCATGCCTGGCTCGGCACGGCACCTCTAGTTTGCACATCGGCTCATCAAACAATTAACTATGGGGATTAGCTTTAAAAAAAGAAAGAGAAAAAAGAGAAAAACATGAGCGGAATGACCGCACATGAACCCTGCACATACTCCATCAGAGACGACAGCCGGGCGCGGCTAGGCCAACACAAAAATTCAGCGGGAGTTGAACGCCGTGACGCCATATGGCGAGGTACATACGCGACGACGAAACGATAGGTAGATAGATACGATGCACTCACCGTACACGTATAGAGATACCTACCGTCTCCCTTCCTTTAATTTCGCACAGTTATGAAGATACTAACAGTCTGTAGGTACTCTGCATGGCAAGCGCGGCCTCCTATGTAGTATGTATGTATCTTCGCGGTCCTACGTGGGGAGAACCAAATCGTGTCCAAATTGTAGCGTCCGTGCGAGAGAAAAGACATGCATGGATACGTGTGCGGCTGCGTGGACCGGCCTAAGCCAAACGGCGCTGAGCGCAGGCAGCTAGGCGTACTCAGCTCGTGACCATTTCTGGGCCGGCCAAGTTTCCGCAGGGGTTTCAATATATAGCGGGGTCGTTTTTGGTAATGCACGGCCGGACTGAGTTATATACCTATATACGTACATGTGTTGTTTTCTCTATCAGCTCTTTACAAGAATGACCTGTTTTATCTAATCAAGAAATGTGTTGCATTACGTATTGCGAGAATAAACAGCTGCAAGCTGAAATTTTTCAGGTTCCATTTAGCTGAACTCGGGCTCCAGCTTCTGGGTTCTACAAGTCGGAGCCTAAAACCAGATTGTTTGGCCATATCGCACAAAGGTTGTACGAAGCTGGTGTTGTTGTTTCGTTCGCGTTTGCCCTTTAGCTATCGAATATAGCCGTTCAGAGAATGTCCTATTTGACCTTATACATACAAAGTAGATAATAATTCCTCCAGCATCCTTTTTCTGGAAAAACATAACCAACGACTCATGCGTCTATAGCTAGTACTAGTAAACAAAACTGCCACGACAAAATAATGTCGGTTGTTATTTTGTTTTTCCATACAAAGCAACTGCTCCGGCTTCCACTGTCTGTTGGGGAAGTCCGGACGAGGCACCAGGACGAGGTACCCCCTATTCTCTATTCGTGTCACGATTGACGTAAGGTGTTATGCAGAGGTCTTAGGTGAGTTCGAGCCAACGGGGCCATCTCGGTCGGACGACTTAACGCCGAGGCGAGAAGCAAGTCGGCCCCCGTGGACGAGGTAAGAGGGCGACTCGGGCCGGAGCGAGGGAGGAAGGCGAGGCGAGACCACCGTGTACGGACGACGCCGCCGGGGGTAAAGGACGACAAGGGCGGAGGCGAGCCGTACCGGTGAAGGGAATCTACGGATATACCGGCGCATGTAGTAGGTAGCGGCGAGGTGGAAAGCACGAGTTCGGCCAAATGTACGGTGACACGAGCTAGGGAAAGATTGTAACCTTTGAGAGGGGTAGCGATGTATTTACACTTGTAAGCCGGTTTTGCCATATATAAGGGCAAGTTGGCACCCGTATGAAAACAGATGAATACAAGCTTCTAACACACATTCTTCGATACTTTTGCGGTAGTGGAAAAGTCCCGCGGACGCTTGGCTTCGTTCCCCGAGTCTCCCCCAGCACCTTGGTCTCCGAACCGGGGTGCCTACACCTGCTGACCGAGAGCCATCTCGTCACAGTTGGCGCCGACCGTGGGGACGAAGGGGCGAAGTACTCCCTGAAGCGGGGTCTCCATCATGCCGCCTCGACCGAAGAAGGGCGTGACCACGACAAGGCGGAAGGCGGCGGCGAGCGGCCAGGCGCGGGGTCCAGCTCCCTCCCCCCGCGGCCGAGGGCGAGACGAACGTGGAAGCAGCAAGAGCCGCCCCGGAAGGTCCCGATGGTGCGGGCGAGCTCACCTCCGGCGCCGCTGCAGACGGAGCGTCGCGGGCGGCTGTCCGTCCCCCGCGGCGCGAGTGCCACCCCCGGCGGGGCCCTCGAGCGGACGTACCTGGCGGACGCAGTGGACGACTTGCGCGGCAGGCCGACGAGGCGGCAAGGAACTCGGTGGCGTTGCAGGCGCGCCTCCAGGCGGCGGAGCTGGAAGCCCAAAGGGCGAACTCGCAGTCCCAGCAGATGGCCGACCTCTATCGAGCCCAACTCGAAGCCACGCGCGCTCTAGCGACCCCCCCGCCACCTCCGGAGGCATCCGCCGGCGGAAGACTTGCGTCATCAGTTGGCGCCGACCGCGCCGCCGCCCGGGCAGAAGTCCTCGCCCGTCCTCCGCGCCGAGTCTCCTCAAGGACCTGGATGCCGCTCGGGCCCGGGCGTGCCGCGCTTATGGGCGAGGCGGACCGCGAGGCAGCTCGCCTCAGGGCGACCGTGCTGCTAACCAGCAAGTCGCCCCGGACGGAACACACGGTCGGCAGTGCGGGCCGGGCGCTGGGAGTGCCCAGCGCCCAGGCAGGGCGCACGAGGAGCAAGATCGGGCGGAGGCGCGGTGAGGTCGTCGACCTCACGAGCCTGGCGAGCCCGCTGAGCCCAGGGCTCATGGCGGTCCCGTTCCCGCCAAAATTTCGTCCCGCCGACCTCCCGAAGTACGCAGGGACGACGGATCCGGTCCTATACACAGGGTGTACGAGGCCGCCGTGATGGCCTCGGGCGGTGGCGAGGCCATCATGGCGAAGAGCCTGCTGCTCGCCCTCACCGGCATCGCCCAGGCATGGTACCTCGGCCTGGAGCCTCGCACGATCTACTCGTGGGAACAGCTCCGGGACAAGCTGCACGGGCACTTCCAGGGGTGCCGGAAACAAGGAGATGACCTCGACGGACCTCAGCAACCTCCGGCAGCGACCCGGCGAGACCATCCGCGCATTCCAACGTCGCTTCTCTTCGAGGTCCAATGCCAGGTGAAGGGGGTCGCGGAGCAGACGATCTGCGAGGCAGCAAGGCGAGGCATCAACAACGAGGCCTTGGCCGACAAGCTCGAAAGGAAGCGCCCTTCTCGCGTCGAGCAGCTGTACGATATTATGGAGGTGTACGCCCGAGTCGAGGAAGGGCAGATTCTAGCGAAGGGAAGAAGCCAGGCGACGCAGGCGTACCTGGGGAACGAGAAGACTGAGGCCGAGCGGCGCGGCCGAGGCGCACGAGATACATCACGTATCAGATGAAGGGCGACCGCAAGAAAGTCAAAGGCGTTAGACCGCCCGCTCCCCACCTCGCGCGCCTCCGCGCCACCACGGAAGGGAGCCCTATACCCGACCAGGGCCAGGCCGAGGAGACCCAGCACCTCGCCCGCGAGGGGCACCTCGCCCAAGACCCCGGCGAAAGTACTTGCGCGCGGGCCGACGCCCCCCTCCCCGGGCGGAGGGCGAGCGGCGCAATCAAGAACCACGGGGCGACGCCCCACTCGAGCTCCCACCACCACCCCCTCGGCGAGGCTCTCCACCCGGCGGCCATGGACCTCGTCGCGTCGTCCACACGATCACCGGCGGGGGTGCTTGCACCTTCTCATTGAAGCGCCAGCGCAAGGAATACGTTTCGGCGGGTCCAGCACATCGGCGCATATCCGCCGACCGAGCTCCCCCCTGGACGAAACACTCCCATCACGTTCGGCCCAGAGGACGCTGTGGGCGTGGTCCTTCCGCACCACGACGCCCTTGTCATCTCGGCCATCATCTCCGAGGTCGAGGTCCGGCGCGTATTCGTGGATGGCGGCAGCTCAGCGGACATCCTGTTCGCCTCCGCATTGGACGAAATGGGTATCCCGCGAGCATGCCTGCAGCCTCCCGGAATCCCCCTCCTCGGCTTTGGTGGCGAGCCGATCAGGGCCCTTGGACGAATCGAACTCCCGGTAGAGTTCCGCAGCAACGGCCTTTCCCGCGCCGAGACCATCCTCTTCGACGTCGTCGACATGCCTTACCAATACAATGTCATCCTCGGGCGGCTGGCGCTCAACAAGTTCGGGGCAGTTCCCCACCACGCATACTTGTGCATGAAGATCCCCGCGTCTGCCGGAGTCGTAACAGTCCACGGCGACCAAGCCCTTTCCCGCCGCATCGAGCAATCTGCGACCATCAGATACGTTCACGACGTCGTCCCGGTGGCCGAGACACCACGCCACGCCTCGCCCGCCTCAGGCGAGGTCCTCGGCATCGACCTCGCCCCCGACCAATTCATGTCGTCCACCACGGGGTGGTGGGTCCCCAAGCCAGACCGGACGGGGAAACTCGGTCTGTTCCGTTATCTGAAGACGAGCCTCACAAGACCGTCCTGATCGGGGCAGATCTCCCGGCCGAGACGGAGCAAGCCCTCCTCCTCGTCCTGCGGGAGAACGCGGACATATTCGCCTAGGAGCCCGAAGATCTGCCTGGGGTCCCCCGGAGCATAATCGAGCACAAGCTGCAGGTCCGGCCGGGGGCTCGCCCAGTCAAGCAGCGGCTGAGGAAGATGTCGGCCGACCGACAGCTCGCCGCCCGCGAACAGGTCGCAAACTGCTCAAGGCCGGGGTCATTCGTGAAGTACTGCACCTGGAGTGGCTGGCGAATCCGGTACTCGTCAAAAAGGCAAACGGACAGTGGCGCATGTGCGTCGACTACACCGACCTCAACAAGGCATGCCCAAAGGACGACTTCGCCCTCCCCCGTATCGACCAACTCGTGGACGCCACGTCCGGCTGCGAGCTCATGAGTTTCCTCGACGCATACTCCGGGTACCATCAGGTGTGGATGGCCGAGGAGGACGAGGAGAAAACGAGTTTCATCACCCTGTGCGGGACGTTCTGCTACGTGCGAATGCAGTTCGGCCTTAAGAACGCAGGCGCGACGTTCGCCCGGCTGATCGGCAAAACCCTGCGCGATCAAGTCGGCCGCAACGTCGAGGCATATGTGGACGAGGTCGTCATAAAAAGCAGCCTCGCCCAGTCACACGCGGCCGACGTGCAGGAAACCTTCAGCAGCTTGCGCAAGTCCGATATGCGTCTAAACCCTGAGAAATGTGTCTTCGGCGTGCGCGCGGGGAAGTTGCTGGGATTCCTCGTCTCCAAGCGGGGGATAGAGGCCAACCCAACGAAGATACAAGCAATCCTCAGCATGAGTCCCCCCACCACAACGAAGCAAGTTCAGAAGCTGACGGGTCGCCTCGCCTCCTTGGGAAGGTTCGTATCTCGCTCCGTCGAAAAGGGGCTCCCGTTCTTCAAAGCCTTACGGGGCTCCGGGAAGTTCGAATGGACGGAGGAGTGTCAGCTCGCCTTCAAGAACCTCAAGCAGTACCTCGCCTCGCCTCCGCTCCTCCAGAGCCCGTCCCCGGGCGATGTGCTCCTGCTGTACCTCGCCGCAACGGCCTCCGCCGTTAGCGCCGTCCTGGTCAGGGAGCAAGCGTGGACCCAAAACCCGGTCTACTACGTCTCCGAGTCGCTGCAAGGGGCGAAGTTGCGTTACACCGAGCTCGAGAAGCTGGCATACGCGCTAATCATGGCCTCCCGAAAGCTTCGCCACTACTTCATGGCCCATTCCGTCCGGGTCCCGACATCGTTCCCACTTGGCGAGATGTTCCGCAACAGAGAAGCCACTAGCCGAGTCAGCAAGTGGGCTGCCGAGCTCGCCCCGTTCACCATCGAGTTTCTGCCTCGAACCGCTATCAAGTCGCAGGTCCTCGCCGACTTCATCGTCGAATGGGTGCCCCGCCCGGACTTCGAACCCATCGCAGGCGACTCTGTCTGGACGCTGTACGTCGACGGTTCCTGGTGTGCGGAAGGAGCGGGGGCCGGCGCGGTCCTGGTGTCGCCGGGAGGAGCGAAGCTGCTATACTCGGCCCGCCTGAACTTCAGAACAACAAACAACGTCACCGAATACGAGGCTCTTCTGCTTGGCCTCCGCAAGGCGCGCGTGGCTGGGGCGCGTCGCCTCCTCGTCCGGAGCGACTCGCAGTTAGTCGCCGGCCAAGTCGGGAAAGACTACCAGGCAAAAGATCCGGAAATGGCGAAGTATCTGGCGGCAGTAAGGGCCGTCGAGAAACACTTCAGCGGGATCACAATCCAGAGTATCCCGCGCGGGGACAATGTCGAGGCCGATCTTCTGGCCCGGGCGGCGAGCGGCGGCACCACCCCGCCTCCTGGCGCGTTCAGCGAGACCTTGAGGGCCCCCTCGGTCGAAGCCGTGTCCGAGGTCAACGTCATCTCCGCAGACGCCGCCTCGCCCGAAGATTGGAGGGCGCCGATCGAGGAGTACCTCCTCTCGGAGACGGAACCCAAAGACCCGGCCAAAGCTCGGCGCCTCGTTGCACGCGCACGGAGCTTCATCATCCACAGGGGCTCGCTCTACAAACGGGGAGTGTGCGCCCCGTTTCTGAGGTGCCTCGCACTCGAAGAAGGGCGGAGCCTGCTCAAGGAGATCCACCAGGGGCTCTGCGGTTCGCACCTCGCCCCGCGGTCCTTAATCGCCAAGGCCTACCGCGCCGGCTTCTATTGGCCTACGGCACTGACTGACGCCCAGACGCTGGTACGGCGCTGCCCCGCTTGCCAATGGATGGGCCGAGGCACTAACAAACCGGCGTCGGTGATGCAGCCCATCTCGCCCTCGTGGCCCCTCGCCCGCTGGGGAGTGGACCTCGTCGGCCCCTTCAAAACGGCGAGCCGAGGCGTCAAGTTCGTCGTCGTCGCCCTGGACTACTTCTCCAAGTGGATAGAGGCCGAACCACTGGCGAAAATCACTTCGGCCGCCGTGCAGAAGTTCGTCTGGAAAAATCTCATCTGTCGGTTCGGCCTCCCGCGCGAGCTTACCGTGGACAATGGGACGCAGTTCGACGCAGCGAATTTCCGAACATTCTGCTCCGGCCTTGGCATCAAACTCTGCTTCGCCTCGGTCGCCAACCCTAAAGCTAACGGCGCGGTGGAAAGGGCGAACGGCATCATCCTCTCCGGCCTACGGCGGCGCATGTTCGAGCTTCCCACCGGAAAGTGGGCGGACGAACTCCCCAACGTCTTATGGTCGTCTCGCACCTCGCTCAGCCGGGCGACAGGCCACACCCCGTTCAAACTGCTATTCGGCGAAGAAGCCGTCACCCCGGCAGAGGTCGAGTTGGAGTCCCTTCGCACGCGCGAGTCACCGGACGACGATAACCATCTCACGTCCCTCGAGGGACTCGACGAGGTCCGACAAAACGCCGCTCTCCACATCGACCAGTACCAAGCCGCCACGGCGAGACATTACAACAAGACGGTAAAGCCAAGACCGATAAAGGTGGGCGACCTGGTGCTCAAGAGGAAGCTCAATCCCGAAGCCGACGGCAAGCTCGCCTCCAAGTGGGAAGGCCCGTACGAAGTCGTCTCTTCGTCTCGGCCGTCGTCGTTCCGCCTGAAGGACATGGATGGAGTCGACCTCAAGCACAGCTGGAACAGCGACAATCTCAGGAAATACTACGTCTGATCTCGCCGCGAGAAACTGCTGCTGCGTCAGCTAAAAAGGACATCGTCCTTGTAAGAAACCGCATATTTTGGTTATGATAGCTCGCTATGTTCCAGCCCGGCTCCGTGCCTCGGCCTCAGTGGCGACACGGCCCCGCGCCGCGCCCTAACTGAACGACACGGCCCGGCTCCGCGCCTCGGCCTCAGTGGCGACACGGCCCCGCGCCGCGCCCTAACTCGACAAGACGGCCCGGCTCCGCGCCTCGGCCTCAGTGGCGACACGGCCCCGCGCCGCGCCCTAACTCGACAAGACGGCCCGGCTCCGCGCCTCGGCCTCAGTGGCGACACGGCCCCGCGCCGCGCCCTAACTGAACGACACGGCCCGGCTCCGCGCCTCGGCCTCAGTGGCGACACGGCCCCGCGCCGCGCCCTAACTCGACAAGACGGCCCGGCTCCGCGCCTCGGCCTCAGTGGCGGCACGGCCCCGCGCCGCGCCCTAACTCGACAAGACGGCCCGGCTCCGCGCCTCGGCCTCAGTGGCGGCACGGCCCCGCGCCGCGTCCTAACTTAACGACACGGCCCGGCTCCGCGCCTCGGCCTCAGTGGCGACACGGCCCCGCGCCGCGCCCTAACTTAACGACACGGCCCGGCTCCGCGCCTCGGCCTCAGTGGTGACACGGCCCAGAGCCTCGGCCGGACCTAGCAGCAACGCGCTCCCCCCCAGACCGCGCCATTGAGGTCAACCCCCTTGGCTTCACCACCATCGTACGCGAGCCCTACATGACCTCGCATCGTCTGAACAAGGAGCACCTCGCCCATTGAATAAACGCAAAGCAATACATATCCGCCTATGCGATTACAAAACAGGGCGACCGCGTCTACTTCACGGTCGCCCCTATTTCTGGTGGGGGAAGGGCCCTCCGGTCTACAATGTCACAAGCAGCGTATGGCACGCGGGGTCGACCGTGTCAGCTTAACCGGCGACATGGCGTTCAACGATGAGATGCTCGACGATCCTACACTACCGCGCAACGCGTCCAACACACACCTCGTCCAGCATACAAAAATAAGTGAATAAGTGAATAGATCTGCAGTTACAAGAGGAGGCGACCTTCATGGTCGCCCCTTTATTTCCGGTGGGAGAAGGCCCCCGCCGATCCAGGATGGATTACAAAGTCGCGTCCGGCGCAACAACACAAGGAAAATCACTAAGTCGACGTCCCAAAAATATGGGGCGAACTAAACGATACAACAACCCTACTCGGCATCGTTAGGCACTTCGGCGGCGAGGGCCAAAAGGATCAGGTCCCCGTCCCCTTCGTCTTCAGCCGAATCGTCACCCTCGACCTCCTCGCTAACCACGGCAAGCAGCCCGCTCCTTCGGGCCGCAACGACCCCCAGGGCGACATCCCCCGCGGACCTCCCGGGTCCGTCGTCGTCCTTCCGAGTAGCCAGCAGGGCGGCCGAGCAATGCTTATGCGACATAGCCATGAAAGGGCGAGAACCTCGTCGCCCAGCAGGCGACTTATGTCGCGACGACGTAGTCTGCAAGCAAGCACGGTAAAAATGAACATCGATATAAATAAACGAGGCCAACTCATGACTTAGCCAAAAAGATTTCTACGCCACGCGGCGAGTTCACAAAAAGGCCACAGGCGGCAGGCACGTCGACGCAGCGACAAAAAAGGAAAAAGCAAACCAGCCCTGAAGGCAAACTTTAAACCTTTGGCGGCGAGGACGATGCGGGCGACTTGCCACCCGAAGTGCCTTCGGTGCCCTTCGAGCTCGCCCCCACTCTCGGCCGCTTCCGGGACTTCTGGATCGCCTCCACATACTTCTGCCCTTTCTTGCGAGAAGACCAGACCGAAGACATGAAAGCGTCCGCCTCGCCCTTGAACTTATGGCGGACCCCGACCACGTCGGCCGTCTTCGGGGCCACATACCCTGGGGCCGAGAAGACTGAAGACCCGGGGCGAGACGCCAGGAGGGAGCAGCCGAGGAGGAGCTTTGCGGCGGCCCGGGCGTTGTCTTGGGCGAACTGCAGGGCCGCCAAATGAGAGTTGTGGCAGACTCGAGTCGCCCATTTTAAGCCCTCCGTGGTATAAGCATCCACGTCGTCGCAGCTGAAGGGGGCAACGTCGAGGCCGACCACCTCGCTCGTCACGTGCGCCGCGTGACACAAACCCTGTGACGAGTCGGCGCGCCCGAGAATGTTGGTCGGCGTGGAAACCGAGCCTCTCGTGCACCAAGGCGAGGTCGTCGCGGAGTTGCTTGACCTCCCGCTCGGCTGAGGCGGACTTCTTCTTCTCCGAAGCGAGCAGCTTCGCCGCCGCCTCGGCCTTCCCACGCTCGGACACGAGCGACTCCTCTGCCTCAGAGGCGCGCTTCTTCAACGCCTCGGCCCCTTCGCGCTCTGCGGCAAGATCGCCCTCCGCGCGAACAGCGCGCCTCTCCATCTCCTTCAGCTTAGTCTTCAGGAGTCCCACCTCGGAGGTAGTCTCGTCCAGACGCACGGCGAGCGCGGCTGACCTTTCCTCCGCAGAGCTAAGGGCGTGCAGCGCGTCGGCGGTGCGAGCCCGCTCCTCGGCCAACGGGCTGTCAGTGTCGCCCACGTGCGCCTCCAGAAGCGCCAGCTTCTCGGCGACGAACAGACACTGAAAAAGGAGAAGTTAGGTATTCATCCACCGAAAGAAACAAGGGGCTGGCGAGATTACCTTCAGCGCCGCGGCTCGTGCCGCCGCTCCGACTTGGGATGCTGACATCCCGACGAAACTCGCCGCGACGTCCTCCTCGGACAGCCTCGCCTCAGGGCGACTTATGAGGTCCAGCTCCAGCGGCGAGGTGGCGAAGAACTCTGGCCCGAGCCGACCGGACAGCTCCACGCGAGGGCGAGACGGCTGAGCCGAATCAAGGGAACCCCCGCTCTTCGTCTTCCCCCGCTGGGACGTCGAGGACAGCACCGTCACGACGTCTGGGGCGGAAGCCTTCTCGGGTATCGAGGCCTTCGCCGGGTCGGCCTCGCCACTCGCGCCGCCGGGCGAGCGCTCCTTCGAAGTCTCCGCCAGTGGCGCGTGTTCCGTCGTCGTACACCCGGGCGGAGCTTCGCCCGAGCGAGGCTCCTCGGCAGGCGACCGCACCTGAGAAACCGGGGGATCTTGAAGGGGACCCCTCGGCGACGTCGCCCTCGATGGCCCCAACGACTTCGTCAATCTCAACATCAGACGAAGATGAGGAGGACGATTCCCAGGAGAACTTCGCCGTCGTCACGGCCGTCGAGTGCACCGCGGTAAAGAGGCCGCCCATCGGCCCCTTGCCTGCGCCAGGTCCGGGCTTAGTCGCCACGTCGTCCTGCTTCTTCGTCGGGGGCTCCTCGTCGCTACCGCCGCGCGACCCTTCCTCGGACTCCTCGTCGTCCTCGGACCCATCGGTGTTCGCCCCACCACGAGCAGGCGACTCGTGGTGGTCGCTGTCGGCGTCATCGTCATCCCAGTCCGCAAGCTCGGCGGCGATGCTCAACGGCTTTGTCTTCTTCGAGGCCGCCTTCGCCTTCGGGGCCGGAGCAGGCCACTTCCTCTTCTCCCCCGTCTTGGTGTCACCGGCCGGGGCGATGTCCGGGCGAGCAGGAACGTCCCAGCCAAACAACTCGCAGGCCCGGTTCCGGCGAACGGCGATCATCTTCGAGACAATCCCCGCCTCGGACGGCAAGTAGCGTCCCAGGAGGAGATTCGCGTCTCGCTCCGCCCGGGCGAGGTCGTACCCCTTCGTCGGCTCGTACCCATAAAAGGGGCAAGGCCCGTGAGGTTGCCCGTCGGGGGTGGCTTTGCATTTCATCCTCCAGCCGGTAGCGAGCGGCCGAATCCTCAGGAGGAGGTATTCCTCGACTAAGTCGTGCGACGAAAGCTGATGGCTCATCACCTTCAGGGCGTCGCGCCTCGCCAAGTCCGCCGTGGAGGCGAGCGGCGTGCGAGTAGTGTACCCGAGAGCGACTTGGTCACCGGTAAAGCCGAGGTCGCCGACCCGGTAGAAGAACCACTCGCTCTTCCAGTTCTTCCACTTGTTCTTTAACGCCATGGCCGGGTACGAGGTGTCGGAACCTCGGCACCCCCGGAAGCCGATCGTCCCGAAGAGAGAGTGGGCCCCGTTGTGGACGGCCGAGGTGGTCATCACCGGTTCGTGGAACATAGCGAAGGCGGCCGCCGTGCTGTCCATCCGCATCGACTTCATTGCGAACTCGAAGATGGCCAAACGGGAGATGGCGGTCGGGTTGAGGTCCGAGATCTCGAGGCCGAAGTGGTCCAAGACGAGCTGGGCGATGGGCGCGGCAGGGAAAGTGAGCCCGGCCCTGAATTGGTCGGCGAATACAACGATGTGGCCCTCCGGCGCTTTAGCCCTTGTACACCCTTCCTCGGGGAGGGCCGGCCCATGCTCGTCCAACCCCAGGGGGAAGCACCCCGCCGCGCTGAGGCGAGATAGCGTGGTGTCCGACGCCTGAGTCGTACCAAGCCACCGGGTGTAGGTGACCTCGGCTCCTTTCTTCCCCTTCTGCTTCGTGACCGCGGCGGCCTTGCTGGTCGACATGGTCGTCTCTTCCGCCTCGAATGCCAAATCGTCCTGCAGGCGCTTGATCGCGACCCAATGCGAGCGGCGAATCGTGCTGAAGGAGGGAACCGGGCGAGAAGCTTTCAAGGCAAGGGCGCGGTGAGCGGCGAGTTGCAAGCAGAGAAGGCAGATACTGTCAGGCGGAAAGGGACGGAGGGGTATTTATAGACCCGGGGTGGCCCGAACAACGAGGCGAAGTAACGGACGCGGAGCGGGATAAGCGGGTTGGGGCGTAACGGCCCGTGACATAAGGCGTCCTTTACGGAAGCTGGTGAGCAAGGAAATTGGGGATCGAGAGAGTCGGAGGGGGCACCTCGTCCCAGGCTCCCCGACTCCCACTAAAGGATGCGGGCGCGAACGACGTCGAATTCCCCGCCGCTCGCCCCCGCAAGGGGCTACTGTTGGGGAAGTCCGGACGAGGCACCAGGACGAGGTACCCCCTATTCTCTATTCGTGTCACGATTGACGTAAGGTGTTATGCAGAGGTCTTAGGTGAGTTCGAGCCAACGGGGGGCCATCTCGGTCGGACGACTTAACCGCCGAGGCGAGAAGCAAGTCGGCCCCCGTGGACGAGGTAAGAGGGCGACTCGGCCGGAGCGAGGAGGAAGGCGAGGCGAGACCACCGGGTACGGACGACGCCGCCGGGGGTAAAGGACGACAAGGGCGGAGGCGAGCCGTACCGGTGAAGGGAATCTACGGATATACCGGCGCATGTAGTAGGTAGCGGCGAGGTGGAAAGCACGAGTTCGGCCAAATGTACGGTGACACGAGCTAGGGAAAGATTGTAACCTTTAGAGGGGTAGCGATGTATTTACACTTGTAAGCCGGTTTTGCCTATATAAGGGCAAGTTGGCACCCCGTATGAAAAAAGATGAATACAAGCTTCTAACACACATTCTTCGATACTTTTGCGGTAGTTGGAAAAAGTCTCGCGGACGCTTGGCTTCGTTCCCCGAGTCTCCCCCAGCACCTTGGTCTCCGACCCGGGGTGCCTACACCTGCTGACCGAGAGCCATCTCGTCAACACTGTCAAATACTATAACGGAAATAAAACCACTAAAACACTTCCATCTACTCCTATTACTTATCTTATCGTCATCTGAGATATAGCTAGCTTTTGTTGCACATCGGTCATACTTAGATTCACTAATACCGGTCTTTCAGTCCACTAAACCATGTATATCTAGACGATTAAGCTTTGATATGACTTGTTATGTAATTTAGACCCGTTAAACCAATATTGTAGCTATTCGCAAAAAAAAACCAATATTCTAGCTCGTTAACTGTGATGGACAACCATAGTCCTTGAGATCTGTATCCGAACGTGCCTGTGAGTTATCATCAGATATCTGCACCATGTGAACACCGCAGTCAAACGAAGGGAGTAGAAGTGCAGCGCCAGAGGAGTAGATGTCTTGTGCAAGGACAACACAGTCGCTTCAATATATAGCAGCAGCGCTAGCTTGTAACAGTTCTTTTAATCTTCACCCTGCCGAAGCCCTGCCTAGAATTCGATGAACGAGCATGCATAATGAATGATCCCAGATTTATGTTCCAAATAAGCTATACGCCGGTTATTAGTGGCTTGTTAATTAAGAACCAGTAGGGTGGCCGGAGCATTTGATGGCTAGATTTACTATACATTGTTAGTATTTTTTTCTTCCTAATATTTGTTTTGTGCTGTTAATTTTATTCAATTTCATTCTTCCTTACATTAATTTTGACACATCATTCAAAATATAGAAAACATTATAGCCAAAAATATATTATGAGGAAACATCATTGAAGTTTGTTAGAAATCCTCTTTTAATAGCAATTATAATTTTATATATTTTTATTTATTCATATGTGATGTTCTCTTTTTTTTTGTTTCTCTTCTATTTTTAAATATCGATAGACAAATAGATAACAAGACGAAGATATTGTTGTGTGAAACTAAAAACCAATTCTAGTAAGGTCCATGGCTTGCCATGAAAAACCACAGACTTTTATACAAATCTCCAGCTTTTCCTCTTCCGCTCCTTCTCGTCCCTCAGTGTCTATCTTTTCACCAATAATTGTTTGAAGAATTTTTCACCAAGAATTAAATCTAAACATTGATGGCTTGCACATAAACATTGTATTTCTCTTCCTCTACACACCGCACCACTAGTTGTATTGCAGTTGTCTTCAATTAATACAATATCATGCCCCCAAATGCTTTAATGCATGCTCCTCTTACTCTACATGTCTCTGCCACATGCCCGTCTCGTCACTGGACACGTCGAAGTAGACGTCCTCGTCTCCTCAAGCCTACTCTTGACTAAACCTATCACGTCATGACATCCAGCACTATGCCCAGCTTTTGCTCTTAGACCCACGTGCATTAGAGTGATCCGGTGGCTATGCTTCTTAGTGAGATCCTAAACCCTAATGGTTCTTTTACCACCTCCTGCTCAAACTGATATCTCTCTCTAAAAACCGCAATTCGTCTTGCCGCGTCTCACTATCGTCACCATCTTGTTTGGCAAACCTCATTTAATGTGTGATCCACTACAACCTTGCCATC
Organism: Stipa capillata; assembly: GCA_019208055.1. NCBI lineage: Eukaryota > Viridiplantae > Streptophyta > Magnoliopsida > Poales > Poaceae > Stipa > Stipa capillata. Next base: position 541,905 of record JAGXJF010000632.1, read on the forward strand.
ATGTCATAACTCACATCATGACCTTGATGACAACGTGCTCAACGGTGTATAATCATCAAAAATTGCTAAAACACACCTACTCTCATCATGGCAACCTTTCTCATAGTTCTCATGTTGTTTTGCATCGACGTGTAATTTTTAGTACAATACATAACTGATGTGATTTGTTGATTCCAACCTTTACTGATATAGCGACACCACAGTTTCGCTTTGTTCATATGATACACTCGCTTGTACACATAGCACATTGGCATGTACGGTGTCGGTCCTTATACATGCATATAATATCTGATTCTTACAATCTGCCTCTTCTTCGTCACTTCAAACATTATGAACTTTGCCGGCGGTTGCCATGTTTTTGTTCTCTAGAGCCCTCCGCTTGTTTTTCTTCTACTCATGTCGACCTCTTTTCTAATACTGCTAAACACATACATATTGATACATCTAATGCATGATTCCTCTTTGCCCATCGGCAAAAGCAGTTTATACATGTTGATATATCTAATGTGTGTTGTATGTCATCCATCATTACATATTACGTGCGCTTGAATAGAAACAAAATTACTAATTTTATTTTAATTTTATTTTGCATTTCTATTTTACGTAAATCCGCCGCTAATTTTCATTAAAAATTAATTTCAAAATTTAATATAGATAAATAGATTGTATTTTGTATCCATCTAATATGTAAACTTAACTGTCAATTTGTATTTAAAATAAATGAAATTTAATTTAGGGAAGTGGAATTATATTCTTTGTCCACCTAATATATAAATCCGAGTACATTTTTTATTTAAAATTAATTATAAATTTTAATTTAGGAAAATGTAAATGTATTATTTATCCAGGTAATATATAAATCCAACTGCTAATTTTTATCTAAAATTAATTTTGAAACATAATTTAGAAAAACATAGTTGTACTCTTTCTCTATCTAATAAGAGTCGTCGAAACTATGGATTTCTATAAATAATAATCCATGCTATTATAATTTGGACCCACCATATAGATAATTTAGCATATATATGAACATGGTGGCTTTTTTATCTATTATTTTAATAATATAATAGAATAATAGAAGATGTACTTATGATATAATGGATTGTAATGATATATCAGCTCAATACCCTCTACTATCAAATGTCAGATACTTAGGTCAACAAAAGTGAGTGTTTACGAGTAAAAACATTTCAAGTTGACTTCAAAAATGAAGATAAGTCGTTTCATACTGAATATTTTCTTCTAATTTTATATCTCTATCATCATCGTCCTTAACACATTCCGTATTGAACCTTCAATTTTTGCCGTTTGGATCAAATGTAAAGATCATATCGTGTTCAATCTATTTTTTTTCTAATACTAGTTTTATTGAAACCGTTTGCTAATTCTCAGTTGTCTAAATTTTTTGTAAATCACAGTCACCTGAAATTGCATATTGTTTAGCCTAGAATTGTCATATCAAAGGTGTGAATTTTAAAAAATGTTACTGCAATTTTAGCCCATATATTACATATGTAGTGAGGTGGGGATAATGATGACCAGATGTTGATTCAAAATGCTTAATATTGATTGAGATTTTTTTAAAAATAAGGCAACTTACGGATAGACAATATTATCTATTTCTAAGTTGCATAAGGTTTTTTGAAAGAGATTTTCTATTCTCAAGTTGCGTGAGATTTTTTAAATCTCAGATACATTTCCAACTTTTAGACCAACATCTAACCATCACCATCCTCACTTTACTCTATAAATATTCCACGGACTAAAAGTTGCAGTTATATTTTACTAAATTATACACCTTGTAACTAGAACTTTAGACTCAACAACGTACAATTTAAGGTGATTAAGATTTATGAAAAGTTCAAGCAATTGCAGAATTAGCAAAACCATCTTTTATATATTAGTTATTTTTCTAAGTCTTTGGATCAACATTCAGCCACCCCTCTCCCCATCTCACTCCACGTCTAATCTATGGACTAAAATTACAGTAATATTTTACTAAAATCGTACACTTTAATACTTTAAATTTAGGATAAATAATCTATAATTTTAGGTGACTAAAATTTTATGAAATTTTTTAAACAATCAATAATTAGCAAAATTGATATTCATAGGCCCGAATTATTAGGCCTCAATATTTTTTAAAGTTTGCACTAGTTGTACTAATTGTAAGATTACGTATGAGCAAATAAGCAAGAAAAATTATTTATCTCCCATCCTGGAAATTTCACAGAGTCCCGCCACTTATGCAGTAAATAGAGGTGGGTGATTAAGATGTCTAGTTAAGATTGACACATTTAGACGTGAACACGTGACGTATAAACCCAACCGTGTGCGTGTTGTGTCGAGATACGTGTCGGTGGATCCAATCCACCGCCGCTGGACGACTCGGGTATGCGAGCGCTCGTGGGGCCGGCTGGGTAAGCTAGCTCCCACAGTCGGTGGACCCGATCCTCAGCCGCTTGACGACGCCGCTTCCCTCCGTGAGCTTGCCCGGCCCCCCTCTCCCATCAACCGTGCACCTCACTCCTCTCTCTCTCTCTCTCTGTGTGTGTGCTGCACATAGAAACTTTACCTCTATGTATTTCCTGGTATACATGCGTAGGCCTTGGAAAAAAAGTAACAGAGCTGGAAATTGATTAGTGGTAGTAGTATATGTTGGCTTGGGCTGATCGAATACACGTGCGAGAGAACGAACATAATCTAGTTTTCTATAGCTCAAAGTACCTTTTTGTGTCATTTTGTCTCCTTATTTTTCTTCATAGATCTAATACAACAGTATAATCTGTATGCATATATTTACAACTTATAATTACCTATGAAACCGATTCGGAAATGAACTCATAAACGTGGAACAAAGACTATAACTTAGGCACATGAATATGTTAGACACACGGAGCCAAATGGCTCGTCTACAACTCGGACTCAACTGCGACTATTACTCATGATGAGACAAGATTAATTCCAAACATTCTTCTCCTAATCTTGACCCGTTGCAGCTTCATGATGACCATGGCAAGTCCCATTGCCAGGCAAGATTATTTTCAATAATCAACCCCTTAATGTTGGCTTGTCAACTCCCAAACTTGACTTAACGCATGATCCAGATTACCAGTCACGCTGCCACATATAGCGTGATACATGTAGGCTAGACACATCATTAGCCTCATATAGAGATATGCGGCCTCACGAAGAGACTCACCTTCACTGGTCCTCATCCCATTATGCGCTAAGTTGATCTCGTCGAGACATGTAGATGACCACCAATGCCACCTTTTCTTTATGCATGTTCTTTGCTCTCGGTGTCACAACTCACTAGATAGCCCTTCGATTGTGACGTGCTTCAGCTGCAACAGAGACTCCAACCGCAACTCACACGTGAGCACTTGAACACACCTTTATAATAACTGACGCACACATGAATACAATCATGTAACTCTACTTAGCTAGAACACATGCTCGTACACCCCAACTTGTGTACAGTGCACACCTTGACGACGACTCGTTGTATCTTCTCTCCCTAGTCTCCTCCCAAGACGAGCTTGATGGTCTTCTCGGTGGCTCTCTTCAGCATCTTCGCTCCCATAGATGATAGCCTGCCACCTCAACAACGATAGCCTATCCCGAGGCGCAGCAAGGGTCGCCTCCCCCGGGGCAAGCATAGCTACAAATATTGGACCTCACTATGATACCGGTGTTGGCTTTTAGCACAAGGATCGAATACATATATGGGAGACAACGAACACAATCTAGTTTTCTATTGCCCAATGCAACTATCATGTCCTTTTTTCTATTCATTTCTCCTCACAAATCTGATATAAGAGTGTAAGCTACATGTGTATGTTACACAACTCAACACTGCCTACCAAAGCGATTCAAACATTATCTCACGGAAAACCTGCCCTACAAACACAAGACAAAGACTACAACTTAAACACGTAAACATGTTAGACACGGAAAACCATAGGGCTAGCTCATCTACAACTTGGACTCAACTGCGACTATTACTCACGATGAGGCAAGATTATTTCCAACAGTATATAGCAGTGTGGAAAAGGAGGAGGCAAAAGGCGAGAGAGAAAAGTATGACAAGGAAATGAATGAAAGGAATATGACAGCAATCTTCTTATTAGCCTCCTCCATACCCTCCTCTCCACTTCTTCTCCCCCCTTGTCAAGAGCAAGCAAGAAGAGTGTTGCAGCAGCACAAGACATAGATAGAGAAACAGAGAGGTATGGAGAAGAAACAAAGCTCTCGTTTCTCTTTGTATACTTGTGGTCTTTGGGTGTTTGCACGCGAGCTTTTGTTCTTTCGCTTTTTTTTTCTCTTGTTTCTGAGTGCAACTGTTCGTTTGGATTTCACTGCACAGTTTGTTCGTTTGTTCATCTCGGACGAGCTCTAATCCTTTGGAGTTTTTCCCAGCTTCTTGTCGATTCCTTCGTTGTTTCGGATCGATTCAGGGCATACAGACATACATATGAATAGGTATGCCCCCTCAACTCAATTTTCTCCTTTTGCTTTTCCCGTTTGGTATTTTCCTCCTCCTCGTCCGGGAAAGAACTTTCTGACATCTTGTTGCACGTTGTGTAGTGTCAATCTTGATTCTTTCCTGCGATTGCTCTTGCCATGTCTCACTTGGAAAGCACTATTTATTTCAATGAAGGGAAATTTGCTAGTCCAAGTAAGGGAAACGGTTCCCTGTCGTTGCTCAGTAGCTTCAAGGATAAATCTGAGTGGCGAATCTGGCGATGGCATCCAATTCATCAGCGGCAGCCGTGGCGGCGTTGTTTGGAATTAGGGATGGCGACCAACAAGACCAGATTAAGCCGTTGCATGCGCAGCAGCACCGGCAGCCTCCTGTGGCACCACCCAACATTGTGACGCCGGGGTCTGAGTCTGACCAGCTAGCAGCGGCGGCGGCGCCATCGCTGAAGAAGAAGAGAAATCTACCAGGCAAGAAGCATGTAGCCTTTTTGCAATTCCATTCATGCATGCATAGGATCTCCCAACTCACCTTGCTTGGATCTGTTGGGAGTTTAATTCCTCAGAGAGCTTGCTCTCTCTGACGTGCACATGGTTTCTCCATATATCGATCTTACTTTATCTGGTCTTTGTTTCTTGATTTGAAATTTTGATCCACAATAGAAAAGTGTTTTTTAAAAGGGAATTGTGTTAAGAGTCCAAGATTTGTTTTCACTAGATTTGAATAACATGAAATGGTCCTATATCTTCTTCAGTTGATTCTCTCTCTCCTTGTCCATTGAATTTCTTCCATACCCTGCCTCGATCCAAACCGAGTGGTTGTCACATCTTTTACTCACTACTACTTCATTTAAAGCTCTAGTCTCACCTGAATGAATTACTAGTTCAGGCGAATAAAAGACTAGAGAGCACCTAATTATTTCTAGATGATTAAACCCCTGCTCCCTTTTCTTTTCTTTTGAAAGCCTCGTGTTTCAGACTTTCGGTACATATATCGGTTCCATAACTCATTCCTATTCCAAGTAAAATTCCTTTAAAAAGATAGTCACGGGTCACGAGTATTATCAATTCAAATTGGACAAAATATTCTTGCAAGATTCCATGTACGTGAGCTGTTCTCCTCTTCACCTTTTGGTCTTTCTTTCTCTCTTGCCAATTATGAGAGATACAGATAGCAAGGGCCATGACAACATCCTTATCTATTCCTTTGTTCCATATATCTCTTGCTGCAAACAGCCTTTTGCTTCATTCTTCCTCAAAGTCTCATGCAAATATTCTCCCCTCTGTTGCCTTGATTTGTCTCTTCCTCACCAAACCAAAGGAAGATAATACCTGCGAGCTCCCACCACCATTAGTTAATCATGCACGCCTAACTCATTACCACATTACTCTGATTGGGCATTTCTCTTGTCGTCAGAAACATATGTAGGTGCTCTTGTCATCAATCCTCTTTCCCAATCCACATAACTCAAATGTTAATCTCTGTGCCCCTATCCTTCAAGATTAGCATAATTGTAAGTTTGTAAGTGTAAAAATATTAATCATGAATCTCATTCATCATTGTACTCGTGCTATACTCATTGGCTAGTGACTCAAATTTGTGTAATCGGTCAACGTATACATACATGGACACGTGCATGCAGACCCTGACGCGGAGGTGATCGCGCTGTCGCCGAAGACGCTGATGGCGACGAACCGGTTCGTGTGCGAGGTGTGCAACAAGGGATTCCAGCGGGAGCAGAACCTGCAGCTGCACCGGCGCGGTCACAACTTGCCGTGGAAGCTGAAGCAGAAGAACCCGAACCAGGTGCAGCGGCGGCGCGTGTACCTGTGCCCTGAGCCGACGTGCGTACACCACGAGCCGGCGCGCGCGCTCGGCGACCTCACCGGCATCAAGAAGCACTTCTGCCGCAAGCACGGCGAGAAGAAGTGGAAGTGCGACAAGTGCTCCAAGCGCTACGCCGTGCAGTCCGACTGGAAGGCGCACTCCAAGATCTGCGGCACCCGCGAGTACCGTTGCGACTGCGGCACGCTCTTCTCACGGTACGTACGTACGATATACTACGTCGCGTACATGCAATGCATAGTCGCATGTCAGTTCTCATATTAGCTAGCTTAATTCGGTGCTGAATGCATGCCTGCATGGTTACTTCTGCCAAGGACAAATCTGCATTGGTTTCTGCATTGCATGCCTGCTATTTTCTATTGCGTAGCTAGTACTGTCCTTCCATCGATGCTTTTGGTGTTGGCGAAGAATGAGGAATGTCTAGTGTTGCGTAATGGCAACTTAGCTCGACGTTAAGGTTTTGTCTGGGGACTGTTACTTCAGTACACTTACTAGTACTTCGTTTATGAGGTTTGCCCGTGGAAGAGTGAGAAAGACAGGGAAAAGGCCATAAGGGTGATGTACGTCAGTACGGTTGGACGAGAGAGATAAGGGCATTCATTAATTCGGACCTGCACACACAATCACACGGGAAATGGCCATTGTCTTGTTGGTGCAAATGCTCCAAGCTTTATGTTAACTCGTCAAGCCAGCTTTCCATCTTTTCCTTTCCACAAGTACACATGCACGCACAATATACGTACGTGTGCGTCACACAGCATGCTACGTACGTGATTTCCCTGGGCCTGGATGTCAGTAGCACAATCATCACGCTAAGGACCGTATGTCGTAGGCATATACGACGCTCTCTCAGAGCCACTTGGTTGAATCGGATTGCAACGTAACTAAGCTCGCCTAGCCTTGTTGGGATATGAGCTGGCTATAGCTAGATGCTGCAGGGGGTTTCGTTTGGCCGTGTCAGAGCTAGGCAGGCCAGGTTCACACTTCACAACTTTCCCTTGGATACGTCACACTCCATCCAGGCCCCTCAGACCTCTTCACATGGGTGCAATTTTCAGGAGCTAGCAGCAGACTCTCTCTCTCTCTCTGTGCGTGCGTGTGTGTGTGGGTTTGTGTATGTGTGTGTGTGTCTAACTCAATCAGTCACACACTCATGCACCATCATTGATGGATTTGGGCTGGAGCAAGTGGTCACCCTATCTTTCACTAATTTGGCACAAATTTCTCTAATGGAGAAGAAGTGTATATGGAATGCAGAAGCTGCAACCATTGAGGTGTGGATCGAAAGATTTCTTTCGTGGGGGCTCTGCACTTCTGCAGCAGCATCTTATTCACATCAATTATTCTGAAGGACCGTGTACTCCATCTCCTACTCTTAGCTAGTGATACATGCTTTGTTTTTCGGATTTTCCTCTGATCTTCTTGGAGATCCCTTTGGTTCCTTGGGAAGTGAGCTTTGATATACAAAGTCTTGTGACGTCTCTTGGCATGTGTGTACTCGCCCACGGCAATGTCGACTGCCTAGTACTCGCACAGAAAATTGCCTGCGCCTTTTATCGCTTGAAGCTTCCTAGCTACTATTAGGAACATTTCAGTAGCATAACATGCCAAGCAACCTGCTTACCCGTTTCCTCTTTTTCCTCCTTGATTGACATGAGTTTCTGGGATCTCGAGCTGTCATTGAGTGTGATAGAAGTGAGACCAGCTGGTTTTAGTCAAATCCTACGCTTCAGACTGAAGCTGTCATTGGGAATATAATGCATGGATTATTATCTAATTAAAACAGGGTTAAATGGAGCTTCGTATTCGCTATGAGAGACTAGATATTCTCCCAGACCAATAGGAAAAACAGAAATGTTTATTGATCTTGATTATAATAGTGCAGGTTAATCTGATATAAATTTACTGTTACGGTTGTATAAGTAATACAGCTATAATTTCCAATCATAAGCATTACAATTATATGGCAAGTACAACTCTATTTGACTCTTTCTAAAATGTCACATGTATCGAAACTGTTTTTTGGGCTTACTTCTAACAAAAAAAAATTCATACACCCAAAGTCCAAAGTGTACTCAGGCCTATCAAATTATGAGGATTTCTATAATATAGCTACCTATGCTTTCTTAAGTATAAATCAAATTGTTGAACCATTGTATGAAAATCAAATCAAAACACATACTCAAAGATAATGCAAAGGCTAGGAAAATCAAACCATGCATAATTAATCAAAAGTCAGCCAACTTACATATAGTTATACTAAATTATTTTTTGAGAATAGACTCTTTATTTCATTCATATCAGAGAGAACTGTTAGATTACTTGATACTTCATTCTTAGAGGATATATAGTTGTTTAGCAGATAGTAAATTTATAGGTCCTACTAAAACGCAACCGACTGCTGCTTTCTTCCCCTTAAAACACAGTCTGACTGCATTGCACATTTTTTTAATCAAAATTGCACATTTATTATTTTTAGTACAAAAAGTGTGTTCATTTTTTTATTAACCGTCACCACTCTAATCTTCTTCCTCTTCTCGTTACCGCCACTACCAGTGTCCGCACGTCTTCTCTAGGCGGTGGGGCCTTTTGAGCAATGGTGGGGGTGGGGCATCTCTCCGCACGTCTAATTCAGGCGGCGATCGATCCGGAGGAGCCTACGCGGGTAGAGTCCTTTGTATTGGTTCGGGGTGGTCGATTGGCAGCATGCTAGGATGCGCATGGTGTCTCCGGACTGTGCACTACACAGGAGTCCAAAGAGGACCGGTGCAGGGGTGGCACATGGGTACCATGCCCGGCCAGCAACAAGTGGGTGCATCATTGCACTCTTGCAGCCAGGTCAAACGGTGGCAGCATGCTTCTCTAATGGCCTCTTTCGACGCAGCAAGCGATGGTGGATCGTGGCGGCTTGACCGGCCGACAAGGAGAGGCAGACTTTAGCCTCCCTATGTAGGTGCGTTCCGTTTCGATGCGACTTCCCTTCCAATGGCCTGGACTCCATTTTTCAGGACTTGTGGTGATCGTGACAATCCACAGTGACGGAATCACAAATTGGCCTGGGGCTATAGTGGTTGGTGACACTGGTACAGATGGCGAACACCGGAGCTTCGAGGTCAAAACCCTCTATCCTATCCTTCGTTGGATGGGTCTGGCAACAACAACGTACAAGTGTTGTCCCCTTCTTGAAAACGTTGTCTTTGAAGCAATGACATAAGTTCTTTATGGTGAAAACCCTCAATCTGTCCTTTATCAGATGGATCCGGCAACGGTGGCACATAAGCGTTGCCCCCTTCATAAAGGAGTTGTCGTGTTTGAGAGTTGTTCTTTATTTGTTTTAGTGTCATTTAGGTGGTTGTTCTGGTTGTAGGAATAGCATGCCGTCACGCTGCCGGTTCTAGTTTCTTCGCCGATGCTAGCTACATAGTGACATTTGTTGCCATTTTGTAAGCTGATTTCGGCATTGACATTTTGTACATTGCTTAAATAAAATTTGGTTGTATGCATCGCATGATGCAGAGGCCGGGAGGATGGCCCTTCTATTATTTAAAAGGTTATGTAGTTTTTTATTTTTGTACCTTTTTTTTGGCAAGGATACAGAACAACAATTGGTTATATATCCAACGCCTCACAAGATTGATTTTTTTTTAAAATACGGTTGTGGAGCCGCCGATTTCCCTATATATGTTTTCCCAAGCTTGTTTCTCATATTCCTTTTGTTTGCCTTTACAAACACTTTAACATAGATGAAATATTTTTCAAGAACTAGCGTAGATTAATTTCCGAAAGAGAGGGCTTCCACAATGGTATTCTACAGTTGCACTGTTCACGTGATCTTTCGACTGATCTTAATCCAATATACTCCTCGAAATCACCACCATACAGCGAATCTAACACCCTACATGCATAACCTTGCCTCTTTTCTTCTTCTAAAGAAAAGTAGCAGTACTCCTCGGTTGCGCGTCTACTACCATTCCTCAATGTAGCATATCTTTGCGTCTACTCTTTTTTCACTGCATGAGTAGTATACACAATATTCTTTCATACAAACAATATTCAGTGCTCTATTGAGTTCGCACGGATGATAGGACAGCATATTTTGCATGCACCTGAGCAACTTCACGTGTTTTCTGTATCAATTTCCACAGTACGTGCTGTAACACTGCCCTTACATTTCCGTCGTACCATTTCACGTGCAGAGCTCGATCTACTAGATATTTCAGGAATCGTGCACATACGATGTCCTTCGATTTGAGTCAACTGTAACCTAGGAGTACTTGTCAAATTAACCCATGCATTAACTGCATGCATGCGTCCATGCAGGAGGGATAGCTTCATCACTCACAGGGCCTTCTGCGATGCCCTCGCCCAGGAGAGCGCGCGGCTGCCGCCGGCTGACCACCTCTACGGCGCCACCGGCGCGGCCAACATGGCACTCAGCCTCTCGCAGGTCGGCTCCTCCCTCCAGGACGCGCACGGACAATACCAGGCCTCCCCTGACCTCCTCCGATTCGGTGGCGGCGGCATGGCTGCCCGCCTCGACCACCTCCTGTCGTCGTCCAGCGCCTCCGCCTTCCGCTCCCTGCCGCATCCAGAAGCACCGGCGTTCCTTCTAGGCACACCGCAGGAGTTCGGCGACGGGAATGGCTCGCACGCGTTCTTGCAGGGCAAGCCGTTTCACGGCCTCATGCAGCTCCCGGATCTCCAAGGCAACGGCTCCGGGGGCACGTCGTCGTCGGCTCCTGGTCTTTTCAATCTCGGCTACATCGCCAACAGTGCAAATAGCTCGGGTACCTCCAGTCATGGCCATGCAAGTCAGGGACACATGACCAACGACCAGATGAGCGAAGGAGGCGGAGGTGCAGGTTCTGAGAATTCGGGGGCGGTGTTCTTCAGCGGCGCCGGTGGAAACTTTGCCGCTGGTGACCACCAGGTTGCTCCTGCTGGAATGTACGATGAGCAGGCCGCGATGCTACCGCAGATGTCGGCGACGGCACTGCTCCAGAAGGCGGCGCAGATGGGCTCAAGCACGAGCGCGAACGGCGGCGCGTCCATGTTCAGCGGCTTCATGGGCTCATCGGCGCCCTCCGTCCGGCACGGTCGCTCGCCCATGGCCGACCAGGGACAGATGCACCTGCAGAACCTGATGAACTCGCTGGCCGGAGGTGGCAACGGCGGCGGAATGTTTGGCGGCGCCAACGGCCGCGGCATGGTTGACCCGAGGCTTTATGACATGGAGCACGAGGTGAAGTTTAGCCAGGGCCGTGGTGGCGACGTGACGCGGGACTTCCTCGGCGTCGGTGGCAGTGGGGACATGAGGGGGATGTCAGTGGCGGGAGGCGAGCACCACAGCGGCGGCAGCGATATTAGTCTCTTGGAGGCAGAGATGAAGTTGGCCTCGTCGTCCTACAACGGAGGCAGGATGATGTGATGAGCTCATAGAAAGACATTAAGCTAGCAAGCTTAAGCTCGTATAGTGAGCGACTTGGCATGCATGCATGGAAGAAGCTATTTACAAGTTCGTATGGTACCGCAATGCTGTGAGAGTAAGGTTATCCATGCATGGATAAGGTCGATCAGCCTTGGTGATTATTTCTCGCAGACATGGTGAGAAAGCAACTTCCTCTTCTACTAATTCATGATGCTAGATCATCATGAGGCGACCATAAACTTTGGTGCTTAGTGGTGGCGTTCTTGTTAATGTTTTGTTCGTTTTGTTAGATCGTGTTGAATGTAATTGGTTAATTATACCGGGGGAGATATAGTTGCAATAAGGTTCTAGCTAGTTAGTGAGGGATGATCAGACTCAACTGCCCCTGCTCTCTTTTGTTCTTACATGTAATGCATCATTTTGGCCCACACCACATGAATGCTTCGCTCCTTTCTCCAATAGCCCATGGTGTTTTTTGGCAATACGGTATACAAGATTGTTAAATGTTCTGCATACTAGCAAACCCCTATATCAAAAAGAAGATTACGTGCTCTATATATTTAGCTTATACCTGCTAGTTTAGATTTTGTGAGGAGCAAGATTTGCACTGAATACACTTCTGCAGTCCTTATCACGTCTACTGCCGTCACAGCAAAAGTAGCTGTTTCAGCTACCGTGGCACATTGATCCCGGAGAGGGACATTATTACTTTATGGCTTCAAGGTATCAACAAATATTGGAACACGTCCATCCTAGAACTTCCATGAAAGTCCACTTAACCATATGAATTACAAAATTGGCTAGTCTAGTTCTAACCCGGCCCCTTCCCTTGTTGTCCCCGCGCACGGAAAACTTCAAATACCGAAGCACCAAACGCTAATATTTAGTTATGTAAAAATAATATTATCTTTTATAAGATATTAACCACATGTGTGTCAATTGGTTGTGGCTGTGGTCCTTACTGCAATGGCGATCATCGAAAAAGAGTTGATGGTTATTGGTGCCAGGATGTTAAAGTTAGCGGGATTTATGTCCTAGTTTAGATGAAAGATTAATAATAAACTATGTAATGTTTGATTTTGTTTGTGGCTATATAACTTGTCGCTGTATTTGTTGCCTTATGACGAGAATTTTATAAAAGCCTTATAGTAGTTTAGGTTGTATACTTCAGATATAGAAGCTTGGGGAGACCCTCTCTTCCCTTTTCAGAAAAAATTCTCTCCTGAGCGCCCCGCCTGCATAAAACTGCTCAAAGTACTGGCTCCACTCATGGCCTATGCGAGGTTTGAGCTAGCGATGCCTCCGTTGCTGCTTGCATCTTTTTAAGTTGACGTGCATGTTAGCCGTGCCATGTCCAAGGTGGCAGATCCGCCTAAAAGACTACAAAAAGTAGATAAGCTGTAATCCCTCTATTCACAGATATATATATCAGGCGTATTTTGATTCCAGGATCGTGTTTTAAATATAAATGTAACATTAATTTTATATTATAAAACTTAGATATTATTAAATAAATTATTGATTAAATTTTAAATTTAAATAGTCAAAATATTCTTATATTCTGAACGAGTTTTTTTTTAAAATATTATTTTTTTTCAGAAATTTCAGAAATAATACCGCATTTCAAAATATTGCAAAAATAGCTTCCAATCGCCACGGGTTGTGGCGATTTGGGCTAATCGCCATGGCTCATGGCGATTTCGGAGTAATCGCCAGCAGACCTGCCGATTCAACACTGAATCGGCATGGGCCATGGCGGTTGGATCTAATCGCCACCAGCCATGGCGATTTCTCGTAATCGCCAGGAGCCATGGCGATTTCTCCGCCGAAAGTGGCCCTGCCCCACCCTGCCCCCCTCCAGCGTCCTTTTGTCGCCCGTGAAGTCTCCTGCCCGCTCTCCTGCCCGTCTCCTGCCCGCTCTCTATTTATTCACCCCTCAGCTGTCTCTGCCTCCCACCAATCCATGGAAAATTAAAAAAGGGATACAGAGAAGAGAGGGAGAGGGAGTAGGGTTTGGGAGCGAGGTGAGAAGAAATAAGCTCTCGAAAGTGGCAAGAGGGAGAGAAGGGACATTAAAGTTCGGACGGTGTGAGGTAAATAGCTGCGTTATTATTTTGTTTAGTTTCGTAAAAATAGTAACTATGGCGTATTCCAAAATGGCAGGAATGGCCTCATCTGGTGCTGACGAGATGCCGAAGCAGAAGATGGTTGCCGACTTGCCCGCAGGTGTCAAAGTTCCCCTTTGCTGGTGCCAAGATCCGTGCAGACTGATGAAGTCGGATGAGTTCTCGTACACGTACGGAAGAAGGTTCTTCATGTGTGCTAACTACGACGAAGAGCCACCGAAGTTTGGCATGTCCAGACGGAGTCAACTGGTAAAACTCGCACATACCCGCATTTCTAACACGATGCAATACTATGGTAACAGTCGTTTGCTTGCAGTCTGCACCTACTATATGTGACTACATACAGTGGCTGGACGTTACCCAATCGAAAGAGGATGAGGAAGAACTCATGTGGAAGGTTAACTGTGCTCGAGGTCGGATTCAGGAACGCATGCACGAGGCAGAGGAGGAGGAGAAGAGAAAGCGTTGGCAGGAGATGCAACGCAAAGAAAAGGAGGAGGCGGAACGTCGAGCTGCGGAGGCACGTGAGGCCGAAAGGGCGAGGAAGCGCGAGATGGCGCGTTGTGCGAAGGAAGAAGGGGAGGAAGCTCACGCTCGTCGTATGAGGAAGGAAAAATATCCGAAAGGCCCTGAGTAGTTATTTCAATATTGTATTAGGTTGTTTGGCTGTATGCGAATGTTATCGTACCGTGTTGTCACGCCATGCGTAGTCCTAACGATGTATCGAACTCTATATTTCGAAGAAATAAACTGAGTGTTCCATGCAATTCAGTAGAATAAACTGATTTTGGTTGTGTTTGATCAAATAAGTTGATTGGTGTTTGCTCAAATCAATTAGTAAGGATGAGATATGTACGTATTCTATAAAACATAGTTTCTCCACATGTCTGTTCATGCAAGCGTGTCTCGTGATAAGTGGTGTACAATCCTTTTGTCTTCAGGTTTGATTTTAAAGACTGACAGGAACATGTCTGTTATATTTAATGTTCTGAGGAAGAAGAAACCACTCTGGAAGTCATCGAGCGTAAGGAGATGGTGAATGATCCGGCTACCGTCGAAACGTGCAACAACGAGAACGAACTAACAATGCTCCATCGAGAACTAACACACACGTCAAGTGTACTAATTCATAAAGCTGTTACAATAAAACGTACTGAAAGAAATGCGTAATTCAAACGCCTCGTCGTCCCCTCTTCCTCCTGATCAGCGGCGAAGGTGAGTACCTCGGCCTCGCCTGTCCCGCTCCCGCTCTAGGCTGCCTGCCCACGTGAAGTATCGGGTCTGCCTCGTCGGGGTCCTGCGTACTCTGCGTGGGCAACGGTGGATGAGTGGGAACCAACTCCTCCGCCGTGTCGTGTACGATGAAGCCATGAGTGCCGGGGCTGTCGACGAGATAGTCAAGCGGACTAGATGGCATCTGAGGCGGCATCACAGCTGTATATGACCCGAATTAGTGAGCACGACAATATAAGGAAAAAAGGCTTGTACGAGTCGAGATTTATTTTACCTTGCGGAGTCATGAAGCGTGTGCCCGCACTCTGCTGCCATGCAGAACCTCCCGCCTCTGTGGGCCCCGGCAGCTGAGAGCTACCAGGCTGAGGGTCCGTCGCCCGTGCAGGACGCGGTGGTCTCTGTGCTCCCCGGCTAGTGCTCGCGCCGGCAACGACGTCATCCCTGCGCGTACACCTGAAGATGTCCATGATCCTCCTAGTGTACTCCGCGACCCTGGACAACCCTGAGTGGTGCTCCGTGCCGGATGGGATCTGACGAAGAATTGCCGTGACCTCCGTGTTCGCCGCAGTCGCCCACTGTCCCTGCAGAGTGAGAATCATAGGTGCGCGCATTAGTATAATTAGTAAAATAAACTCGGACAAGGAAAGCACGAAATGCACTGACCGCCAAATCCAGAGTTTCAGCCCCGATGATCGGGTACATGTCTGTCGTCTGTGGCGCGGCCTCGTCAGGAGCCTCGGTACCGCGAATAAGGTGGACGCGCGTACGTGGCAAATACCACTGCAGGTAGGCGTCGAACTCCGCGTACCGAAACGGCCGCTCCTCGTGTAGGACGTTGTCCAGAGCAGTGTCCCACTCGGCAACGAAAGGGGCCATCCGTGCTGTCCACTGTGTATCCCTAGTACCCCCGCCCTTGCGAGTCCACCTGTTTACGTCATGAATTTGTATATCGTAAAAGCAACAGACAATTTAAGTACGTACGAGTTTCGGAAAATTGACTTACGTGTGTGCGTTCGGCTCGACGGGAGGTACGTGCGGAGGCGGGTACGCCTGGTACAGACCAAACTGTCTCATCACACGGTGTGGTGAGTAGGCCCCCACAAAGATGTCGAAGACAATCTTCGAACTGGTCCTCCAGTACATCTCGTCCCGCCGGCAAAGTGAAGACATCCCCTGGGCAGGCGCACGTCGCGACGTCCTCTCGTCTGAGTACGGCTCCCATACGACACTCTGCGCAGGGAGGTGCTGGAACTGCTCCACGAAAGAGAGGTAACAACCTCGTACCTGTGCCCTCGCCCACTGAGGCTGCAAGAAGTACGTACGAGGGTGTCATACTCAATGAACTAACGGCCTGAGGTAGAAATGCTATATGGAAATACAAATCGAGTAAGAGAGGAAGTAACTCACTGTTCTTCTTGTCCAGATGGACCCAAAAGTAGGTCCGTCCAGCGGTCCTGGTCCACGGTAGAACTCTGGGCCGTAAGCGTCGTCGTCGACCCATGGACGACCGACCGGAAAGCGCTCGAAGGACCACAGCTGAAGAAGAAGCGGGCAACCTGTGAGATTGGCGGCGGCCGCCTTCCTCTTGCATGCGCCACAGAGCGCTCGGTACAAGCCCGCAAGCACTGCAGACCCCCAGCTCGTAGGAGGTAGCTCATCCGCTGACTCAGCATCCGCGATCTGCCGGGCAAGCCCGATGTACCGAGCGTCCACGCTGTCTCCGTACGCACTCGTGAACAGCACGTACCCGAACAGCCAAAGCAAGTACGCCTCGAGTCCCCGGTCGAGCTGGTACTCGTTGAGATCTCCGTGAAATCTCTGCTCAAGGCTGCCCAGCTGCAAGAATAAAACAATAGAACGGAAATATGTTCAGCCCAGCACGAATATGTCGAACATCATTAAATGAGATACGTACCTCGAACTGACGAATCCACATGAGCCTGGGTCCGTGCTTCTTACGCGCTGTCACCACCTCAATCTCAGGCGGCCCAGGTGGTAGAGCTGCGGCAAACCTCTGCACAAGATCCTCCGGCCAACCGGCAAGAACCGGTAGCGGACCTACTGGCGCTCCCGCCAAAGGTAGGCCAAGTAGGCAGGCCGTGTCCTGCAGCGTGACCGTCATCTCCCCCCAGCCGAAGTGGAAGGTGTGGGTCTCCGGCCTCCACCTGTCCACAAGTGCGGTGAGTAACGAGGCATCGAATGGAAACCTCCGGGAACGAGCGCCCGCTGCAGCCGGGTCTCCGATGTCCTCATCGTCCACCGCCTCAACCATCCGAGCGAGTGGTAGTAAACCAGACCACGCCAGCCTGTCAAAACAGGAAAGTAGTCAAATTAGTACGGAAACACGAAAACGTACATGCATTCAATTAACGTACCTGTCGATCCACGACTCGTGAATCCTCCACGCGTGATCAGGTGTACGAGTCCGAAACACTCCGAGATCACGGTCTCCTGAAGCCAGCAGCCTAGACCGGTGATCTCGGTCCTCTCGGTCATCTATCAGCTCGAATCCAGCCATCCCTATTCATGCGATACAAAAAATTTTTTTGTCCAGATGAAATAATTGAAGTACATATAACACGGATACATGAAATATATTAAGTACGTGAAGTAAATATGACAGGCATGTGAAAGGCAGTAGCAAATTACATAATAGAAATAGATGAAATGAACGAAGTACATAATACAAATAGACGAAATGAACGAAGTACATATAACACGGATACACGAAATACATTAAGTACGTTAACTAAATATGACACGCATGTCAGAGCTAGTAGCAAATTACATAATACCAATACTGCGACATAGACTACTGATGCCCAGAACCGGAGGCACCACCAGCCGCCTCCTGCTCCCTTCTTTCCTGCTCCCTTCTTTCCTGGTCTTCTTTCATCTTCGGACATTTCTTCACGTGGTGGCCAAATTTCTTGCAATAGCTGCATTGTTTGGTTGGCCCACCAGCCTCCGCCTCGTCCATCGTGTTATGAATACGGCGAGTCCGGCGTCGTCCCACGGTAGCTCGGAGGAGGCCGAAATCGGGGACATACATCAGTTCGCCTGGAGGTACCTGCGTGAAATTACCGACCACACGGAAACCATACAGCTCGCCTGTCCAGGTATCGCGGACAGCCTCCTTCGTGAAGTAGTACGACACAAACGGTCTTGTGTCCATCTTTGTCTTCGCAGCCGCACATAGCATGTGAGAGCAAGGCTTGTGCAGAAGCTTCGGCTTGTTGCACGTACACGTAGCAGAGATATTCGGTTGGACATGAAAAGTAACCTCATGAGTAATCTCCTGCGTGGAAACCCCAAATCCACTCTTCTGCTTTAAACATACCTCGAACCTACGGTGCACGTTACCCACGCGTCTCGCCTTGTGCATTTGCCCCTTCTTGGCTTTCTCCTCAATGTACAACATAGTCTTCGCACAATACGGTGTATCACCGAATTTTTCCATATGCAGTACTGCCTTTGCACGCCTCTCCTGAAAGTACTTCATTGTGCTGTGAAGCGAACCCTCCACGATGGCTACCAGCGGCAAACCGCGTACCCCCCTGAGAACGAAATTGTAAACCTCAGCAAGATTGCTAGTCATGATCCCGTACCTAGCGCCGTCTGTGTCATGGAGGAGGGACCACTGCTCAAGTGGCTCTTTACTTATCCAATCCGAGAAGCACTTCACCCGGTTCGAAGCCTTCCTCCTAGTGTTTGGATCCTCAACTCCCGGAAGGTCACAAAGCCTGTGTGTTACATCCGCAGGGTTACGTTGTCTAACCTCCTTCTTCGTGAACTCGTCGAGTCTGCTCCATAACTCGTCAAACTTCCTAGACTGGTTCTGTTTGCATAACGATTTGAAGAGGTTCATCAACTGCTTGTTCTTGAATTGCCGATAGAAATTGGCCGCTAGGTGGCGCGTGCACCACCTACTCCGTATGTCGTACCAACTGCCATCTTCTGGCAAATCTTGCCCGTCCCCAGTCTTTGCTACTCCCTCCTGAAGATGGCGAATTGCTAGCAGCAGCCCGGCATGCCGGTCATGGATGACACACACGTTTGGTCGATCCTGCACAACACCTCTCTTCAGACACACAAGGAACCACAGCCAGTTATCGTAGTTCTCACAGTCAGCGAAGCCCATTCCCAGTGGCACTAACTGGTCATTTCCGTCTGCCCCAATTACGGTAAATAGTGTCCCCTTCATCTGGCCTGTCATGAACGTCCCATCAATACAAATAACCGGCCGACAGTGTCTGAAAGCTTCTACGCATGGGCCTAGACTCCAGAAAGCACCCTTCAACGTCATTTTCCCAGGTATGTCCTCAGAGGGGTGTACGAGACGGCTAATAAATGACTCGTCGTTCGTTTGCCCCAGTGTCTCCAGTAGGTATGGTAAATTGTGGTATGAATCGATGAATGTCCCAAACCGCCGCTCCAGTGCGATCTGCTTAGCCCTCCATGCCATGGCATAGCTGATGCTGTACTGGTATTTGCTCTCTACAGATGTCTGTATGAACTGTGCTGGAATGCAGACATTCTTCACTATCTCGTGATACATCAACCCAGCCACGAGCTCAGCACTGATATTCCGATGGGTGTCAGGAACACCGCTTATTACACATGTGTGCGGCACAACCCTTCGTATGACCCAATGCACTTCATACTTCCTCAGGGACGCATGCACGTACCCCTCACACCCAACAGACCTACATTTCACTGAGTACTGATCCCTGCTACTTTTCTGCACTCGAAATGTTCTCTGTGTCGACATCGCCCAAAGCTTCACCGCCTCTTTTACCTCTTTCTTCGTGCCATAGTACGCGCCTTGGACAACCTCATTCGGTTTGTACGCATACCTATCGTCACTTCCGCCCTCGAGATTCATTCTGCCGGACATGTCAAGATTCCACATACTAGGAATCGGATCGTGGCCTCCGTCTTCATCCTCATCTTCGTCCTCTTCGCTGCTACCGTCTTCGACATTCGCCTGTTCCTCTCTAGCAACGGCATCATCATGCTCCATGATCTGCACTAGTTCAGGCCGTATCTCCCCCTCGTCCACCGAACCGCTGAGGTATTCAGTACCTCCTGTCGCGGAAGGTCCAGCGGAAGTTCCACCGACTTCCACTACAGGGCCTTCTTCTTCGCCAACAACTTCCTCTGCCGCTGCGCTGTTCTGTCCAACCCCGTTGCCTCCGCGTCCGCCTTCTTCAGATGACACCTCCTTATCTACTGCCTGGACCAACATATAATGCGGACCCTTCCGTGCCTTACTTGCCCTCAACCAAGCCCGCCAGTCCTTTGTCATATCTAGCGTGAAAAGATCCCACCGGACATGCTTGCAAGACTTGCTAAAATACGCCTGCACGGTTACACTTGAGACCTCCGGATCAAGACCGAATGCCCGTGTTAACCATTCTTTAATGTCATTGATGTGGTATCTCTCTGCATCTTGCAGGGTTAATCTCATTTGTGGGAAACTACTAAGATCCACCGAACCAGTCTCTGGAATTGTACGGACGGTGCCAACACCGTAGTAAACTATAAATTCGTCTGGTTCTGACATTCCTGCCATCCAAAACGTCATATTTTAGCCTATACAGTCGAAGATACTATCATACGCCAATAATTTTTCTCGTCGATTTCTAATATGTTTCGAGTATTACGAACTATTATTCAACTTAATAGAAATCCTAAATCGATGTCGATTTGCTACTTCTAAATCAATGTCTATTTATTGTACCGTAATCATCTAATCATCTAATCGACTTACTACTCCGAATCATCTAATCATCTATCTATTGTACCGTACGTATCTATTTAAATTGCTACTCCGAATAAATATACCCTACAATTCTATTTAAATTGCTACTCCGAATAAATCTACCCTACATTTACCCTTAAATCTACATCTAATACTATATCTACTACTACAAATATTAAAATGCTACAATGAACGGTGAAATTTTCAGAAATTTACCTCCAAATCGCTGCACAACACCTCTCTTCTTCCCTTCTTCTTCCTCCTCTCTTCTTCCCCTTCTTCTTCCTCTCTTCTTCCTCTCCCTTCCTCTCTTTTCTTCTCCTTTCTTCCTCTCTTTTCTTCTCCTTTCTTCCTCTCTTTTCTTCCTCTCCCTTCCTCTCTTTTCTTCTTCTTTCTTCCTCTCCCTCACTCTCCCTCCCCGAAACGCTCGTGCCCCTTTGCTCCCTGTTCCCAGCACCGGCGGCGCGCTCGGGCTAGATATCCAGGCGTTATCGCCACGGCCCGTGGCGATTAGGCAGTTATCGCCACGAGCCGTGGCGATTACGACGCGTGGCCTGGCGGTTGGCGAGTAGCGCGCGCATTTAACTCCCTATCGCCATGGCTCGTGGCGATTTCCCTCCTATCGCCACGGCTCGTGGCGATTTCTGATTTATCGCCACGCGTCGTGTCGAGACTGGTAGAAATCGTCGGTGGCTCTGGCGTCACCTGCTATCGCCACGAGCTGTGGCGATTTCTGCCTAATCGCCAGCGGCCGTGGCGATTGGAGGCTATTTTCGCAATATTTTGAAATGCGGTATTATTTCTGAAATTTCTGAAAAAAAAATAATATTTAAAAAAAAACTCTATTCTGAACGGCGTTCAGAAAATATTCTGGTTCAGGAAGATTAAAACGGACTTTTCACTACCACACACACTCCCATTCGAGGACACTTAATTAATCAAAGCATGCATTTAGGCACATATGCTGGCAAAAAACCATTCAGCGCTACTAGGCACATATGCTGGCAAGCCCCACAGAGCAATTGTGTTGCAGTGTTTATGAAAGTTCGGGAGGTTAAAACAGAGTTCTCCATGGATATATTACAGTATCTAAGGCGATACTGCTAGTAGTAGAACACGTGATGCCAAACACAGGACACTCAATTTACTTTTCAACACCCATGATTTTATCGCTTTCCATTAGTTTATAGAATCACATATTCCTACCTATTCCTTTTAGAAGTTGGTTTACACTTCTTGTACGTGAATTGAGGGTGTATATGATAGACACACACTACCCTTCAATCATTTCAATACATACTTTCTTTTTCTCCTAAATGCAATCTCTAGTAAACTCTCTCTCCGATTCTCAGCGTGCATATCCTAGTATTTGTTATTCATCGACGAGAATTGCATGCACCTAGCGAGGGCATCCATGACAAGAACAAAAGCAGGAAACCCGCCTAAAAGTAGTCTTTTCAGATAATTAAAAGCTTTTCTGAAGCACATTTTTGATAACATTGGCATATGTATATGTTGTGGGGAGAGGTCTCTGCCTTACCCCCTAATTGATGACTGCCACTTCTGACAGAAGGTCTGGGGTAACGGGAGTCCAAGATGAAGATACCATGAAGGCCATCCCTGGTAGGAGGTCCGGGGTGACGGAGGTCCGAGACAAAGACACCCTGATAGCCACCTCTGGCAGAAGGTATGAAGTGACGGAGGTCCGAGATGAAGACACCGCGATGGCCAACCTTGACAGGAGGTCCAGAGTGACGAAGATCCGAGATGAAGACATCGCAATGTCCACTCCTAACAGGAGGTCCAGAGTGAAGAAGGTCCGGAACAAAGACACCATGAAGCCCATCTCTGGCAGGAGGTCCGCGGTGACAAAGATTCGAAACGTAGAAATTGCGACAACCAACAGCCACCCCTGAAGGAGGTCCTGAGTGACGGAGGTTTGACACGAAGACACCGTGACGGCCACCCATGACAGGAGGTATGGAGTGACAAAAATCTGAGATGAAGACATCGTAACGTCCACTTCTGACAGGAGATCTAGAGCGACGAAGGTCCGGGACGAACACAAGAGGTAGAGGGACCTTCGTGCGGAGTACCGTACTAGACGTCACGTCCAAGATCGAGTTTATCTGTTTCGTAGGGCATAACTTTATCCAGGGTTTAAATCTAATTATTTATATTTACACATGTGCAGGTACTCTTCTTATGAATTTTATGAGATTCACAGAACACAGGCGACACACGCTGCATACAATGGGTGCCTATCGGGGTTCACGGTGTGTACAGGGAGGGGCTGCCTACAATCCACCATGTACAACCCGAAGCTAGGTCCTTTGCATACGGCCATGCTAACTATAGTGGCCACCAGAGGCGGCACCACTAGGGATGTGGTGGAAATAGAGGGAAAAGTTTTGACGGTAGTAGTGCCGGAGGAGTCATCTCCGGCCCTCTCCTCGTCCTCAATAGTTCGCTAGTGTCGGAGCTTTCTGTTCTAGTGTTTATCTGAAGCCTCCGTTGCTTGTCACTGACCGAGCTTAGCCCGAGCTTGCCATGACGTCTCGCTGTTCTATATGTAAAAAGAAACCGAGAGGAAAAGAAAGGAAGATGGGAGGTGAAAGAGAAAGATGACCGATCTATCGAGTGACGTGCTGTCCTAGTCAACCTCGTAAATGCACCATATCAACCTAGTAGGTGGTCCCGTGCTGCCAGGATGTATGTAAGAAAGGCTAAATCTGGTCAAAATAAGATTAATTATGGCGGCACAATCTAGTGAAATTTAGTGATTTTGCGAAAATCTTGTTCTAAGTCGCCAGTTCGTAACAAGATTCTAGGAGCACTACTAGAAAAACAAGCAAAGCCACCTAGGCGCTGGTGAAAGAGACATCTCACAACAAATATTAGCTTTTGCCTTTGACGTGATCCATGTTTGTTGTAACCTTAAGCTAACGTCCTGATCCAGTATGGGATAGATATATATACACATAGCATTTCACTTATACTTTTATTCTTATTTTGTGTAAAAGAATTAATTTAAAAATATCACATCTTGAATTAATAATATTTAACTATATGTAAATATAATTTAAATTAAACTAGCAATGTGATACTGAAGTCCGAAACACGTGATAATAACCAAACTTAAAATTAGTGATCACAAGTATAGTTGCTTGGGGGCTAGCGTGCTTGATTTTATGGTATTCGAGTATATATTTACGACGTATTTATCCCAAGAAGTTCGTATGCAGTAGAGTAGCAAACGAAGAATATATACTCCAGTGTTGTGCTAACTAGCTTGTTCCTGATTACAGGTGCACGTGCCAAAGTGCGATCACGCATGTTGTAACTCTAGATCCGCAGCACCTTTTCCCCTCTCTATAGCACTCCACGGAGGCGAATCTTGTATCTGCTACACTATTACTACTACTACCACGTGTTATTATAAGGGTCTGTTTAGTTAGACTTTTGCTGTGAACAAAACTGACGTTGCTTTGGTATTTGAAAAAACTATTATGACCGCGGGAAAACAAACATATTGCTTTAGGTTGATCAAAACCATTTACAATATTTTAAGATAAGCTCGAAGATTCAGCACATTGCAAAAAGTTAGTGAAAGACAGATTTTCCAAATAGCTGAATTTACACTATAAAACCCGCAGCCACTGTTGGTAAAAACTGCTCCAAAGCTAGCCATTTGGTTGGGCTGCAACTTTTTCAGTAGAAAGCTGTTGAAGAGCCCAACCAAACAGGGCTTAAATGAGAGGTAGAATTCCAACAATGGTAAAAACAAACCAGCTGAAAAACCTCCCTAGTTAGCTAGTGCCTGACAGGTTAATTAGTATTGATACTTATGGATATTGTTCACCTAGTTACTTTTTTTGTTATATTTAATATTATTTTTTTTCCATTCTTTATTTATTCTTTACTCGACTTACTCACTACTACATTATATATTTTATACGTCCTTCAAAATATAAGAAAGCCTAATCCTAAAAATACGTATGAAGAAAATATGATTGAAGTTTGGTAGAAATTATATGTGTATTGCCATTCTTAGTTTTTAGTTTAAAGTATTATTTTAATAGCAAATCTTAGTTGATAGAAACATTTTTATTTAGGTCTATAGTCTATTGCGCAAAATAATAGACTTTCATACTAAATTTTACCTTCCCTCTTGTACTCATTCTCATCTCGGAGAGCCTATCTTTCCACCAATAACTTTTGAGAAATTTGCCAATAAGAATTAAATATAAACATCGCTGGCTCATATCTAAACCTTGTGTTCTCTTCCTCCATCTGCCTCCTCATTAACCTTACTACAATTCCATTATTTGATTAGTGCAATGTCATGCATCCAAATGCTTCTACAAATGCTCCTCTTACTCTCCTTGTCTCTGTTGTTTTTCCATTCCGTCATTGGCAACGGCAAAGCAGATGTCATCGTCATTCACAAGCCCACTATTGACTAAACCTATCACGTCATGTGGCACCCAAGCAATTCCCGGCTCTTGCTCTTGGACCCGCGGGCATTTGAGTGACCCTACCGGCCATGTAACTAAGCTTCTTCGCAAGGAACTAAACCCTAGTGTTTCTTTTACCGCTTCCTGATCAAACTGTCTGTAGGGACGTATCACTATCAACACCGTCTTGTTGCATCCCATCACCATCATCAGTTTGTTTGGTAAACCTCCTTTGAAGTATGACCCTATGATACCTTATCATTGTGTCATGATTACAACCTCAATGGCAACGTGATCATCAGTGTAGATTCATCGAATGGAAATCAAATACTAATTTAGTTTAATTTTTATTTCATGTTTTAGTTTTAGAACAAATCCAATTGCTAATTTAGTTGTAAAATTATTCCAACATTTAGTTATTTAGGGCAACAGAGTTTTATTCTTGATCCACCTAATACATTCATCCAACTGGTAATTTTCATTAAAATTAATTTTGAAATTTAATTTAAAAAATAGAGTTATATTCTTTATCCACCTAATAAGAGTTGTATCTACAATGGGTTTCTAGAATAGAGTTGTACTCTTTCTCCACCTAATAAGAGTTGTATATGAATTTCTATAAACTATCTATTCATCTACATCGTTATAATCTGGACCCACATCACGATTAACGGTGGAGATATTTTAGCCTATGTGGACGAACATGGTGGCTTATTTTCCTATCATTTTAATTATATAACTTGCAAGGTGGCCAACGCATTTGTGCGGCGAGATTTATTGTGCATTATCATATTTGGTACTGTTTATTCTATAGTTATTTGTTCCTGGTTGTTAACTATCATTTGATTTTATTTGAAATTCAAAGTATAGAAAAAATTGTAGCCAAAAACATGTTAGGAGGAAATTAATATAATTAGAGTTTGGTAGAAATCTTTACATTAAATTAGCCTTTGTTTGAGAGTATGTCACATCCTGATTTTCCAAAACCTAAAAATTAGGGTCAATAAAAACTTTTGCGTTAATTATAACATTCTATTAACTAAATCTATCTAAAATCTTATCGCCTCTCTCATACTCACACCACCACCGGTGTGAAACAACCAGATTGTAACATCCTCGATTTTTTTTAGGGCTTGAAATTTTTTTTAAAGAGAAGAGGATGTGCAACTATGTAATATACCTATATGTATTTTATTTGGATTTTATTTCAAATTAATTCAAGGCTATTGTGACGGACCTCAGAACTAGATATGATTAGGGGAATGGATAATCGCCAAGGACCGAGCAACCAGTCGGTTTGGTGGCACGGTACCTGCGCCGTGAACACCAAGACGGAGTGCTCCGACACGTGACCAACGCACCATACGCTTACCAAACGTCGTATGCCTTCACCGTTGGTCATAAGGTTCCATGATCCTGTGAACGAGTAGAGTCGTTCCCAATTTCACTACGCAAAGCAAGCTCGGAGGAGCCCGGCGTTTCTACCCACACCCTAACCTAGCTCGGAAGCTAGTGGGTCGCTCGAAAGCCCGGTAGAACACCCACACCCTGCCTGGCCGGCACCGCATCTCAGCCAGTGGGTCACTCAACCGATACCTGCTCGATGAAGTGGTAAGAGGAACAACTGTAATTCTTCACGACATACCCATATACTTCATTTCATACACGCAGTGCATAGGGGCAGTCACGGAAACAATTTGAATACCACAGTTCAAACTCTAAAAGAAGGAGTTAACAGCATATATAGTTTACCTCTTACCCGAGGAAGGTCGTACCACACACAAAGGTTGACTCGAAGGTCGATGACAGGTTTTTAACTTCAAAAACAGCAAATGAACAAAATAGAAAACCTGAGATGGCAGCCCATGCCATCTGCATCGGAGGATACAAACCCACCACACCTCGACCGTAAAGGAAACCCACTGGAGCTAAATATCGGCATCGACATTTTCCACGTCGTAGTACTCACCAATACTAGGATCTCCTGCAACAAGTTCGGAATTGAATTCCGTAAGTACTTTCATACTTGCAAGCCACATTCATATACTCATCCCATGGAAATTTTAGCAAAGCTATCAATCAGGAGTCAATTACTAACAGGTACATTACCATGACCAGATAAACAACAACATGGACAATATTGATAAAACGATATCAACCAATATCACATGAACAAGTTTATCTTCAGATCTGAATATGAATTAATTCAACCAAGAATCTCATATTCAATAATCACATCAAGTCAATCAAGACCATTTATTCGTGGTTGCTCCAACCGAGGCTCAACCGAAATTGTGGTCAAGGAAGGGAACCAGAACTTGCCCGACGCGAGGGATGAATTGAGAATGCGTAAGTTCAGAGTTGGCCAACCATGACTTCCCACCAATCTCAATTCAAACCCCGCCGTGGGTAACGGGTAAAGCCCTACGATGCCGGTATCGATCAGGTTAACCACCTGTCGATCCATCTGTAGGTGTCGATACCCCGGCCCTCCCAACTCACTATTAGGGGTTTCATATTGCATTAGTCCGATTAAAAGATCCTCGCTGATCTTGCAACACATTCGAACCTACCAATACTAGTGATTCGCCATCACTATCACATTGCAATCATTTCCAAAACAAGCTAGCAATTAACCATAACCGATAGCAAAGCATGAAATAAACTTAGGGAATCATAGCGAGTATTTTTGTGAACTTGCCTTGCTGAGATTGATCTGGATCACAATAATAATCGGCTTCGTTATACTCCTCGGTGCTCGGTTCTAAGAAATGAAGCAATAAAAAGGAGTTCAATTAAAACCAGCAAGTATAAAGATTCAAAAATGTATGATATGCATCCTAACATGTAGAGAATGTCTATATGAGTCTAACGGAATTGGTTTCATCGAATTCGGAGGTTTAGGGTTGAAGTTATGAATTTTCGAAGTTGCGCATATTAAAATTAGGGTTTTGACGTGTGTATACATGGCCTGCATGTATGGGGAGGGTATATAGGTGAAGTAATTAGCCCAAGATATACTACTTTTGTTGAGCTACTGATGGGTACCTCATATATTATTTTTGAAGTTATCAAAACCTTATAGAACTCATATTTCAAATTTTAAGCCCAAGGGTTAAGATGGGAATGTCACCATTTTAGAGCCATGCAACATGAATAATTGCTACACCATAATTTTCTATACATTGAGAGAAAACTAGCAAAACAAAAATCACTCAATTTGGAGTTCATATGAAATTGCTATGGATTTTTAAAGTCTTGCCAGATTCTGCCATTTTCTAATTATTCCAGAATTTCGAATTGAGCTAAAACCTTCCTCACCCAACCCCAGCTAACTGTAGTCAATGACAAGGGGTCCCAACCCCACTCCTCTCCCTTTTTCTTCCTCTTAGTCTTTCATAGTCTATGGCTCATGGGCCCCGTTGGTCAGCGTATTCCCTTCCTCGTTTTCCCGTTTTTAACCCAATGGGTTCAGTGCTGGCTTGGCTCCGGTAAGGTCGCTCGGCGGCAGCATCGGCGAGCACCCGCACAAGCACATCAGTAGGGGAAGGAGGGAACCAAGGGGAGCAACGGGTAGAGGAGCTCACCGCGATTTCGTTTTGCTGGTTGCCGAGAGCGAAGGGAGGCGGAGCAGAGGCCGACGACGGCGATGGCGGACGGTGGTGAGACAGCGTCGGTGGCGGGGTGATCCTGAGCATCGAGGGAGAACACGAGGAGTCAAGGAGAAGGAAAAAGGTTGGGGAAATTTGAAATCGTGGTCAATCGAGAACTTGAGGTGATGGCATCTGAGGAGCTGTTGGAGCAGCTGTGTCACCGGGAACTGACACAGCTGGATCAGGTGAATCACCAAACAAAGCTAGAACAGCAACCTCATCAGGGTTATCATCATTCTGCGGCCTGAGCTGGGTTCTGAGGTCTTCACTGATATGTCAAAGGTTGATTCTGGGAGACCTGTGCGCTGAAGAATCATATACATTATATAAGACCCATATCTGAGCTTGGCCTTCTTATCCTTCTGAGCGGCATCAATTTCATGAAAGATATATCTTGCTATATCAAAGTGCTGATTTTTGGCTATGTGCACCAACACCTGCCAAACTGGATTATAAACAGCATCTGTGTTGCCACCCTTAGGCTGAATGGTGACATTTAGGATCTTCACAAGATGCTTTGCTGTGATTGTAATCCCCCTGAAATAGACATGGTCTCCTGGGGCATTGGCAGGGAATGAGAAGTTTCTAGGATAGAACTTCCTTCTGTCAGAGTTGGAGACTGGTTCTAGTTTAAACAGATTTGGCATGCCAGGCTCCACTGGTGCATGAAATAAGCTGTTGAACTCTGGAGCTGTTATAGATAGCAGCTGACCTCTTGTTCTCCAGAGCATGACATCCTGGTTTTCTTGTTCTACCCACACTGTGGCATAGAATTCTTTAATGACTTCAGGGTCATATCCTTGTTGCAGATTGCAGATAAACTCAAGACCTGAGGCTTGGATCAGAGATGGAAGAGACCTCAGTCTTGTATCTGTTAGAGCAGACCAATCAATGGCCTTGCAATCCACAAATCCCTTGGAAGATAGGATTTCATGATAGACACCCCTTTGATGATCATTGTGAAATCTGGGGTCTGTACAGTCTGGTTCCAAGAATTCCTTATCTGCATTGAAGTAAGGGCAAGTTGACCTCATTTTGATGAAAGCACTTGTGCTCATGGAGGCAAGCTTGCTCTTTGACCTCTTGGGGTCACTCTTGGGAAGCTTCTTTGCTGCAGCTCTTGAAATAAATTCCATCTGATTTGCCTCAGTCCTCAGAGCATAGGAGAAGATATAGTGATATTTGGATTCTAGATCCTCTTCTGCTATTGAGGGACTGGGCGAGCTGTCCTCTTGTTCAGCTTCCTTTTCTGGTTCACTAGCAGATTCTGCGCTGGGGGATGAGCTTTCAGCCTGGTAATCTTCATCAGAATCTGCTCTTTGTGCTCTTGGCCTGGGTGGAGTTACTGACACTCCTCTGCCATCATCGGATTGACTTTCTGAGCTAGCTTCTGCTTCAGCTGAGCCACTTGCCTGTGCCACAGGTGAGGACACAAGAGCATGAGAAATAGGGGCTGGGTCAGCTGGCGGTGACACCGGTGATGGAGACAGGTGAGGCGCTTGGGCTTGCATATCTTCTGCCTGAGACACAGCTGGCTGAGGCAGCTGTGGACTTGGTGATTTGGCAGTTTCTGAAGGCTTCACAAATCCAGCCTTTGGGGATGTAGAAGGCACATGGGCCTCTTTGACAGCTTGTTCTTCGGCCTCAGATACCAGAAATTGGGAAGGAGACATTTGTTTCTGGACATCCAGAGAGGAAAGTGATTCGACACTTGTAGAGCTGTGAGTTCTTCTACTCCTCCTCTGATATGTCTGCAGGTCAGACTTAGCTGGGCTGGCCACCTGTGACACAGGTGGTGGCATCTCCTTCTTCAACTCTTTTATGGCTGCCTGCTGTTGCTCAAGCTGATCTTTGACTGATGGCTTGGAGCTCTGAGAGGTTTCTGATATGATCTCAACATCTGCCTCTGGCTGCTTCTTAGCTGGAGGCTCTTCGGTGACCACAACTGTGTCAGACCTCTTTCTCTTGACACTTGGTGCAGATGAGGCTGCAGGATCTGGTTTGGGTTTGGATGCAGCCTGGAGCAGAGCCTGCTTGACTTTAATCTCAGCTTGCAGAGCTATTTTCTCAGCACCCCTTGGCATGTTCTTGATCTTGCCTAGCAGCTCATGTAGCTGCAGAATTAGAACTTCTTCTGAAGTTTGAGCTTTGACCCTTGATCCTGGAGCAGGTGAAGGAGCAGCTGGTCTCTTTGATCTGAAATCTGGAGAGAGCAGGCCTCGTTTGAGTCTGATCTCAGCTTGCAAAGCTTTCTTCTCAAGGCCTGAAGGCATATTGTTTACTCGCTGGACCAGCTCAGAGATCTGATAAATCAGGTGACGATCTCTGGCATCTGTATGAGTTAATTCTGTTGGTTTATGAGATCCTGCTGACAAACACTTGGTTGAAAGTTTATCCTGCTTCTCAAGAATTTGCCTTCTCAGCTCAACTTCATCTGAATAGGATTTGGCTGATTGCAACTGCTTGTGCAGATCTGCAATTTCTCTCAATAAAGCTTTGTCTGCTTCTGATGGCTCTGGAATAGTCATAGATACTGGTCTAGACAGCTCTGAAAGTTCAAAACTTTTAGCAGTGTATATAGTTGTCAGCTGTTTCTTCACAGTCTCATCAGTTGCTTCTTTGATCTGTTCTGCCAGCTTGTCCATTTCATCTAGAATAAGCTTGTCATTTTCAAGATCTTCTTGAGACACTTGAGGCTCTTGGGCAGGCTCTCTGATTGTGAGTGTGCCTCTTGGCAACACCACATCTGCAATTGAAGGCTTTGAGACTCTCCTTGCTGGTTGCTTCTGCTTCTTAGCTGCTTCCTTTCCTAAGGATGTGTGCTCAACAGCAGCTGAGGACCTTGTCCTCTTGGATGGAGCACGCTGAGCAGAGCTGGACTGACCAGCTTTAGAAATAGCTTTCTTTGCAACAGCTTTCTTTGCTTATAAACTTTCTGAGTTGCTCTTCTTCTTTCAGCTGCCTCTTCTTTCTGCCTTAACCTTTCTCTTTCCTGATCAGAGTCTGAAATAATTATTTCCCTGCTGGACTCCTCAGGATCTGACCACTTAAGACCACTATCTGCTCTCTCAGAATCTGAAGACATCTGAAGAAACAAGATAGATAAGAAGAATGTAGGTAAGGGGTGTTCTTAAGGTGCAGAAGATAGTAGCTGTGTGAGACACCTGTGTGAGGATAAGGTGACACAGGTGAGGACATAGCAACAAACCGAGATCTCTGCCTGTTGAATAGGCTTGCCTGTGTGACAGGTGAGACCCTAGCGGTGACACAGCTACGTGCAGAGGCGGACGGCAGATTTTAGAAAACTAGGGTTTTACTGGTTTTTGCCGTTCAATTTCAAGCGAGATTAGTTCTGGAAGATAATCAAGAGCTATTCCAACCCTAAACACCAACAATGCACTACTGGATTAGGTTTTAGTGCAGATTCATGAGCCCGATGATAGAACAAGCGCAAAGTAGGGCTAGCGGAAGCTTACTTTGATCAAGGAATTGATAATGCGCGAAGGAATCGGTGCTGGAGCTCCACGGAAAGCTTTCTCCGATGCGTTGAAATTTTTTCGAGGGGCGGAAACCGCGATTTCGTCGAAAACTCGGAGTTTTGGCGCAAGGCGGAAGTTGGGGTTTTGAGTTGTACGTGGATTCTGTGGAAACATATCGACGCCTTATATAGGCCGAAGGGGTATGAGGTGGCTGTGTCACAGCTGAGATAAAGATCTGTGACACAGGTGAGTAAAAAGATACCCTATGACCTATGGAGTCCAAAAAGCATTCACCTGAGACACAGATGGATGACTCAGGTGACAAGTATTTCATCTATAGAACACCAAGATAGAGAGAATTTGATAAGGGAGCAAGCATTGAAACACTATCAGAATGTCCTTATGGAATCTTCTCAATGTCAGTTTGCCAGAAAATCAATCAGACAAAGCTAAAACTGACATGAGTTGATTAGAAAACATGTACACCAGAGAGTGCATATACATCTCATGGAATATTTCAAAGGCTAAACATAGAACATACCTATGACACCGGTGGGTACATAGCTATGTAGTATACCTGTGACACAGGCAACTGTTACCTTTGGAATCCAGATGGCAGGTAACCACTTTATCAAATGCTCGTGACCTACATATTTGGCCACAATTTTTCCTTTACTGTCTTTCTGCAGGACATAGGATGGGTTGGATGGAATGTTTACAGCATTCTTATTTCTCTGCATATGACCAACAAATTTGTTGTCATTTGTACCTGCCTGTCTCACAAATTTAGCTGCAAGATTAAAGTTAGTGGCAGCAGGCGGTTTGTCTTTACTTGCAGAAGAAATATAACCCAGACCTTTTCGGCCATCATTTTTTCTTAGCATCTCAGCTCTAATCAGCTGATAATTTTGCATGCCAATATTGGCAATGCATAGGTCTTTCCTCATAAGCCTCTTAAGCTCTTCAAACTCCTCCTTGAGCTTGTTGTGTTCAGCTGCATCCACAGAGTTAGTAGCAGTAGAGGTTGAAGCCTCTGTTGAGTTATCAATTGCACAACCTGTGGAAGTTAGAACATTTACGCGACTAGCACAATTGATGCATGATTCAATGATAGTAGGAGCAGACATGGGTCCATCAGTGGATATAGTAGAGGAAATATCAATGCACATGGAATGTTTTGCCTTAAGCTCCTCATGCTCCTTAATCAGAAGCTCATGAGCTGCCCTGAGCTTTCCATGAGCTATCTCCAGGTTTTCCTGGTCCAGTCTGAGGTTTTCCCTATCATCAGAAACCTCGTCACACGTCTCCCTCAGCTCCCTGAGTTTATCCCTTAAGGATGTGTTCTCCTTCCTCTCCCTACCATAGGCCTTATCTGTTCTTTCCAGAATACCCATTAGTTCAGCATAATCAGGAAAGTCATCTTCAGTTAGTACCTTAGATTCTTTGGCCATGAGGCACAAAGGAGTAGAAGTAGATGATGTCTGATCAGCCTTGGCATTGATCTGGGAGCTGTGTGACCTGGCTGTGTCACAGCTGGGTGCATCAGCCATGCTGATGGCAATTTTAGCAACCTGAATCATCTGACACCCAAGCCTGTCTAACATAAGCTCTAGCACTGGCCTTGTTCTTGGAGTAGGTTGGATGCTTGAAGGTCTTCTTCTTCCCATGAAAGTCCTTCTTCTTCCTGTATTGGTTGTTGTCCTTCTTCTTGCTTGGACAATCAGCAGCAAAGTGAGCCTCCTTGCCACACTCGAAGCACTTGTTGTCTTTGGATAGTTTCTTTCCTTTGAATCTGTCACTTGACCCAAACTGCTTCTTCTTCTTGTAGAACTTTCTGAATTTCTTGTGAGAAGAATAAGTTCATTCTCTTCTTCATTGGTCATCTCCTCATCAAGCTCTTCACTGCTATCACTCTCAAGTTTGGAAGCTAAAGCAGTAGTCTTCAAAGCAATGTTCTTCTTGACAGATGGAGAAATGCTTTGCTTGCCTTCTTGCTTGATTTCCATCTCATGTGTTAGTATCCTTCCTAACACTTCAGTGGGCTTCATCTGGTCGAACCCATCCTTCTCTTTTAGCATTAGAACAAGATTCTGTAGGCCTTAGGGAGCACTGACAGAAACTTCTTGATCACATCTTCATCTTCAACCCGATTGGAGCCTAGAGCCTTCAGCTGGTTGGTGATGATGGTGAGTCTTGAAAACAGAGAGTTGATGTCTTCACCATGCTCATACTTAAATCTCTCCAGCTTTGATTCCAGAAGACTTCTCTTTGACTTCTTCAAAGTGTCACCGCCCTCATAGATCTGCTCTAGAGTATCCCAGATATCCTTGGCAAAATCCATGGTACTAACTCTGTTGAAGTCATGCTCCTGAAGACCCATGAATATTGATGTGGCAGCCCTAGCATTGTTCTGAATGTTCCTCTTGTCAATCAAGCTAGGGGTGGTGGCGTTCTCCAACCTGTATCCTGTAGACACAATCTCCCACACATCTGGATCAATGGCGATAAGATGCATTTGCATCTTTCTCTTCCAGAAGGCATAGTTAGATCCATTAAAGACATGTATTTTACCCTCATATCCCGACATCCTTTAAACTCTGGCTGTTAGGCCAAATCAAAGAACCTGCTCTGATACCAATTGAAAGGACCGAGGATGCTGACTAGAGGGGGTGAATAGGAGGCTAACTATTTTTCACTTGTTTTAACTTTGGTTATC
This sequence comes from Stipa capillata, assembly GCA_019208055.1. Lineage (NCBI taxonomy): Eukaryota > Viridiplantae > Streptophyta > Magnoliopsida > Poales > Poaceae > Stipa > Stipa capillata. Next base: position 577,089 of record JAGXJF010000632.1, read on the forward strand.
AATTTAAACCTTAACAGATTGTTAGGATAAGCTAGCTGTGTGACAGGTGAATGACACAGGTAATATGTGATATGCAAATTAACACTTAGCTGTCACACAGGTGTCTAACACAGGTAAGCTAAAACCTAGAACAGATAAGCAAGTTAAGCAGCTGTGTAACAGGTAGCTGGCACAGGCAAGAGATATGATATTCAGCAACTGAGACACAGTTATGCTAACACAGGTGTAAAGGTAATCAATCACAGATGAACAAGATATGAATGATCAACACAAGCAGACAAGTCTAATGAATATCTAAAAGCAATGTAGAAAGTACTCAGAGAGACAAGATGTTTTTCACCGAAGTTCCCTACTCTTTACAGAGAGGTACGTCTCCGTTGGAGAGGCTACTCTGAAGAGATCGCCAGCACTGAATCATGCTTGTTCTCCGAGTACCTGAGTGATCAGGCCCCTTCCTTTGCTTATGGAAGTCCTTTAGCCTTGCAGCAGGTATACTTCCGATCACCTTCACAAACGTCTGGTTCAACCCACACAAGCTTGGGTGATACCAGCGACTCCTACGCCCGTCTAGGAGTAGACACTCTAAGAGTAACAGATTCAGCAGCAACAACTCTTGGAGGAACCAATGCTCTTTCCTCAGAGACTTTAACTCTCGTGAACTAATACTTAGGAAGTTTGGCTTCTGTTCTGAGAGTAGGAGGCTTTGCAACGGTCGAATATGATTCACTGGATTGACCAAGGTTGAGGTTGAAGACCTCTCCTGGTCCCCTATATATAGGGTTCACAGGCACCCGACCGTTACACTGTTGCCACATAGGATTAAATGAGTCACCGGTGATAGACACCGGTGACACAGTCAATCACACCGCCCAACTATAACTGGCTCGAGCAGACCGACACCTGTGTCACCGGTGGCACACACAAGTGAACCCTTAGCTGACGCAGCCTAACTACTCAGCCCGATCTTGGCAAACTACATGCCCTCAGCGCACAACTAACTCTGATCCCTAATAAGGAGCGAACCTCCGACAGTCTTCTGACTCGGCAGACAGACCATCACAGTGCAGATCCCTTAGCATTTACAAACTCTCCCCTGGTACAGAGGTGTACCTGAGTCACAGAGTGAAAGACCACCTGTGACACAGCTGTGTCACACCGGTGGCTCTATCCTCTAGGATTTTTCTACCGCTAGCCTACAGTGTGCTAGCACAAGCCAGTTTCACACTTGTGCAAAACTGTTAACACAGAGCCACTGACCTCAAAGCATCAATGCCACTGTCCAACACTCCGAGCATTGAGCAAGAGAACTTCTAAAGATTATTACTACTTCATCCCTCTTGATAGTACGGGTGTTTCCTATGGACTCAAAGAAACTAGCAAATCTAGGCTTTACCTGCCACCAACTGAAATCACGGGTCTTGACGCATCAAGCCACCATCACCTTGCTTGCAACTCCTTGCACAGCACCGGCTTCTTCACAGCTGTAGCACAGCTCCCTAGCACAGTCATTCCCTTGTCCTGGAAACCACCTTTGTACTTTTTGGGTGGTCATCTTTTCCTTGATGACCCTTCTTCCTACCAAGTTCGTCCATGACCGTGGACATGGCTATTCGAATAGTTTTCACCCTCTGCAGAGGTGGTACGACTTTACGCACAAGATGTAGGTCACCCTAGGTATACTGTGCACCACAGTCTAACAGGGCTAGTACAATGAGACTATTCACCGGAGTAAACCCAGTCATGAACCCGCCAGAAGGACATATCTCAAACCTAGTGTTGACGGGATGACTCTCGGTCAGCAGGTGTAGGCACCCCGGGTCGGAGACCGAGGTGCTGGAGGAGACTCGGGGAACGAAGCCAAGCGTCCGCGGGATTTTATCCAACTACCGCAAAAGTATCGAAGAATGTGTGGTAGAAGCTTGTATTGATCTCTCTTCATACGGGGTGCCAACTTGCCCTTATATAAGCAAAACCGGCTTACAAGTGTAAATACATCGCTACCCCTCTAAAGGTTACAATCTCTCCCTGGCTCGTGTCACCGTACATTTGGCCGAACTCGTACTCTCCACCTCGCCGTTACCTACTACATGCGCCGGTATATCCGTAGATTCCCTTCACCGGTACGGCTCTTCTCCGCCCTTGTCGTCCTTTACCCCCGGCGGCGTCGTCCGTATCCGGTGGTCTCGCCTCGCCTTTCCTCCTCGCTCCGGCCGAGTCTCCCTCTTACCTCGTCCACGAGGGCCGACTTGCTTCTCGCCTCGGCGGTTAAGTCGTCCGACCGAGATGGCTCCCCGTTGACTCGAACTCACCTAAAGACCTCTGCATAACACCTTACGTTAATCGTGACACGAATAGAGAATAGGGGGTACCTCGTCCTGGTTCCTCGTCCGGACTTCCCCAACACCTAGCTTGAGTCAGTAACATCGCTACAAGGAGGTTGTGTTCCAACTTTGTGGCGAACATGACCCCGCTTCAACGGGAACTTTCTCTACAGAGGCTACAACCTCATCTGCACAACTCATACAGCCTACGAGTTCATGCTAGTCTCAAACCGGGTACTAGGTCCAGTCCTTCCCATAAAGGACATGTGGACGTACGGTAAGACTTGGCCAAACGGCACTTAAACTCGGTCCTTATGTGATCCGAGAGTGACTCCTCACCATGTTCGTAAACGGACAACGAGAACCACATCGGGCATTACTTCGCATATAACATGCTTCCTGCTTTGCCCCTTCCTTTCTGACCCGGATCAAAATCTTCTCCATTTTGCTTTTGGTTTTAACAAAACCTCTTTTCGGCAAAATATCCCACCCATGGATATACTATCTTCATACACCTTCGAACACGACGGTCCCTTTTCGAACTTTCACCACGTGAAATAGGTGAGTATTCCTTCTTTTTTTTTGGAAACCAACTTTTTACTACTGCAGGGCTACGCCGAGTAAGTATATACTCTACCCTAGGTTTCCGTTAACTTATCTGGAATACGTAGTCCTTAGGGTGACAAGGAGTTCAGTGTCGAACTAGGGTTTGCTAAACATCGGTCATAGCTAGACTACATAAAATAAGAAGTCGTAAAACATAGCGTGCATGTTTCGTAAATGAAATATCATTTCGTAAACTTGGGATTCAACATGATCAAGGTGGAGAGCTTGCCTGGTAGTTCCTGGTCTTGATCCGGATGCGGGGACGATTATGGTTCCTCCTAGCGAACGTACCTCACACCGTCAACTACACGTTCGGGAAAAACCTCGGATAAGAAAACCAAGTATAACGAAAGCAAAATAACAGAACTCCACAGAGATCAGCATGCATGCATTCTGATTTTCATAACACTTTAGTAATTTTCTAGCATGTTTAGATGCCATCCTAACATATATATGCATAAGGCTTGATATTAGGGTTTTAGGTCTCATATACGCCTTCTTCATCTTTTGCATCATGCAATGTATGCATATACCTATACGTGTTTTTGTGCTATGGTTCAGAAGATTGAAGTTTAACATGTTAGAAACTTTAGAATGGATCACAAGTTCAAAAGGAAATTCCCAAAAAGTGTTTGAATTCAAAAAGGATATTTAAATTACTCTCTGCACAGCAAGAAAAGTTTGAGTTTTTGAAAATCTGTTTGAGTTAAAACTTGCTAAATATTTTTAGGATCAATGTCTATTTTGGAAGTTTCTTGAGAACCAGTCAATTTGGTGCTGAACCGGTCGAACCAGAGTAGAACCGGTTCTGGAATTAAAGAACCAGTGGTTTTCTGGAGTTTATGCCTTCTTCAGAGTGGTTTTACGCCTTCCGAATTGGGAAGACGGGAAGAACCGAGGGCGTCGCCACTTACTGGCAAAGGGGCCAGCTGGCGGCTTGGGCCCGCTAGCAGTGACGCGAGCCCACTTACCGATTCGGCGCGCGTGCTTTCTCTTTGGGGCCCACAGGTCAGTCGGACAGGGGAGGATCCGACCGGTGAGTGGAGGAGCAACACGGCTCCGGCGAGCAATTGCCGACGAGGTTTGAGCTTAACCGATTCCCGGGGCCTCTTGAAAATTTGAAGAGTGCATTCGGTAGAGAACGAGGAGGGCAGAAGGATGGTAAGGTCTAATTTGTTTGTGGTGCTCGGTGTGGGTTGAATTGGGTGCGGAACCGAGGGATTGAGCCCGGGTTCGGGATTGGAGAGGAGAAGGTTCGAGTGCAATTGGGACTTAGTGGAGCTTGAGGAGGGAAGAAGAGATGGGATGGGAGGAAAAAGGGAGCTCGGGGAGCCTTCTTATGGCCGCGGGCGAGGAGGTGGAGTGGAGTGCCGCTGGACACTGCCGCGCGCGGTGCTGAGAAGACGCGAGGTCAATTCCGTGGCGCGCAGAATTTGCTAGTGACCAGAGAAGTGCGGTGGCGTGCGGGATTGGCTGGCCGGCTACGGGGCAGAGGATGGCGTCTGGTTGCCGCTGCTGGCTGGCATTGCCGTGTGCGGTGCGCATCCAGAGCAATGCCAGGGCGCATCCCTGAGCAGCATGCGTGTGCACAGGCATGTCTTCGCGTGCTGAGGGAGTGCTTGGGCAAGTCAGCGGTGTTGAGGTGTCTAGAGGGAGGGAAGGCAGAAGGGAGTTGGCTTGGAAACCGTGTGGAGCAAGGCTGCCAAGGGCTTGCCAATGTCGGCATGAGTTGACATTGGAGTTGAATGCTGTGGAGCTAGGGTTTTTACTAAAGTAGGAAGGATGGGGGAGGGTGCCTGCCTGGATTAGGGACCATGGTAAAAACTTTGGGTGCAATAGGATAGGATTTGGATCTTGATTTCATGGAAAAAAGGAAAATGGAGCAAGGTGTTCGATAGAGTTTCTGGAAAAATTTTGAGCTGGACATGCACATGTTTTTGCATAATGGAGTCACTGGTACTGAGATAGGTATTGTGGAATTTTCTGGGATTTTTATGAGCTTTATTTATATGGGTTGTAGTTCAAAGCTAGGTTTTGCTCGAAATTCAAATTTAGATGTAATCAAAAATATTTGAACTGGACCCTCAAATATTATTTCATAAATGGGTAAAAAATAGTTCCAAGAAGTTTTTGAAAATTTTCCAGGATTTTGTGGAAGAAAACACATGTGATATGGGTTTTTGAATTTCTGTTTGAAAAGAATCCTTATTAGGAGATTAGCCGAGAGATTAGGTTTTCAAGTTTTTAGGGTCGGCAAGGTGGGTAGGTGGTGTAAGGGGGTTTAGCAAGCATTTTTAAAGAGGGGGAAATAGCTCTGGTAGATTTGCCGCTAGGGTTTATGTTTAGAAACTACTCGTGCATATACGGTGCGTGTGTTCCAATTAGGGCTTTAGATGCACATGCGATAATGGGGTTACGACTTGGGTTCGTTGCACGACGGTGCAACCTAACTCAAGTGCTCCCATGAAATGACATGCTTCAAGAGAAACTGAAATCCCAAATGCATGACAGCCTGGTCGAGAAACATATATGCATATACGCGTCTTAGGTTTTAGGTTTGAGGTTCAAAATCGAGGTGTTGAAAATCAGGGCGTGACAGATTCTGAGCCAACACTGCAGGGAAGCCATGCTTCAACTGCGGGCAAGAGGGGCATTTTGCCAATGTGTGCCCTACTCGAAGGAATGTAGGACCATCACCGGTGAAGTTTAATCTTGGATCAGCAGTCAAGACGCCGCAAGCAGGTCAAGGACGTGGTGTGCTTCCAACCCCAGGGACCACATCTCGCACCCCAGGAGCAGTTGGCCACGGAAGGGTCAACCATGCCACTGTAGAGCAAGCTCAGGAAGCTTCAGATGTTGTTTTGGGTATGTTTCCGATCAACTCCTGTTATGGTTCAGTTCTGTTTGATTCTAGAGCTTCGCATTCGTTCATTGCAAAGTCTTTTGCTGAAAAACATCATTTTCAAGTTGGAATGTTGAATTTGCCTATGGTTGTGCAATCACCTGGGGGTGTATTAAGAACCAGACTCAGATGTCCTAAAGTGATCATAATGATCGAAGGAGTAGAGTTTCTAGCAAACCTTATCTTGTTAGATTCTCAAGGCGTGGATGTCATCCTAGGGATGAATTGCTTGAGTAAGCACCAAGGAAAGATAGATTGTGCCCGTAGATCCATAGAGTTGACCAATGCTGAAGGGATCACTGTGGAGTTTAAGCCGAAGTTCTCATCTCATCTTGAGGAGGCTTCCCTGTTGAATAGCTTGAAAGAGTTGTCTGTTAAAGATGTAAGGGTGGTGAATGAATACCCAGATGTTTTTCCAGAAGAGCTACCAGGTCTGCCGCCAGACCGTGAGATAGAGTTTGCTATTGAGCTAGTGTCAGGCACTGCTCCTATTGCAAAGAGGCCGTATTGGATGCCGGCTAATGAGTTAGCCGAGATGAAGAAGCAAATTCAGGAGCTAGAAGAGAAAGGTTATGTCAGACCGAGTACCTCGCCGTGGGGAGCGCTGGTTTTGTTTGTAAAGAAGGAAGATGGTAGCATGCGCATGTGCGTAGACTATCGATCTCTTAATGAAGTGACAATCAAGAACAAGTACCATTTGCCAAGGATTGATGATTTGTTTGACCAGTTGAAGGGAGCATCAATGTTCTCAAAGATAGATCTCAGATCAGGGTATCACCAGTTGAAGATTCGACTAGAAGATGTGCCCAAGACAGCTTTTGTGACCAGATATGGGCGATATGAGTTCCTTGTGATGTCGTTTGGACTCATGAATGCACAGGCATATTTCATGAATCTGATGAACAAAGTGTTCATGGATTGCTTGGACAAGTTTGTCGTGGTGTTTATCGACGATGTGTTGGTATACTCCCGAAGTGAAGAAGAGCATGAGCAGCATCTTCGAGTGGTTTTGGAAAGATTAAGAGCGCATCAGCTTTATGCCAAGTTTAGTAAGTGTGAATTTTGGCTGAAGCAAGTGGATTTCCTTGGTCATGTCATATCGGCTGAAGGAGTAGCAGTGGATCCAGCGAAAGTGGAATCAGTGATCAATTGGAAGCAACCGAAGCATGTGTCAGAGATTCGCAGTTTTCTTGGACTAGAGGGATATTACCACCGGTTCATAGAAGATTTCTCCAAGATTGCAAGACGTGGTCAGAAGCTTGTGAAGCAAGTTGTTAGGAGCTCAAGAAGAGGTTGACATCGGCGCCAGTGTTGATCTTGCCCGATATTCAGAAAGATTTTGAAGTTTATTGTGATGCTTCCAAGCAAGGTTTGGGATGTGTGCTTATACAACAAGGCAAAGTTGTTGCTTATGCGTCAAGGCAGTTACGTGCACACGAGGAGAATTATCCGACTCATGATTTGGACTTAGCAGCCGTAGTGCATGCTTTGAAGATCTGGCGACATTACCTCATTGGTAATCGCTGTGAGATATACACGGATCATAAGAGTTTGAAGTATATATTCACTCAGTCAGAATTGAATCTCAGACAGAGAAGATGGTTGGAGTTGATAAAGGATTATGATGTTGGGATTAATTACCATCCTGGTAAAGCCAATATGGTGGCCGACGCTTTGAGTCGAAAGGCCTACAGTAACAATTTGATGATTCAAGAAAGCCAACCGAGCTATACGAAGAGTTCAGGAAGCTGAATCTGAATGTGAGTATCGCAGAGAACGACGATATGTTAGAAGTGAAGTCAACCCTTGAAGACCAAGTGAGAGAAGCTCAAAAAGGTGACAAGGGTATCGAAGAGATCCGAGCGAAGATCAAGTCGGGTGAAGCACCTGATCATAAGGAAGATGAAAATGGGACCCTTTGGTTCCGAGACCGTTTGATTGTGCCGAATCAGAAGGAGATCAAAGAAGTGATCATGAAGGAGGCTCATGAGTCTGCCTATTCTATCCATCCCGGAAGTACGAAGATGTACCATGATCTACGAGAGAATTTTTGGTGGTCCAACATTAAGCAAGACATCGCCGAGTTTGTGTCTCTGTGTGATGTATGCCGCCGAGTTAAGTCAGAGCACCAGAAGCCTGCAGGATTGCTTCAACCACTTAAAGTGCCTGAATGGAAATGGGAAGAAATCGGAATGGATTTCACCACAGGCCTTCCGAGAATATCGTCAGGATATGATTCTATATGGGTAATCGTGGATCAATTGACCAAGTCAGCTCATTTCATTCCAGTGAAGACACTGTATAGTGGAGAGACACTAGCAAATCTGTATATGTCTCGGATTGTGTGCTTGCATGGAGTGCCGAAGAAGATTGTGTCTGATCGAGGAACACAATTTACGTCGAGGTTTTGGAAGAAAGTGCATGAAGCACTTGGCACACAGTTGAATTTTAGTACCGCTTATCACCCGCAGACGGATGGTCAAACTGAGCGAGTAAATCAGATTCTGGAAGATATGCTTCGAGCATGTGCTTTGACGTACAAGCGAAGCTGGGATAAGAGTTTGCCATATGCTGAGTTTTCCTACAACAACAGTTATCAAGCCAGTTTGCAAATGGCTCCTTTTGAAGCTTTATATGGGCGTAAGTGTCGCACCCCTTTGAATTGACATGAAGTTGGAGAAAAACAAGTGTTCGGACCTGATGCTTTGGAAGAAACTGATAAGCAAGTGAAAGTGATCCAGGAGAGATTGAAAGTGGCACAGTCTAGACAGAAGGGTTACTCGGACAAGCGCCGCAAGGATATGTGTTTCAAGATAGGTGATGCTGTGTACCTGAAGGTATCCCTGCTCAGAGGGATGCGTCGTTTTGGAATCAAGGGCAAGCTAGCACCTCGCTATATTGGTCCATTTGAGATAACTGCCCGTCGTGGAGAGGTAGCTTATCAGTTGGCTTTGCCGGAAAATTTATCCAATGTGCACAATGTGTTCCATGTGTCACAGTTGAAGAAGTGCTTCAAGGAATCGGAATTCGTTAGAGGACATTGAGGTCCAAGATGATCTGACATATGAAGAATACCCAATCAAGATTCTTGAGGAAAAAGCAAGAACCACCAGGAGGAAAGTGATCAGATTTTTCAAAGTTCAGTGAAGCAATCATTCCGAAGAAGAAGCAACATGGGAGCGAGAAGAAGACCTGAAGGAGGAGTTTCTAGATCTGTTCTCTAGCTTCGAATCTCGGGGTCGAGATTCTTTGTAAGGGGGTAGAGTTGTAACATCCTCGAATTTTTTTGGGCTTGAAAATTTTATTTTATTTTAAAAGAGAAGAGGATGTGCAACTATGTAATAAACCTATGTGTATTTTAGTTAGATTTTATTTCAAATTAATTCAAGGTGTTGAATTAATTTCAGAGCTATAAGAGTGTTTTCGATTTTTAAATTGATCATCATTTGAAAATTTACTCCAAAAATATTTTTATTGAGTTCCTCGTGCTCAATTTGATTTTCTAGAATTTTCTGAGAATTTTTGGGAAGCTTTTGCTATTTTCAAAGCCTTCATTTGAATTTCTACAATTTTTATATTTTGAAAAAGGTTTTTTTAATTTTTTCTGAGCTTCCTGGGCCAAAAGGCCCCTTTTTCCCCTCTTTGGGCCCGCCTGGGCTCGGCCCGCCGCCGGTGGCCCAGCCCGGCCGGCTCCCCTCCTCCTCAGCCCACCTGTAACATCCCTATTCTAAATTAGTATTGTTTGTGTATATCATGGCATGGCATAACACACATGCATCAAAAATTTAAAATTGAATCACCTAAACAGAAGTAGTTTGGATCGGTTTGAACTAAAAATAAAGTTGAAATTTGGAAACACATTCAAAAGGGGACGAGAAACTAATGGTGACCTTGAGTAAAACATGAACTTAAAAATAATTGAATTGAGGCTTGGTTTGAGTTTATAAACTCATTCAAAAGAAACAAAAGGAATCAGCACACTCTTGTTGAGTGGTAGAGTAGATTTTGATTTGAACCAGGTTTGAAAATTTCTGGTTAGATTTGAAACTATTTTTTTGAATTGAAGCAAATTAGCAAAACAGAGTATAATATAAAAATAAAAAAAGAAAAGAAAAACCTAATCTACCCGGATGGGCCCTCTTTCCCCGGCCCATTCCCTTCCCCCGGCCCGCTTGGCCTGCCCCGCACCTCCCCTGTCTTCTCTCTCCCTCTCCTTCCTCACCCGGCGCCACTGCTCCCCCATGCCGGCCGCGTGGCGCATGCCTCCTGAGCAGCCGCGCCACCTCACCCTCCTCTTCCCTTCCCCTTAAAAGCCGCCTCGGCCGCTCCGCGCCCTCCCTTTCCCCATTCTCATCCCGCCGACCTCTCCGCCCTCATCCCGAGCCGCCTCGGTCACTCCTCCAAGCTCCGCCGGCGCGCTCCCGTCGCCGGTCGCCCAGTGCGTCGCCGCCTCCCAAGGCCTCCGCCCGGTGCCCTTCACCGCCGCCTCTATCCGTCGCCGGTCGCCCCGCCACCCCGTCGCCCGGAGCTCCTCCCTCCCCCCGCCCTCCTCGCCGTCGACCGCCTCGGCCCCACCTCGTCGGCCGCGCCTCATCGCCGCCTTTCCTCGGAGCTCCACCCACCGTCGCCATGCTGCCGCACCCGAGCGTCCCCCTCCGCTCGCCCCGCCGCACCGGTCGTCGCCTTCCAGCCGAGCCCGCGCCGCCCCTTGCCGTCTCCGCCCCAGGCCCCGAGCTCCGTCGCCACCACCTCGCCGCCGCTCCTCCGAGCCCCGCCGCCGTTGCCGTCGCCCCGGTGAGCCGCGTCCCCTTTCCCCTGGTCCGGTCGAGCCACCGACCGGAACCGACCGAGCCCCAGGCCATCCGGATAGGGCCTTAATGGCCATTAAAACCCTCATTAGGGCATAGTTATGAGTTAATCATTGATGAGTGTATTTAATTACTGCAATAACTCTGGTTCTGACCTATTTATTTCTGATGTTTGGTCATTAGTGCTTAACCGACATGTTAATTGCTGTATTAATGCTGAGCAGTGTGATTAATGAGCTTAATTGGTATGTGTGCATGACGTGTGGGTCCCAGCTGTAGGAATTTAAGAAAAAGATAAAAGAAAAGGGGATTTATCTGGCTGGTAGGCCCCGCATGTCATAGGCCCTATTAGTGTTGACTCCAATCCGACCAAGGGGGCCCACTGTCATACTCTAGGGCTAGCTGCCACCTGAGTAATAAAAGTAATTCGTTTATTTTTGCTGAGAAAAATACAACAAAGGGGTTTAAATTGATTTAATACTTGTTAAATTCGCAGAAAATGCATCGTAACTCAGAAAAATGCGAATAATATATCAAAATGTTCAGAAAAATGAAATCTGCTCAAATACATCATGTTCATCCATGTTTGCATGCTAGGAAAAGTAAAATTGATTAAAAACTCCATTTAGGGTTTCCCCGAACCCCCGGAAGTCGTCGGATCGCGATATCTCGCGCGTCCGGACTCCGATTAACCTGATTCCAGTTGCGTTAGAGTTTATTTCGAATCCTCTAGCTCATGGCATGCATTGCATCTCATGTCGATGTTTTCCAACAATGTATTGATTGTTTCGTGTGTTTCGTTTCGGTGTTGTCGCTCCTTCCGATAGGACCGGACGATCTCGACGAGTGTAACTTTGAGCAGGATCAGGGCATAGTAACGGATCAGCAAGGCAAGAAGCCCCCTTTGACCGTCTTGAGGATAACCCATTATTTGCAACTTACTATTTGCTTCTAAAATCGTATTGCATGCGTTCCACTGATATTTTATGCTAAGTGTGAACCCTATCCGTTGCATAAAAACTTACTTTGTCGCTCAATCAACACCACCGACCCTCCCAACCTATTTAGAGTGAATTACTTGTTGTTGTGATATTGTTATTATCGCTCATGATGCTTAGACCTGCTTAGTTGAGCAAAGTCGTAATTCCTGGGATGGCAGACAAAACACACTACTCTGGATGGGTTAGCGGTTAGGTGGTTGATCACCGGGCGGATTAATAAACTTGACTAATCTCAAATCGGGTATCGACGAGAGGCCATGCTGGGAGCATGGTGGGTTGTCTCGTTAATCCCACAAGGACCGGTTTCCGGCGTACGTTGACCCAAGATTTTGCGTACTACTACACGGGTGTATATGGGCCACCCCTGACCGAATAATTTGTCTAGACTTAGGTGGTGAGCCGCATAGTTTGCCGTTTTCGTGACTTGGGTACGTGGAAAATGAGAAGGTGGTGTGGTGCAACAATATAGGAGTGAGGGTTACACACGGTCCGGGACCGGGGATGTATCACCTGACACAACTAGCGGGACCACGGCGAAGTATCGGCCGAACTGTCGTTCGTGGATTAGCCCATTAGGGCGGCTCATACCTAGGTCGAAAACATTGTAAAGGTCGTGTTCGATCACCCTCCGCCAGCACACCTCGTGAAGTGTGTTATTCCGGTGGCATTAGGAGTCGATCGATACGTGTAGGTAAAGATGTACCCCCCTGCAGGGTTTAAACTATTCGAATAGCCGTGTCCGCGGTTATGGACAGCTTGGTGATTACCTGCGTCGAATTAGACAAGTATAACCCTAATTTAAAACTTGCCAACTTTAAGGATGTGGTTTTAGCAATTGCTTTCTCCCTAGTGGTCGAGAAAGGATCGAGGGTTTGCTGTGTTTAATGGTCTGCTTTCAGCTCATCTCTTTTGCAAAAGTATTCCAGTAGACGGATTTCAATCTATTTACAGGTATTCTCGAAATACAAATCAGCTTGCTGCAAAATAGTCCACAGATAGCCCTTTCTTGATACCTGATGCATCTATTATTATTTTCCCCTGTAAGTCTTGCGGAGTACATTTTGTACTCACCTTGCATTCGTTGATAATTTGTGTGCAGAGGAAACCACTCCCGCAGCGGAGGGTTTCTACGTTGAGGTAGACTCCGGCATCGACTAGTCGCTGGTGATCCCAGGCAGTGGTCCTACCCTGGGTTCGGTAGTTGGTTTGTGCTGCCGCCGCTTTCGGCCCTACCCTTAGGCTTCTCAGTCAAACTTATGTTTCCGTTGTGTAAATAACTTCTGCTATGAATACGTTGTTAAGTTTCCGAACAACTAGTATTATTGCAGTTTCGGTCGTAGAGTCTCTGTTATGATACTGGTTTGTTCTTCCCCCTGTATCGTGTACAATGCGTGTATGTTTGAAGTGCATGATGCAGGTAGGATTTCAGGTTTTATATCGTAGAGCTATTACGTTTAGTCACCCCTGTGAAGCGACTCTCCACTGAGATGTTGGGACCTATATCACCCTACTCCAGCCGTGCATTTATTTGCCGGGACGAGGTCAAGGTTGATGCTCCGGCTCAGTGGGAAAGAGTGAGGAGACTATATCGCCCTACTGCTCCGTGCATTGAATTGCCGGAGTAAGCTTTGGGGTTGACGTCTCGGGCCATTCGGAGCCATATCACTCTACTCCTCTCGGATTTGACAACCGTGAGTTGAGGTCGGGGTTGAAGCTCCGGCGTAGCGGGTGATTACTCCTAAAGCTCTCCGTTATGGAATCTGGGGTCCGACACCACCCGGCTGCCCCCTCCTTCCCTCTTGGGCCGGCCCAAGCCGCCCCCTCCTCCCCCTTGCGCCTGGGCCAGCAAGCCGGCTGCTGGCCCAGCCGAGCCGCCCGCCAGGGCCGGCTGCTAGGCCAGGCCGCCTCCCCCTTGCCCCCTCTTGGGCCCCGCCGGCCAGCTCCCCTTTTCTCCTCTTAGGCTGCCCCTCTGCTTCCCTAGGCCGCGCCCTTTGCTCCCTCGCACCGTACGCTGCCTCAGGTAACCGAGCGGGTGCATGCGCGCGCGTAACACGCCGCCGCCGACCGATTGCTTCGTTTCCTTCCGTTTTCTCTCAATTAATTCCGGATTTCTCTCCCTCTTTAATCCGGCTGTTTCTTTCCTTTGTGCAGTGCTTTCTTGCCTCTTCACCTCCCATTTTTCTCGTATAAAAAGGCCTCTCATCCCTATGATTTGCCCTTTGCTTCCTCTCCAAATTTTTTCTTCTCCACCTCTTCTTCTTCCCTAACTCCGGCGACAACTCCGGCGAGCAATTCCGACGACACCGGCGCATCTCCACTCGAGGCCTTGCTGCTGGAGCTTCCCCACGCTGATGCGCATCTCCTACCGCAACAAATCGCGAGCTTCATCCACGACATCAACCGTACTGCGAGTTCTTCCTCAACTCCAGCGATCTTCTTCTCTCCTCGGTTTCTCCACCCGCGGTGAGCCTATCTCAAATCCCTCTCCGGACTAGATTCCCACCATCCCATGGAACAAATCCCCTCATCTAATTTTGCCTCTAGATCATCTCCTCGGTGCAACCATGGGTGGAATCCATTCATTTTGTCTCTGCTACAGTGTTCCGTGTGAACAGTACCATATGTACATATGTACAGTACCCCTCATGTCATCCCTCTACCCAATATTTTGAATCCATCCAATCTAGGTCTGATCCTTGATCTCAGTAGTAAAATGGAACCCTTAGAACCCCACGAGTTCAATGGTGCGATCGGATTTTTAATCTGACCGCTAGATTTTGAGCTATATTCAAATTTGAATGAAATTTGATCAAATTCTGAGATACCTTGGAACTGGATGATTATTTTGAAGTCATTCTTTTTCTGTAGATTACTAGTATGCTAAGGAGTACTTCTGTAAATTTTCATAATTTTTGGACTTGTGTAGAATTTCCTAGAATTAAAATAATAATTATTTTAATTATTAAAAATAGAAATGCTCTCTTTTATTTATATCCAATTTTTTTCTAGGATCAGAGAACCCTAAAAATAATTTACCATGTGAACCAAAAAACATTTCCTGCAATGGTTAGGGCTATAAAAATCAGGATGTGCTCTAGGTTGATTTAAAATGTATATTTAAAATGCTGAATGAGCAATAGTGCCTTTATAAATCTGTTTTGGCCTTTAAAAATTCATGTACAGTACCCAATAAATCATGTTATGTTATGTGAATGTTGTCAAGTCATGAGAACCCATTTAGCATAATTAAATAATGTTTTACCATGTTTTTAGTGTAGTTTTCATGCTTAGAATAATAGTTTTAATTGCTTAAATACATTTTCAGAATACTTTTAAATATGAAATGTCTCTGGAATTAGTATTATATCATGTTGACCCATTTGCATGATTTAATAATGTTAATTTTTATTTTCTAGATAATTGTTACACTAAAAATATTAGAAAATACTTTAATTAAATAATGTTCAGATTAAGAATTTATATTAAATCATTTTTGGTACTGTGACATATTCCAAGATGTTCCATGCTTAGTTAGCTCATGCTAATGGTAGGGAATAGCTTTGTGATTAATTTCTAGTCTTTAAATTAATAGAAATGCATGTGTAATCGTGGTTATATGTTGTTAATTTATTTCTACTGTTATTAACCATTATAAATATTTAGGATTCACCTAAATATTTATTTATGGTTAATTGTGAATGATTATACCTTTCGTCATGATGAATAGTATATTAGGGTATTTGTTGTGTATGTATAAGATTATCTATGTTATTACCCGGAAGGGAATATATATATATATATATAAAGTATATATGGTTATGGCCAATCTTAGAAGACCTAGCTTCTATCTTTGCGATGACGCTATCGCGCCATCGTTCCATTCTACCTGCATCTTAACTTCGTCGTGCTTCTTCTCGTGTTGCTTTCCGAGATGTTTTACTCAAAGTCGGTATTTATTTGCTTTGCTCGTTGCGTTGCGACAATAGGGAGTGAAGAGACCGACCCGGTGACCGAAGCAGCTAAAGAAGGAGAGTACTACCACGAAGGCATGCCTCTTTTCTTGATCATATTTGATCCTATATTTTTGAAAGTCATTAATATTTTGTCATTTACAAACATGCATGCTGTTTTCAATCCAGTAGCTAGCGTGCCGATTGACACACCTTTACCTTTTCCGCTTGTCGCCCTGAATACTTGATACACTGAGTAGATTAATGGGTTTTATTCTGAATAGAGTAGAGATATGCTTAGCCATGCTTAAATACATCTTTAAGTTGTTTTGATTTGTCTCTACGGAGGAATGAATATCGGATCGAGGATCCTTGAATTGAAACTTGATGAGCTCACTGAGCTAGGGCCGGATGCCCGATGATTCCCTCTCTCTCTATTCTTCCTATTCTACTCTGGGTGAAACTTACCATCTAAAAGGTGCGGGCGATAGCTGGATCATTGTGATGAAGGAGCAATGGTCGTTCTTCGTGAGATGAAGAAGCCATTAGTCATCCGTATCGAATAAGGCCGAAGTCATGAACCCGAGAATTATGAAAACAGTACAACCATGTGCTATATGGGCACTGGCTTGGTCAAGTAGGTTAGTCAGCCTTGGGTGCCGATACTGCCGTGCCGCAGAAGGGGTGAACGTAGCTACGAGGACCCTCGGCACAGATGGGGGGGAACGGAGTGCGGGGATGTACTCTCGACTCCGGGCCAGACCCGGTGGGCATGTCACACCTTAGGGGGATCTAGCTAAAAGACCTCGTCACAATCTCCCTGCCGGTACACCGATGGGTGTGTACTATGCTGGCGACGGTCAGTGGCAACAAGACAAAATTGTGCCACGTGGGTAAAGTGTACAAACTCTGCAGAGTAATAAACTAATCGATTAGCCATGTCCATGGTTATGGACAGCACAAGACTCATTCTTGATGACAAGGACTTGTCCCTCTCCCCCTTGCTACTTCCCTCTACCCCTTTGCTGATGAAAACTATGGCTGAGCTAAGGCAGGAGTTCCTTGCTCGAAGGTGTTGGTCGAGGACCACGCGCAGGAAAATACCCCTGATATTAAAAACTGTTTTATATCAAAATGTTGCCTTCAAATCTACTACAGTAATTCAAATTAAAAGTTTGCTTTACGCAACTAAACCCTAAAGCTTTCCTTTGAAGCCTTGCATATAGTATGGTAGGACCATCTACCGCCAGGTGGCTTGCTGAGTACGTGAAGTACTCATCGTGCATGTTTTGTTGTGGTGGTGTGCAGAGGAGTATGCTGAAGAAGGAGCTGATGAAGACTTCTTCTATGACGAACCCGAAGAATAGGTCGCGTGGCTTCCGTCAATTGCCTATGGCACGGATGGAGCCATTTCGCTTTTATTTCCGCTGTTTCCTCTGATGTAATAATGTCATTAAGACATAGAACTATGTAAGCCATGTGGCATATCATACTCAAGTTAAGTTTTTAAACTTTGAATGCATGCAATGTTATTCATTTCGCCTGTGTACCATCAGCGTGATTCTGGACTGACGAGGATGTACACAGGGGGGTCTAGTAGTTGAAACTAGACTCCCACACTTCACTATTCTTAAGAACCAACCCGAGCTCCGCAGCTCTACACTCTTCTTCTTCATTTATTTGCCTCTCCAATTTCCCCTCTGTACTAGAGTTAACACCATTCTACTTCCCTCTAGCTCCTCTTCCTTCCCATTCCTCCATGGCAAGCCGAGCTGCTCCAAGCCGTTCCCAAGCTGCTCCTGCCACTTACCCTCTACTCCCCTCCAAACCGAGCTCGCCCTGCACGAGCTCCCCATCGCCCACTCCCTCTCTGTTCTCTTTCCGGCCGAGTTGCCCCTCTAATCTCTCCCCTCTTCCCTGCAGCCAATCCTAACCCGCAAGCTTCCTCGAGCCTCCATTCCTTGTCTATCCCTCTCTCTCCCTCTGGTCATCTTCTTCCCTTCTCTGTTGTCCTCCCCGAGAGCATCAACCCGAAGCAGATCCCCACCGTGTTCCTCTCAACTTCAACGCACGGATCCGTCGCGGTTGGCTGAGTGAGCTCCTCATTCCTTCTGTACTCCACCAAGCTGAGCTGCTTTCCAGGCTTTCATCTCCTTTCCTTCCATGCCCCTCCTACACAGCAAAGCCCTCCATCATCTCACTCCATTCCATCTTCTTCACCAATTCTCGAAGCCGGGCCCCTACTCCCCTCTAGGCCCGGCGAAGAAGCCCAAAGCATTGCTCCGGGGGAGCTGTCCCACCCCTGGCTCCTCTATACCACACCTGAACTACCCCATGCGCCCGGAGTCACTGCACCCCTTTTACCCGAATCCGGCGAGGAGTCTCCGCGTCGGCCCTACCTTGGTCCTCATGAACCCTCAGCGTGCGTCATCCGCCGCCGGTAAGTCACCACCGAGCGGCCGCGGAGCCAGGTCAGTGAAGCTTCTCCAGGACACCACCATTTCCACTCGACAAGGGTTGCTCTCCCGGCGACTTCCCCTGCATCCTCCACTTTTCCCCACTTCCGCGACTCTTTTCCTCTTCTCGCTCCCTTGCTCCTCTCGCAGCTGCGGCCACCGGAAGGCCCAACCGCCGCTCGCCTCTAGCATCAATCGCCCTCGCCGCCGACCACCGAGCGATGGTCCACCGCCACCGCTGAGCTCGTCAGTACCCATCAGCCCGAGCTCTGCTGCTGCTAGCCGGACCCACCCTATTTCGCCCCAGCCACTGTAGCACCACCGCGAATCAACTTCCTTCCAAGCCGCCACCGTGGAAATCATCTAACTACTCCGGTCTCACCTAGGACATCGCCGGTCACCGGTGCTCCCTGTCTGTCGCCAATGAGGCCCTCTGCCATTCCTTCCTTCTCCCCGATTTGTTCAAGCCCTAAGCATGCTTAGCGTTCAAGTCATCGGGTGACCCCCTTAAATGGCACGGCCCACTGTCAGTTCGGGCCCACTACCGGGTAAGTAAAGACGGGAGTGCGCTATGTGTTTCTTCCTCTGGAAAGCGCCTTTATTCACTCCTTCACTTCATGAACTACCTTGCTGTAACTAAAGGCGTATTCCACCAAATGTGTTTCCTACATGACTCCATAACCAGCTCTCTGTAAAGTAGCGGACGCCCTCTAAATAGCTATCTTTCAGACGTTTATTTCTTCTAAAACATACGCCCAAATCGACCCATCCTTTTCCCTAAAATCCTGAATTCTCATCAGCTTTCTATCAGAACTAATTTTGGAAAGTTTGAAGTTATTTGAGTTATCGATTTAAACATACTTCAAATATGCAAGTCATATATATATACTTCTTTTATTTTCACTTCAAATAAATCATTTCTTTTTCCTAAAAATCTGCAAAACAAAATCTAGTATTTGGGTCCAATAGTACTTTGAATACAAGATTTAATTGTGTCAAAGTAATAGAAACCATGCTTTGCCCCTTTTCAAAGGTGATATACATACATTCTTTATCCAGAGCATGTCATATAAGAACCTAAAATATTCTCCATCAATACTGCCCCCTTGTCCTAGCAAAAATATGACAACCCTAAAGTATATGAATTTTAACAGCAAAATTTATCTTATCTATAGGAAAGTAAATCGTCATTCCATGCGATACTAACTTG
The DNA here is from genome assembly GCA_019208055.1 of Stipa capillata. NCBI lineage: Eukaryota > Viridiplantae > Streptophyta > Magnoliopsida > Poales > Poaceae > Stipa > Stipa capillata. The sequence continues at coordinate 596,343 of JAGXJF010000632.1, forward strand.
GATTCTTCCTGTTGGCCTTATCAAGCCCTTATTTCATGTAAGGCTAATTCCTTCTCACATCTCAAAAAGCCCTAATAAAAATTTAAGTTCATAGCTCATCTTTTAAGGGTTCATGAGTGTATGTTTGATTCTTGTTTGGATCTCTCTTACACCATTGTTTATTCGTTGCCTTTCCAACGTGTAGATACGATATTACGAGATATCGTGCAAAGGATCCCGGGCCATCGCCATCTAAAGTACGAGGCCGAGAACCGGCCCGTAGTGCCAGGCAAGCATTCCCACCTTGAACATGTTGAATCCTATATTCGTCAAAATTTAAATATTTTGTTTGCAACTCTGCATGCTATATGTATATCAACAATAATTTGTGCTAGACCTAGGTATACCCCATAGTTGCATATGACATAGGTCCGAAAACCTAATCCTTGTAACCCTAGTAATAAATAGTCGGTCAGCGCACGACCGGCAAAATATTAAGGGTATAGGCAATAGCCACGCTTAGACCTGCTATAGAGAAAAACCTAATTTTCTTCGATTCATGCGAAACCTCTTTTGGTTATGGGATTAAAACCCTCAGGAAGGCGTGTACCTTCCGAGGTGATTGTTTCAAAGTGATGTTTGCCAAAACCCTAAACTAAAATGGAGGATGATTTGGATTCGGGCGAGAACAGTAAGTGGAGATCGGAGGAATGGCTATAGCATGTTGTGACATGGCTAAGAGGTGATGATGTGCAGTCTTGCTCGAATCAGTTAAGGACCGAGCCTAAGTGCCGCTCGACCAAGTTCACCCAGTATGTCCACACGTCCTTTATGGGAAGGACTTGACTAAACATCCTGTCGAGTACTAGTGCCTGGACCCGTGGGCAGTAGGAAGGGAGTGATAGGTAGATTGGCATCCCTAGAGGACCTCCACGTGATTACGTGGGTAGAGGTTCCCGGGAGGACCTCCACGTGATTACGTAGGTAGAGGTTCAACACAAAGATAAGTCAACTTCGGGTTGTGGGGTCGGGCATCACCGAGCACAAGCGAAGACTAGGTAGATCTTATCTAGCGGTTCTAGCTCTGGTACAAAAACGGGCAAAAGGTCTCGTTGCAATAACCCTGCCAGCACACCTCACGAAGTGTGCCCATCGGTACCTGGCGACAAGGGGGACTTGCATCTTGTGGGTAAAGCCGTACAACCTCTGCAGAGTGTTAAAATATATTCGAATAGCCGCGTCCTCGGTCATGGACACACTTGGAAAGGCCACACACTGGTTAGATTAAGTTTTGGTTACGGAATGTGGGAATGGGATTAAGGACGTGGACATGATGTGTCCACAGTGAGCAGTTTGAGCTACAGGCTGGTAGTGAGGAACTGCAGAAGTGAAACTTAGCCCGTGTTGCGAGGTGGCAGCACGGGTAGGCTTTAAGGATGGCTTGAGGCGATACATGGGTTATCGACCTCTAGTAAACGACTGTCAGAATATAATGTCTGGCACCAGATGTTGACCCGTCCGAGACGGGCTTGCTTTCGAAAATGCTTTGAATCTACTACCCTGGTATTTCAAATGAAAACTTACTTTTCCGCTCAATCTTCAACTTAGGGTAGAGCCTTTTTATTGAACAAACCTTGCATGAAATATGTCTGTTATACTTTTCCTACGGGATGTTTGCGAGTACATTCAATGTACTCACCTAACTTGTTGATTTGGCCAGACGAAAGAGACGTCGACTCTGAAGATACGATTATGTCCGCAAAAGTTAGGGCGTAACCCCAGTCAGTTGCCTGTCGGGTATGGCATATTGATGGGTCTCATCACCGTTTGATTTCCGCTGCAAGTTTATAGCCGATGGGTTTCAGGTATCAGATTTCGACCTGAATGGTCAAACTACACGTTATATATTGATATATGTGTGTATAACAATGATATACAGGTTAACTTGTGTGTACTGATTACTGATCATGGGACCGGTACAGTAAACACAAGGGATTACCCGGCCTTAAAACCGGGTACGCCACAGAGTACTCTTTTCTTAGCTCTCTCTTTCCGTTTCTTTTTCATTCTTTAGAATCAATAGAGCAAGACGAGGGCCTTGGTATGTGACAGCGAAAACCGATGACATCGAGATCTGCAGACTGCCATTCAAAACCATAGACTTATGTACTAATCTCTATCTTCTGGCCTGCTTCTACTCCTGCTCGCCTCTTAATGTTTATGTTTTGACCAATAATCTTTTGAGGAGTTTTCATCAAGAGTTAAATCAAAAGATTGATGGTCTGTACCTAAACCTTTTATTATTTCATTCCACCCACCTCATCATTGACCGTATTGTAGTTGTATTATTCAATTAGTGCAATATTATGCCTCCAAATGCTTGCATGCATACTCCTCTTAGTTATTTACTTGCCTCTGTTGTATACCCATTTCATCGATGCAATGATGAAATGGGCATTGTCGTCATCCTCAAGCCTATTCTAACTAAACCTATCACGTCCGGACATCCTATGGCGCCCAAACATTGTGTCCAGCTTCTACTCTTGGACCCACTTGCATCAGAGTGACCCAAGTGGCCATGCCACCAAGGTTCTTCGCAAGAACATGAACCTTCGTGGTTCCTTTATCACCTCCTGATCAAATTGTTCTACCTCTCCGAAAACCGTCTCTAAGGACGTACCACCACCAGCATTGCCTTACTGCATCTCACCATCATTATCAGTTTGTTTGGCAAACATCCTTTGATCGTACAAACAATTTTGTTTAGAAGCGATTAGTGATAATATTTATAAAGTTTGTCCACACATTTTAGGACATAGTTTAGTAATATAGGGATGAGCCGTCAAATATATGCCAACTACTTGAAAGCATGTTTTGGATGATCGATGTATCTTCCACTTATGGCTTATGACCCAGCAATTCCGGTTCTCCAGCTTGAACATGGATATTGGCTTGTTAGAGTCTCCTGGGGAACACAATAATTCTAAAGCAGCCAGGCACTATTTTTTGCAAAATTCGTGTGTTCTAAATAGGCCTCAAACATAGGATGGATTCTATTATATTTCTTGCTACTGCAGTTGAAAACCAATTGACTCTTCCATCTCATTAGAGTTTTGATTCACTCACCTAACCTTAAAGTATGTATAGCTCTAGCTAGCTTGTATCTTCCCCATAAGCTCTTTTTTTCTAACCTTGACACTGATTACTAATCCGAGTCTCAAACACTCATTGGAGTAACACCAATAACCTCGCTCAATCCATCAATGTGAGGAAAAGATTACCTAGAAGACGATCTTAACTTATTCTGCCGAAGTATTGCCCTGGGATGCAAATCTCGTGCTATCATCTGCACGCGTTAGATGTTTATATATTTGTCGAATTATACGCTGTAACACTAACTACTGTGGTGAGTATTCCTCAATGCCTTTGGTATTCTCAGTGTAATCGGAAGCCTTTTGCACCTATAATCTTCAAGCATTGCAAAAAGTTATTACTATCGAAATTAATGTATGATGTCATTCTTGGCGGGTTCTATGCCGTGTCATGATTTATCCGTGTCCTGAGGTCGTTGACTCTACCATTATCCACGTCGTCGTTACTGTTGGCAACGCAGCTTGCTTGCACAGCTATGTTCGCATTCATGTTGATTGGACTCCGCCCGTTGTCGTTTAGCCAACTCCATCATGCTGCTCATCATAGGCTGGGCAGTAGTCATGTTAAGGTATAGGATTAGTTCTTTCTTTTAGTTATCTTTAGCTGCTAGGATTAGTTCATTAGTTCTTTGTTTTTCTTTGGCCTTGAGTAGTTCTTTCTCTAACGATGGAGATGGCGCGCAATCACGATTGAATTGTCATATCCAGCCCGGTAAATCTGTACTGTTATAATCTAGATCTAGCACCATCAGTGCATGTCATTCTTTATCTTAAATCTCAACTGTTATAATTAGAACCCATCACGATCGGTGGAACAATTTCTAGCCCATATGAACGAACGCGGTAGTTCCACGCATATTTGCATGGCTAAAATTTTATATAGACAATGGTATATCAAATGAAAAGCAATATTCACATCAATAAGTTTTAAATATTTCTTCAAGCATATTATGTATTAATTGCTAATACCAGTCAAATCCATTATATCTCTCCGAAATACATCTTATATAATCAAAATTACCTTTTTGCCATTTTTTATTCCTGGATCAAAGGACTAATATTTAGGTGCACATTTAAACTGCATCTTAACTGCACTAATTGCAATGGAAACCTGAATATTCCTGGATCAAAGGACTTCTATAGTCTTCGTTGGACTGGGCGTTGCCTAGCGTGGCTTTTTCGTGGATGGTTAGATTGATCGATAGATTGGGAGTAGCTGCCGTGTCGAAGAATCGTTGGGTTGGCCGTGAGTGTCTTTTTATTGTGTAGCTTGCGTTGCCGAGTCCCTATAGGTCTCATGTTAAGATTCATATGCATGTGCACGTGAAACTACTCTGGCTGCATGTACGTGTCCGTGTCCATCGACTTTGCATGTACGTGTCCATGTGCTATTCTAATATATGCTTGTCTGGTTGCCGACTTTGTCTACTACATACGCATATATAACCATATGTCTCCTAACTAATTTATTTTTTTAGTTACGATGGTGATTATTATATTTTGAACTCACCACATCTAACGAAGCAGATATTTTTAGTATATATGAACAAACATAGTGACTTTGTTTTCTATCATTTTAATAATATAATAGATTTCTATATTGCATGCACAGCACGGCTGGTTTTAGTTTATAGTCTCGCCGTTTCAAAATACACGTTATTTTAGCCTCTTCAGGTTTTCTCAAAATACTTGTCCTTCTACACTTCCAATGTATCAAAATACATGTTATTTTAGCCTCTTCAGGTTTTCTCAAAATACTTGTCCTTCTACACTTCCAATGTAGTTTAAGTCATATTGTTCCTCGTCTTTCATTAATGTCATATGTTTATTGTCTTGGAGAAGAAAAAGCGATAAACATAGAAATAATTGAAGAGCAACATAGACATTTTACTCATATACTTCTATTTTAAAATCATCTATTTACTTGATAGGGGTCTTTCTATGTACTGTAAGTTCTTGTAGCAACCTAGGCTTGTGTACGGCGTTGGAGCTATCAATTCATCTGATGCTCTAGTAAGCCATTTGGAACGTCTCAACTTCCAGAAAGGAAGGCAAACAAAGAACATCTTCAGCTTCGAAATTTTGAGTGGTTCAGTGGGGAGCTGAAGGTTAGCCACGACATTGCAATTCTGGGCCTGGAATCTTGGACTGATGTTTGGATTATAAAGTACAGCGTGCAGGCCAATAATTTCGTCAAGACAAGGCAGTCATATCTGAAAATCTAACGTACCCTGCACGGAAAGGGAACTGGAGTGTCTATTCTTAGCTTGTCTTGAAAACATGAAGCACTGCAAATGCCACTTACATTCATGTGATGATTAATGATCGATTTTCAGACACCACAAAGAGAGGGCTGGCCAATATGGTTTAATTATACAGTACAAGCAGCAAGGTGCAAACTGCAAACATGCTTGGCACTCTGGTCAGGAAAAACCGACTTATCGTAGGACAGTTATCATGGAAGACATTTGTAGGGACTAAAATACCTCACAGCACCACGGTTGATAATTTAGCAGTAAAACATGACACGTTTCACATTTTCCTTTAGGTCAGGCAGAGGCCTAACAGCAACATTCCCCACAGCTCTAGTGCGTGCACCAGTAGGGCCGCGGCTTGTCGTGGCACCACTCACGACCGACCCACTATCGGAAGTATCCTGTTCCATGTAAAACCGAGCTCGGAAAGCCGCAAGGTGAGCATAGTATGCAGGAGGCACTGCACAGAAAACCAACCCATTGTAAGAATATGCTATAACAGAGTCCATATTTCTTTGCATATGCACTAGATAAAACAGAATTGAACTTTTAACACGTCCGGTTACCAATTGATACAGAACGAGTACACCTTGCATAGCTGCAACAATAGTGACGACGGTCAGTTAACCAGCCATGAGATGTAAACATTGAAATAGAATTGATGTGACAGTAAATTTACGTGTAGCACAAATTGTTCGTGAGAGTTTGCAAACCATCAGCAGTAAATTTGTTCTCATCCCATAGGACATGGTAATGCGCAGGACGGCTTGTTCCCTAAAAGTAATGCAAGGTTAAATCAAGTTCATCCCATCAAGTGAAAATGTTTATTTCTAACTGTGTAGAAAAACTAACCTGAATGCCAGCATGGCTACAAAGGTAGAAATCAAACTCAGTAGGATGGCATATCTTTGAATCAACCACAGTTCCTAAAATAAGATACAAGGAAACAATGAAAATTTGATTTCGAATGAAAGATTAAGGTTTTGGTCATAGGACTGACAAGCTATACGAAACAACCAAACTCAGTGAAAAGAACTTACCAGGCAGTATATTCCCACTTCTATCAACACTGCGTTGATCATTGTGATTATTAGCAAAGAGCCGTGTATGATGACGCTTCTGGACCACCACAAAGGTAACAGGTGGCTGATAATTGGGCTCGAGGGATGCACAGGCCTAGGTTTATTAAATCAAAATGTCACTTCAAACTCAATGAAAACTTCATGTGAGAAAATGTAGACAAAATAAGCTCACCTTTCTAATGGCATCAAGCTCGTACAACAGAACCTGATAGAACTGTCCCTCACTAACACCATCCCTGAAAAACAGATGTTAAATATGTGGAGTTCTGGAGAATAGTGCCCATCGGATATGCTCAGATGAAGATTAGCACCTATAGAATATGATCCTCTGGGGTTTCTGTCCAGTTGACCTCTTAAAAGAAATGAGAAGTTCTCTGCATCATCAATAAATTTAAAGAGATCCTGTATCAACTCCCAAGTAATATTCAGATATTGCAAATGAACAAGATCATACCTAACCATTCCACCAGTTACAGTCCCTCTCTGAGGATCTTGCCATACTTTAAAAGATCCTGTATCAACTCCTGGCGATGGGTTTGTGCACTCACTAATCCAGCGTACTTGGTGACCTCAGGCCAGTCTTGGGAAGCAACCACCTGCATGAAGCATGAAATCATTACAAACAATCGGACGCCCAGCAAGACGTGAGCAGAGCAACAGTAAAACTGAGAAGTGGCTGCTCAACATGGAAAGAGCAACCTTTCACCTAGAGTATAAGTTTTATTATATAATAATACAGAGACACAGTATAACTTAAGATTGCCATGTTATGCACTTACAGCTGCTATGGAAGGGCTAGAATCTTCGCCCGGATGAGGATGGGTAACATCAGCACCGAATATAATGGTTGGTCTATCACTAACAAGGGGAATTCTCCTTGTCAAAGCATCAACAAGTACAGTATTTCTTCCTCCCACCTGCACGATTAAAGGATTGTAAAAAGAAAAGTACAGAAAGAAAGAAAAGAACTACAGAGGCCAGGTTGACAGTAGGCAGAGCACAGCAAACCTTAACATTGATTTTAAGGGCGACATTTGCAAGATACTGCTTGCTCATCTTAAAAACATGTTTCGTAAGACAACATTGAGAAATTAATCCAAGATCTGTCTCGCATATTCTTTTGAGATCACCTGAGGAATGACAAGAATACTAATTAACATTTGGATCAGATAATACTCGAGTTATCTTTTGAATTACAAAGCATACCATAAAGAGAACCATTATTGTCAGGCAAAATTACAATAAGCAGGTCAAGTTCCCTGCCGCGTGGTTTTAGTATATTCATGGCATCTTGATAGCGTGCCTTGAGTGCTCTTTCTACATGTTCAGGTCTCGCAGTTAAAGGAGGAAGCAACGGATCAATTGAGAAGTCCTACAGCAAGAGAATATGAAATGTGTGAGAGAGAGGGTATGAGGGCAATAGAATACAAATAGCCATATTGAAAAAGAGATGTCTAGAGGCACTATTTAGATGACAGAAACCTACCATCCCAGATATTTGGCACATGATAGCCAGCTCATGACAGAAACTCCTCGCCGCACTATCTTGGACATGCCGAGAAAAGTTAACGCATGTCCAGTCATTAACTCTCCCGCCATTGACCATTTTCTGCAACAGGCGTATTACCAGATATATTAATTTGCAATTGTAAAGCGTATTGTCAATGACAGCATCTTCCATACAATGATCGACACAATAGTTATTGAAGAACACAAGCAAACCAAATATTGGATGAGATACAGGAATACCTAGTTTATATTGGTGAGAGCTTACTTGTAAGAGCATACCTTATTCATCATATTCCATTGGCCAATTCTTGGCAAGACATCCTTCTCTCTGCCACTATCGTGGTACTTAAGCTAGTGGCAAAGAACAGTAGTCAGACATCGAGGAAAATAATATAAAATAGACATGAGAAGTTGAAAGATGTCAACCATGTGTTGAAACATTTAACTTACCCTAGGAGAAGGTAGGATACGAGCTTCAACTGATGCAAGTCGCTCATCAATCCTTATACCAAACTCCTGCGCATATGGATCCTCATGGTATGCATTGTGATTCACTGTCTGGTAACCAAAGACAAAACAAGAAACAGGTTCAATCTAGAAGCATCTTGCTGCTGAAAAAGGAAAGGATACCGGCCAGTGATTATATATGCAAGAAAAAACCAAATCGATGAACATCTGTGGTCCTATACCAAAAAGTGTTTTTGCATAGCAATTTATGTCCATCAAGCCACCATAATGTGTAAAATATAAGGCAATACAAACTCTAGTTGCAATAACAAGTTTTGGGGCATCTTCAAATACCAAATCCAAATTAACTTCAAGAAAAAGGGAACAAATAGAAAGAAAGAAAAAAGAGGACACATAGAGTAGACAAATAAATTTGAGAGATTGGACGAACTTTGTATACATAGTTGAAAGTATGTGTGACTAAACACAGAAGTAGATCATCTCACAAGACAGACAAAGAAATTCATACCAAAATATGCAGCCAAATTACCTGCAAAATGTCCAGCTCGCGCTGTTGGGGGCGCTGGCAGGTCACTTTAAGAAGAGCAGTTATCTGTTTCTCATTCAATCGTTTCGAGTAACGCTGTCCCTCAACAATCTTACAGACCTGACAAATTTCGAGGTGAAAGAAGCATATCATGGTATAAAATAAAGGTGTATGTAACTCTTGAACTCTATATAGTATGTCTAATGTTGTTTATTGTTCAACTTGTTAGAAAATGATGGCACATCCATATAATAGAGGTCGTTTAGGATCCAACCTCCATGGGAAGATAATTTGGCCTCTGTTGATTGCCCACTTGCAAGCAAGGTAAAGTGGTATGCTGAATGTTAAAACCATATGTCTCCAGGAAGTATTGCACTACTGTCTTCACAGTACCATGGTCATCGATAGGGAAACTGTCACATGCCAAACCAAGCAAGTGTAATCGTCAGATTATCTTCCTATACACTCATCTGTAACTGCACGATAGACATAAGAGAAGCTTCACTATAAGTAGGCGAACTACATACGTTAACTCTCTTGTTGCTTGTGAGGTAAGGCCAGATATACGATACTTTCTGCGCATATTGCCTCTATGTGTGACCTCAACCTTTACACCTCGCAAAGCCTTCTTGATCTGACCAGTGGAAAAAAGGAGGGAAGCTTGTGCTTAGTGAAGAGTGAGCACGAAACTTCAAATCAAGCATTGTGTCTGAAAAAACATATGAGCATAATAAAAAGGAAATAGTCAACTTTCCTCCCCTAAACTATTGGCTTGGCTCACTCACCCCCCAAACTATTTTTGGGCTCACTTTTTTTTTAAATCTGAAAAAAAATCCATACATGTAGGTTGTGAGATGAAGTATATACATGTAAATTTTGGTTTAAAAATATGATAATTTGCGACGTGTGCAAAAGAAAAAAATTTGTACATGTGCGACACGATTTTTCTTTCCAAAAACCGGCCGGGGGTAAAGTGCTCCAAATTCAAATAATTTAGGGGGGTGGGGGGGGAGTGAGCCAAGCCAATAGTTTAAGGGAGAAAAGTGGACTTTTTCCCAATATAAATTATGTCGATAATCAATATAATAATCTAACCTTCACACGATCAGCATCTGATAATGGTCTAACTGAGAAATCTCTGTTCAATAGTTGTGCAACAAAATCAATCACAGGTAGAGGCTCGATGAATGCTGTAGATGACATATCTGCAAGAGAAAATGTCAAGCTACCTCCAGATGCAAGAGAAGAACAGAAGCAATTTAATGACCTATGCATCTATATGATTCATATCTTAGGAGTGGAGTGAACAGTGAACACACATTCTAGCCACATATCAAGCATAGCAAGTGGCAAATAAATATAATTATAAATATAACATCTACGACTCAAGGATTCCAAATACAAATGCTCCTATTAGTGGCATACCATGACACTGAACTATGATAACTTGCTTTGCAACCATTAATCTGCAAAAATATAGAACAAAGATGCTATTACATTTGTAGGCGTTTATAAGAAATGGAAATTGGACTCCATACTGAGAAGGTGATTCAAATTGTGGACAAAGTTTCCATATGGATGGCTCCTGTACTTTTTTTTCTCTCAACAATATTAATCTATGGGAGCGAACATGGCTCATGTATATGTAATTTGTGGACTTTACATACACTTGTGTACTACCTACTAATCATACTAAATGTGGGAAGAGGTCGGAGTGGCAAGATATGAGGGAAGTGGTCCTAGTGGGGAAAAAAATTGTAATTAAAAATTGTGTGTACCACAAGCCATCCCCTTAATTTATTGCTTCTACGAAGCAAGTTATATTTATCAATAGTCAACCACTTCATCTACAACAAGTTATCTGGTAATAAGCATTCTAAAATGGTTATTATTCTGCAGTAGAAGGGATGATTGTTCTTCTCAAAGCAGTAATATGAATTGTGAAGATGAAGAGTTGGGATCTAACCAATATTCAGTGAAAGTCCCATCTGGGTGGGCCGTATGCTCTGGTAAAAACCACGCCAACTTTCCAGGCCATCACCAAGTTGCTGGCGCCTCCCTAAGTTAGGCGAATAAAATGACCTGGCAAATGGAGAATACCTACACATGGAAAATGAAGAAATGCTCAACAGCCAAGCTACAAGAATAATAATAATGATACAACATGGTGAGAAAAAATTACCTTGCTGTAGGCAATTCACGTAGAACAATGTCAAGCACTTGAAGAGCTTCTTGAGGAGCATCTGCTTGCCTCCCAGCTAAAAACATAGCTAAATGGTGGAGATCAGCACGTGCAGCAAATTTGATGATGACCGTAAATTTTCTCTCCCGCCTTAAGACAAGCAGATATATCAGAAAGGAACAAAAATCGTATCAGGTCACGGATATGTCCAGAAGCATACCTTGGTGTGGCTTGCGCACCACCGAGGCTATCCTCCTCATCCTGCATAATAATTTCAAAGGTCCTAGAAGTAAATGGCAATGGTCCAGCAGTATATAGGCTTTTCCTTCCATCATAGGCAGGAAGACGACCACCCAAATGAGATTGCCTGTACAGGGTAACAAGTTTTCCCATGACAGCGCGATTGACGCCACGTGAAGGAACCTCGGGAGTCATAGACACCTGATATATCAAATAAAAGCTCATGAAAGCAATATACTTCATATGTATAAAAAGTAGTGCACGAAGGGGACCTTACATCATACTGGTGAAGATCTTTATCAGGCAGTTCAGCAAAGAAATGGTTGGCTTTCACGATGCACCTATTGCCAAATGTACCTTTGCCAGGGCGCATTGGAAATCTTACTGATTTGCTTGACATTGGTGCTGGTTGCATACCCTGGCTAGAGGAACTTTGACACTGGATAACAAGTTGCTGAAACTGTTGCTGGACTTGTCCAGTGCTCACCTCAACAGGCAGTGAGGATGAGCCAGTTCCCGACGGCGAAGGTGTAACCACCGGAACTTGGTGCTGGACTTGTGGGGCTTGGTGCAGTTCGGGAACTGTTCTTGATGGACTAGCAGGAACTCCCTGTCCACCACTGCCACTCCTACGCCTGTCATAGTATGGTTGAGGTGTTCCTCTTTGGCGTGGGCCACCACGGCCATAGTACTCATGTCCATGATACTCAACAGGAAAGCCACCTGGTTGATCTGATGTTTGACCCTGGTAACGTCCACCACGTCCCAGGTGTTGTCCGCCACCACGACCACCTTGTTGAGAATATTGAGGATTGCCAGGCATCCGACCGCCACCTCCATGCTGTTGAGCTCTCTCAGCTCGCTGTGACGAACCCTGTCCTGGGGCGCTTGTGGCTTCCTGAATTCCAGAACTTTCACCAGCGCTAGCGGGGGCAGTTCTTTTATTTCTCACCATGGTTAAAGCTGCAAGGCGAAGATTATATATTTTATTATTGCTGTTGAACAACATAAATAGAAAGCAAGCACGGAGCTCCAAGGCATATACAGAAAGATACAAGACTAAAGAGTACCAAGTTGAACTTCAAATAAAGACACAACAGAATGACCAAGCACAAACTAAAATAAATTTGGAAGGAGGAAATGACTAGCTTTTGCCATAAAACTGAAGAACAATACATATGCCAAATTGTATGGCCTAAACTGGAAGATAGGATCTGCATTTCTTTTCAGGCAGCAGCATGCATAATAACATAGCCTTTGCCATTGTATGCATGTTATGGATGGGTAAGGGTCCGAAGACCAGGGATAGGGCACTCGCCCTCAACAACCGGGCAGCAAGGCTCGTACCTGACGTGGAAGAAAGGCTAACAATCTTTCCTATCTCTCAACTATCCTATGCCTTTCTTAATGCCCACATATGAGGCTGCTAGCATAAACACACGCTGAGCCCACGTTATTGCCACTGTGGGCAAGGCACACGGCTCCTGTGCATAGGGTTCAAAGCCCACAACAGTGCATATAACTGTCTTTGTTATGATCCCAAAAGCCAAAAGCAAAAGATAAATCAAATCAAATTTGAAAAAAGTGATGCAATTGTTCACCACGTAAAAAAAAAGGTTATAAACAACAAAAATAAACTATAAAAAAATTTCAAAAGAAAAACTAACGAGAAGTGTGCCAGGGGCATAACAATATCATGATAGATAATCAATACATTACTATTCACCCAATAATAAACTAAGATCCATTGTTCTAAAGAAAATACAACGTGGTAATTAAATACAGCATACCGTTCCCAATTCACCTTGATGATGTTAGCAAGCCACACAACCATGAGATATACATGCATGGCAGATATCCCAATCCAAGAGAAAATAATATATCAAACTACCATAGCATAGTGAAAAGGAACAAGATGTGTGCAACATGGTAGCATTGGAGATGGAATTAACAGCTAATGAGCAAGCTGCGAGGCATCAGTGGGGGTGCTCATCCAAAGTTCAGCGTACCATCCTATAATTTTTTTCCATAAACTAGTCAAATTTTGTTCATCAATACTGCGATGATAACTGAAAAGTTTTTCGGGTCATGTTTGTTAAGTATCATCTTATATGCTATGCTTATCATACAAAGAAAAGGAAGGATAGTGTAGATGACTTATTAGTGGGAGTGCTCATGCAAAGTGTGGTAAGTCCTCCACTAACAGTGATTTTTTCTCTAACATAATAACAGTAGAATTTTGTTTATCTATATTGTGACAATAACTAATAAGATTGCCGGGCCATGTCTGTTGAGCATCATCTTATATGCTATGCTTATCACACGAAGAAACTGTAGATGACTTGATCCATTTCTGTTGAAACAGAGAGTATATGCATTGCATCCGGGGGAATAGACTCATAATTCGCAACAGAGAACTAGTTCGCATCTTAAAGGGACAACTCAATGAGTGTAAAAGTGCTAAAAATGTGCAAAACTGCATCGTAAGTTTAAACCCCAAGAAGATTCGGGCAAAATTTCAAATCTTTCTAGCTAGAGCCTAGATGATATCATGGAAGCTTCACCACATAAAACATTGGACAGTGAAAATCTACCAGCCCACCAGGATAATAACAGCATGGCATACTAACAGCTTATTCTGATTGTCTTAGAAGCCTTAGGCTAAGTTGTATCCTCATTTGATGGTGACATGAAGTCATCTAAAGAACACATTCTCCCCACGAGTGTCACCTCATAAAAGGAGCGAATTTTGTACCTTAAGTTGCAAAGCAGTTAGCTCTAACATAGTCTGAAACATCAATACATCTGAGCATGGCAGAAATTTGACTCCCGATTTCTCATTGCCCACTAGAAGGGCCTTGACCCATAGTACGTATCAGCAACCCCCTTTAACATGGGGTTTTGGATATTGCATGGTATGGAGGACTTATCTTTGATCATCATTCTTTATCCCTCTTTGTTATCATAGGTTAACCAGATATTATAAGATCACAGTATCTTGATAGCAATGTTGATGATAAATGTACCTGTACCATTTTCATGTTCCCAATCTACATGTTTTTGTATTTATTAGAGGTCAATGTTGGGAAAGTTAACAATAGTTACCGTGGAGACATACTGACCTCTATTTCTAGATGGATGAGTATTAGCATTTAGCAGAGCTGCAAGCCTACAACTCTTATTATACACAGATAAGGAGGTTGCAGAAACATAATGCAAGAAAACACAAGCACACTGACTAAGTTCTATCACAAGTTCACAATGCTCCTGAGACACCGACCCACTCATAACTAGAGCTATGCAAATAAACAGAAATTCATATTATATTTACACATACGTGCATCCATGAACAAACTGTGATCACAAATGCCGAATTGTAAACAAACAGTTAGCACCGAAAAACTAACATCTTATATCCCACATAAGCAGAGTAATCAGAACCCAAGGCGATCGTACGAACATAACCAAATCCACCCCTGATACGACGAAGTAGGAACAGACAGAGCCCCCAAATCTGCAGGGAACGGCACGCCCCGAACCGATTCCGCCAAAAATCCATCAAAAAACCGACCAAAATCCACAGAAAAAAAATGCCCAAAACGCCACAAAACCCGTGAAACCAACAGGGCCACGGAGACGCAGCGATTTCCCCCCAACCTACCACCCACACAGAAGCATGCACGGCGGCTATACCAGGGCGCTGCGGCGAACGGCGGCGCGAAGCGAATTGTGCAGAGGTCTCTCGAACCCTAGGCTTCCACCAGTTCAACCGCCACCGGCAGGAAGCACCACCTCATTCTCTCGCTCGCCTCCACCGCCTCGCCCTTTTTGAGGAATACGCGACGGCGGGTGGTGCGGTCAATTAGTAGAGGCAACGAGGGCAGAGCAGAGCACGGGGGAAGCGGCACGTACGTCTGTATGACAGCGTGGGGCCGAGAAGGATTACTGTTGCCGCGTCACTGGGCGAGTGCGACGTGACGACGCTACAGCGGCTTGGCCACGCCTGTTCCACACGAGTCACCCAGGGAAACATAGGCCGGTCAAAGGGCACAGCCTAACCGGTACGAAAGCTGGTGCAGCATCTCTGCCGTGCGGGTACGCGTGGGGCCCCCCGTGATCGACGGCTCACGGCTCGCGTTGGTTTCTCGCGGGTTGCCTTTTCGACACCCGTCCCACGCTCGCGAGGCGAAAAGCCGTGAGGGGCTGGATGACGTCGGGATCCACGAGGAGCACCATGCTACGGTGGGACCCTTGGGCAGTGGGATTATGTCCTGGATGTGTAAAGCGACTGGGTGACCCAAGTTTCTAGAGGGTACTGGATTGGGCCTCGTCACTGGATGGGAGCGCACCGGGAGGGTCCGTACGGGGTGAATAGGAAAGCAATGCTGAACGCTAGCGACCCATGAGGCTCACCTGGGCAGGAAACGGGGCCCTTTCATCGTTCGGCGCCTTGAGGCCCCCCCGGCAACCAGTCGGTTGTCTCCAGCGATCGGCCCTGCCGTTCTAGAGATGCGCAGGGCCGTGTAGCCAACCCAGCGTAGAAACTCCTTGGAAAACACACACGAACACCAGAAACGTACTATCAAGTCCTAATAAAAATTTTAAGTACCCCAGTCCTACTAGACTAGACATAACCGCGGTAGTAGGAAGTATAACCCTACGAAAATTGCAACCATCTTGTACTAGCACGTACTTCAATTAGTTCTGTTCTTGCTACTGGTCGTACATTTACCATTGGAATTAAACATTTTTACAGGATGCCTTGATTTGAAGTACATTCATGCTATACTCTAGTGTACTTAGATTTCAATCAACGCATACGAAGAGTACTACTCTTTGTACGTGCAAGTCAATACATGCGGAGGCTATCTTCCTGTATGTGCACATTTCTGTACCGGTGGCAAGTCATCTCAGTGGTGAGTTCCTTTCTCGTGGAGTTCATAACACATTGCGCCAAACGCCGAGTTTCTATATCTAAGTGTGCGATTGAACCGGATACGGTCAGATATCACTTTAAACTAAATCTTATATCATTTTGTATTGAATGTAGAGTTGAAGTAGATAGTGCCCGAATACAAATACAACAACAACAACAACAACTAAGCCTTTTGTCCCAGGCAAGTTGGGGTAGGCTAGAGATGAAACCTAATAAAACAATTCATAAGTTAAAAGATAAAAGAAAATGACTTAAAAAGAAAATTATGGTTTAGGCACGTGGATCGCTAATTTTCACGCGGTCCTATTTAGAAACAAATTCTTAGATACATTTCAATCTTTTAAGTCTCTTTTTACTGTCTCCTCTCATGTCAACTTTGGTCGCCCCTTGCCCCTTCTAATATTGTCGATAGATCTTAGAATACCGACAATATTAGGAGGGGCAGGGGGCGACCAAATACAAATATAGATGTAAATGATATCAGTCATGAGTACAAGACAAATACGAAGTGAATACAGTACGGTAATGAATATTTTCGATGAGATATCACATCAAAAAATAGGTCATATATAATGCACGTAGAACATAGATGAACCCACCATATGCCTAAAACGTATCAACACTAGCAAATAACGATAGCCACGATAGCACAACGTAGTCAAGGTGATTGCATACTGTTAAACTGACAAGAAGTGCACGGACAGTAGTATGGTACGTAAATATTTCACCCCAACCTAATAATACATAGGTAGTTTCATGAGTCACGACTATGTGACAAATTATTATAGAATTAAATTTTTTGGATTTCTCTGTAGAATTAAATTTCTTGGATTTCTCCGTAGTTAACCAAGACTTAATTAGAATATTTTAAAATAAAAATATTTATTTTGATTAATTCAAATTTCAGTTCTAGTTGCAAGTATTATTTTTAGCTTTGGCATATCTAATTATGCCACAAAAAATCTGTTTTTTTTTGAATTTTTGAAAATCACTTGGTATTTTTTGGAACTAGTTTACATTTCTTGCATTTTCTAAATTTCAAAAATCAACTTTCTGAGATACTACCCGGATATTATCCGGACAATTTTTGGATATCGCTGAATATGGGCGGATAGTGCTCAAACCATATTCATCTCCATATCCAAGACAACTGTTTGAATCTAAATTCGTATCCAATCAGATATCCGAGACTACTGTCCAAATCACTATCCAGGAGCTTTGGTCGGTCAGTCGGTCGGTCGGCCGGGAGATATCCCTACCATTTTCACCCCTATCTATATCGGTGGCATGTCAACTTAGCGTTGAATTGAGCTTCATACACATCAGTTGTAGCAACTACGGGGTCCTTTTTAAGAAAAATCAAAACTAGTAGTCTAAACAGGTGTGGCTTGTTCCTACAAAAAAAAGGCATGACTTATGCAGGATGTCAAGTGGGGTACATTGTCTTTTTCCTCAGAGAGCTGACCACACTTTCCATATAGTAAAGGAATATGATGTAGACCGAAGGGTTGACAAGTTAGAGATCCTTACCCGCGCCGAACAAAAGAGAGGAAATTGATCATATGTCCCGAAATTGACTAGCAATTGCCAACATGTCCATTAGTTCAAGGTAACCTTATAGATATCTCAAAGTTGATTGTTTAAGTAATAAAATGTCATCTAGACAGTCTTGTCAAATTATTTAATTAGTTTGAGTAAAACGGTCATAGAAAAGAGATGGTTTTGCCATGGGGTCATCCTACTGGCTCCTGGGGCCAATTTGTTTGGTCTTTGTAGCGCTCCCCTCTCTGTTCTCTCTCTCTCTCTCTCTCTCTCTCTCTCTCTCTCTCTCTCTCTCTCAGTGTGTGCGCGCGCACAAACACCGAAAGATAAGAAAAGTACAATAATGCCCTTAAGGCCACAAGACAATACATACACATGACGTCACCATTTAACCTGCAACATGACGGGAGTAGAAGGCCGTCACTAGCACGGTTGTCGCCATCGTGCATATCCGATAGCTAGAAGATTCACCGCTCCGCCAATGATGAAGAATGAGGTCAGCAACTCCCTATATTTCAGTAAACACTCTTCGTCGTAAAAAGACAACAAGTAGCAACCAAGGTCATCACCGGAGCCTGCTACCTCAGGAAGCCCAATGAGCCCAAGAAAGAGAAAGACACATCGGGGCATTAAATTCAGTGGAAGCCCACCCACTGGCAAAGAGTAAGAGTCTGTTTGGTTCATTGCCAAAAGTTGGCCTCGATTGGTTTGCTTTGAAAAGATTGGCAACTTGCCAAATTTTGACATTACAATACTCGTTTGGCAGTTAGCATTAAATTAATCAAATTTCTTACCAAAGATAGGCAAATATTGGCATTACCAAAAATGTAGGCACGCTAATTTATGCAATGAACCAAATGGCCTCTAAAGCCAAAGACGGTTAGCTTTGCATCAGGCAGCTTGACGCGCAAGTGCCATCGAGCTTGGTACTGTGGAAACATCATCATTAGCAATTGATTTAGTCCTATAGTAGCTAGATTTAGGGAGGAATCGTTTGAACATGTGGATTAGAACAACTAAGGGATTTATTGAGCAAGAAGAATGTTGGGAGCGGAGCGGCAAGGGATAAGAACCTAATCATTGCCATGGGAGCTGGAAGGGAGGCTTTAGATCTAAGACCACCATGTTGTCAGCAACTCCTACCAACTGGCTATTGATGCATAACAGGATCAAAGGGAAGGTGCATCGCAGAAATCCCCAGATTTGGAATAGGTTTCTTATTGGAGCTCGGTTGTAGATGATCTAAGCCTATGGCATCATCACGGAAGCACCCAATGCAAACAAAGAGGACATGGGTAAGCACTAAGACTATCTGCCAAACATACCAAACTAGTGGTGAGTAGGCTGTAGTCCCTATGTGACTCTAGGAAGAACGAAACCTAGTGTACATGGCCAGTGGCTAGCTCAAGATTTTAGGGATGGGTATTTGAAATAAAAACTATTCAATGTAACGTATAAATGTTCGAAAAACAAGAATCAAAGAGAACTGATGTTTTGGCATCGGATGTGAGCCTGGAATTGCCAAATGCTTTTGCAAAATTCAATGTAAAAGATCCACAAGTCTAAATATTTTAGCACCATGTGAACTTTTTACATATTTTTGGCCTGTAAAAATAAAATTTGGAGGGCTAATATAGCCAAAATATTGATTGATCTCTTTCTTTTTGGGAAAAAGCGACAAAAGTGCAATTGTTTACAAACAAATTATCCAACACAGTGTGCTAAAACATCTACATTCATGATTTTCTTTGGATTTTTCTAGATACAGTTTTATTTCTCAGCTAGGCGCACTCATGTTCGTGTGCATTTTATAATCTGAAAGGATATGTAGCTTAAGGAACATATGAAAAGAACAAATAAACTAGCTCTCTAGATAGTAGATATCTAATATCTAAAAACACGTGTAATAACCCAACTTAGTAAACATTAATGTAATGAGTACCTTGAAGGTCATCATTGTAAAATAAGTTTCCATATCATGTCATTTTTGCATTTAGAGTTATTAAAACAACCCTAACTAAAATATATGCAAATTTTGGCCCAGAATCAACCCTAACTAAAATTGTGAAATAAAAATGTTAAAAATGGCTCTTTGATAATTTTCATGGGTCTAATACATATCAAAGAATGCCTCTGCAAATTTTCAAGTGACTTGGAATAAATTTTCATATTTGAATAAAGTGTTATTTAAACAAGTTCCAAATTGGCAGAACTGTAATATATTTATTTGGTTAAGTCTCCCATATTCAAATTTAGGAAATTTTATATTTGTGACTCATTTTATTCCCTGAGACTAAATATAGAATTTTCATGAATTATGGAAATATATTTCACCTAATTACAGTTCAAAACTAAATTTTGTAAAATTGAATTTGTATTTAACTAAGAGTCAATATGGTTTCATTTAAATTGAGAAAATTCTCATAGGCCAACAATAACATACATGTCCTTTCTGAATTTTTTCCATAATTCAAAATCTAGGTTTGAATTTTCAAATAATTCAAAACCTAGAAAAACACAAATAAATCATAAAATGAAAGTGTTTGGAACCGTAAATCGGTCGGGCCTCCTTTCGGCCCATCCCTCCCATGCAACGAGCTCAACCCATTTTCCCCTCGGCGCGAGCACTGTGCCAATGCCCTGGACCTTTCCACCTTCCACGTGGAATGCACCCCGTGGCTCTGTACCCATTTGCAATCAACGAGCGGGGCTAGCCTATCGAGTCTCTTCCTCCACGTGGCTAGACATGTTGCGAGTGCGAGCAGAGCATGGGGGCAGGTCACCAATGGCTACTTGCCCCGTTTGGGTCATCATCTAACCGTTGTTGGCGCCGCAATCGCTACCAATGCACGCGGTAGCCTCCCGTCAAGGCATGTCGCTTGTTTTGGCAACAAACGTCGTTGAAGGTGACGCTATAAGCTCTCGACCTCTCTAGACATCCACTCTAGCCAACTGGCATTAACACCCTCTTCTCAATTTCCTCCCTGATGTTCTTGCTTTCCTCCACCAAACCGAACCATCACATTCCCCTATCCTTACTGCTCTCCCCACCGTAGGAATCAGCACCAATTGTTGAGCGTAGTGCCGGAAAGGTCCTCAGCATTGGGACTCTGGAGAGTGCACCGCCGTGACTTGGACAGCATCACCTTTCCTTCCTCGTCTTCGTTGGCAAGGCCTCCTTCCTCACTGCTGGCCACCACGACCACCCTCAATGCCGACCACCCCTGCCTCAATTCCGGGCGTCTCTCATCCGTGTGAGCCACTACGAACCTGACTATTTTTCCCCTCACTCTGGTGCTCTGCCACACCCCTCAGCCATACTCTTCTCTCGACCGGCGCACTGCCATCTCCGGCAGCTGTCGGCCCCTCCACCACCAAGACGAGTTCGCAGCCTTCGTAGGAGTCGAATGATGCAATCCGCATGCAAAATGGTGTACCGAGTCACTCGCATGGCTCAGTTCGCAACGTGGTCGTGTGTGAGCATGCCGACGGTTAGCTGCAAGTCAACTGACTAGTTGGCCCCATTGGTTACGAATTAATTGTTTAGCAAATGTGTATATGACATGTATGTCCCATTTGGGTTAAAAATCTAATTAACACAAGTTTAAAGTTCTGGTTGCATCATAATAGGGACCAACAACATAATGGTTAAACTGCTTTAAACTTTAAGTATACAACATGTAGGCCATCTCTATCACTGACACAAGGTATTAGAGAAAATAGAAATAGAATCAAAATGGATATACATATAGAGAAGGCCAGGTGAGCCCACCGGTCACTTGGGCCAGTCAGCTCTTGACCAGTAAAGTCTAACCCTTGGCTCCACATATCATCCTGTAGCTATGAGAATATGTGTGCAAAAATAATTGTATGTTTATTTTAAATGAGGAAAAGACAAAAAATACTAAAATTGACTAAAACTTGTAAAATTTATAGAAAATTCATATGAACTCCAAATGAGATGAACTTTTTATGCAAATTAATGGTTTAAGCTGTACTATCTCGTGCTATCATTTTAATGCATGTTATTATTGTAATAAATTAATTAGTTAATGTGTTAATAAACCCTAAAAATATCATAAAGAACTTCAAAAATTCAGAACTTGAATTTTAGGACTTCAAATCGAGTGAAACCAATTATATTAGTTCTATAATTTTATTTTCCATATTTTAGGATTCATTTCATTCATCATATTACATTTTATGTTCCTGTTATTTATTTATTTACTCTTTTTGATGTTTAAAGCATTCTTACTTCTTAGCGGTAAAGCTTTCCTCCTTCTCAGCGTGTGCACGACGAGATCAACATCGATCGAACATTGGACGGAAGCAAGCCAGCAACTTGCCTGTATCGTCCCTAACCCGATCCATCTGGACCATCTCTCCAGCCTATTTTGGCCAGATCTCGCGCGTCAAATCAAGTCAGGATCAAACGAAAGACAGCATCTACCGGCAGCTAGCAGAGACAGGAAATCAACAACATACATGACTGCAACTCTGACCACGCTTCAGAAGATGAAACATGCAAACAGAATAACAGGAGCTGAACAATCTCTTGGACTCGACATCTCGACAAGCCAAAACAACGCGCACAAGTTATACATAAAAGAAAAGGAGAGACAGCGCAAAATATAGTTGTCAAAGCAGAACCGAGATCAGAGGTGGCATGCAGTACCTTGATGGGAGTAGTACCCTTTGTCCATTTGGAAGGCCATGGCAAGGCCACAAAAAACTCAGAACTTGCAGTCAGAGAAGCACCGAATAAGAGCCCGGCCGGCCGGCCCGCCGGCACCAACAAAGGCAGATCCCGAATCCGCAGCCAACAAATAAGGAAGGAGAGGCAGACGTGAAGGGAGAGACGCGACGACGAGAGAGGTTCTTATAGATAAGATCTGGTGGTTGGTGGGCTCTTCATGTACGCCCTCTCATCTCCTTGTATTGTGGCGGCCGATGCAGTACCGCACCACCGCACCGCGCATACAGCAGCCATCGCGACCTATTTGGTCGCTGCTGTCTGCTGGTGATGGTGTGAGACGCAACAAACACACGGGCACCAAGACACTGTGCGGGAACAGTATGCTGATTGCATTGGCCTCACCTGCAACAAGCGTACCGGCCTACTAGGCTATTAGCTTTGTCCCTTGCTAATAAGAAATCAGCCTAGTTTAATTAGCTCGGAGCCTGAGAGCCTTTGGCCCTTGCATTGGTCGATTTTCGTTCGTGACGCGCGGGATCTCTGTGCCGATGACTGGTGGGGCTGGGAAGACAGCGGGTTCTGAATGTCAGCGTCGCTGGCGTTCTCTATGTGCTGGAAAAGGACCGGTCACTAGTTTGATGGTTTCTAGCTGCACTTATATGTGCTCTGCCACGCCCACTCGCAACACACCACTAATTGGTTATTTCGGGGGCTGATTCCCCAATGCGGAATTTATTAGCAAGTGGTGCTTATCCTCTGGGATAACAATGCAATGCAGCGTTTAGCTAGTACTAGTAGCTTTATACGTTTTTTGTTTTCAGAACGGATTACTAGTAGCATTATAGTTATCATTTTTGTAGTTTACAAGAAAGTACCCCGTCAGACGCCACAAGGGCCAGGAAAGGAGCCCGTTTCCCGCAAATGGCAAAAGCGAACGAAATCAGGAAAGCGAGCACTTCCCTGATGTGGCACGAGAATATGCCGTGCATGCCCGCGGAATAAAGTCAGGCAGGAAGGAACGCCGGCTCTCGTCGGTCGGCAGGCGCCATGGTGTTTAGGCCACTCGTGCGCGCGGCTTTTCCCCTGAAAAAGGATACCGCGCTATTATAACATAAGTGCACTTGCACTGTTGCGTGCACAGGTGTAAGGTGGAACTGATATCCATCCGTGCGGTGAGAGTTTTCTGGGAGACAAGTCAAGGTGCATATTCAGGTTGCTGTGGCTCATGTATTTTTTGAAAGGGTTCTCATGTATTTCATACAAAAACAAGAAACCTTGCAAGCTGCAACCCCGCACAAAAACAAAACTTGCAAGGCCATTCGTGTTTGTCTAGTTGACCAAAACGAGCGGCCAGGTGGGGAGTACACTGCGGGCCGTGGCCCATCTCTTCTAGTTAGCCCATAAGGAAGGGTTTTACCGGGCCTACGGTGGCTCCCATCGGGCGCACTTTGGATTTTTCTCCGAGACAGAAGGCCGTGGGCTAAGCCACGTATGTACTTCCCTCCAAAAGGAAAAACACGTATATACATGCGCCTCCGGTCCTTGTGAATGTTGATAGTAGTATTAGCTATCTTTGGCTATGTTCTTTTCGGCTTTTCTAGGGGCTTCTTCTAGAAGCTGCCCCCTCCCAGTTTCTCCCAAAAGCCGCCCCCTCAAATTCGTCGGGGCTTCTAAACTAGTCATACCCTGATTAGTTTAGAAGCCCCGACAAATTTGAGGGGGCGGCTTCTGGGAGAAACTGTATGACTAGCTTAGAAGTCCCGACGAATTTGAGGGTGCGGCTTCTGGGAGAAGCTGGGAGAGGGCAGTTTCTGGAAGAAGCCGCCCGAGAAGCTAAAAAGAACTGGGCCTTTGTACATTCTCCTTTTTTAAAAAAAGCTACCATAGTACATAAGAAGTGCATGCGCTTCTCTCAAAAAGCACTGACTAGGTCAGCTCGAGAGGCAACTCACGAGGCTATCGCGTCATGCCTCAGAACGTGCCTTCCGTCAGTAGATTGCCGCTCTTCTCTTCTCTTACTAGCCTTACCTACACTAGAGGATGGAGGGGAGGGATTGTTTGTGATCTATTGAACGGAGGTGTACATAGCTCCGTTTTTGTTAGATTTTCTTGGTACATGTGCTGTCTTGGCTGTAGTGGCAGAGGTGGTGACGGTGACCGGCATCTTTTGCTTGCTTCTTCCTTGATGGCGTGTCCTCTCGCTGCGTCGGTGGTGGAGCAAGGCGGCAAGTGTTCGATGCTTGGCTCTGCTTGGATCAGGATGGACAATAGCTAGGTTTTGGGCGACATCTGGTGTCTCAGTGTTGGAGGCAATAAAATCTCCCTTCATTTCTCCCTCAACGTGGTGGCTTCGTACTCTAGCATCGACAATGAAATAGGAAGGTAAGCCCCTGCCACTTGGGTTCCAAATTTGGACGTGCAAGTGGTTAGTATCCTCATCCTCTGGGTAGATTTTGGTTGTTCTGGGCTGTTGGCCGTGCTTCTTGTTGGTGGCAGCGCTAGATATGTGTCCATGACGCTGTTGTCCTCGACTCTCAATGGCGCCGGTTTCCTCTCTAGGTTGTCGGTGTTGGCTTAACTTGGTTTCAGTTCATGTCAAGTCGATAGAGATGGCATGTCGATGTTCATTCAGGAATCTTCTTGCATGTGGCAGAAAACCCCCCAAGTGATCTCCTTTGATTGGATCAAGGGAGATTCTCCTGGTTCTCTGCGTTTCACCGACTCCGGCGAATGGTGTGTGGCGTCGAAGATGGTGGCTTCAGAGCCCGCGATTGTATTTTTACAAAAAGGACTCTGGTGTCCCTTGATGTAATTTTGTTTCTTTTCAGGGCTCCTTTTGTAATCCCAGGGGTGTAACCTGTTATTATTACTGATAATAATAAGCTACCGTAGTACGCGTAGTAGACTAGTACAGTAGCTAGCCTACGCTCTATCGAACCTAACAAGGAGCTGCTCGGGCTACCAGCTGCTACGCTACTCCACGCCTTTCTGCATGCCAGCTGCCCTGTGAAAAGACGTGTGATGTGCACGTTGTGTGCTTGCTGCTAGGCTTGTTTTTGGTATGGTGAAAAATCCGTTCCACTGTTCGAGCACGTACCCCGCGCATGCATGGAGGAGAGACGCCGAGAATCCAGCATGGAGCGACGAGACGAGCCACTGAGTTGGCATTTCAGGTTACGGGTTAGCGACGCGATTCTTGCATGCGACGTCACGTTACGATCGATGAGCAGTGAAAAGCAGAGTTATATACTACGCAGCAACGTGTGAGGTTTCCGGCCATCTAGGCACGGGGGCTCAGCGCGCGTGGCTGTGCAAATTTCTACAGCATGTAACGCCGGGCACACCCTGCCGACCCCGGCTTCACGGTGCATTTGGCAGATGACAGCCAACCGTAAGAGATCGACCGTGATCTAGACCCAGAAGCACACGAATCTCTTCACCTGCTTTTTGCTCATCCTGGCTATACGCTGTGGCTTGGTAAGTTGGCAGCTTTGTGCATGCGACTTTATTGGCAACTTTGTTGCTTCTGCAGATAGGCAAACCGTAGATAGGCAGCCGAAGGCAGGACGGCAGTGCAGTGGGTTTCCTTCCGTAGGCTTCATAGCTCTGTGCGCGCCGGCCGGCATCTGCGAGCTTACCCGTTCGAGCTCGAGCTCTGTTCCTCGCCAAGTAACCAACTCGCCATAGCTTCATAGCTTGTTCCTTCTACTTGCTACTCCTAGTATTTGTTGTAGAATATCTCTCTTCCAGCGTCGTGCATAAGTCGCACTGATTCAACTCAGTATTTATTTTAGATTGGGTTTGGATATGTGTGCTGGTCTTTTCTGGGGCTTGCAGAAATACACATTGGTAACTAGCCCCCTGTGTTGCCAAAGAAGGAACGAGATCCGGCCGTGAAAGAGACTGGGTAAGAGACGACGCCGTTTATCCTGACGAGGTAGGATTCGCGTTCAGGCGTATCTGCAGAGAACGTTACAAGTAATTGGCCGGATGATGCAAGCACACGGCTAAGCTTCAGAGAACGTTACAAGTAATTGGACTTTGGTCTTCATTTTCTTCAGGTAATGAAATGTGGTCTGTGCTTCAGGTGTCACTCTTGCGCGACCTTTTCTGTCCCTGGCTGATTTTAGTAAAATTTTATTTTCTTTCTGTAATTTCAGTAGCCCAAAAGTACCCTTAAAGACATTTTTTAAGAATGAATTTTGTTGTTCTTTTGCACATTATCTCCCGGCCTCTCTGCACAGTATCTCTCTCCTCTAGCCAGCCAAGGATGTACACGTATACGTCCATGTCGCAATGTGAAAGAGAAAAAAATGTGCAAGAACCAAGGATGGTACTCCAATTCCTAGTTTCCTACACGTATCGCTTTTCGTGGTGAAGGGTGATGTGGAGCTATGTGTTATGATAAATGGCCCGTGAACTAGACGCCTAAACCTCTTCAGTCTTGACCCTGTATTGCTGATCTGATACATACAAGCTGGCACTTGTCAGGCAGCTCTGTACCACGCGCGCTTTATGTATTATTGCAGTTCTCTTGGCAACTTCGCTTCTGCAGGTAGGCAAACCGTTCATATTCAGGGGGGAAGGCAGGACGACAGGTACGTAGAAAAAGCGAGCACCAGTAGTTCTCGTTCCGTAGGCTTTGCCCTGTGCATGCAGGCCAGTCTTACCCGTTCGAGCTCCAACTCTGTTTCCTCGCCATGTCTAGCTTGTTCTTCTTGTCTCGAATCTCTATATACGTGCGTTTTGATCTCCTGTGGCTCGTGACCAGAGCAAGCATGCATCCATCCTGTTTCTAATAAGTCGTTGAGGGCTGTCTCCCAGGAGAATATGCCAGGCTCTCATCCCGTGTCGTCCATAAGTAACATTGCTCAACGTGGCATCTCTTGTGCATTGGATTTCGTTATGTGTAGTGCAGTGTGCAGTTCTTCCTGGGGGCTCGTAGTTGTAGAGTGCACGTTGGTAGCTAGAATCTGTGTTACCGATTAATGAAGGAAGGAAATCCGGCGGAGTTGTGAGCCGCGTGAAAAGACCGTGTAAAGAGACGCTGCCGTTTATTCTGGCGAGGGAGGATTGGCGTTCGGCATGCAACCTCTCGCGGCTAGCAAGAGTATGGACTTTGGTCTGCATGCTTTTCTTCAGGCAATGAGATGGGGTTTGTGCTTGAGGTGTCAATCTCGGGCAAGACCGGTCCACCTGTTGAAGTACGAGTACATCCGTTGACTTTTTTATCAAAAGTTTTTCATGGACTTGTTCGTGCCAAAAAAGCTTAGCAAAGGAGTATCTGCCGTACGTGATACGTATATGCATAACGTGGTCGCGGAGCTACAACTTTTTGCAGTTAAAAAAAGAAACATAGAAGAAACTAGCTACTACGTTTTGCTCAAAAGCTTCGATCCGCATGTAATTACCATTTCATCTGCACCACGGAGCACTCCATGAGACCATAATGCGTCGCCATGCATGTACACAGGAGCATATACAGCCACAGCAATACGCATGCCGTCGATGGACAAGACGCGCAGTACGTTTCTTGTCCCCTTTCCATCTCTTGATACTACCTCTGCAGCTCTGCTGGCCATCTCTCGTGATGCATGCGTGGGATCCCTAGGCCATTGCGGTCGGCTGCGGCTGCCGCTGCTCCCCTAACCCTAGACACGCCCAACGATATATAGCCCACAACACAATCCGGCCGGCCGGGCCAACCCACAAGAACCAACAACTCCAGGGAGGAGCAGCGGCGACGGCGAGCGAGGGAGAGGGAGATGGAGAAGGGGAACCGCAGGACGAACAGATTTGTGAGGCAATACACCAGGTCCAAGGTGCCAAGGATGAGATGGACAGCTGAGCTCCACCGCAGCTTTGTGCGAGCCGTAGACTGCCTAGGCGGCCAGGACAGCACCAGTATGTTCATGCCTTCTTCGACAAAGTGTGTGCTTTGCTCGATTTTCATTGTTCATAGTCCCATTTAATTTGGGAGCCATCTAGCAAATGGTGTTTTTACAGATCCTTGTTTCTGTCCGTTTACATTCTTATGATTTTCATCTCTTTCCATGATCTCATGCTCTTGGTGTGATTTTTAACTGTGTAGAAGCAACTCCTAAGCGTATTCTTCAGCTCATGGATGTTAGAGGGCTCACTATAGCCCATGTCAAGAGCCACCTTCAGGTCATTTTCTTCCTTAATTTCTTCAGACCATAGGAAGCCCTTGGATGATCATGACCTTAATTGCCGCTGTTATATCTTCTCTTGAAATTAAGAATGTGGAGTATGTAACTCGTGTTCTTGTTGCTGTTCTTAAACAGATGTACAGGTACAGACCGCATGATATTGGAAAGGAAGGTGAGAGGGTCAATCTTCTTCCAACTCAATAGCTTCTTTCTTGGGAATTGGGATTATAATCATTAGATAGCTGTTTACGGTATTGTTCTGAAGCAAGGTTGCGTCTAACACAACAACTGAAACTTCCTGATAATTATTACTCAGTTATAAGACGGCTCTGCCTTGTGGTTTGTGTTATGTGCACTCACTTTGTGGTTGTGGGGGCTCTAATTTTGCACATGTACATATGATCCTAATACAAAGCCAAACCACCTTTCTTTCTCCTCTTTTTTGCATGTTGTCATCAGAGATGCAGCCACACCTACATCCGAAGAAGCACTCATTTGCCATCTCTGAGCGAGGCCCCAAAGGATTCATGTGCCCGCCCATGAAAAGGTTTTTTGCTGCCACTTTTCTTTTCTACGTTCCAATCGTGCTCAAGTTATATGTAAACAAGATCATCCTTTATTGGCCTAATCTTTGACGCACTAATACCTTTTCCATC
This sequence comes from Stipa capillata, assembly GCA_019208055.1. Taxonomy (NCBI): domain Eukaryota; kingdom Viridiplantae; phylum Streptophyta; class Magnoliopsida; order Poales; family Poaceae; genus Stipa; species Stipa capillata. The sequence continues at coordinate 625,736 of JAGXJF010000632.1, forward strand.
TCCATTTTCCCCCTCTTTTGTTGCGTTCTTCGGGTGAACAGGGCCAAGGTAGGGACAGAAGTTGCAGCCACATGCCAAAGCATGCATCAAGGAAGCGGTGATATGAGGATGATTCCTGGCAACCATTACTGCATTGATGATTACGTGCAACTGCAAGCAATGTCCATGTGTAGGAGGAGCGGCCTCGGATGGCAGAGGGATGCTGCAGCTGGTGCTGCTGCTGCAAACCTCCAGGAGTTAGGATCTTGGGTGCAAAGACCTGAGCCCTTTAAGGTACGCCAGGTAAAACGAAAAGCTAAAAAGAAACGTTGTGCAAAAGCTTATCAAAAGAAGATATCTCTCTCGTCTTAACTGCTTTCCCACCACTCATCTCTCTCTTCACATGTCTCACTAGTCTTATCTCCCTTAGTACTCCTACTGTTCGACATGGCTGACGTGATAAGGATATCACTCGCATTGTTTCTGCTGTATTTGTTTGTAGAGTTCTCCCACATGCTAGCAGCATATCTACTACTTTGTAGAACTACACTAGGGTGTCCAAATATGCTCCGAACATTGTATCTTTGACTGACGCTTCTCAGTTTGCACCATGCATATCCTCCTACTTTTATTTTTCATGTCTCCAATGGGGGAACCTCTAGTGAAATAAAAATGATCTGATAGGATCTGAAACTGGCTTTAAATGGGCATGCAAATCCCAGCTGTGGTTGGTAGTATTTCAGAAGGACAATATATGTGGTAGAGCGTAGTGGTAGTAGTAGTAGTACAGCTAGTATAGGACACTGCCAGAAATGGCTCTCGAGAGCCCTGTCTTTGACAGGAATAATAGCTTTGCCTCAGGCACCTGCTTCAGCTCATCGACAATGATGTGCCAAAAGAAGTGGCTTTCGCAGCGCTCGGCTCCAACCCTCGCAGTCGCAGCAGCAATTTCTCATGATGGCAATGGGTGCACTGCAGATAAGAGAAAACAAACTCATTAAAGCTCCTCTGATCGATGCTTTGCTAGCTCCGATTGCAAACAAAAGTTTGACCAGTACTATGTACATCTTTTGCTTTGGAAGCACGTTAGGACTGTCTAATTTATTTCCGCTGGTTCTTGCAGTTTATCTCGAGTAGGATCATCACATCTCACAGTATAGGGAAATAAATTAGACAGTCACCGCAGGAGAACACCAGTTTGTCATGCTTGCATTTGATGGATTTACTAATAGCTTGATCCTTCTAACCTCTCCGTTAGTTTTCACAGGTTAGCAAACACGAAGCACATCATCATCTTGGCCATATGGTGAGGCAGCTATCTTCCATGGAGAACTACGAGGGTAGATGCTTCCTGTTCAGCGGTGCAACTGCAGATGAGCCGGGTGACTCGGCCAACAAGTGCTCGCCGTCGCTGTCACTGGCCGTCGGGCAGAAAGCTGTGAACGATACCTCCTCCTGGGCCAGTGAGGGCAGCTGCGTGCTCTCGCCGTCGTCGAGGAGCTTCAGTGACTGCTCGGGGCCTCCAGGATGCAGCTTTGTTGGCCAGCGAGTTAACCTGGACCTTTCCCTGTCAATACGTGGATCATAATTTAGATCACTGTGCTGCTTTTTGTAGACCAGTGTCAACGTGACGTTCTCTACATTGTCTATGTTGATCTGGTCTTAGTTTTGTGGATAGTCCTCCAAGCATGCTGCACGTGGACTAGTAATTAGTCGCTCTAATGTATGACAACAATATGACGAGACATGCAATTTATCTTAATATTAACTGTCTTTAACAGCCTCTCCTTTTCATTGCCTTCTGCTGTTGAAGACAGGTCTCCCTACAAACTTAAGAGACTTTGACAACTTCCAAAACAAAAGAGACGTCCAATACACTGCTGATGTTCATGGTTTTGCTCCTAGCTACTCCTTGCCTATGACTTTGACAGCTCCTGCACCTGCAGGAATGTACCGAACAAAGAAAATTCCCTGTGTTTATAAATTGCTGTTGTTTGCCTAAAGGCATCCAAACAAAAAATTTGGTGGTAATTTATGGAGGTGCACCAGCCTATGTCACTGGAGTTTCACAAAGTAGTATAAGAAGTTGAGGCAATCACCTCACATGTTTTTTTAAGGCAATTATCTCACATTTTAGCTCACATGTTGCACAGTAGATGTGGCAGGTACGCCTGTATAGAGATGAAACAGTAGAGATGCTTAAATTCAGGTTGGTATTTACGAGCAACGTACTCATGGCCATCCTATAGTTGCCACCATGTCCTTTCCTATCTCTGCTGGAAAAAACAGAACAGAATGATGAAAACATCAGTCACCTCATGTGCGTGCGTGTTGTCTGCTTCGAGCTGGTGTTTGTTAGAAAGCCTAAAAGAGGCAAACCTGTTACATAGACCGCTGATTTGCTGGTTAAAAGATTGACAAATCCCTCGCTGCCTCTGGCCCAAAAAAAGTAGTCTAAAAAGGTGGTTAGGAATATACTCGTCAGTTTCTGTGTTTGCCTTTGATGCTGCGAATGGCATCATCTTTTGTCAAGATCAAACCATTTACCACTTCCCCAAAAGTTTGAGGCTGACAGCATCTCATCTCAAGTACAAATTATTACCATGATGAGCATAACAGTAGATTACAGGAAAAAAAGTACGAGTGGACGAAACACAAGCCATGGCAGAGGGTGCTTCTTCAGCAACATGCATGCTTTGTGACTGAATCAGAAAAACAATAGAACACCATCATAGCCAGCAACCAGTTAGTTTTGACGTTGTAGCACGCAAAAAAACACGAGAATAGAAAGCTAATCTCCAAAAACTCGACGAACACTGCAGCTTACAAATTGCCCTACCAGAACCAGGCAAACAGCTGTTGGTGAGGACTATAGATGATACAGGAGTAAGACCGCATGTAAGCGTTCTTTGTTTATAAAACTCCTTGATCATAGAAGGCTCAGGCTGTAGCATGGTAGAAATGAGCATGCCGAAAGTTTTGGAATGGCCCATATGCCGTTACAGGTACCTCGATTGATAGCAACCACATGGCTGTATCACTTCTTCTTTGCTTTTCTATCAGACACCAAGGCCTTGACACAAAGACGAGGCTTAGTGGAGATGAGTTCAGCTGGGAGAACGGACACCCCCAGCCACTGAAGATCCAATGGGTACCCCAGAAATGGGGAGCATCTCCACTAGTATTGCCACCTGGACAATGGGAAAAATTCGTTTACTGCGAAATGGTATAAACTAATTTTCGATCTGGCGTACCCTGTAAAGCCCAGCTTTTTCTCATTATCTGAAGTGAAAGAACATAAGTCTTAAAATACAGTCGAGTGTTCAACTTGACATAGTGTGAAAATTATATGAAAATTTAGTTCTCATCTATATTTTAGAGTAAAAGAACATTTGAGTGAAATATAGAAGAACATTGAACTTGACAAGTTGACATGGCACAAAAAATCTGAAAGTCTGGTTTGCATCTACATTTTGAAAAAAGGAACATACGGCAAATATAGAGTAAGACAGGCTTATACTTCACAGTGGGTAATAAAAAGTTATATGGAACTTTTCTCATGATGATAAGTTGGATGAACAATATAAATGGCCGTTCGACACATGCTGTACCCCTAAGTAAACATGCTGAAATTGTGGTATGTCAGATATGAAATACCTGACCAAACTTTTTATATCAGTTATTCAGTTGTCATCATGATATAATGGAAAACAAGACCTTAGTTCCACTAGTCAGCATCAATTTGGTGCTTTGAATCCTAACGTCAGCTACCAGTAACTTTGCTAAAATATAACAAATTATTGCAGGATTTGAGCAAAGATACCTCAGGAGATCTGAGATCCACAATTGAGTTCGCAGCAACTGATTTGACAGCAGCAGCAACGACTTTGAAACATTGTTCCCTATCCATCAAAGCTTGTTGATCTGAGCCTTCATCGTCATTCTTCTGCGCCTTGATCACTGTCTCATCAATGCCTCTTCTATTATACGCAACTGCGAACTTTACATCATAGGTTAAATTTATACTCAACTCAGTATGAACTATGAAATATGGATGGTATCTTGTGATCAACATATTGCATGAGATACTGTTGCCAATACTAAAGCTAACACCATTTCTTCAAAATAAATGCAAATTATAGTCAGTCTCAAGATGCAGTTATTTTATGGGTAATAATTAGGGATAATGGAAATGGGTGATAAAACAATTGACACTTGCGCATGACATTATCATATTAGATAACAAAACCAAATACAGGAAACAATTTTAATCAGCACATCCGATCATTAGATGTCCACAAAAGGGCTGGATAAGAATACTCTGCAAACAAGCTATTGAATGAATTTAACCCCACTGACAAACTAATATCAACAGTAGAACAGTATAAGTAGTGCAATCTCATCCACCTTGATAGGCTCATCTTGGTCTTCCTTACTCCTTAAGAAGTCAAGGAATAACTTTGACACGGTGGCATGTAGTTCTGTTTCTGATAGAACACAAGTTTCCTGAATAGGGAATATGCGGTGACACCATCTGTCCATTACGAGATTAATAATTTAGAAGAAGTGTAAGCTTAGATTCTCAGGAAAATTACCCTAAAAAAAAATTCTCAGGACAAGCTTACTGGGGAACTTCCCCAAACAAAAGATTACTGGGAAAACACTAGGTCAATTCCGAACAAGCACTGAGCTTCCCTATTGCTACTAGAGCTTAACTATATGAATTGGTCTATGACCATCCACCTCGCTGTATGACATATGCAGTTGGTCTACTGCCCCACTTATTGAACAAAAAAATGTAAAAAAAGGTTGCATAGATCAAATTTCTATTATCACATCTAGCAACAGAAAAGGTGGTATATTTAGCCCTAGACCACAATCTTCTGTCTTCCTAATACTATGTTCCACACTACATAACATTTAAATATGAGTCGAAAGAGTCAAGCAAGCGAGGCATGGTACATATAATCAATAAAAATGATTGAAATGAGCAATGTTTGAGGCATAAAACTGAATCAAGGTTGTCAATACTGTCAATAAAATATTGTAGAAGAAGTGTCATGAGCTAACATTTTTTCAGTTCCAGACAATCTGAAAAAATGTTAGTAGCATCATTTAAAGAGATAAGTTTGTTCAATGAAGTTCAAAACTTACTGTGGAGATTTAAGCTTCCCAGATATCAGCGAGTGAAACATCTCGGTAACCATCTGAACAACATGAAGGTCTCCACTTGGGAAAGTAAAGAAAAGCAAGCCGCTTCTTGATAGCTTAACCAATGAGAGATTTGAAGTCTTGTCAACATTTGCACTTGTCTTCGAGTGAACCGAACTCATATCTTCTTCAATGCTGCCTATTATGGGGCAAGTAAATGCAGAAGATCAGAGGTGATTGAACGATCCATGATGATACATCTAGATCTAAGATGGCTAACAAGTTATGAATATAATTTGTGCTAACCAGTCGATTCTGAAGCATCCCCCTTCCCATTCGTTGCTGCATCTTCTGAATTTTCGATTTCTGATATCTCGGAACATAATTTTCTTTTCTTTGATGCAACTTCCATAATAGATGGCTCCAGGTTTTTAGAACTATGGTTGCTTGCATGGCAAATATACTGAAGAAAAAACAATAACAATGCTTTTATGTCAGCATATTTCAACATGAAGTGCAAGGAAGCTGAAGCTGCAAAAGGTTGCACAAACTATGGATAACCTACCACAATCAAAATTTATTATAACTTATAGTTGCACTAAAGTTTGCAAGATATTCAGATGATATTCTATAACTTGGTCAAAACTCAAAAAAATAACTGGATGAAAAGCTAAGTGGTATAAGTCAAAAATTCAAAAGTAACTTGCGAAAAAGGCTTGAACTCTCGAAGTTTGTACCAGGTCAACACATATGCACAGAAAGGTTTGAACTATAAAATACATGTAAGATACACAAATATAAGTACTAACTTCACTAATACATTCACAGGATGAGAGGCACGCCCCGCATGGTGAATGAAATGCCATACTAATTCAAGTGCAGCATCATGAAGATAACTGAATTTGGAATACCAATCTATATGATAGAGTTCCATGCCTAGAATTATCCATTCCGGAAGAACAATGAAAGAATAAGGAGCAAGATCAACCTCTTCAAGAATGGAAATGGCTTCCTTGGTTGCACTTTTCTCACGTTCTGTAAGAAAATGACAGCATCAATATTTTTTGCAACAGTGGATGAAAATTAAGGCCCCATTTGGAACAAAGGAAGATCCTCTTTGAATTGAAAGATTTTCATAGGAATTTTATAGGAATTCAATCCATAGGAAATTTTCCTATGGAGGCCCTTTGGATCGCAGGAATGGGGTTGTAAGAATCCTATGAAATGACTCAATCCATAAGAATTTTGAAGGAATTCTAACATGAGCTTGGATCTCATGGAAAAATTCTTTTGTCTCTTGCATGAACATTCTCTCTCTTAAAATGCTGCAAAATTCATGTGGAGCATCCAAAGAGCCTGTTTTGCAAATTCCTGTGTTTTTGTTTGCTGTAGGATTCAACAAGCCATAACATCTCAATCCTTATTGAAGTAGGGCACGCTATAGCAACATAGGACTGACGGAGTGTTGCTGTCTACTTGGCGAGCCTTCACTGCCCCTTTCTATAACTTCCCTTCTACATTTGTCATATTCCTGTGTTTTGAGAATCCTGTGTTCCAAAGAGGCCTGAAAAGTGGAGGAATTTTGTAGGATTCCAATCCTATGGTAAATTTTCCTATGTGCCCCTTTGGAACAAAGGAATGGTTCCCAAAATTCCTATAGGAATCTCCTCTCTCCTACACATTTTGGAGGAAATCAAAGATTTGGTCCAACCACATGGAAACTTTCCTTTGAGAAGTCCAAGGCAATCTCTCTCTCCCCTTTCCTCCAAAATTCCTGTGTTTTTCCTATTCTATGTTCCAAATTAACCCTCTTATGTATACCTGTATTTTCAATCCCTATAGTATTTGTGAGGCACACCACTCCAATTCCTGTATTTTTTCTATTCCTGCGTTTTTCCTATCATGTGTTCCAAACGGGGTGTAAACCTACGCTCAAATAAGATGCCTTATGGCTATGTTTTTGTTCATTATAATTTTCTAACTAGCCCTGCAAGTCACATGCAGTGGATCATATCATACATCAGCATTTTCAATTTTTTTAATTGTCTTATAATCTACCTTCAGTTCTTCATTTCTCTCTTCTTGTATATTATACTGCGATAACCTGCCACAAAGAACTAATTTTATCATATGACAGCTGCAGCTGATACACCAACTAAAAAACACTTTGCCAATATTGGTAATTTTGATTTATTCAGCAGTAGCTACAAGAACAGGAGTTATGGATAATTTCATGGTGACCTCCAGGCAACCATATAACCATTCCTGAAATGATGAAAATAGTGCAGTCTGGAAATGACAATAGAAGATATACCAAATTCTGTTTAATTCCATGATGCAACAATTTGGCATGCTATAACAATACTTGAAGATTTCCCTAGGAATCGGACTGGTCATTAGAAGCTTGCTACTCATACAGATATGCTAAGAAAATGGAACCCACTTTGGCGTCTCCAATATCCACAACTAAATGCTAGTACTTAATGCGTCACAACAAAGGAACTCGCATGAATCCACGAACAAATTCATCACCCTAAAGTTTCTAAAAAAAATTCCCCTACGTTCCTTCCAAAGAACCAAACATAGCAGAATAGCGCAAGAAGCTCTAGCATGAAAGAGGGCACGCACTGATGGGGCAGGTGATGAGGAAGCCGGAGTGGGAGCGGAGGAGGAGGGAGCCGGACGCGCGGTAGTCGTAGCGCGGGAGGTTGATCACCGCAGCGTGCTGCTCCCATGGCTGCAGCGCCCCGCCGCCGGGGGCTTCGGCTACTGGCTCCGGCGGGGGCTCGCTGGACGGTGCTGGGGTTCCTGCCTCGTGCTTGGACTCCGGCTCCGGCGCCGCCATGGGGAAGAAGGGCGCTTGGAATCTGGGATACTCGCGCTCTTGGGGAAATTGGGACAGGGAGTGTTGCGGCTTGGACCTGCACTTCAAAGGCGTACTTCCTCGTTTCCGTAAATCTAGTGCTTGGAAAAAGAAAAAAAAGAACTTGGATCCATTAGTTTTGGCAATCTACAATTTGTGTCGCAACCAAATCGATCAGTTTAGCAAAATTTGACTGAAAATTAGATCTATGATAGGTCGGGTACAGTGATAAAAAATTGTAGCACACCATAATTATGGCTACAACTAAACGCTTACCATACATATGTGCCTAAAGTTTCACCAAGTGTAGCTGTAAATCAGACATGCATTTTCTACTTTGACATAAGCAATGTTGCCGGTTCTTCTCAGTGCGATGTTTCACTGCACGCATCGAATTTGCTTGATCCACATGATCCAAACGAAGCACTAAAAATCTATTCTTCCTTGAGTGATGCTATGATTAAAACCTGATATCAGCTTACCTGTTGATGGTCGTTGTATGGTCAATCTGCATCTATTGCAAATATTTATATGAGAGTAAATATCACAAAAATACACTTAATTCATCAAAACTATCACATGACTATATATTTAACAAAACATTTCGCATAATTAAAGGTTTGGCACTTCGCATTTTCACATAATCACACTTTTAACATGTAGTGTACTTTATGATATGTAATATTCTTAATAAACTAGAGTTAAACCTATTAAAAAACGCTACATATTCAAGCCAAAAGTGTAGGTTTGTAACGATTTTGATGACGAGCAGTGGTTTTGTGATATTTGCTCCAAAAAGAATGACCAAAGATCGACCACCTAAGGGCATGGGATCTATATAACATCAAGATCAATATTCCATATCCATATCCATATTCAAGACAGCAAGGCTTGAACCTATCCCTGGGGTGAAGCCCCACTACACTGGCCTGGCAAAGTTACTAGTGGTACCTCGTGTATTTGAGGAAAAATTGGAGCCATATATGACCGAGCTCCCAACACAGGGCTAAACAGTCTCAAGCCTTTTCCTTCCAGACCTCCTTCCCTAGCCTACTGTCTAAATGAAAAGGGACTACTAGTATGGCCAAAAAGAGTAAACATAGCACTAACGAAACCCTAGGTCACTCTTGGGGCTTTGGTTCCTTGTAAGCACTCATTGTTCCTCACAAACAACAATAACTAGAGCTAGGCGGATCCAATATGGCATGCACTGGGGTCAAGTTATACCAATGAATTTTGGCGGGCTTTCTATAGCAATAAAAATAAGAATAGACTATAACACAGTTTCCGAAAAAAGTTAAATTTTAGTTACTTTCTTCTTAGCTATTGGATCTCCATTCAACTATCACGCCTACACCCAACGCCCAACCCTAACTCTTCCCCTCGCCACTTCCTCTTTCTTCACCAATGTAACATCCTGAGTTTTGAAGATTTCAAAAAAAAATCTAAAAAAGAGGACCAGAATTTTTTTTGGATTTTTCTTGAATTAATTAAAGATTAATTCAAAATTTCATAATTCCTTTAAATTTAATTTGATTAATTCAAACAATAATATTTTGTTGAAAATATTTTATTTGGATCTTTCGTATTAAGATATGCACCCTGGAATTTTTATGGATTTTATTGTAGTTAATTTCTATTTATTTTAGCTTCATTTATTCTTCCTTTCTTTTTTCACCCTAGGCCGAAGCCCACCTCAGTCAGCCCATCCTCCCAGCCATTCCGGCCTACTCCTAGCCCATCTTCTCCAGCCAACCAGCCCAGCGCCGGCCTCCCTCTCTCCTTTGCTCGCCAGCCCTAGCTCTGCCGCCGCTGGCAAGCAATTTCGGCCACCGCTGCCACCTTCGGCCAATGCACACCACCAGTCGCACCGCAACGATGAGAGGAACAAGATCCCCAGGTCAATTTGGCGAGCCAAGGACCTCAGCACCAAAATCGATGTCGTCTTCTCCGACGACGACCGGAGCTCCACCGTTTCGAATCTTCGCGCATGGTGAGCTCCTCGCCAATTCATTCTCACAGCATGCTATTCTTCCTCCTGTGACCAAAAGACCTCGACCAATTGGTTGATTGCAAGGCCCGAGCTCGACGTCCATCGGGAACCTCCCCGGCCGCCGCTTGCACTTGTCACCGGTCGCTGAGCAGTGCACCACGGTCCCGTCCGACGCCCTCTGCACGTCCCTTACTCTGCACCAATTCCGTTTTTACCATTGCCTATTCCCCATCACCTTCGCATCGCCGGCGAGCCCAACATTGTTCATAGCCAAGCCACTCCCTCCGTTTTTGTCCTTCTCATTCTCCTTGTGTTCTCTGTACAGAGGCAGAACAACAGGCATAACCTTTATTTTGTTCTTCTCTTTCTGTTTCTATCTATAGAAGAATAGTCTTCTCTCTCTTCGCTATCCACAGGAGATGGTAGAAAGACTAGAGGGTATGTCCTGTATCTCACTATGTTCGTTGCATGAACATCAAACCCCAGACCAATCTCCGCACAAGATGTCAAGATCAACAGTTCCATTGGCCGTCGACTATTTCCGTCTGTGTGCCCAAAAATAGTTATTATCATCATCGGTACAATTCATGGTATCTCGATCGTGCTATTGAGGTGTCGTGCACAGTGATCAAGCCGTGCTATTGACCATCTCGGTCGTAACCCGTGGTAGTCGTTATCCATCATTTGATCCTTAACTTAAACTATCGACGCTTCCTTGCCAGAGCTACCCCCATGATATTTATGTCGCTACTGACGGCACAACTCTAACATATACCTCACCATTTTTAGAAACCCCTTTTGAAATCGGCATGATCATTAGATGTTAGTCCTTGTCGATCTAAACCCTAGACCTTTCCTCTTCTCTCTAGAACACTATGCAACTTGACAAGACCAAACACTGGTTAGACTAAATTTATTTACAAAACCTGGAAAAGGGATTAAGGACGTGGGCATGATGTGACCAGGCGAAGAGGAATACTAATCCGACGACAATGACAGTGACTACGAGGGTTAGGGCGTTGCCCCAGTCAGTTGCTTGTTGGGTAAGCATATTGATGGGTGATCTCTAGGTATTTCTATTTCCACTGCAGAAACTCTTTTATTCAGCCAATCAGGTATGACTGTACAACAAAGACCATAAAGGCTTTCTTGTGTATCAGACTCGGTAATGTATGACTATCTTATTAAGTATCTTGTGTGTACTGGCTACTGATCATGACATTAGTACATGAAACACAGGGGTTTATTCGGCCATAAAACCGGGTACGCCATAACTTGGTATAGTGCTATACTGACTGTTGGTTAACCCTAGCTAGAACAAACGATAGTCAGGACCTAAGGACTAGTTATCAAATGGTATTTTAAAAATAAAAGTAAGCAATATAAGAGGTTCTCCACTCAGTCTTACCCATCTTAGTTCCTTGTCCTTATCTCCCCAAATCCTTAGGGTTGCCAAAATTTTACTAACTTCTTTCCTATTCAAATTCTAGATGCGTCAAATCATCATCAGCCGAGAACGTGGGAACCCATGGACCAAAATTCTGAGAAGACTACTTCGCTACCTTGGAGTTCGATGTCGACCTCTACTCTTCCTCCGAGAGGATTACACTGGAGGAATTGAAGTTGGTTATCGAGCCACCGTGCATTTTCACTCTCTCCGAGCAACTCTGCACACCTACAGTGGATTCAGTTTTGACCGAGAGTGGGCTATCGTACCAGTAGGCTGTGAAGCCGTCAAACAACTCTGCCGCATCTACAACATTCGCCTGTGAGACCAGGAGCCTCACTTTGCTCGTAGGGCAAGTTAGACAATACAGAGCCAGCTGACGTAGACCTGTAGAATAGGCCACTAGAGCCCGCTTGCTATATGCCACGAGACATGTACCCCTCTTAGTTCAAGTTTAGGCATCTTATGTGGTATACACCATATACCTAGCTGTATTATTGTAGCTTGCTCTCTTGTTTTGCATCTTCTTGTTGAATATGTACGGTGTGAGCTACACATCCTTCTTGTGACGCGTGTGACAGCCACACCCATGTTATATAAATAAAGAGTCTTATCTTGTTCCTTGACCTATAGGATACTAGCTCTTTTCCCTCTCTGGTGACATACCTCGTCTCGCCTCAATACTTGTTTTATAGCTCGACCTATCGAATACTAGCTCTTTTCGAGTTTATGTATTGTTGTTGTATTTGTCAATCGTTGGTTATTCGATACTTGTTTTGTTGTTTCACTCCTACATATTGGTTTCGTGTTTCTGGTGTTTCAAAGGCCAGGGCGGTGATTAAACTATCACAATGGCTACTCTGGTCTGGTGGTGAGGAACAATACTTGTGGCTAATCCGTTGTGCCTGAGCTAGATCGATGAGGAATCTCGCACATGGGTAGTCCGGGAGGTCTGTGTGCGGGTACCTCGGGGTGCTCCATTAGATTATTGTGTTCCGGTTGTTCAGATTTTGCAGTAGTTTTGGTGAATTGATGTTAATGCAATATCGTCGTTGTCGGTTCCATATTATACTTGCTGAGTATTTCTGTACTCACTTTGCTTTCTATTTGGATTTCAGGTACCATGCTATTGGCATACATGAAAGGGAGTTGATCATGGCACGGCTTCACACCGTACTATACATATACCATACTTATGATTCATCACTAGTTTGGGAACCATATTATCCGCGTAGACTTCATTATTAGTTATTTTAGTTCGTCTGGGAGTCTATGGTCTTTTGGATATCATTGCGCTTGTCGTGGGCCTTATTGTGGTTGTGTGATCTACGTGGTTGCTTTATATCGTGTGAGATTGTTATATTTGTGATAATACATCTGATTGCTTAGTGAATTTGAGAGTAGTGTGGTAGCATTGCTAGGTAAGGCAGATACCTAGTGTGTTACATAAAATACACAACCTTTACAGAGTGTAAAACTAATCGATTAGCCATATCCATGGTCATGGCCGGCATAAAGATCTATTCATGATGAGGAATCTGTCTTCTCTCTTATGCTTTTCCCTCTTTTTTATTCCTCTCCTTTCTTGAGATAAGTATATGTGATCAAAACCTATTTTCAGGACTAAGGCTTAGACCTTACTTGTCCAATATTGGTGGTTAGAAACTTCACTATAATATCCCCAGTTATTAAATTATTTTAAGCTCACATAAATATTTTAATCTCAAAACATGCCTTCAAATCTACTGTGGTAATTCAACTATCCTTTATTTAAGCCTGGACGTAGTATTAGGTTTCCGCAAAATGGGGGCCACACTGAGTACGTGCACTACTCATCGAGCATGTTTATTTTTGACATGTTCAGATAATTATGATGGTGATGGAGAAGACAGTGGTGATTACTACGATGATGATGAGAAATATGTCATGTTGGACTCTGTCGACTATCTCTGGCTAAGGTGGAGATTTCTAAGCTCTATTATTTCATCCGTGTTTCTTAATGGTAAGGGACGTAAGTGTTATGTATTTTATCTAGCTGTGTAGCTACTATTATTTTAATTGTTTTTTAATAAATTTCGTTATATGTGCGGTTGTATCATTCTGATTGTGTTCACCAGTTTGATCCAAGACTGATGAAAATATAAATAGGGGGTTGAAAGTTACTTTCGGACTCCCAAAACCAAGCGTCATCGCCGCCCTGCCTTCCTCCCTTGTCTTTGGTGTCTCTCTCGCCGCCACCCACCACCTTGTCTGCTCGCGACCTGCCCATCAGGAATCTCCCTTGTCTGCAGCTGGTGGCTCTACTGCGGCCTCGCCCTGCCCAACTTACGCCACCGCTGGTCCTGCCATCGCCCCCGGCCATCCCTCTAGGTCCGGGGAGCACTAGATCTTCGGTGGCGCTGGTGAATCCTCACCCTGAACCCCTAACCCCCTTTCCTAACATCTCCAGTGAGCTCGTCTACCTCGGCTCCACCTCTGTCGCCGCTACTGCATCAACTCCAGCTTTGTCTCGCCACCTTAACCTGTCCGGCGAGGTGCCGAGGTCGCACTGTCTCTACTCTGCCTCCGTCGTTGCATCCACCAAGGTCCTGCGTCATCAGAGTGGTAGAAGAACGAAGGGTTTAAGGAGAGGAAAAAGAAGCAAATTGATTATAATTTAAGTGTGCTCTAGCAATTCCCATAAAAATATGCGATTAGAAGCAGTTTATAGTGACACTGATGCCATTTTTGGGGATCCGCCCGTTTTCGCGCCCCTGGGTAGTAACACTAAACAAAAGAAACATGGTGACGTACCTTGATTTTGTCAATGGTTCATGCTCTGTTCTCGATGAAGACTGATATGGTACTCAATTTATGTTTCTCTAGTATGACAGATTGTTTATTTGTTGTGCGATGTATTTTCCTCTTTTGTTCTAATTAACTTACTAAGGAGCTCAAGTTGGCATTGGATCTATGTTATTAGGATTCAATTACGAGCTTGGCGAAATCTTGGGTGTGTTTTAGAGAACTCGCAAAAGCTTTGCATGTATCAAAACGCAGCATGAATAATCAAGGCTGATCAGAAGTAACGACAACATATTGTAACATCAACCACATAATATAACCAACAAACTGAATTTTCAACTAAGACTGCTTCCTGTTAATTTGTGGGATACAGATACAAAATTCGACGGATTTGCACCCCGTGTTTAGGGTTGGAATTCAGAAGATATTACTCCAGTTACGAATAAAAAGTTGCCTAAGCTCTATCCCAAATCCAACCTAATATAAGTTTTTCAATATAAGTTTTCCAATCTAGAAGCAAAATTCGGTGCAAATTTCTCAAGCATGGGCTTCACCGCAATGGAGGCCCCGGCTAGGATTCCCCCGACGATGCCGTAGACGGCGGTCGACCGCGGCCCGGACGGAAAGTGGTAGAGCGCACCGGCGCCAACCCCTGCCGCCACGGTGTTAACCCAATCGTCGGCGCCGTCGCGGAAAGCGCGGACGGCGCTCTCCGTGCCGGCGAAGAGCATCCCGATCACGCCGAGCCGGTTGCCGTAGCTCCTGCCCACGGAGCCGCACTGGTTGAGGGCGCGGTTGACGCGCAGCTTGGCGGACTCCCCGCGCTCCGCCTCCCTGATCGCGAGGCGGAGGCCTTGGACCCCGCCGGCCGCGGAGCCGGCGACGAAGCCGATGCCGGTGTAGAAGGTGAGATCCTCGCCCCAGGTGCGGTTCTTCCGGAGCTCCTCCTCCTGGAAGAGGAATTCGGGCGAGGTGGGCAGATCGTAGATCAGCTTTAACTGGGGCGAGAAGGGAGATTGCAGCGTGTATTGACGGCGGCCGTCCGCCGGGGTGTCGTCGGCGCGCGACATGGCTTGTCGGGTCTGAGCGGAGATCGAGATGGAGGCTCGTAGCGCGTGGGGATCTGGAAGCTCGAGAATTAGTTTGAGATTGCACCGCCAGGGCTGCGCTATGTACGCGTTATTTATGGTTATAGATACAAACGGGATCGAGTCCGGCCCAGACTTGCGCAACAAGTCGGATTAGTGATATGATTAGCCATATACAACTCATATACACAAGACTTCCAGACAGGAAGTACTCATATACACAACCAGACGAGCAAACACGAGCAAATCTGTTTAAAATTGGGGTTCTCAAGTGCCATGCTGCTCATGGCGTTGATGAGACCCGACTGCTGATTTCACCATCCTGATTTTCGGAGTCCCATCAAAGACCCATAATTATGTAGGAGTTTCTCAATTATAGATAGAATGAATATATTACTAACAGAGCATTCAAACATCCAACTTTATTACAAACAATAAAATATGCTTAACAACATAATTTATTTGTAGGACATCCAAACCCAAAATTTATATTACAATCAAAAGATATTGCTCGCCTCAGGCACCCTCGAGCGTAGGTGCGACTTAGAACTGGTAATCATCACCGTCGAGGAACTCCTCATCAAAGGGTCCTTCCCCTTTTCTATTACGTCTGGAAGAGTTGGTGTAGTAATTAGTACACGGAGTACCTAACAAGTCACATTCTTCCGGCGACGCGGTGGTTCGCTTTCTGCGACGCGACCCATCCAGGCGGCAGATCTGGCAAGGTCTGGGAATGCCCTCGCCCTTGCCCAAATCTGCTCGCTAGTGGTGGCCCAAGGGGTGGTGCTACGGGCGGCAGACTGGTCAAGCTTGCAGGCAGCGGCAAGGTGGCTGACTTCGGCGGCGCGCTTGGTGGCTCTCCTCTAGTGGTGTCGGATGCTATGCAGGCTGAGACGATGTCCTTGGTTGGTGGCGGCGGATGTGGTGCTCCAGACGAAAGTCTTGTCTGACTTTTGTTATGTCGGCTACCTCCAGCACCTCTCCCAATCGTTCACACGTCGGCCGCACCCGACAGAGCCAAACCTCGCAACCTGAAGCTGCGGGCCGCACCACCGTCGACCCCTACCTATAACGCCAACGTCGGCCTCAAGGCCAATAGAGGGGTTAGGTTACCACGGTGATGCCTCCAAGGGGGAACGATGTTGAAGACGCCATTATTATCAAATCCGGTGAGCCGGATTTGGGTTTTTACTTGGAGAATGAAACCCCGGGGAGAGGGGGGTAGGGAGGTAACGGCAAAGCCGGTCTCAAGGCCAGTATCTGGCGGAGAGTGATTCAGAATCTCAGATGACATATAGCGTAGCTTTTCAGCAATCAGCTACACTAGACTTGAATTAGGCACCCTGATTACGATCATCCATTTGAGAAACGCATTCATCTGGATATCTGATACCGAAGTACAGTAGAGGGCCTTCCATCCAGCCTCGCCTCCAATCAATTATCGTTGCAATAACAATCGCATGAATTGAATCGAAACACACCGGGATAATGGCATATATGCCGCGCGTTCCGCATCTCACGTTCTCAGCCCGCGACTCTACAACAGCGAGGAATAAGCACTAGCATTTGCTAAAAGAAAAAAATAAATCCGACGAAGCCCACCTCCTCAGCGGTCCTCCCTGCCGGCGGAGTGTGGTCGCGCTCTCGCGTAGCTCGTATACCAACGCTCGCGCATTGCTAGCAAGACATCGCGAGGTCACGTTGGTTGGCGGCTCGGCCGGCGCCGGTCGCACTCGTATCGAACCGGTAAAGTTACTGGTTCATTGGTCCAACCGTTGATGCACCGGTTTATTTGTCGATTTTTAAGTAATAATATTATATTTGTTTAGTAATATATACCACAACTAATGATATTATATAGCTGGATTGATACATTATTTATCTAAAAACCGGCTGACTCACCTGAAAACCATCAGTTCACCTGTTTTTTGGGTCCAATTGCAGAGATGGTCTTAAGCTGAGCCAAGCCAGTGAGATCATCGGTTTCGGTTTTTCCAGGTCCAACGAGTGATCTGATCTAGTTTTTTAAACTAGACCCCACGCTATGGAAAGGTGGTTGATGGCTATAATATGAGATGGCCGTATATGTGTATCGGCCACACGCTGCGTGGCTGGTGCGGTATAGGAGTGTGGCAATGAAAAGCTAAGCGAACAACACTGCACCATAGTTTGAAATATCGGATTGGCTAGTGAACCGATCAAGCAACTGATTCACCAGTTCGGTGGTCCAACGGCCGGTTCGTCGGGTCCAACCTCAATTCGCAATATGGATATCTAGCTATATTTCGGTCTAAATTTGATATGATTTTGAGATAATCCATAAGAATAACACGTCGTGTGATAAGATGCCAGCCCACGGCTGTTTTCGAATAAACCTGACCAAACTAAACAGGGCCTGGCATCGTCAAATTATATTTCCCTCACGACGAAAGCTGGAGAGGGCACTTTCTTCTGTGCCGGACGCAATACCAGGCCAGACGGAATTAAGCCCGCAATATCTCACCGTAACACAAGCTCTGGACTTCGCATCGAGCTCGATCCAAAACCCCGAAGCCCACCTTCCCACCTCTCCACCATCAACAATGGAGACCCAGACCGACGTCGCCGGCGGCGGCGACGACCTCGCGACCATGCGCGAGCAGTGCCGGAGTCTAGAGGAAGCCATTGCCTTCCGCCGCGAGGCGCAGCTCGGCCTCGTCGCCTCCCTCCAGCGCCTCGTCCCAGACCTGGTCCCCTCCCTCGACCGCTCCCTCCGCCTCATCGCCGCCTTCAACGACCGCCCCTTCGTACCCACCCCGAACCCCAACGCCAGCCACGCCCAGAACCCCAGCCTCAAGCCCCACCACCGCCGAGCCGTCCCCGACCCGGCCCGCTCCACGCGCCGCAAGACCTCGCCGGGCTCCTCCCCTGCCTCCGCCGCCGTGCGCGGCGCTGCTCCCGGCGGCCTCGACGCCGTACGCACCATGGTCGCCGTCTGCCTCCTCGAGCTCGTTCCCTTCGCCGAGATCGACGCCGCCGCGCTCGCGCGCCGCCTACAGTCTGAACCCTCGTCTGCCAGCGTCGCCGAGCGGGCGGCTCTCGCTGACCTAGCGACGGAGCTCGGCGGTTTCCGTATCCGCCGCTGTAGCCCTCGCCCTCCGACGCATAGCGGACGACGGTGGCGGTGTGCAGATCGAGGAGGCCATGATTGGAGGCAAGCAGATGATGATGGTCTGGGCCATCGACCGGAGCAAGCTCCTCAAAGAGCTACCGGAATCCGCCACATTGTTGCCACTCCAACCTCCGCTCACTCCACAGGCGACCTCTTCTGAGACTGATACTAACAGTGCAAGCGTACCAAGACCACCACAGCAGCAGCAGCAGCCGCCGGATATGTGGGCCCACTCAATGCCACCAATGTTCCCACGGCCTAGGGGCATGACGATGCCTGGGATGCAGAGGATGCCACCAGGATTGATGCCGCTGCAGCGGCCATTCATGGCGCCAGGTGGAGTTATCCCAATGGGCGGTGGTTCGGGGCCTAGTCCCACCCAGCAGAAGCACAGGACCGAGGAGGACGACCTGAAGGACCTTGAGGTGCTGCTGAGTAAGAAGACATATAAGGAAAAGCAGAACACGAAAACTGGGGAGGAGCTGTTGGATCTCATTCACCGGCCAACAGCAAAGGAGACGGCTGTCGCAGCAAAGGTTTGTGTTTTATTCACCCTCCAACGGCAATGGACTGCTGGTTGGTATTGCTGTTGCCATGTGCAGTTTGAGATGCTTTGAGTTGAACTGTTTGATATTACACGACCAACAGTCCTGTAATACTGTTAGTCTTGCAGTAGTAAATGAGCTGGTTTGCTTAGCTATTGTTGATGACGTGGTGTTGTAACTATCGTAGGATTAGTACTGTGAATGATCTGCTACACTTAACAATTTAGCATAAATTGCTTTAGTTGCTGCACTGGATTAATGTGAAAGACAGGCAACATTGTTTTTATGCTGTTAAACACTTCCAGCTTGATCTTCCTGTTGTCAACTTTGCAAAACCAATAACCTCTAATTTTTACACATTAAGTTGTTTTATGATTCGTACTAAATCATGCAGTTTGGTTGGCATCTTTCACTGTTTGATTATCGTTTCTTTTTACTAACCTTGGTTTTGTATCTTGCAGTTCAAAACAAAGGGTGGATCCCAGCTGAAGGAATATTGTACCAACTTAACTAAAGAAGATTGCAGACGCCGATCTGGTTCCTTTGTTTCCTGTGATAAGGTTAGTGTTATTAAACTCATTTGGCCTACTCAATGTATACTTCACTTCTTCTTCTTCTTCTTCTTCTTCTTTTTATTTTTTACTTCTTGAACCAACATGTTGGGTAACTGGCCTTCAGACTGGTTCTTTGAAGCAAAAATCCATCTGGTATATTTAATGCTATAACTTCATTACATTCCTCAGATTGAAGTTTGTCTAATGCATAAAGTGCTAAGCCACAATTATCTTCCTGTAAGATAGAATTATCTAATTTGTAAACATATTATGTGAAATTTATCCTTTAGAGCTTCCTTTTGTTCATTATATTGAAACTGAACTGGGGTGGGTATAATCTTAGTTGTCATTTGTTGCTCCAAGTCTATGCCAGGATTCTTTCTTCACTTTCTGGCTAATGATTTTGAGAAGCGATCTGAATTAATATATATGGTTAAGCAAGTTAAATTAGTTATTACTCAACACATCTCTATAACCTGAAAATAAAGATAATTGTTAAATATTTGTTGAGTTGGCAGATGCCAATATAATGCCTTATGATTTCTTCAATTTAGAATTTTCATATAAATTTTCTTGGTACTATGCTTGAACACTTTACTTGTTCTGCTACATGATTTTTTAGCTATTAATGATAATCAGTGTCCAACTTTTTCTTTAATCTGAGCAGGTTCACTTTCGCCGTATTATTGCTCCACACACTGATACAAACCTAGGAGATTGCTCTTTTCTTGACACCTGCCGGCACACGAAGGTTGGCCATAGAAGCATACACCCTTTTATGTTAATCTCTTCCCATGCACCTGTTTTTATCTTACATGTGTCCTACAATCTGTAGACTTGCAAGTATGTCCACTACGAGCTTGATCAGACACCAGATATACCTCCAATGATGTCTGGTTCCCTTGCTCCCCCTAGGCAAATAAAGCCCCATAGAGCTGAATATTGTTCAGAAATAGAGCTTGGAGAATCACAATGGATAAACTGTGACATTCGGAACTTCAGGATGGACATCTTAGGACAATTTGGGGTAATTATGGCTGACCCCCCTTGGGATATTCATATGGAACTGCCATATGGCACAATGGCTGACGATGAAATGAGGACTCTTAATGTTCCTGCTTTACAAACTGATGGTTTGATTTTCTTATGGGTCACTGGTCGTGCAATGGAACTTGGTCGGGAGTGGTAAGTTTCCAAACCTTCATTTTTTCTTCAGAAAATTTGGTAGGGGAGTGAAGAATTCTTAGCACTTCTCTGACAATGTTCTTCACTCCAATGAAATCTTTTGCTACTGGATGGCTTTTCTTCATGCTTCATACTTGTAACTCGACAGATGATAGATGACAAATTTGATATTCATTTTTCATATTATTTCATTACTCTTTAGTGTCCACTGTGCAGTGTGGAATGTTTTTATCTTCTTTTCATCTTCTGTTAAACAGACTTTCTGTGTTTTTGTTTTTCGAGAATAATTGTTTCAACTGATCCACTGTACCTCCTTTTTATTCTTCAGTCTGGAGCTCTGGGGTTACAAGCGTGTTGAGGAAATTATTTGGGTGAAGACCAATCAACTTCAACGTATTATTCGAACTGGCCGCACTGGCCATTGGTTGAATCACAGTAAAGAACATTGTCTTGTTGGAATAAAAGGAAATCCCTTAGTGAACAGGAACATAGACACTGATGTTATTGTTGCTGAAGTTCGTGAAACGAGCAGAAAACCTGACGAGGTACTACACCTGCTTCAATGGTTCACACTAGCTGGTTCAGAACAAGTGATGCCTCTTCAGTTGTTTCTGTGTAGCTAGATGTGACTTACAAAAGCATTCCCTTGATGTTATTTCTTCCTGGAGACTCATAATGGATTTGCATATCCTACAATAAACATGCATATACCAACTTCTAATAAATAAAGCTGGAAACCTGTAGATTTTATTTTCTTCTGTTAGATCTCATTTCAACGACACTGTTTCAAATCTGTTTTGCTGTACAGATGTACGCCATGCTAGAACGGATAAGCCCAAGGACAAGGAAGCTCGAACTGTTTGCAAGAATGCATAATACTCAAGCTGGGTGAGCACTAGTTATTGTCCCTCCCCCCTCATATATTTTCTTCTGCATTCAAACTATATGCTACCCATTTACTTACCCCCCTTTTTTTAGATGGCTTTCTCTTGGTAACCAGGTAAATGGAACAAGGCTTGTTGATGAAGGGTTGAGGGCAAGGTTCAAAGCTGCTTATCCTGATTTCGAGGTGCAGCCGCCATCACCTCCCAGAGCAAGCGCACCTATGGATGTTGATCAAAGTACTCCTTCACAGAAGCCTGTTGTATCAGATGGTGAGAGGCCTACCTGATTTTGGCACCTTACTTCTGAGGACCTGGCTATGCTTGACCTCGAGGAATCATCTTGCAATGATCCACTGTTTGACCACATAGCGTTTGTCACCTGTTATCCTTAACGTTCCGTAGTTGTAAAATTAGGCAAGACACGTGGTGTGGTAAATGAGCGAGTGTAACCCTTCACTGATATATTGGCGATAGGCTAGCAGTGTTTGCCCACCAGTGCGCTTCAGTTCTCAGTTGATATGACTTGGCCAGAATTTTCAGGTAAATTTTGCCCTTAACTATTGGAGTCGAGAATAGGCAATGTCCACTCATGATGGTGGTGCGGTGCCCTTCACATTTTCAAAATGATAGTTGATTATACTTGAGGTTAATGAAAATGACAAGCATTGAAAAGAAATAGTGATAGCTTTTCGTTAGCCCAACTTCGTCTCCTCTTCTTCATGATTCGTACGAAATCTATCTCATCTGACTATTCCTCTTGTGAAATTAGTTCAGTAGCATTTTCACACCAGGAGAGTTGCGCCTGAACCCCTAGATTCTCCGGAGGGTTTCACGCAGCGCAGACAAACCAGACTACCGGCCGGAGCGCACCGGCAGAAAGGGCGGCAAGCGGCGATGGAGTTCTGCCCGGCGTGCGGCATGCTGCTGCAGATCCAGCCGGCCACCGGCGGCCACCGCCTGCGCCTCTTCTGCCCCACCTGTCCCTACGTCTGCACCATCAAGAACAAGGTCTGCCCTGGGTCCCTTACCCCCACCCCAATTCCGCTTCCTCGTTCCTTCCCTTGCGTCGTTTTATTTTGGTGCCCCGATCGAGTTGAGTTGATGTGTGTGTTGGTGTGACCTGCTTGGCGGTTTTGCCTATGCCGGGGCGCAGATCGTGACGAAGGCGAGGCTGGTGAAGAAGGAGGTGGAGCCCATCTTCAGCGGCAAAGACGCCATGAAATTTGCTTCGAAGACTGGCAGTGAGCTCTTGGCCCTTCTTTTTGTTGAGCTATTGGGATAATCGATTGTTCTCTTTGCTCCCTATCATACTGTGTGCGAACTATAGGTTGTGCATTGTTATTGTTCTTCTAGTGTTTATTTAGAAGGTTAGCATTCAGCGAAAAATTAGTTGGTTTTGCCGCAAATTCCTTGGGAAAGTTTGTTCCCGATAGAGTTGCTCGTTCTGGAACTAGTAACAAGGATTTTTATTCTTCATGTCCTGATGAACAATCCATCGAAAGGAGGACAGCGTAGACAGGGAGATGGGCCGTACAGCAGCTCCAGCCGCTATGTGACGGGGAGATGGGCGCACGACATCGTTCGAGGACGGGAATGCGTCGGTGTTGTATGGAGGATATGGAGGATATGGAGGACGTCGTCGGGGTGGCTGATATTCAATGGGCCGAGTTTTACCTAGTGGTGCGGATGGTGTGGCTCAGGAACAAGGTGTGACGGGTCGTTTGCAGTGGCGCACCGGCGGCCCGATGAGGTGTCGTTACGACTGCTGGTGACAATAAAGAAAAGAGGAAGGAGGAAAAGGCGCGGGTGACAGACTGACAGTCCATTAGTGTCGCTCGTCGACATAATGCACTCACAACTTCTGTTTTGTCGAGAGTAGGAGAGAAGAGGAGAAAAAAAAGTAAGAAACAAATGTTGGGTTTTACTCATTTTTGGCGTGGATGGATGAGATTGTAAGGATAGAGTGACAAGGTGGACTGGCCACAATAAGGAAAGAAAGAAAATACTAAATAAATAATGTGGGCAGAACGGTCATTTTATACCCTTGGGATGGAAAATGTGACGCAACTGGTATTCCATATATTTTTGGCCTTTGCGGTATTACTTTGCAGCCGACCTCCTTTGTGATGTTACTTTGCAACGTGCAATCAAAGTCGATGGAACAACACAAATTTGCTCTTTCTGTTAGCTTTGGAATCTTTATATTTTCTGAACAGTATTTTCAAAATAACTTACGCCCTAACTTATTTCACAAAATGACTCTTGCTTACCACACCATAGGATCCTTGTTTAACATATCTCTTTTCTCTTTCAAACTTGAATGACATCAGGAATCAGTCAAGTAGCAACAAGAAACTGATTGTACTTTGTAGTTTAAAATACGCTGTAGTGGCAACGTATATGGAGCAAGGAATATTCATTCTAGGATGTTCGGCATTCTTTTATTAGAAAACCAGCAGATTACTTTTGGTCCTAATTATTGTGGGTGTTACCACGTTTTACTAAGGTAACAGCACATTGTAAGACGCGTGATGCATGCATACCTGCTTTAGTTCCATGATTGAATAAAAATGGAGGACATAACACCAGCGTGTTCTTTTCGTGCTTTGACACAAGATTGTTTAGTGTGATGACTGATGACTTTAGAGGCTAAATTGATCTTTTGGCAGCGCAATGACAAATCATTTTTCCAAGCTTTGTCTGGTTGAAAATCAGTTTAGCGAATCTGATGATGATAGCATATCTTTGTCACAGTATAGAAAAGTTCACTATTGAAAATCAGTTTAGCGCATCTGATGATGATAGCGAACCTTTTCTTTTAAACATGGTTACACATATAAAATTGCCGAGTACTACATTTGTGACCTGGCGCTGAATACATATTCTGCCAAACCGTAGTCCTAGTACAGATCTAATGAATTTGCTTTTCAGCTGCATGTCCGGCATGTCACAATGAAGAGGCATACTTCAGGCAGATGCAGATTCGATCAGCTGATGAGCCAATGACAATATTCTACATGTGTTGTAGAGAAGATTGCGAGTTCCAGTGGAAGGAGGACTGATTTTAGTATTATACACCTTCTGTTTACCTTTTCTTTTCCTATCTATCGTCAGTTTTGAATGGCGAATTGGTGATATGTCCTGAAAACACTATGTGGACTTCTCGTAATCAACTTGTGTTCTAGTGTTGATTTGGAACCTGGTCATTGAACACTTAATAATGCTAAAAGTGTTGATTTGGATTTTGGATACTCTTTGATGCAACTACCTCAGAAAGTGGCCTCCTAGACAATCTCATGTCATCATTAATTAGGAGTGGTTAGATGTTTCAGAAAAGTGACATAGTGTTCACTGAGACGAGTTGCCTCTGTTCTCATAACTTAGATAACTCCGTGAGTTTGCGGGTTGCTATTGTTCGCTGAACTTATATGACTCCGGCCTCCGGGAGTTCCCAAGAATTATTGCTTGTATTTGAGTGCATCACAAATTGTTCTTACAATCTTACCAGAGTTAGTTGCAGCTACTATAAGGGATGAACCTCCAAGGCTCGTGGCTACTGCCAATGACATCCAACTCTACTGAATTGAACAACCAATGCTAGCCACTGATAGTTAAGCACGTTTGTACTTGATGATACCAGGAATGATGTAGTTTTTAAAAAGAATGAGTTAACACATTTGTACTTGTGATACCAGGAGAGACGTAGTTTTTAAGTTCTACATCAACATGCAATTTGCATGAAGATAGTTGAAAAGACGAATGAAAACGCTACCTAACCTTCGAACCCGCTACTGACATCTTGTCCACCTGCATAGATCAGTTCCCCCTTCTTTTCACCACCACACTGCTCTGTTCTTCTCCCTCGCATTCTTCTTGATCTTCTCCCGCGCCTTCTCCACCACGACTCTTCTCCAGCGAATGCGGCCGCCGGCGATAGCGTTCAGAGTTTCCCTAGGTTATGGACGGGTTTAGCACCGAAGGCGGTGGGCAGCAGCAGACAGATGGCTACAAGAAAAAGAAGAGAATGTTAGATTGGCCAGAAAAGTGACAGAGTTAGCTGGTGATGCGGCAAGGTGCCGATGGCCATAGGAGGTGACAGCTAGGAGGACATGTGGCGCAGGCGCCGGAAGCCACGAGGGCGGAAGAGGTGGTGGTCGCAAAAGAAAAACCAAATGAATCCAGAGACACTGGGAGAACACATGTATAATCACCATGCAAGGATTGGATATCTCAGCGCCTATTGAAATTATGTTTTACGCCTTTCGTCCTACTCCATAATGTAAGATGTATTTTAATTGATTAAGATAATATTTTAATCACTAATTATTGATTTATATAATATAAAATCACAATTATAAGTACTGTTAAATATGAATTTAATGATATCGATTTTATATCATATAAATCACATATTAATCAAAACATTGTCTTAACCAATCAAACTACGTCTTACATTATAGAATAGGAGGAGTATATTTGAACAGTAGGATAACACACCAAACTAATTTCAGAAGGAAGCAGTAGTCAAAAACCATTGTATTTTTGGATAACGCATCAAAAATATAATGTTAGGAACTCAAAGCTAGCTAAACAATTTAATAGTTATCAACATACTTCGACAGTGTAAACTATATCAATGCTTCTACTAATTATTATAAGTAACTCAAATTTGTATGAAAGAAAAAATTTGTAGAACAGGAGGAAATAAAACATCTAAACATTTTTTCTTATGATGTTCAGATGAGACACAAAACTTGACTTTAAACATCATTATCTGGTAACCACCTCTCCCGAGCTCCTTTCATAGCTTCTTCCCGCATCCTTGTTAACTCATCAAACCAATGTTTGTACTAAGCTTCAATCAAATCAAGTTCCCCATTTAGCACATCTTGACTATCAGTGACGGAAATAGATGAACCGCCACTCACTAGCTCCGAACCAGGTGATGCTCGATCTATATGGAAAATTGGAATATTCCTTGATCCATCACCTAAAATATGGTTGCAGTCTAGTTTATCGGTTCCCTCTTTATACCCACCACAGTAAATAGTCGCACAGTCATCCGTCCCATAGTCAATCGGACTTTCAGAACTCCCAACGAGCTGCACAAAAATGTCTGACCCTTCAGAGCCCTTTGGCTCTCCTAGGTTAGTTGCACTTGAGACAGAATCAAGATAATCATTCGAGGATGCCATTTTATCTTCTGGATGCATCAAATTTTCAACTAACACATAATCAGGTGCCAACTCTGACAGGTTCTGCTGGGAAGTAATTATGTGCTCACTTCCACCCATTTTAGACTCCATATATGGGCTCATCGCTACATCATTTACCAGTTTCCGACCAGGAACAAGATTCACTATCAAAAGGTCAATAAAATCAGCAATGAAAGTAACATCACATTCTGCTAACTCCAACTGTTCAACCATTTCAGCAGCAACAGACAGCAGTGTCAGATTCCAAGTAGAAGAGGAAATGAATATTCCTTGCTTGACCTGCAAACAGAGAGGTGATGATGCATCAATAAAACAGAGGAATTTGAGTTCCAAATATACAAAGAAAGGCATACCACATAAATCAGCAATTCGCAAAACCAGCGGGACTGAACTGTCATCAAGTTTCTCGCCCTTTAGATTTAGTTCCGTATTTTTGTTAGTTCTCGTGAAAACTCCAGCACCGATGTATGTGGAGCAACAAGCACATTTTTTCTTGCCTGAGCTAGCATACATAGATTCACGAGTGTCAACGTCCATGTGCAAAGAATCCAGAGAGATGTCTACTCCTTTGGGTGTTGATGATGGAATCTTAATACCAGCAAACCTATTTGTATTATCAGAGCAAATAAATGGGTCTTGCAATAGTTCTTTGGCGAACAACCTCTCAGAAGCAGGAACTAAACATTTCTCAATAAACCGCTTTACTTCAGGATTTGCAATTTTAGACAGTGCAGCCGGCTTGACACTCTAAAGACCATGGACAACAATTTAGATAAAATAGTGCATTGAAGCCCAATTCTGAAATATAAAAAAAAACACTTACCTTGGATACTGGCGGGGATACGGGGACCGGGAACCAGGGTCCCCTAATCCGCTGGCAGGCCCAACTTGACACCACGTCGCCAAGGACGCAGGAGTTAAGAGGAGGTGCTTGGGGGCCCACCCTGAGTACTGTTCCACTCGGCTAATCGAGAGGTGCCCCGAGTCATCCCTTAAGAGTGCTTCCCGAAGAACCCAAGACGACTTGGTCCCCGCTCGGGACGAACCACCCGAGCACCCGAGAAGAAGTGCTCGGAGGCTCACCCCGAGCACATGAGAAGAAGTGCTCGAGGGCTCACCTCGGGCACCCGAGGCGACTTGGCCCCTGCTCGGGGTGCCGAGTGTCTCGCCCAGATGATGGAGCGCCCTGGGGAGTGTGCTCGGAGGCCTCCGATCCCGAGAGCCTCGAGCACCCCTTGTGGGCCCCTCCTCAGTCCACATGGCCAGACAGGTGCATTTAATGTATGTGTCGGAGACATTAAATGCCCCTCTGACAGGCCTGTCTACTCCAAGTCCTTGCGGACAAGGTGCGGTGTCCTGACCGGTTCCCGTTCCCCCAAGTGATAAGCCCTGTCAGCTATCAGTCTTGGAGGGGATGGAGATGTTTGACGCCTTTTTGACTTTGAGGGCGCGCCGTCGCGCGCCCATACGCATGCCCTCTGCACCTGGTCCGTGGGGCCCGAATAGTTGCAGCATAGCCCATGTCAGGAGACGTCAAGTCTTCACCTCCTGACACGGCCTTATCATGATGATCCGGTTCCCAGCCAAGGCGTGACCGGTACTATTCTGCTACAGCGAATCTCAACCACCGGCGTGGCTTGCCTTCGCCCTATTCGTCAGCAACAAGTATTATTATAATGTATTTACCTTTCGGCCATTATGATGACCCCCGAATATATAAGGGGAGGACCACGGCCATGCAGCGGGGATCGATTGAGGCTGCCCCAACATACAACACAACCCCAGAGATCCGAACCCTAGAAAAAGAAAAACAGGAGCACCTGTACTGCTAGTTCATTGTAACCATCCAAGTATTCATACACAAGAAGCAGGACGTAAGGTTTTACACCAAGAAGATGGCCTGAACCTGGGTAAATTACTGTCTCTTTTCTAGCATTCCTGCCTCTCAAGATCAACATAGTTTCTGTTCTTGCGCCTCCCCGACCGAATCCCAAAAGGGGTCCATCCGGACCACCGATACCGGCGTTTGTACGCCGACAGATACTTTCTTAAAAATTTGAGCTGGATTTGTACATTCACTGTATGGATATTCAAGAGTGAACATCTCCAACATGCACATACCGAATGAGTATATATCAACTAGTTCATCGTAGTTCTCATCATATAGCTCAGGTGCCATGAATTCAGGAGTACCTGCAGAAAGAAAGAAGAGGATGCATGCCGTAGGGATGTATCAGGTGCAATGAATAATCTTGCACAGTGAATGAGTTAAGACTTGAGAGCAGGAGAGCAGGTTATTAAATACGTGGCCAAATAGCATATTAGCATGCCTACACTAGATAAACAGATGCAAACATGGTCTTTACAATCCAAACAACCAACTATTGGAGAAGATATGACAAGAGTAGCACAAGAGCCACATGTGACTGTAAGACCATAGTTTATGCACCCATCTATTTGCATGTGCCAGCCTAACTTAACAAAATATTGCAGCCAGGTATCACAGACCACATGTATAAGCAAATTGATTTTGAGAGAACCACATGAGTTCATGATAACTTCAAACCATATGTAGGTCATGTGGAATACTTGCTTATGTAAAACATAAGGTTTAAATGTCAACAAGTCAGGTGACTGCAAACTTATTGGCTATGCATGGGGCTGACATCGACCACGGACTATGTCAAATTCTTTAGTGACAACATCAAAATGGTCAGGGACGTGTTTGTTCTTGTCGTGCTTTGCTTCGAACACTAAAAAAAGGGGGTCTGGAAAAGGCCCCCGCGTCGCTCTCCTCGGGCGACTCGGGCGGCGACCCCGACACCGGCCTTCCACCGCCGCCCCCCTCCTCCCCCCCCTCGTCGCCGCCCGAGATGGCTGCCGGGCAAGCCCGGCTGGCTGTCGGTGAAGGCGGCGGCGAGGCCCTCTCGGCGGTTTTCGCCATCCCGCGCCGCTCCGCGCCTCCGCGCCCCGCTCCCCCCGCCGGCGGCTGCCCCCGTCGCCTGCTCCGCGTCTTCCTCCCGGCGGCCCGCCCCCCTCCCTCCCCCGGGGCTGCTCGGGCTCGGGCTCCAGATCTGGGCCCAGATCTGAGCGCCGGCCCTTCCGGCGGTCTGGAGCTCTGGCCGGGGCGGGCGGCCTCTCGGCGGCGTGTGCTGCTGCTGGCTCCGGCCAGTGGCGGAGCGGCTGCTTGGGGGGCCTGGGCGGGCGCGGTGAGGTGCTGCGGCTGCGGCCTGCGCGACGGGCGGTGGCAGGAGCGCGGCGGGCCAGGGCTTGCCTTGGCTTGTTCCGCAGCTGGGCGGCTCCAGCGGCCGGCCGGCCGGCTGCTGTGGAGGTTGGGGTGGCAGCGCTCCGAGAGAAATCTCTGCCCGGCTATCACGGGTGCCGGTGACTGCGGCGCCCTCGGGCGTCGTCCCCTCGTTGGAGGAGTTGCCGTGGAGCTTCGGCGCCCCTCCCTCCCTCAGGGTCTTGCACACCGGGAGAAATCCTAAGGTCCGGCTAGCCGGATCGGGCGACGACGGCGTTATTTACGTCGCTACCTCCTTGGAGGCGTCGTCTTGGTGTTCCTGACTCGGGCAGCCAGCCGGGGGCTTGAGGTCCAGTGTTTGCGGGTGGATGCCGGGGTGGCGTCCCCGGATCCTGATGTTTGTTGGCGTTGTGACAAGTTTGGCGACGACGGTTGGCGACGTGCGGTCCTGGGACGTTGCGCGGTTTCAACTGCGGATGGTCTTCTGACGTCGATAGTCCGGCGTGGCGGCAGGGTTTCTCTGTGCTCCCGTTCCTCCTTTGACGGTGAAGTCGGAGCTGTAGTGCTACAGGGTGGGCATGGCGGCGACGATGACACGTGTTTCAGGCGGGCTCGATGGCTAGCGCTTTCCTGCTGTCTCGGTGGGCTCGTCGGGGCGAGGCTTGCAACCATCTCCTGTGAGGCTCTTTGCCCAATCGGAGCTGTCTTGTCCTCGAAGCAGGCCGACTGTTTGGCATAGGCCGGCATGTCTTCGTGCGACCTCTGTGGAGTTTTCGAGTCCTCGGTACCCTCGGTGGCGAAGTCGGAATCGCCGGGTCGTGGTGGCGAAGGGTGACGACGATGACGCTATAGCTGGTTTCTGCGGGTTTGCTTCTTCGCAGTGGTGTGTGGCGTGTTGTGCTGGTGGCCAGGTCGGTCGGATGCCCGAGGCCATGTGTGGCTATGGGCGTGTAATAGCGGTTTTTGCCCGGTTTTCCTAAATTAACTGGGCAACTCTTTTCTTCTTAATTAATAGAGACGTGAATCTCCAGTCCTAATTTGGACTGTGGTTTCGAAAAAAAAACATCAAAATGGTCACTAAGTTGTCTCTCCAGATCAAAGGACCATAATAAATTTGTCCAGAAATGACATGCAAACCAAAACAGTAGCCAAAAGATTGTTACCTATAACACTTCTTGCTTTAGGCGGTCGCATAATTATAGCTAGCCCAAGATCTCCAATCTTAACTTCTCCATGATTGCCATTAACAAAAATATTATCACACTTCAGATCTCTGTGGATAACTGGAGGTTGGTGGCTGTGCAGGTAATCCAATCCATGAAGAATCTGTCTTGCCCAATTCTTTATTGCCTTCAAGTCAACACGTGGATGTTTCTGACGGTAACTAGAGATGCACAAAGTTGTAATGGTATCATTCCTCAAGAAGAATGGAAGTAGCAGCAGAGCATGGTTGTTAATTGTTACTTACTGCCTCAGACTTCCAGACGTGAACAGTTCCGTAATAACATTAATTGTCTTCTTTTGATCATCAATCCAATAATTATAGAACTTCATTACATTTTCATGCTTTAGAGACTTCGGTAGATGAACTTCTGAGTATAGCCTCTCAACATTATCTGGACACTGCATCACCTGATCTATCTTCACTTGATTCCATGCAACTTCTATACCTTCAACCTCATCAAATGCCTTGTAACTAAATCAAAATTAAGAATGTATACAAGCCACAGGCATGCCCATGTACTAGTTATAAGGGTGGTGTAGAAAAGCAAAGGGAAAATAAGCCATGTAGCATTATGATTGTGTAGCTATTTGTCAGTAACTCATTATGAATAGGTCACGGAATGCCACTACAAGACCATTGTACCAGTTAAAAGAAAGCCAAAAAATTCAAAACAATTTAGAGGGACTATTATAAGGGCCAAGCGGTGTAGAAAGCAAAGGGAAAATATGCCATGTAGCATTATGATTGGGTAGCTATTTATCATTAACTCATTATGAATATGTTCACTGAATGCCACGACAAGACTGTTGTCCCAGTTAAAAGAAAGCCAAAATTCTCAAAAGAATTGAGAGACCATATTTTGAAATGATGATATTACCCTCAGCCCAAATCACTTCGAAGCCTTGTGTGATCTATCTGTGGTTTGCTGCTCAGTCTATATCATGTCCTAGGTAGTTGTTTGGCATAGATGTTTGCTGAAGGGCTGCCAGGACATGAAATGAATACTACATTACTACAGTTATAATTTAGTTGGGGCCTTTCTAGTTGTTTTGATCAAAGTGTAATAAACGGTGCCTATGGCTATGGCTACAACTGTGCACGTGCATTAGTAACCCCCAGATAAAGAAAAAAACTAATATAAGAATGGATTCCAAACTCAAGTATATGAATTAGCAGGTATGTATAACTATTCATAACTATTAGTGCTCTATAGGGCCAAAGACATATAGAACAATGCATTCCAAACCCCCTGTATCTGAAATCTGAATCTTTATATTAACATTTACATACAAAAGGGAGTAAACTGTAAAGAATATAAATTATAGTAATACTGACTGACTGCCATGGTGGGTTTTTTGTTTTTACACCAATAACCTGTTAAATGTGATGAAAGTATCTAATTTGAAAGCTGTTGACTACTCTGATTGTGTTAACCAAAAAATTATTGCATCTATGTTTAATGCCAACCTTTCTCAGATTTGGACGAAAGTGAGACAAACCACTGCAATCAAAAGAAAGCTCTTTGACAAAGAAACATAAAGCGAAAGAATAGAATGCAGAGGGCGTACACAGTCTTGAAAGCTCCTCTCCCCAGAACCTCATTGTACTGCACCAAGGAAAAATTATTCAGATCAGTACAATAGGCAGAGATGGTTTTTGTTGATCTTAGTTTTTCATTGAACGAGCAAATGTGCAACATTCCTATTGTGCATTTTCTAAGACAGCTCTAATCCAACATTTATTGAAAGAACATTCGATACTCAGAATGTGCACAGATCCGACAAATAGCCTATATATGGAACGAGGCAAAAAGAATTTAAAAAAGAGGAAATTGCACCACCGGAGGTACATAAACTTGGCAGGTGATTTCAGATTGGTACAAAAACTACCGAAACGTTTCAATCGGGTACAATTGGTTTCAGATCGGTACAAAACGGGTCATCGCCCGTACACCTGTCTCGCGTCGGACTGGGGGGGAGCGACGTGAGGTCTCGCGTCGCCCTGTGCCGGGGCGACGGTCTCACATCGCCGAAATTCCAAAATATACGTGACATTTCTCAATTTTTTAAAATCATGTATAAGTTCCAAAAAAATTTTAAAAAAATTCATACCGGTTTATAATGGAATGAAGTATACACACGTAAATTTTCGTAAAATAATATGCATTTTTATGACATGTGTAAAAAAAACAAATCTAACAGGAAAAAAATTAACTGGATGCGTCGCACTGTAGCAGTACGACACATACACTGTAGCATAGTTTAATTTTTTTCTCTCTCGCCGGCGAAATTCGAAATTATAAAATATACGTGACATTTCTTGATTTTTTAAAATCATGTATAAGTTTCAAAAAAATCTAAAAAAATTCATACCGGTTTATAATGGAATGAAGTATACACACGTAAATTTTCGTAAAATAATATGCATTTTTGTGACCTGTGTAAAAAAAACAAATCGTGCGGGAGAAAAAAATTAAACCGCGCTACAGTGTATGCGTCGCACATCCGCGCTACAGTGTATGTGTCGCACTGTAACTGTAGCACAGTTTAATTTTTTCCTCCCGTTCGATTTGTTTTTTTTACACAGGTCACAAAAATGCATATTATTTTACGAAAATTTACGTGTGTATACTTCGTTCCATTATAAACGGGTATGAATTTTTTTAGATTTTTTTTGGAACTTATACATGATTTTAAAAAATCATATATTTTGGAATTTGTGAGACCGTCGCCCCGGCACAGGGCGACGCGAGACCTCGCGTCGCTCCCCCCCAGTCCGACGCGAGACACTTGTCGACATCGCGACGCGACCCGTTTTGTACCGATCTGAAACCATCTGCCAAGTTATTGTAGCTGATTGAAACGTTTTGATAGTTTTTGTACCAATCTGAAACCACCTGCCAAGTTTATGTACCTCCGGTGCGATTTCCTCTTTAAAAAAATGTAGCTTTCTTATACAATAAATTGTAACGTTGCAAATATGTAATGCAGGTACTATTTTATCGCAAGTTCAACAGACTAGCATGGACATGTCAAATCAGATTCACACCCGATCAAACAAATTAAACTGGGAGGGATGGATGTCAGTCAGAAAATAAAGCAACAAAGGAAACAACTTACGTGCGTGTATCGCCTGGTCGAATCCACCTCCGCGTAGTCCGCATCGGCGACCTCATCCCGATCACCAAACACCTCCATTTCGGATCACCCTCACACAGACAAATCTACAAGAACACACCAGCAGAGAGCAAGCGGAAAGAGACGGACCAGCCAGATCGCCGGAGAAGGCGGGGGCGGGGACGCGCTTGCTACGCACAGCACGCCGCCTGCGAGGCAGGGGATGACGGCGTGGCCTGTGCCGCGCGTTCAGTGAAGGGCTCGGAGAACGGGGCGTACGACGGCCGCATGCGGCGGCGTCTGCTGCGCAGCGACGTCAACTTCACCCGTCCCGCAACGCCCATGGCCCCGCACTCAGCCGATGGCACGCGGCTGAGGCAACACCTCATTCTCCCTCGGTCGGTCTCCTCCTGGC
This sequence comes from Stipa capillata, assembly GCA_019208055.1. NCBI lineage: Eukaryota > Viridiplantae > Streptophyta > Magnoliopsida > Poales > Poaceae > Stipa > Stipa capillata. The sequence continues at coordinate 660,576 of JAGXJF010000632.1, forward strand.
GGCGTAGGCGGAACCCATCATGACCAGCTTCACCGCTGGGGCGCTAGGCATACGGGAAGGTGGAGGCGGCGGCCATGGAAGGGTATGGCGTGGGAAGGGCTAGTGTTACGGATTTAGAGGTGTGGAGATGTGCGGGGGAGGAGAGGAGGCGAGGTGAAATAAGAGGAAGGTTTGGTGGTGGTGGGCAGGAGAAGGTGGGAGGGAGAGAGATAGTAACTGACGTTCTGTTCAGTTGAGATGGCAGAGCTATTGGTTTTTCAGCCGATGCAAAAAGGGGTCTGCCTATACGCTGGTTCTTCTTCCAAATTACAGTCCATTTTCTCGAATCGTTCTTCTTCTTCTCCTTGTATCATCGCGTCTCTCTTATCTAACTTTATTTTCATCAATATCATCATCTCTACTTAATTCCTAACTTCATCGAGATCTCCTCCTTCAGCTCCGCTATCATTGCTAGTGACTCTGCCTCATGCGCGATCCACCGGTGGCGACATAATATTGACCTCAACTCTGATCAAGAATGAAACAGGGGATTGCCGAATAGAAGATGGAACAACAAGAAAGAAGATATTGACAGTTCCGCACTTTATTTTGTTAAAATAAGATTTGTAGATTTGCTAACAAAATTCAAATATATGGCATGAACTCTATCTTGTACTATACGGACAGAAAATGAGGTGTCCAGCGTGATAGAGCGCAAAAGGATGAATGCATACTCACTTGATCAGTTAATTGAGCGGTGGCTACTGCTCTGTCTTTAAATTTACTAAATTTTGTTGGTTGGCCCACAAAATAGGGGGCTGAAAATAGTGCTCTATTTATGTTTGCTAGGTGAATGAGAACACTTTGTATTCCTCGATCAAACTAGAGGTCTATTATTGACAGTGGAATCTCATGCCTTACACGTGTAGGCCATGAGGTTTGTAAGTTGATGAACTATGCTTATATAGCTTGCTAATGCCTTGTTTGAAACGTGAGAATTTTTTATAATTACTGAGTGAATAAACTATTTCCTCATGAAATCCATGCATTTCAAACATGTCTTAAAAAAGCTTAGTTGATATGCATGTCGGAATCTATCCTTTTAGACCTAGAATCACAATCCTGATAGAAAGGTCTAGCACGTTGGACCAAATCTAGAAAGTCGAGAATATAGAAATTTTGACCTCTTACTCTCTCATGCTAAATCTGATAACACAATTTTACCATTCTCCACGCATATGACACATATCGGCGATAGAGATTGTAGTGATAGATGCGACACGTTATTTCATGAGAAATTATAGCTTTTTTAGGAAAACTGTGTGGCTTGTGGCCAGAATAAGAAACGACTCAGCTAGTACTACTTACTCTCTTTGTCCAGATATATAAGACCGTATTTAGGTTGTTCAATTTTAAGCTTTGAATAACGATTAGTCAATGATATGTAAGTTATGAAACACAAAATTAATACGATAGGATTTATATTTAGAAAGAACTTTTTATGATTGTGATTTCATAATTAGATTTAAACAGTTAAAATATACTTTATATTATCGAATTGAGAATTTGTATACTCGAACGGAGGGAGCAGTACTCATCAACCGTCCTCAGGCTTCAGGACACTCTTCTCTGTCCCTGCTATGGCCTTGTGTAAGGCCCATCCTTTCATTCAAACTTGAAAAGGATTGTGAGGTTGGGCTTAGAACAGGTCTGGCCTAAATACATGGCACGAGCTTGCGACGCGTGTGGGCGACGACGGGTGCGACCGTGACTTACTTGGAGCAGTTAACGTGCGGGGGACGGGGTCAGCAGCAACGAGCGCGCTCGGGCCACGGCAATCTCCCGGTAAATGTCGTGAGAGTGCATGATGGGTGACACAAGCATTTTTCTATCCTCAGCCGTGTTACAGAATGCATGGAAGCCCATCACAAAGAAGTTCTCCTTGAAACCTCCGATCACTATAACATCCAAGCACAAGAACATCATTTGCACAGCAACCATTCTCGCACCCATCTGGAAGCTCTCTCCTCACTTCTCCCTCTCTTAGCCTAGCCGTAGTACAGCCTAGTAGTACCACAAGGCGCAACATTTCTTCACATTTCGTTGCGTACACACGCTTACAGTAGTGCCACACCGGACCGATCTTTGGGTGCGCACCGGTCACCATGGACGGCACTAAGCAGGAGGCGCAGAATGCTCCGGAGTGGCAGGTATCCGTGCCGGAAGGCGCGTCGGTGGTGGCGGAGCGCAAGGCTGGCGCCGGTCCGGCCGAGAGAGCATGGACGCTGCTGGTCTCTTGCGCGGTCAAGTTTAGAACCGAGGTGTCTGGGTTCGCCAAAATGGCCTGGAAGATCGGCGCAGATGATCGTCGGAAGGCGGTGTACGCCCTCAGATCGCTCTGCAGCTCCCTCTTCTACTACGTCAGGCCCCTGTACGACGGCGTCGGTGGCCAGAACGTCGTGTGGGCCGTCATGACAGTCGTGGTTGTCTTCGAGTACACCGTTGGTAAGTCGAATATTGTGACACAAAATCGAAAAATGTAGAGCGACAACAAGAATTGACAACTTCTTTAATTAACTGGGTTTGCTCACTGGCTTTAATTTTGCGCACGCGCGTGCAGGTGGTAGCATATACAAGGGGTCCAACAGAGCAGCCGGGACGATTAGCGGGGCCGCGCTTGCGCTCGGCGTGCACTGGGTAGCGAGCAAATCCGGCAAAAAGCTCGAGCCGATCGTCGCCAGCGGCTCCGTCCTTCTGCTGGGTACGTACGTGTCACCTTGTTAACTGCCAGGTCACACGTCATGTACAAAACAGTAACACCAAAGTAAATAAGCGTGCAGCGGCTGCAGCCTCGTTCGCGCGGTTCATACCGACGGTCAAGAGGCTGTTCGACTACGGCGTGACCGTCTTCATCCTGACCTACACTCTGGTGGCCGTGTCCGGGTACCGCGTGGAGGACCTGGCGGAGCTGGCGCTGGAGCGGACACTCACCATCTCCATCGGCATCTTCATCTGCCTCGCCGTGTGCGTGCTCGTCTGCCCGGTGTGGTCCGGCCAGGAGCTGCACCTCCTCACCGCGCGCAACATGGAGAAGCTCGCTGACGCCGTGGAGGGCTGCATCGAGGACTACTTCGCCGAGCCCGCGAAGCGCGTGTGGGCCAAGTCGGAGGGGTACAAGAGCGTGCTCAACTCCAAGGCGTCCGAGGACTCGCAGGCCAACCTGGCGCGTTGGGAGCCCGCGCACGGCCGGTTCGACTTCCGCCATCCCTACGACCAGTACGCCAACGTCGGCGCTGCCATGCGCCAGTGCGCGTACTGCGTCGAGGCGCTCGACAGCTGCGTCACCGCGGCGCCCGAGGGAGTCCCGCGTCTCCTCGGCGACGCGTACACGAGGATCGGCACGCGGTGCGCTCGGGTGCTAAAGGGGGCGTCGAGCTCCATCGCCACGATGACGACGTCCCCGACGCTGGGCGTCGCGGTGGGGGAAATGGACACGGCCGTGCGCGAGCTGCAGAGCGATCTGAGGGCGTTTCCGTCCAACCTGCTGGCCGAGGAACCGACAGAGAAATCATTGACAGAAGCCATGACGCTCTTACCAGTCGCGTTGCTGCTCATAGAGATCTCCAGGAGGATCAAGAGAGTCGTCGACGCCGTCGGCACGCTCGCGAGCATCGCGGGATTCAGACCAGCCGACGGTGGTGACGAGAAGCCAGAAACCGAGATGCAAGTGCAACCATCGAACGATCTGGATTATCCTGACGCGTCACAACTCACAAGCACGGCGACTGAACATCCTTTGAACAGAGTTCGGAATCCTTCTACTGATCAACAAGTCTGAAACTACGATGGTCGAACTAGAGTCTAATCGTATTTGCCCTAGCTACACCATGGAAAAGTTTTTCTTTCGAATGCCAGCAAAGCGCTGGGAATTGTATTGGAAAGAAAGCAAGATGTCACAAGCATAGGGCAAATCTATGCGAGATATACAGGGGGGAGACGAAAACGAAACGAAAACGCCAAGCGTAAGTTCTTGTGCTCTCTGTTCCAGAGTCTAAACCCATCTTAAAAAAAAGAGTCCAGAGTCCGAAGTGCAGTCTAGCGTGACATCGTTGGCCCAAACATACCTCGACAATGTGGAGAGATGAACTAGCTAGAGCTGGAGATATGTTCGCGTCTCAAGTAACGCAACTGACAAATATTGATGTCTCAAATGCGATATCTTACATCGCGAGTTGTGGGATACGTGCTGTGTATGGCTATCACGTTTCAACGTTCCAGCTTTTGCCAGACAGTTGAGTTGAGATGCTTTGAGATTAGTATTATGTACCAGACATCAAAATTCATTAAATCTGAAGGCTTGACGTATTTTTGAGGGAACTAATTGAGAGGGCCTCCCGTGTCGCTCTCAGGTGACACTAGGGCCGAAACTCTAGCCGCCAAGAGCCCCCCACCTACTCCTACCCTCGCTGTCGGTGACGACAGGGCTTCTTTTTCACCTATTTCTTTCTCTCGCGGTCGGTTCTCTTCCAAAATTCATTAAATCTGAAGGCTTGACATATTTTTGAGGGAACTAATTGAGAGGGCCTCCCGTGTCACTCTCAGGTGACACTGGGGCTGAAACCCTAGCCGCCAAGAGCCCCCACCTACTCCTACCCTTGCTATCGGTGACGACAGGGCTTCTTTTTTACCTATTTCTTTCTCTCGCAATCGGTTTTCTCTTCCCCCCATCCTCCATCCTCATCCCCCCTCGCGTGCATTTGGCTCCCCGGCCTTCCTCTGTCGTCCACGGCTGTTTTCCAGCTGGTGCACGTTCGTTCCTCCGAGACTGTCGGCTGCTACCCCTCATGCCCTCTTCACCACCGGCTATGCCCCCTTCGCCACTGGCCAGGTCTGTCGCTCTTCTCTTCCGATCTTAGCGTCCATCACGTATGGCCTCGGACCCCGGCCGCCTTGAATAGAGCGGCATCTGGGGTTATGAACTATTTTGGGCTGGTTGAGAGGTAGGGTGGGGTTGCTGCATCTTGAGTGAGCTGGTGTGGTCGCTAGGATAGGGGTAGGGGGTGGTGGCTCCGGGCGAAAGCCTTGCCCAGTTCTTCCGGTGCTATTGACAGTGACGCTCTCGGGCGTCGTTCTCCTTCTTGGAGGTGTCGTCGAGGATCCCATGATCCCCTCCCTCAAGGTCCTAGGGCTCTGAGTGAAAAGCAACATTGGTCTGGATCGGGCGATAGGTACACTCGCTATGTCATTCCCTCCCTGGAGGCATTGCTTTGGAGTCTTCGACCTGCATCGGTCCCTGGTTCTACGGCTCACGCTGTGGTCATGGTTGGCTTGAGGCCGGTGGTGTGTGCTCGTGGAGACGGTGCAGCAGGGATCACGTTGATGGTTGGGGCCAAAGCCAGTGACGCCCTTTTGGTGGCCATGGAGGTTTGATTGAGGTTGCTCCTCTGATGACGTGTTCTCGGGAGAGCTATCTGTCAGTCAGTGGTATGGTGCTCGTTGATCCCGAGCAAGAGGGCTTCAAGGCCCTCTGCGGCGGCTGAGGTAGTTGGAGCGGAGGCATCACTCATGAGTCATGACCTAGGTTGGTCATGAGTCCCACTTTCCACCAGGTTGGGCTCATTGGGCTGTTTGCGTCGGCAAGACGGATCAAATGGGCTGAAATGCCTTAACTAGGTTTTGCAGTGAATGTCTTGTGCCAAGTTAGAAGCAAGGGCCTTCATTGATGCCCTACAAACACCTCGATGGGTGGGGTCTTGCAGCTTGGTCACCTGCTCATCTGTACACGGGGATGTTCGATGATCTCAAACTAAAGATACCTTTTGTTTTTTTTAATGCTTGTAGCTCTCAATATTCTTAGGATCGTTCTACGATGTTGGGGTGTTGTTTCTATGTTTTTTTTGCGTTTTATCTTTGTAAGTTGGTATTCGAAGCATTGACTTTTGTATGCGCTCTTGGCCATTTGGGGCTTAATTAATTTAAATGCGGGCTGAGAACCCTTCTGTCTAAAAAAATAAATCTGAAGGCTCAGCGTAGGTTTTCTGTGGGGACTAAATCGATCGTTTGCATTTTTCAATCAATTGAAAGAGAAGTTCGATCTGGTGGAAGCTGCCATAGAGCGATAGCACTATCAGGAGAAGGGACAATGATCTCCCAGAAATATGACACATTTTGCACATGAGAGGCACCGACGATTACTTCCCATTTGACAAATGCTTGAATTATTTCTCAAAAATAATTGCTCAAATTACAGACCAAGTTGATGGATAAAGAGACCTGAGTGCTACTTGCGACCGCATATCTTTATAATGTTGCTCAGAGCACACGCACGGCGGCTACTGAAATCTGAAGATCGCTGTATCTCCAGAGAGGCAGAGATCTTATTCAGTTATTCCTAAATATCCAGATCACTTCGCATACGCATTACTGTCACAAAAACATTATCCCGTTGTTGTTAATCGAAACAAAGATATCAAACCAATCGAGCTAGTGGTCCGTCGACTTTACTAGTTCCTGATATTCCAGATATGTCTGAATTATCATCTACCTAGCCATTTCTCCCAACTAAGCTTTAACTCGGTGCAGAAGTTTTGTAATCCACTAGGTGCTGGGCCGAATCCTATCCCAGTGTCCTCTTAATCTCGTCAGGCATGAGACTCCTCTCCGCGCTCCAGGGCTTAATGGGTTGCTGCACGCCGCCATCAGGCAGACAGGGACGACGCCTTTCCCGCTCCATACGACTATCCTTGCACGATTATAAAGTCTCCGGAGCCGGTGCCGATACGATCAAACACGAGGCAATGCGCACAAATCCTCTAGGGCGGTGGCGCTGCTGTAATGCAACGGACTGCACCGGAAATAAAAACATGCGACCAGGAAAAAGCACAGAGAGTGACGGCCTGACAAGGGACAATGACATGTTTATAGCTTTGCCCTGTAAAGTTCATGGCCTGATCACTTTGTCTTTGTGCGTACGCCCCTTTTCCTTCTAGTACAAGCGGTACGTGGTACAATACTAGTGCCAATTTGTTTGCTCCTATGATCGTGTCAAATATATTCTGTCAACATATGTACACAGGTACAGCATGAACGTGACGACGATGCCGACTTTGCGATCATCATAAGCCGGTTTTATTCGTCCCAAATGCCGCGGATGTGAAGTTGTGATCTTCTCCGCGGCAAATAATAATCAAAGTTATAAATAAGAATGTAATTACGAGAAGATATAACTAATCCGATGGTGCAACCAGATTAAATCTGATCATACTCGTCCGGTCTGAGTCGTCCTGATTCGGAGTGGTTTGATGGATGTTTAAGCCTGTTCAGGGACCTTGGGTTTGGTTGTCTGGTTTTCCGGCAACTCATCGGAATCCAACTCGTTCAACGGATGTACTTTCATCTCGGTTTCTTCCTTTTTGTCGTCATCATCGTCTACCTGCTTGAAGCTTGCGAGGCTCGCCATCGTGTCGACGGCATCGACGACGCTCTCGATCCTCGCCGATATCTCTATCAGCAGCGACGCCACGGTGAATAGCGGCATGGCATCCATCAGCGACGTCTCTGCCGGTTCCTTTGCTAGGTTATACGGGAGCGCACGCAGGTCGCCCTGCAGCTCGTGCACGGCCGTGTTCATGTCGGCCACGGCGAAGTCCAGCGTGCGGGAGGTCGTCATCGTGGAGACAGAGCTCGACGCCTCCTTGAGCACCCGCCCGCACTGCGTGCCAATCCTCGTGCACACGTCGCCGAGGAGCCGCTTGACGTGCTCGGGAGCCTGGACCTCGGCGCGGACGCAGCTGTTGAGGGCCTCGACGCAGTACGCGCAGTGGCGCATGGCGGCGCCGACCTTGGCGTACTGGCCGTAGGGGTGGCGGAAGCCGAACTTGCCGTGCGCGGGCTCCCACCGCGCCAGGTTGGCCTGCGAGTCCTCGGACGCCTTGGTGTTGAGCACGCACTTGTAGCCCTCCGACTTGGCCTGCGCGCGCTTCGCGGCCTCGGCGAAGTAGTCCTCAACGCAGCCCTCCACGGCGGCGGCGAGCTTCTCCATGTTGCGCACGGTGAGGAGGTGCAGCTCCTGGCCGGCCCACACGGGCCAGATCAGCACGCAGACGGCGAGGCAGATGAAGATGCCGATGGCGACTGTGCAGACCCGCTGGTGTGCCAGTACCACCAGCTCGTCGACGCGGTACCCGGACACGGCCACCAGACTGTAGGTCAGGATGAAGATGGTCACGCCGTAGTCGAACCGCGCCTTCACCGTCGGTATGAATCGCGAGAAGGTGGCTGCCGCAGCTGCACGCACGCGCATATATAGATGTACATGTTAGTGTTGCACACAGCGTGACAAGTCAGTCACGACCGATCGATCGACAAAGAGGAGCGTCGAGTGCAAAGTTGGATACGTACCCAGCAGGAAGAGGGAGCCGCTGGTGATGACCGGCTCGAGCTTGTCGCCGGATTTGCTCGCCACCCAGTTCACGCCGAGCGCGAGCATGCCTGCGCTCACCGTCGCCACGGCCCTGTTGAATCCCTTGTACACGCTGCCACCTACACGTGCATGCACAGAAACAGTGAGCAAACCAAGCAAATCCACGCAAGCTGTAGATGCATCTGCAACCGATCCGCGTGCAATTCAGTCTGTAGTATAGGGTGTGACTTACCAACAGTGTACTCGAAGATCACGACGACCGTCATGATGGCCCACATGGCAGCCCCGCCGACGCCATCGTACAGAGGCCTGGTGTAGTAGAAGACGGAGACCAGGGTGAGAGCCAGGCCTACTTTCAGGCCGTGCACCGCCTTCCGAGGATCGTCTGCGCCAATATTCCACACCTTCTTGGCAAAGCCGGACACCTTGGTTCTGAACATGACCACGCAGGAGACCAGCCACGCCCACGCCCTCCCGGCCGGGCCGGCCTCGTATTCCACCGTCACCGACGCGCCCTCCGGCACCGTCACCCGCCATTCCAGACCACTCTGCGCGTCCCTCGCGGCGGCGTCCATGCTGACCGGTGGAAAGACGTAGCTACCAAGGTCAGATGGATCCCTATTGTAATTGTATACCTCTGCAACAAAATGTGACCCGAGTCTGCCGCGCCTTTGAAGCCTATATAGGTTGACCTCTGTGTGTTGCTTCGCTTCTGTGTCACTTTTTTTGGTGGATTTATGCTACGAGCTGACAGGAGGGAGAAGCCAAGCAACCTTCCAAGAGAAGAATGAGAGGGAGGCTTCTGGGCAAATGATCTCCCTGTCTTGGAATGTTGTAAGGCGCCTGGAGACTTGCTTATATAGAGATAAATTTTTTGGGGTATTGGACTTTGACGTCGGGCCAAGCTCGCTTTGCTTGTGTCAGGGTGGAGATTGGAGAAGACCAACCTTGCGCACGAAAGCTGGCGATGCATGCATTTTGGAAAGGGAATCGACGATGGCAAAAAATAATAATGGGAGCGAGTGGATGGCCAATATGAACAGATGTGGTACGTACGGATCGAGTGCGGTTTCTTTTCATCCTAATAAGCTAATTTGCTTGCCACACAGTTAGTTATCTTCAGATCTGCTTGTTCCACGTTGAGAGCTATTCTGAATTTCTGATCACCCAGATAGCTCCAATCAATGTAAGTACGTATGAGCTAGGAAAAGCGGTACTTGCTCAATGCTGACATATTGCTGTGCGTGTATGTATAGTCGATTAGAACTTCGTCCCGAAACCATAAATGCTCTTGCATACTCAAACAGAGCATCTCAAAAAGTCAAATGCGGGGAAGTTGGTACGATATATATGTTAGCGGCTTAGCGGTGTAGTTTTCTGCAGGTTCGCCATCTTGCTGCAGCGTCGCATCAGCAATTTCATCGTTACACGCTGTTCATTACAGTACTCCTACAACAAATTCGAACCATCTAGAGGATGCTCCAACGTAATTGTCAGAAAACCAAGTACTTGAGATGCACAGGCATGCTGCACGGAACAGGTATGTAGTTCCAACTTCTTGGACAAAAACTCGCGCGATCGATGGCCGCCCACAAGGTGTACTTAGATGGAAATACATATGCAAATGCAGGAAGTCTTACTCCGATCACGGCCAGATTGGATCTTGAGAGCATATTCGTTAGTCGTAGCCCTTAACCCAAAGTGCAACGAAAACGCATAGAAATCAGTGGTCGTCGATCTCGTGGTGCAATTTGTACTTCAGCTACACCCACTAGCTAAGTAGCTAGCACCTTGTAGTTATGCCTAGTCAGGTGGATGCATGTTAAAGCTCATATAATAGTGTGATATTAGTTTTCTCTTAACTAGCGAAGTCGTATATAGGATAATTGCTGACTTGAAAGAGAGAGAAAAAAGAGAGATGTTGTTGCCTTTCCTTAGCTAATGGATGAACGTCTAAGAGAAGACTATTTTTTTTCATTGTATGAGATGTCATCTCTTGTTACTTATTTTCTAATATTTTCTGATACATACAGACACTAATTACTAAAGGTGACACTAAGAGATAACTCATTGTATAATATGTTTTATTGTTATCTTTAAATAACATGGAAGACACAAGGAAAGACTGCCTTTCTACCATTGCATATGCCTTTATTGCCTAGCTAGTCCCATTTCATTTTCCTTTAACAATGGGAAGCACAATTTTCTTTGAAATTTTTCTAAATATAAAGGAGAACCTTTTCAATTTCATTTCTCAAAATGACTCTCGCAAAAAGCATGCCACTGTTGCTAAGGTGTTGAGTATAGTCCCAATGAATATTTCTTTTAGACAGTCTCTCGTCGTACCTAAGTTACAGGTCTAGAACGAGCTTGTCTTGCAGGTATTGAGCTTTAGTCTAATACTCCGAGTGTGATTGATTTCACTGGACAATTCTAGGTTTAGTTCATGTACTTCGCTCCTTGTAACTTTCAGACTCACTTTCGACGCACATAATTACGGAAACTCAAGTTACCCCTAAAAATAAAAAAAATAGTATTAAGGGGATTTTTTTTCTTGAAATGACGATGAAATGAGAGGCATCGTGGCTATAGGAGTAGAGACGGCTGGCACCCTGAATAGATACCTCGACTATTGAGATGCGAAGGGGGATGATGTATTAGTGTGTCAAATGTTACACACAAGATGAGTACATTGACATTGCCCACCCCACTCTCCCCAATCACGTCGGATCCTATCTATATGGTTAAGCAAAGAACTAAAATTGGATTGGAAGTTCAGGCTTTTTTTTTGAGAGAAAGTTCAGGCTTATTTAGTTCCCACGAAATGGAAAGAAGCCAGAGGTCCACCTATCTAGCGTGGCCACTGGCCTGGCTAGCTAGTGGCAGCAGCTGTAACCAACAGATCGAGCGGCCGAAATATCACGCTCCAACTTGCGACCGACGGCCCCTGCATCCTGCAACTAGCGGCTCTCCCGCACCCTTCCTCGTCACCAACACCGTACCCCCTGCCGCACTTCCGCGTACGTCGTCCTTCCTCGATCACTCGCTCACTGTCACCGATGGTGGAGCACTTGGATACCACGTACGTAGAGCAGCGTCGATAAGGACGCCGACTCAGACACCTCCGGCGCGAAACCGATATTGCTCGTACATTCTCTCTTACTTTCTGCTCGCTCGTTCCACGCGCTCGTACGTGGCGGCGTTTCCTCGGCTGGTCACTGGCGACCCGCACGGAGCGCCACCCGTACGGTGATGAGATCGCACCAGCAGATCAGGTGAAGGAACGTGCAACGCACAGTAGCGTGGTCGACAGAATCTTTGCTTTGCACACCCACGGTTCTTCGGTCACTAAGCTGTTAACTTCAAGCCAGGCTTGGTTGGTGCTTTCGACCAGGGACTTCTTCTTCCTCTTCGCCAGTCAGCAGATCAAGGAGAGTGACCGATGGAGATTCCAGACTGTTATCTGTAGGTGAACCGATTGCTTAATTGATGGGTCGCTGTCTTAGCTTATTAGCTATGTCCATGTTGCCTACTCTGGCAGAGTCCAGAATCGTGCAAATTGGGGTGAGATGACGAGTAGGCAGCAACGGAGACGCATGGCGATACACACCACGAAAGCCACTACAATATCAAGTAGTAGCACACCAGCACCGCACAAATAATTACTCTCTTTAGAGATTTCGTGCTAACGACCTGTACTATATATGCTTGCAACTGTTAATCTATTGGGAAATTCCTTGGCATCAACGGAACAAGTGATATATCAGGAGATGACCTACTTGGTTTGCTGGCCAAGAGTTTGGTCAAAACATTGCTCAATTACGACCAGCCACATGCATACCTCCAGTAAGTTCTGTTGATCTGTCCATGTGGAATAAACTGTAGTAGTATGTGCACTCCAGGATCCAACCACATATGTGTATCTTTCAGTCGATCATTAACCAAGTTTTCATTTCTTCTTTTTCTGAATATATGACGACTCTCGACGTATTAAAGGCATGCATATGCAGTACACTCGTAGTTCCTATGATGATTATGTATTAGCGGATAGCGCGGCTATGCCCACAGGCCAGATGAAAGTACAGTCACGCATATCGATCGAGTCACTCCACACTATAAACGCATGTCTTTGTGCATACAAGTTGGATCGATCATATGCACATCAAACTTCCGACCGACACAAGTTGGATAGATTTCGAGTCACTTGACACTATACAGCTAAGCTTTGTGCGCCGCGCAGGTTGTTGGCCATTTCGATGCTCTGTTACCAGCTACCATGCGGCACGCGTTTTTCGCCCTTCATCCATGGTTCAAGCACCGAGGCTGCTCTCTATGATTATTCGATATGCGATTCTTCTCTACCTGACAAACGAAACTGACACCAGAAAGGCACCGTACGTAACTCACAAAACTTCACGTACGCATGGTGGCCTCTTATCTTTTCCTTTCCTTTCTGACATGGGGATGAATGACAGATTGACAGTAGCCAAGGTTTTCTTTGTTTTCCTGAGTAAGGCCCTCTTTGTATCATAGAAATTTCATAGAAATTTTTAGGATTTCAATTCTTAAAAACATTTTCTATAGATGGCCTTTGGATTATATGAACGATGCCATCAAATTTTCGTGGATTGCTTTTCTCTGTCCCGATTCCGTAGAAATTTCAACATCTATTTTAACTGATTTTTTCCACTTATTTACGTAGGATCGAGACACTTTTTCTTTGTTCCATCCAAACGACTATTCTGGTGATTTTACTATGTTTGCAATTCTTTGTCTTGCACTTCCATTCCTCTCAATTCCTAAATTTCTCATATACCTATGTTTTTCATTTATGTGATTCAAAGAGCTCTAAATTTTATGTTCCACCAGAAACTTGAGACGAAGTGACAGATTTTACCGGATTTAAGAATAGGAACGTATTCTCTGGCCGGTGTGTCAGGCTGACGTGGCACTGACTAGAACATTGCATCATTATCATCTCTATCTCTCTTAGGTGGTGATCACTATCATCCCCTACCTCTCCTTCAAGGTGTGGTTATAGGAGTTGTTGGAGCTTTGTTCCTTGCCGTCGCTCAAATCAATGTCATGCACCTTTGCTTATGATCCTAGCCACGCTAGGTTCAACAAGACAAGTCAGCATTCACAGAGAACGTCCTTGACGCGCAGCCAACATCGTGTGGCTCCCTGTTGTGGCCTACTTCAATGGTGGCGGCTTCTGCCTCAACTCTGGTGGCTGCAGATTGGCAAGATGAACCGCTCAGTGCCAAGCATCTGCGCACGATTCACATGTGGAAGTGCTCAGCGTTGGAGAGGCCGTTCGCCTGGAGCGCGTGAAAAGGTCGTGCCTCGCTGGTGGACGCCGCCCTGCTCATAAGGCGTCCTTTGCTTGGAGCGCACGCGAACTTGGCGTTGTCAAATAGTCTGACAAGCCCACCGAGAGAGAGAGAGGAGGGGGGGAGGGGGGGGGGAGAGGCTAAGTTGGACGCATAGTTCGCGTCAACATCGGTCTAACAAGTAGGCCAACACATGAGGTAGATACCAAGTTAGAAATGCATCACTTAACAAGCGGCTAGACTATTAGGTCCGTCCTAATTTTTAAATCTGGTAAAAATTAAAATTATAGTTGTTAAATTTGGTTGGTCGTGCCACAAAACTTTAAATGTAGTAGAGTTCTATCTTTTTGTCACAAGTTTCAATTTTTTTTTACTTTTTTGTCCTGTGGAATGAACCGAAGTTTGGGAAAGCAATGCTCGAGCCGTACGCGTGTATGAGCGCGAGTACGTTTCGACTCATTATCATGCGTATCACGGGAAAACTGTACGAACGGAAGCACATTTTTGGCATGCTAGACAAGCAAACCGGGAGAACGCTGGGCGTAGCTCTGTTGTCCAACTCGTGCTGACTTTCGCTGCTAGTCCGCTGCGATTGCGACAAGGATATATGCTTGCTGAGTCGTCTTCAAATGTGTTTGATCCCCGGGCAAGGCATCAGTTTTCAACATACAAATGTCAAACCAATCTCATACGCCGTGAGGCTTTCCCAGAGGGTTGGTCTTCCGGGAGTTGCTCCTGTGTGTTTCCTTCCCTTCCCTATGTATTCCTAAGCTTGTCACACCTACGGTCACACCATGGGCCATTTTGTATAGAGTTACACTAGCATATACTACATGTCGGTCTAAAATGTAATGCTTCCAGGTGCTATTTGGTTTGAGACTAAGTTTGCCTTAGTTTGTTTGCCTAAGCTTGTCACACCTAAGGTTAGGTAAATTTGACCCATATAGTGTCTGATTCAAGTCGCATCTTAGGCAAAAATCTTTTTTCAATAATAAAATCCCACATGCCATACACTAAAAGAAATATGGTAAGATTTGCTTAGATTTTCCAACTTGTGAGTCCAATTTTATGAACTAATCTTATGCAATTTTGACAAGGAATATGTTGCAACGTATGATATTTCTAGTCTAACAACTAGAAGTCAGAGAATATGATTTGCCGCAAGAAACCCTAACTGGGTTTGATCTCTATTTGTAATACATGCGGAGGAGCGTACAAGCCAAAGTTGTTACAAAAGGTTGCGGGAGATCATAACGATCAAGGCAATCGGTTGAATATCTAAACCGTGCCGGATATGCTACAATGCATAATATGGTTAGGATTAGCTACTTTAACATTCCCCCTTAATCTCAACCGTAGGGACCGAGGTTGAGGTTACATCTTACACGTTTCAACATGACTTCGTCGCAGGCTTCGTGAAGGCATCGGCCACCTGATCAGTGGAAGACACAAATCGCCAATGTGGATTATCACACCATATAACAGGAGCCTGAGGCTGAGATATACAGAGTTCTTTGAGCAATGACTGAACCCAAGTAATCTTAGCTGCACCATTCGCCAATGGCTTGTATTCTGCCTTTGCATTCGAGTGAGATATCGTAGGCTGCTTTCGAGCACTCTAGGAAATCATGTTAGGTCCAAAGAACATTGTGAAACCTCCCATGGATCGGCGCTCGTTGACAACAAGCCCAATCAGCATCGGTGAACACGCTTAGAGGAGTAGATGGTGAGTGACGAATGCTGAGTCCGGTTGATGTGTGCCTTTGACATAACAAAGAATGCGCTTCACAGCCTCCCAATGGACATATGTTGGCTTAGACAAATATTGTCACACTTTATTCACAACAAACGAAATACATGTCCGGGTTAGAGTGAGATACTGCAAACCACCTACCATGTCGCAGTACGTGAAAGCGTCATCCTCATGAAGCAGTGTGCCAATATCGCTTGCCAGCTTGTCCTGTACTGACATGGGAGTAGAAACTTGCTTGCTATCTTCCATATGCAGACGATGAAGCAGGTCGAGGGCATACTTCTGTTGAGTCAAGCACATTTCCCCTAAAATTGCAATTGCTTCAATCCCAAGGAAATACTGAAGAGGGCCAAGATCTTTGATTGGAAAGAAGGATTGAAGCTGATGCAGAAGTCGGCCGGTAGCAATCGAGCAAGAACTGGAGTGACAATATCATCAACATAAATAGCATATAGATGAGGATGCCACCATGCGAGAAAATAAACATTGATGTGTCAGCGAAAGAAGGCCCAAAACCAAGTTGCTAGACTCTGTCATTGAGACACGAATAACAATCGCGGGGAGATTGCTTAAGCCCATACAGTGAGTTGCAAAGCTCGCAAACATGAGTAGGGTGGCCAGAATCCTCAAATCTGGGAGGCTGTTTCATATACACATCCTCAGTGAGAAAACCATGCAACAAAGCATTGTTGACGTCAATTTGTCGAAGTTGCCAACCTTTGGAGACAGCAACGGAGAGAACCAGACCCACAATGCCCGGCTTGACAACCGGACTGAACATGTCAAGGTAGTCGATTCCATAATGCCGAGTGAACTGCGAGCAACAAGACGAGCCTTGTATATGTCAATATTGCCATCCAGATGCTGTTTCAACTTGAAGACCCATTTGCAACTCAGTGTGCTGACCCGGCAGATGTGGCACGAGGCGCCACGTATTATTTTGCTTCAGCGCCAAGTATTTGGCCTCCATCACGGTGCGCCACCGCGGATCTGAGAGGGCCCGGCAATGAGACACTGGGGTAGCAAGAAATGCTACGCGATCGGGATCATAATGCACGGTTCCATCGGTGAGCTGACGTGGCCGGCGAATATTGTTCTGAAGGCGAGTCACGATCTGCCGAACGGATGTGAGAGCCGATTGGGAAGGAGCCAAAGAGGGAGCAGCAGGTGGTGCAGGAGGTGACATCGAGGGATTAGCCGAGTCAACTGAGCTTAACAAGCCAGCAGCGTTGAAGGCATCCGCGCTCGGTGAGCTGAAGGGTCCGAGCCAAGCGCGGGGTCAGGGGCAGGTGCGCTGAAGCTAACTGGTGCAGCGCCGGACGCGGGTGGTACATAAGAGGGAGCGAGATCAGGACTTGCGTCAGGGTTAGTATCAGGACATGATAATTACGCATGAAATCAAAGTGAACAACTGGCTCGGGCATAGGAAAAACCAAAGGAGATGTGGTAGGCATGGAGCCAGCGGAGGATGAGGATGTGAACGGAAACACGTTCTTGTCAAAGATAACATCTCTGGATATATAGATGCGACCAGTGGAGCGATCCAAACATACTTTGTGTATGCTACTATGACAAAAAAAAAGCATTGTTTAGAATAGAACTTGAGTTTGCAATAGATATAAGGAAGAAGGTGTCGCCAACATGCACAACCAATTGTGCGAAGAAAACTATA
Organism: Stipa capillata; assembly: GCA_019208055.1. Taxonomy (NCBI): domain Eukaryota; kingdom Viridiplantae; phylum Streptophyta; class Magnoliopsida; order Poales; family Poaceae; genus Stipa; species Stipa capillata. Next base: position 677,735 of record JAGXJF010000632.1, read on the forward strand.
GTCAGGAGCTATAAGAAGAAGGCGAGTGAGCGAGCTATCATTGTGGATATTTTTACTAGGCATACGGTTTATAAGATAGTAAGCGGCAAGGAAAGCTTCCTCCTAGGAGCAAACTGGAAGAGAGGCATGGGCAAGGACAAAGAGGCCTGTTTAACAATGTGTCAATGTTTGTATTCAGCGATGCCATTTTGAGCAGAAGTGTGTGGACATAAGACACAGTGGCTAATTTCTATTTTCTGGATATAACGATGAAGTTTGTGATACTCTCCTCTCCAATCATATTGCACTGCTCAGATTTTGGTGTTTAACAATTTGATATGGGCTTAGAAAGTATAAAAGGCTTGCTCAATATCACACTTGTGCCTAAGCAAATAAATCCAGGTGTCACGACTAAATCATCAAGAAAGCTCACATAATATTTAAAACCTCTAATTGAGGTGAGGGCAGGAACCCAAACATCAGAGTGAACTAGTTCAAGAGGAGAGTCATTATACGCAAAGAATTGCTAAAAGGGAGTTTATGTCTCTTAGCTTGCTGGCAAGCATCATATACCAACACTGTGTACCTAAAGAACAAGAAATTTTGTTGGATCTAACGATGAACTTCATGATAACTTGAGATGGATGGCCGAGTCTCTTGTATCATTACTTGGATGACACTGGAATGGGTAGCGGGTAGAGACCACCCTTGCTTCTACCATGAAGTAAAACCTTTCTCGGGACCTTGTCCTTAACAAAAAGAGAATCAGGGTGAAATTCAGCAAAAACATTATACTAGAAACGAGCTTATGGATAGAGAGAAGATTTTTGTGAATATGTAAAATGCGAAGAATATTATTGAGTGATAAGGAATTATTCGAGCTGGGTAGTACACAATGACCAATATGTGAAATTTTCAAACCTGCATCGTTTGTGACCTGGACCTGATCCTTGTCGGTGTATCGCTCGTGCACTGTGAGCCTGGCAAGGTCGTTTGTGAGGTGGCCCGTCGTGCTAGTTTCAGTGTACCGATTGGTGTTGACATTGTAGCCGACCGTACCAGAGTTGCAGCGTGTCGTGCCCATATTTGTGGCACACCTGACATATAGACTTGTCGTGTCCCTGGTTTTGATAGCGCTGCCCGCCACCAGAGTCGTTTTGGCTGCAGTCTCCACCACGGTAATATCCTCCGCAGCTACTGCCACGAGAGTTGCTGTTGTGACCATCAAACTGATGAGATAAGTTGGTTATAGAAGACTAGAACTCCGGCATTGAACTGTTCTACTTGAGGCAAATCTCAAAGCTTAGAAGATATGCATAAAAATCACTGAGGCTTACCGCATCATTCTGTGTCGTGATCGACGTCACAAGGGGATCCCATCCTAATACAGCCAGCATGTACCCCAATACATCCTCATTGGATAGAGGCTTGCCGATTGACATCATGGTGTCGGCGTGCGCCTTCTTGCGAAAGTATTCCGACGCCGTCATGTCCTTGTTCTTCAAATTCGATAGCTGATACTGAACCTGCATCACCTTTACTCTGTTCTGGGAGGAAAACATGGCGTCGAGGGCCTCCTAGACTTCGCCAGAGGTGGTGAGACAAGCAACTTGGCCGAGGATGTCCTCCGTCATCAAAGAGAAAAGGATGCTCAGCACGGTCTTGTCTTGCTGGAACCAGCACATGTACTCGGGATTTGGTACTTGATGAGCGCCTCTATCGGTTCCTTTAGTGTTCATCATGGAGAGGGCGATGATAGTACTGTCGATGCAGCCGAACAGGTTTTGGCCGCACAAGGCCGGCTCGATGCTCTTGGGTCAACGCTTGATGCTAATGAGCTGCTAAGGGAGGGAATAGACATGCTAGTGGTTGGTGCTGAGATCAAAGCGCCGGTGACACTAGGGCTGCTATTGGCAGAAGTTGTCATGGTGTTTAGATAGATCGGGCTCTGATACCAAGTCAAGGAATATGATTTGCCACAAGAAACCCTAACCGGGTTTGATCTCTATTTATAATACATGTGGAGTAACGTACAAGCCAAGGTTCTTACAAGAGGTATAAGAGATCTATAATGATTAAGGAAATCGGTTAAATATCTAAACCATACCCGATATGCTAAGGTTACAGTTAGCTACTTTAACACTAAAAACCCCTAGTTTAAACATTTCTGGGAGAGGTGAGAAAGAAAGACAGAGCGAGGTCCTACATATGCACGCTCGTCCGACGGTAGGCTGGGTTCTCTACAAACTTTAGGCCATGAGTGCTACATAGATGAGAGTGGGGGCCTGTAATTTACGACTGGCCGCCGTGTTCCCCGCATGCGGTCAGTTTCTGACAAGAATGGTCGGGATCCCAACTCTGGCAAGGTTTAAACCGAACAATTCCCAACTTCCAACATTAGAACCATAGCTTTCAACTCTCCCAACTTCCAGCTCTAAGAACCCTAACTTTCAATTCCCCCAACTTCCAACTAAAAGAATCCTAACTTTCAACTCCCTCAACTTTCAACTCATGAGAACCCCAGCTTTCAACTCCCCCCAAGTTTCAAATTGAAGAACCCTAGCACTCAACTCACAGATCCATAACTTCAAACCCAAAGAAATTCGACTCCAACTCAGATTAATCGACTTTCCACTTAAGAATTTGAGAGATTCAACATCGAAAACGACCAAGAAAAAAGAGCTACATCCACCTCCCTACCTCCCTCGATCCTGATTTGAGCAGCACTGGCGACGGGGGAGGCCGGTGCGGCGGAGTGGGGGGCATGGAGGCGGGGATCCACCAATGGCGAGGGGCACAACCTCTTCCTGCAACAGCGGGAGGCCAAGGCGGAGGCTCCAGGCCGCCGCGACGTTTGCATCCATGCAGGCTCGCCGGGCTCACCAGCTGGAGCAGAGGACGACGGTGGCGGCTCACCAGACGTAGCGCAGGAGCGGTGGAGAAACGAGCGTGTGGTGGAGAAAATAGATAAGAGGGAGGCAAGGAGATTAGGCTATGTGGATCCCACGTGTTGTTGGTTTGTCGGAATTAACCGTGGGCACGGTTGACCGCGGAAGATGAATTATTGTTACTCTTAAGGTGTTAATGTCCAGTTCCTGTCGCAACAAGGTTTTTGTTTGTTTGTTTGTTTTGTAAGAGAACGGAATTTAAAATAAGGAGTAAGCAGAAACATATATGGTCACTCGCACCGACCAATCTGAAATGAGCCGTCATCGACCGAATCTGAAATAAGTAGCTCGTCGAAATACGAGTATACTGCCTTCTTGTAATCATTAGTTTAAGCTTTTAGTAAACTGATCAGTATATGAAACTCTTAATACGGTACCAGAACCTATAGTTCTCGAGTCTAGACCTGACGTAATTTTGAAACTAACTAATCTAAATTTTATCCACGAACATTGACCTAAGAGAGCTTAGACATAAACTGGTTAATATATACGGCTCAATAATGAATAAAGCTAGATTCGAGCCGTTTTCAGGTTCCCTTTCTGACATATAGCACGATACCATGACTGCAAGAGATTAAGAAAATCTAGAGTGCACTGGTATGTACAGGTTCACGAATATTTGCTACTCCTTCTATCAACTTTTTTTAAATTTAACTGATGTTATTACCCATTTTTCAATCTATTATTAATAAAATAATAGAAAAAAGAAGTCACTCTGTTAGTCCATATAGACTAAATTATTTACACCGTTCGATCATGGTGGATCCAAATTATAACAGCGTGGATGAGTCATATTGTTCATAGAAATCCAGTCTCTACAACTCTTATTAGGTGAACAAAGAATACAACTCTATTTCTCTAAATTAATATTCAGAATTAACTTAAATAAAAATAAAAATTTGGATTTATATATTACGTGGATAAAAATACAACTCTATTTTCCTAAATTAAATTTTAGAATTAATTTTAAATAAAAATTAATAGTTGAATTAGGTGGACAAACAATACAACTTTATTTCCCTAAATTGAATTTCAAAATTAAATTTGAATGAAAATTCACGGTGGGATTTATATAAAATAGAAATGTAGAGTAAAATTAAAATAAAATTAGTAAACTTATTTCCATTCAAAGAGCATGCAATATGTAATGATAGACAACAAATGTCAATGCAATACACTTGGAATGCTTCTGCCGATGGGTAAAGAGAAAACGTGCATTAGATTATCAACATGTATGGGTTTAATAGTATTAGAAAAGATGTCGACATGAGGAAGAAAAAAGATAAGCGGAGGGCACCATACAAGAAAAGCATGACAGTCACCAGTAGAGTTCACGATGGCTAGAAGCGACAGAGAAGAGGTAGATTGTAAGAACTAGAGATTATATACCTGTATAAGAACCGACACTGTACATGCCAATGTGCTATGTGTGCAAGCGAGCATATCGTACGAACAAAACGAAATTGCGGTGTCGCTACAACAATAAAGGATGAAATCAGCAAATCACATCAATTATGTATTGTGCTAAAAAATTACAAGTCAATGCAAAACAACATGAGCACGGTAAGAAATGATGCCATGATGAGAGTAGGTGTGTTTTTGTAATTTTTGATGATTATACATCGATGACCATGTTTTCGTCGAGGTCATCAAGTGAGTTATCACACGGTGGCAAAGTAGTATGTGATCACACATCAAATGAGGTTTGCCAAATAAGCTGGTGACAATGGTAAGAAGCGGCAAGGCGAGTCTGGCGTTTTTTAGAGGGATATATCAGTTTTGATCAGGAGGTAGTAAAAAATCCACTAGCGTTTCGCTAAGGAGCTTAGTTACATGGCCATCGGGTCACACTAATGCGCATGGGTCCGAGAGCGAAAGCTGGGCATAGTGCTAGCGTGATAGGTTTAATCAAGAGTGGGCTTGAGGATGACAAGGACGTCTACTTCGCCGTGTTCAGCGATGAGATGGGTAGGTGACGGAGGCAACTAGAGTAAGGGAGCATGCATTGAAGCATTTAGGAGCATGATATTGTATTAATCAAATAATACAGTTACAATACGGCTAGCAGTAAGGTGGGTAGAGGAAGAGAAATACAAGGTTTAAGTGCAAGCCATCAATGTTTAGATTTAACTCTTGGTTGGAAATTTCTCAAAAAATTATTGGTGGAAAAATAGAGACTGAGGATGAGGAGGAGTGGAAAAGGAAAAGCTAAAAATTAATATAAAGGTTTATGGTTTTCCACGGCAGGATATGAAACTTAGTGCCGTTGGTTTTTAGTTTCACACGTCAGGGTCATCATCTTGCTGTCTAATTGACTATCGACATTAAAAAATAGAAGAGAAATATAAAAGAGAAATAGAACATTACATATAAATAAATAAGATTAATAAATAAATAAGATTATGATTACTATTAAAAGATTATCATCAACTAATGGATAACAGCTGATACCTTAATAGAAACATTTCTAACGAACTTTAAATAACATAACAAAATTAATATAGCGACGTATAAAATTGAATAAAGTTAATACTTAAAAAAAATACTGACGACACACCGTGAGAAAATAATATCAACAACACGTCTTAAATCCAGCAACACAGATGCGCTGGACTCGCAGCTAGTTGTTTCTAAAAGTAGCGGCTTATCTTAGTTTATATATAACAACCAAGCATGTCCGTGTTTCAGGAAAAGTAAAGCTTGGACTGTTCTAGACCCCCGGAGCACTCAAAATGACAGGTTCGGCAAGCGCACCAGGTGCTGCTGCATGCTTTCCATCCACGAAAATATGGGACAGGGTCCCACTACATGCACTACTCTTTGGTCAGCCTCTTATCACTTTCATAATCGTCTGTCTCAACCAGCAAACCTGTATGTAACAAACATCGCGGCTAGCGCTCGCCCGCTGACCTGGCGCGCCTCGTCACACCAATACCTCCTACGTGGAGCTTCACAAGTGACCACCTATTGACACGTCGGCCGTCGGCGCTGCCTCCACGTCCTCGCCTCGCCTCGTCTCGCTGCACGACGGAAACGATGAAAACGTGTGTGCGCGTAGCCCAAGACGACGCAGAAAAGTTGCTAACTTATCCTCATGATATCTTATCATCGTAGCATCCGTCCCGCGGATTATGTAAACTAAAGCTAGTTCGGTAAGCGCACAAGGGTTTATTTGACGGTTGCTATCGTGCGCCCTCAGTCACTCACTACTCGCCGATCTTTAGGTCGTCATCTCCGTCCTTGGGGTTTAATCATGGTCTGGCCTAAACTGGTTAAAGTAAAGTAGATGTAGCAAATATATATGGCTGGCATGGAGGCTATCTCCTTGGTATAATTCGGCCTTGGAAAGAGAGGGCCAGAAGCCGTAGCCTCTTGTACTACTTGAAAGCTCTAGTGACTGATGGGATGTGGATGGATTCATAAAGTGGTTCGCTAATGGTAAAGCACCCTGCTGATGTATGGTACCTCAGTTGCCAGCAGTAGCAAACCTGATCTTCTACACGGTTACACTTTTTCTTTTTTATCTTCTACGTGGTTACACTACTTCAGATTGACCCTCTACTGAACACCCTCCACTAACGGACGTTGTCTTGCCCGTCAGTCATGTAGTGTACCACTGACGGGCATATAACCGCCCGTCAATGGAGATGTAGCCAAACTTAGCGATTTCAGCAAAAAAAACATACCGCTGACGGGCAGCAATTTCGGCCCGTCAGTGATTCCTTGCTACAACTGACACACAGCTCTACTGACGGGCGAAAACATCTAGCCCGTCACTGGTCCTTTGACCTCTACTGACAGGCCAAAACTGGTGACCGTCACTAGTTCTACTTGGCCCAACTCCAGCCCACATAGCCCACCCGATTGTCTCCTGGTATAAAACCCTAACCCGAGCTGATCCCATCTCAATCCGCCGCCGCCCCGTCTCCTCTCTCACCCCGACCCGGCCTCCTTCCCTCCTCCGCCGCAAGAGCTTCCCTTTCCTCCCCGACGTTGCCTCTCCTCCTCCGCCTCCCTCGTAGCTCCCACCACCACGGCCGCCCCACCGCCTCCCTGCCGCCCAAACCCGTCAGGCTCCTCCGGCCGCTCAGAGCCGCCGCCGCCGCCAGCCGCACGTCCTCGCGCCCCGCGAGGGACCGCGTGATCGACTTCAGGAGGTTCAAGGGCCAGATGCTGGGCACGCTCCCGCCGTCCTACCTCCGCTGTGTCGTCGCCGAGCTCGACTACGGGGACACCGCGCCCTGGGCGCGCCTCGTGCGCGACGTCCTCGACGACTCAGTCTACCTCGACTGCGTCGAGTGGGAGCACGCGCACCGCTTCCTCCGCGGCGACGCCAACTACGACTATGCCTACAACGACGACAGCGACGGGCGCTTCGGATGGGACCTTTCCGACGAGGACGGCTGGGGCCGCCTCGACTTTTGCCTCCTCGGCACCTCGTATGGCGGACGATGACAAGGAGGTGGAGGGCGAGCTCTTGGGAGGACGCCGTCGTATCCACCACGCGCGGCGATGACGACGACTTGTCCACAGGAGGTCCGGGACGCACGGCTTCGAGGCGGCATCGGGCGGATCTAGGCGAGGCTCTGGTGGACGGTGTCGAGCAGATCGACGCAGCGTTGGTGGCCACCTCCTTGGTTCCGCGCAGCGGCAGCGACGTGTGCTTCCGGCGTCAACAGCGGCTGCGACGTGTGCTGTAGCGGTGGGATGGCGGGTCCGGGCCTGGACCAGGGCCGTTGGGCTTTTTTTTGGACTGTAAACCATTGCCACTGACGGGCTGTGAGGGCCCGTCAGTGGCATATTTTAGTACCACTGACAGGCACGCACTGACGGGCGCAAAACCCATCAGTAGAGGTGGTTTTGTGCCCATCAGCAGAGGGTCAATCTGCAGTAGTGTTACTTAGTAAGATCAGATGAGTAATATATAATTTGGTAGATGTAGCTACCACATCGCCAAGTGAAACAAGGTGAGATAATCCGTAATACATAGGTCTTTTTCGGTTTAGGCTTACGCAAAAACTAGCTTAAGCTTAACTGTCCAGAGAAGCTCCGGCCACAGGAAACCCTGAAAAATACTGAATCCCTTCTTTTCGGCTTATGAGATGTCCGCTTATTTGCTGTGATGAATGGTGAAATGTCTGTAATACCCATGGAATTGTTCGTGCTATGTTTAATTGTTAATATTGACCTTCTCAATTGTTTTAGCATGCAATTAAAGAATAAAATAAAGTTGAAACATAAAGAAGTACTAAATTATAATAGTTTAGAAGGGCATGTGAAATAAAGGCAAGATCTAAATGTTTTCTTCCCAACAAAAGGAGTTACAAGGTATCACGAGCATCACATCATGTAGCCATACACCCTCACGCCGCCAAACTTGTAGCAATATCATCATGTATTGTGCCCATGGTACCATCGTCAATAGGTGCAGTATTGTCCACACCTGTTGGAGCTGGCATGTCCTCCAGAACATATTCTCTTCTCTCAAACCTGTCGAAATGTGCCTCACGTAGAGCACTATCACGAATCAAATTGTGCAAACACATGCATGCAGAAATAATCCTCTTTTGCTTCTCAACCGGGTAGCTTGGTATGGCACGGAGAATTTGCCATTTCATCTTGAGAACACCAAAAGACCTTTCGATGATGTTTCCTAGAGATGAATGACAATGGTTGAAAACCTTCTACATCCCAACCGGACCTACTTGTATAAATTCAGGTACATGGTATCGTTGTCCTTTGAATGGGGCTAAATAGCCAGTTCTATTTGGATAACCAGAGTCAACAAGATAGTATTTTCCTACAGTTAGGGCAACAATAACATGACACGTTAGAAGAGAGTGGCTATGAAAAAAAATCAAAAGATATAAGAAAAGTACTTCTACAATTGAGTTAACTTCAGGAGGATGTGGATAATCATCATATTCCACCAAAGCATCTGACCACACACGTGTGTCATGAACAGATCCAGGTCATCCAATGACCATAAATGTAAACTTCATATCGAAATCACATATTGCCATTACATTTTGACTTGTATAACCATGTCTGTTAATGTGCATCACTTTAAGATGATTGGGCACTGTAACAGGAATGTGTGTCCCATCTATTGCTCCAATTGTATTCTTGAAATGAGGCCAAAATCGTGGTTTCCTAAGTCTTGCATGAACTGTAGTAAAAGTAGGATCTATTGGTTTGATATAATCTGTAGCCATGCAGTCCAAACACTCCAAAACCTCATTAAATTTTAAACTAATTGTAGATGCATAATGTTCAAATCGGTCTGCACCATTACTGTTAGACTGAGATGATCCACATGTCCATAAAAATAGGGCTAGTGCTTCTTTAGAGCAAATAATATAGGTTGACTTGAGCTGATAATTATGCACTAGTATGTCATGTAACATGAAAAGCACTGACCTCCTCATCCTGAACATGTCGTAGAACTCTTTTGGATCCTTCAACTTCTCTTCAACCAACTGAATCCCTGTCATGAAAGGTATCTTCCTAGGTTTAGGGAGCTTTCTGACCCTCTTCATGTACGATACAAGCAATAAGAGGCAATAATAGATCCAACTCTTCTTTCGTATTCTCGGAGAATGCATCATCATCACTTGATTCACTGGAACTTGAACAAAACATCTGTCATTGTACACACAGAAAATCACACATGAGACCAACAAATCAATAATATAGGTTCATGACATTACAACCTCAAATAGGGTCAACACGAATCAACAGAGGTTCATAACATTACAAGTTCACATGACAATGCAAATAATAAGGTTCAAAGGAAACAACACATAAGAAAGAGAATGCTGATATCTAACGTTTCTTCTTCTCCTCCCATGTCCTCTTGAGCCATCCAAGCCTAACACAAGTGTGTCTAAAGTGGTAAACACGTCACGACATTCCTTCTTCATAAATAGCCGTGTTGCATAGAAATGCTCATCGCTCCCTGGCTCAGCTCGATCCTTAACCACTAAGGCTAACATCTCTCTAATCTCCTGCCTCACAGGATCAACAGTCATTTGAGAGGTTCTAGAATGTTTGCTCTCTATTTGGTCCAAAATACGGTCAAGCCTAGTAGTACTGTCACTTGTCATCTTTGATGGCGTAGGATTAGGTGAATAAGGTTTTGCTCTCTTCTTTCCACCCCTCTTTCGCACAGGTGTGCCATCACCAACCTCCTCCTCTTCAAATTCTCCACCAGAATGATCATCCTCTAGGTTAACATGAGAGGGTCCTCCCAGCAGCCTCGCATGTTCATTTGTAACACTATGAGCATAAAAAATTATGATCATTTTGTCCTCGCTATCAAGCGGAGCAATCCGAAACTTGGCCGCTTCTGGACATTTCTAAATTTTTTTATCACAAAACCACATTAGCGCTACATAAACATTACGAAAATTGAATTGGTAAGGAAAATAATACGAATGCGAGCATACCTGAATCTCTAAAGCCCACCAATCATCGCTAGCTGCAATGGTGTTACTCACAGGATCCCTTCATAGGCCCGATGCATGCTAGTTTAGTGAATTCCAAATATTGTATTCCTTTTTTAGCGTCTCCCATCTATTTTTGAATTGTTTGCGCTCATAATTTCTCTTTGTCCGCTCATTGAACTTGGTGATCAAATTGTTGTAACCAACATTGTTCAAACATTGGTTAAGTCAAATTGTTGTAACCAACATTGTTCAAACATTGGTTAAGTCGATTATTGGCTCGCACTTCCTCCACACATATGTCAAGAAAAACCCTATGAGCGACGGCATCCCAAGTACCTTTCCAAGATTTCCCTTTATCCATCTATGTACATGGCATAAATATAATAGCTCATTGTTAAATCTTTGCACGCTATCATACACATTTCAAACATTGAATCATATATTTTAAGTATAAAGGAAGATTGCTCTACAATTGACATGATTTTGCACAAAACAACAAATTTAAAATCATTGCAATACTAAATCCAATTGGTCACAACAGATACTTCTCTCTAATACGAGAGTGCTCAAGTGGTAGAATGAGCTAACTTGATTAGGTCATCGAGAACAACAGTTGATTACCACATGAATGTGAATCAGATCAGGCTCAAGTCAACCACTCCTTCCCTATCTATTGAGCACCACCTCCTACGGGAAAGCTTCCATCAATAAAAGTTTCAGGTAGAGGTATACATTCATCAAGAGAAAAGGAAATGGTCGCCTGCCTTCTTCTAACAGTTGACATGTAAAATTGCTGATTCTAGCTGAAATAACTTTTCCATAATCAAATTCATATACCATTCATACATAATCATACACATTTCATACATTGCATCATATATTTTAACCATCAACAGTATGTACAGAGCTCACAAAATACTTTTTTTTACCTTCACCTTCACCTCACGGCTGAACAGAGGGAGGAAGCTAGGGAATGAAGCCGGATGGGGCAGACGCGGTGGACGGCAGCGAGCCGGATGCCGGAGGCGGTAGACAGCGGCTGGTGTTGGAGCCGGACGGCAGAGGAGGGGGGCAGAGCCGGACAGCGGAGGAGGGGGCTAGAGCCGGATGGCAGAGGCGGGGGAGGGGAGACGGACGGGGCAGAGCCAGACGGGGCGGAGTCGGACGGGGCGATGGCTACCTCCGGTGCGTCGACGGAGGAGGGCGGGGAACGACGGGGAGCTTCGGGTCGCGACGCATCTGGGCGGAGGCGAGGTGGGGTGGAGCTGAATGGGGCGGAGCTGGACAGGGCGGACGCGAGGGGCGGAGCCAGACGGGGCGGAGGCGGGGTGCAGAGGTGGGGGCGGAGGTGAGGTGCGGAGGCGGGGGCGGAGCCAGACGGGGCGGGAGGTGCAGCCGGATGGCAGAGGCGGTGGAGCTGGTTGGATCTAAGAGGACGCATTAGAGGGATGCTTTGGCACCGGCGACAGAGCGGCGAGAGGGAGGAGGTCGTCGGGGGTGCGGTTGGCGGCGCGGGCTCACGACAGAGAGAGGAGAGGAGGGCAAGGAGTTTGGGGGCAGGTGCTCGGGACGGGGTGGGGAGAGGTGAGGGCAGCGGTGGCAGTCCTCCGTAATTAGTTTCCCAAGTTTAAGGGCAATTTCAAATTTAGTCGCAGGCGGAGCTCAGGAAGCTGCTAAAGACCAGCTTTTCGCTACCAACGGGAAAACGAGGAGCTTATGGCTACCGGTTATGTCTTCTTTTTAGCTTCTAGCTTCCTACAACCATAAGCTCCCACATAAGCTCAAAAGAAGGGCCCCATAGTATGAATGCATCCCTTTTTCCTATAGACCAAGGTTGGTGGTAACCACATGCCAAATGAGACTACCTTGCTTGATGGAGTACTAGACTGCTAGCAAGCTAGGATGTTACGAGGAAGCATATGTTATCTTTTCTTTTGGCTTCATTACCACGGATGGTTTGAAACCTTTCAACCTTTGCATATTGCTTCCGTACACATAGATTGGAATATAGTTTGACAAGGAAGAGTTCGACACTGCACCACTAGCTAGCACTATGAGGCCACCGATAAGCCATTTTTTGTTCAAACATTGCATAAAAGATCAAAGAAGCTTTGATTCCAACTTCTGCGTTGATCAATGCACGCAGCCATTTAAGTTTAGTTATTACAGAAAATCCTAAGTTTCATCAAAGAACCAATGAAGCAACACACCAGATGATTACAAACTTATGTATCACATAGCTACTAAGTCGCCACCCATATCGCGTGAACAAATCCCGTGCGACCGTTTCCAATCGGTTACACCTAGTACCCATTGTGTCACGTCCTTTAGCTGCTTCTACTGTAAGGACCTCATACAGAACTAATTGATTACCATATGAATAACCTACAAAAGATGAGTAGTTATCTTTTTATCAAAAACCAGATCATCACGACACAACCAAAGAGACCAACATAAAGCACACGCTCCCACTAGAATCTGTGCCCTAATTGATCTATCCAATCCTGATAACCAATTTCTAAACATATTAGAAGCGCTACGGGGTTGAGGAAGGTTGAAAGTGACAAATATCATCCTTCACACTAAGCAGGCAAAAGGACAAGTGAAAAAAGATGTTGGATTGTCTCTTCATCCTGATAGAGACAACATCATTTTGAACCCTTCTAATTTCACTTGGCAAGATTGTCCTTTGTGAGGATCACCCCACTATAGAGATGCCAAACAAAGATCTTAATCTTTAATGGCGTTTTAAGTTTTCATATGGATCTATGTCAAAACCTGCAATGGTCGTCAACCAGGGCGGCATACATTGACATCACCAAAATTTGGCCCGACGAGTGTAGGCTCCAATGGAAGGAGTCCTGCTCCAGGTTAACGTGCACTTGCACCAAACATCTAATGAACTCATTCCAATCTTGCAGTTTTGGACTAATCAATTCTCGTCGGAAGGTGATATTAACTCGCATCGAGCTCAATACCATTGATAGTATAGCGTGTCTTTTCCTGGTTATATGGTAAAGGTTGGTGTATTGGACGCTAAGGGGTGTGCCACCAAGCCAAAGATCCTCCGAGAACCTGATTTGATGCCCGTTATCAACAACGAAGCCCTGAATTGGAAGAATAAATGTTTGACCTTCATCAAACCATTCCAAATTGAGAGTCTCTCAGTTTCGCTTCCACTTGTGTTAGCGACCAATTGTAAAGATATTTATTGCGAAGTAGCTCTGGCCAAACTCTGTCCTCGTTTAAAAGCTTTAGAACCACTTTCTTAGCAAACACTTATTCTTCAGTTCCAAATCCTGAACCCCCAGACCACCTTGGTCTTTTGGTCGGCAGATAATGCTCCTCTTAGTGAGCCTATATTTCCTTCTGTGGCTATCACTTTGCCAAAAAAAACCTGAAAAAATAAAAGTCCAACCCATTTCCGTACCCCTTTAGGTACCTGGAAGAAGGATAACATGAACATCGTGAGGCTACTCAATATAGAGTTGATATGCACCGGTTGTCCACTTGATGTTAATTGTTTACCTTTCTAGCTATTAAGCATCTTTTCAAATATGTCTTCTACCCCTTTCCAATCCTTATCACGCAGCCTCCATAATGAATTGGTATTCCAAGGTAGCGGAAAGGCGAAGACCCGACCTCACAGCCAAATAACTGTGTGTACTATCTTCATGTTCTTTGGCCTTTCCAAAGCAGAAGATCTTGCTTTTATCAAAATTAATCTTCAGATTGAAAAGTTGCTCAAATACACATTTTGCTTCCTCGAAATCATGTTCCATAAAAGGATGTCATCAGGGTATTGAAAAATGGACACACCATTCTCTACCAGATGCGGTACCATCCTCCAATCTGGCCATCCTCCTTAGCCCTTGCTATAAGGATGGCTAACATGTCAACTAATATGTTGAGCAAGATAGGGGACATACGATCACCCTGACGTAATCCTTGCCTAGTCTGGAAATAGTCTCACCTTATCATTTACCTTAATACCGACATTGCCTCCTTCTACATAGCTCTCCACCCGACACCACATGGGTGAGAAGCCTTTCATTTGCATGACTTGCTGCAGAAAAGGCCATTCTACTTTATCATAAGTCCTTTCAAAGTCAATTTTGGACAATACAAGATCCAGCTTCTTGCGGTGGAACTCATGCACCGTTTCATGTAAGATAACAACTGCCTCCATGTCACATCCTGATGTTTCGGAACCTGAAAACTAGGGCTAACAAAAAACTTTTGTGCTAATAGTAATAATTCCATAAACAAATTCAAATTAACAAAAAAAGCTTATCGTATGCTTCGTAATCACTTCATCCTCGGGTATAGCTATCGGGTGATCTCCTCCCTCTCTCGATACATGGGCTCGAACCTCCATCACATGTATCTCTTCATCTTGCGTCTCCCGATGTAAGGTAAATCTCTTTCTATCTTTTTCCTGTCGGACACCTTGCATGTTCGTATACACGCACCTCCCTGCTCCCACAGGTATATACCTATATATATATGTATATGCGTACATGCCCGTCTACTATACGGATGCCTCCACTGTATACGCGTACATCACCTCCAGTGCGCATGTGTGGGTATATATATGTATATGCGTATGTGTACGAACTTATATGTGGCGTTAATCCGTCACACCTGCCATGTCTTTCTCGTGGTCAGCTCTAGTTAGCTAACCTATATTATCTCTTCAACTTTTTCTAGTTCCTGCCAGCTGCGCCATGTCATCTATGGTACCATTCGGCGCCTAAAATCACTACTCCTTATGCCAGCTCATTCCACCGATTGCCCAAACTTCCTTTTACTTTGGTGCTTGGTTGTGCCACTCCACCCCTTTGGCAACATTCGGTGCCCAGTGTCCCTGTTTGGCTACAGCCCGCTGCTCCACTAATCTCCTTACCATTTCTTCCTCTGCCACGGACAACAGTGCCAACCTACTCGGCTCAGCTACAGCACAAGCTGGCCGCTGCTGTTAATGCCGAGCTGCATCAAAGAAAAACCTTATCCAAGCTCCCTTGCTCCGCTTGATTCCCCTCATGCCAAGCTGCCAAACTACCCTTCTGCAATCAATGTGCTGGAACTACTTTCCTTCATTTAATTCTTACTGAGCTCAGGCGTCCAACCATCGTCCTCATTACTGCCGAGCACTGCTCTATTATTGACCACCCGACATTGCTTCCATCCCTGCTGATTCAGTGCCCAACTTCACTGGAGCACCAGGTCACGTCGCCTGCTACGGCGCAATACCACCCACATGCTCTTTATCCTCTGCTCCTTAAAGGACCAACGCTCCTGAGTTCTGGCTCCAATCCTTACTCCCCATTTTACACAGCCGACCAAGCTTTCCTCACTTGGTTCTTCTCCCCTGGTTCCCAAACTCCAAAGCGAGCTTCCCTTCAGAACTTCTCTTCTTCCTTGGCCCCAAGATCAAGCCGAGCTACTTCAGGACCTGCCGAGCACCCATAAGCCTAGTTCCCTTTCCCCTGTACCGAACACTAAGCGGCTAAGCTCCTTTGCTTCACTGCCTCTGCCCCGAGCTTCCTTGCCTCTTCTTCTTCCTCGTGCTGCCTTCCTCTCCTTCCTTTGCAAACCAATCCAAGCTCCAATGTGAGCCATGCTCATTTCTTCCCCTATACCGTTCTCAACACCAAGCCCCTGAGCTGCCCGAGATCCTCTACTCCCTCACTTTCCTGAGCTACTCGAGCTTCACCCGAGCCCCTTCCCCAACTTCTCCTTTCCCCGGTTCATCAAACCGAACACCAATTCCCCATCTTACTCTATTCCTGCCACCGAATTACTTCCAACCTGAGCCTGGACTCCACTCCCTACCCGAGCTAATCCAACGTTCCAGGCCGAAGCAAGCTGCTCCAAATCCTTCCCTGCGCGAGCTCACTTTTCTCTTCCCTATTGCTGAAGCTCCCCGTTTTCAACCCTTCCCTGAGCATCATCCTTCCCCACTGCAACCGGTGCCACCCGCATGCCGGGGCGCCCTCGTTCCTCCGCCTCTAGCGACCACAGCCACACGGCACCGCAACGCGCCCTGCCCCGGAGCACCGCAGGCCTCCACGCCACCCCGCTCAGCTCGGCCCGCCGTCGGCGGATCCTGGCCAGAGCGCCGCCCATCCGGTCACCTCCGCCACCACCGCGACTCCACCTCACCCTGCCGGGGCCCAGCTACACGCGCGCCGCCCCTCAGCAGCATCCCGACGGAGACCGCACATCAGCGCCACAGTTGAGAAGGCCCACAGTGTCGTCACCGCGGAGCTCGAGCGCCGCCACCGCTCCCGGCGGGGCACATAGTCGTGCAACCACCCTCTGGCCCTGCCGCGCCGTCTACCCCACCGTTCCGTCCAACGAGCTTTGCCACACTTGACCTCGGCAACGCCGCCGTACCTAATGCTTCTGCTGGTGACCAAGTTCATTTCTCCCTGAGTTCCGTCGCCGACGAGATCCGCCAGCTCACCGTTGGTAAGCCTCCCTGGAGCCAGTCGCTGTCGTTTGTCCCACCGGTGAGCAACGCCAGACGCCGCTGCCCCTTTCCAAACACCGCAGCCTGGTCGCCTCACTCCGACGTCCACCACCATCTGCCACCTTCTCGCGCACGCCCGCCACCAGGGCGTTCCACTCAACGCCGCTTGCTCGGTTCGGCCGCCATCGAGCACCAGCATACCCGTTGCTACCGGTGAGAACCTACCCGGTGGCCATTCCCTTTCCTCCTTCCGCTGATGTGCGCACCGCTCCAGCATCTCCCCGCCGCTACCTCCACGGGTCGGATCCAGTCCACCACCGCTCCTTGTGTTAGCCATTTTCCCATTTTTCCCTGAGTAGTTCAAAGGCTAAGTGTGCTTAGCACTTAAGTGGTCGGGAGCAACCCAAACCACACAACCGTTGCCAGGACGAGCCCACCAACCTGGCAAGTAAAAGCGTAATCCGTCTAGTGCGTTTTCTGTTTGGGAAGACGCATTACCCCCGGTGCTCTCTGGAAATGCGTTTTCCCCTCGGAAGGCGTAGTTCTTCTCTTCCTTGATCTAAAACCATTCCAGTGGCCGAAAGCGTAGTCCCTCAATACGCTTTTGATGTCAGCCTTTCCTCTTTCCGGCATGATTTCTCCCCTCCTTTCTTCCTTTCCGGCACCTAGTTAATTGCCCATAACCTTTCCGTCGGAGCTCCGATTAACCTAACTCTTTCTCCTATGGTCACCTAAAACCCAAGCCTACATCCTAGTACCAATTTCATAAATTTTGAAATTATTTTGAAATTCAAATTTGAACACATTTCAAATTCAAGTAGGTTGTGCATAGCCTTTCCAAATTAGCCCCAAATAAATGATTCTTCTTTTGGATACCATCCAAGAACAATATGTAGTGTTTTGAGTGCAACATGATTATTAAATCAACATTATATATATATATATATATATATATATATATATATATATCCAAGAACAATATGCAGTGGAGATCCCATTCTATTACAACACCCTTTTTGCTAGATTCCTACTACAACGTGTATATATATATATATACATTGGGGATAACAAACAAACAGTCCTGGTATTAATTCATATCTCAAGAAGATAGATCCTTCTTAGTAGTACACCAGGGACTTGGTACACGTACTTGATTTACAGGAGTCTTACACACTGACTGACTCTAAACCCTAAACCCTAAACCCTAAACCTTAAACCCTATATATATATATAGACACATCCCCAGATGTTAGCATACCCTCTTAACCCAACTAAGGTATGAAAACCAAGAACATTTGAAGTTCTAATACGATTTTGATCAAATGAGCTAGGATTTTCGGTCCTGTGAGAAGCCCTTATTCTATGTGGGGTGACTTTCTTTCCGCCTCTTTTAAAATCCTAATAGTCGACTAGGTCCGGAGCACATGTCTTAAGTTTACGAGTGTATGTTGGCTCTTATTTGATTCTTCCTCGCATCGTTGATTTATTCGCTGTTCTCTCGACGTGTAGATACCGACGTTATGAGGTACCGCACAAAGGATTTCGGTCAACTGTCGAATCGGGTTCAAGACTGAGCCTCGGACAATACCGCCAGGCAAGCATTCCCACTTTGATCATGTTGAAACCCATATGTTTAAAAATTAATTATCTTGTTTGCAACCATATATGCTATGTGAGTATCAACGTTATTTTATGCAGTCCTAGTTACACTTAGTAGATGCACATACCTCAGGCCCAATGACTCCATCCTTGAAACCCTAGTATTAATTACTGTTCATCGTAAGTTCGGCAAAGTAATTAGGAATATAGGCAATAGCGCTGCTTAGACCCGCTTAGAGAAAAAAAACTGTTTTCAATCGGTGTATACCGACTCTTTCAAACATGGGATAAAAACCCTCGGATGAGCTTGTGCCTTCCGAGGTGAGTGTTTGAAAAGAATGCTGTTGTTTTCAAAACCCCAAACAAAAACGGAGAATGATTTTGATTCGGGTGAGAATGCTAAGGGCAGCTTGGGGATGGTAGCGTAGCTAATAGCAATGTGGTTGTCTGTGTGACTATGGAGTCTTGCTCGAATCAATCAAGGACTGAACTTAAAGTGCTGTCAGACCAGATTCCTTACCGTACGTCCACATGGCCTTTATGGGAAGGACTTTGCCTATTATCTCGGCAAGTATTAGGGTTTGGACCCGTGGGCAGTAGGAAGAATGTGCTAGGTAGATTGGCATCCCTAGAGGATCTCCACGGGATTACGTGGGTAGAGACTCTTAGTGAGCTCCGTGTAATACGTGGGTAGAGGTTCGACACAGAGATGAGTCCACCTCTTCGGGTTGTGGTGTCGGGCTGCCCGGGCACAAACAAAGAAGTGGGTAGATCTCATCTAGCGGGTCCAACTCTAGTGCGGAAGCGGGTGAAAAGTCTCGTTGTAATAACCCTGCCAGCACACCTCGTGAAGTGTGCCCATGGTACCTGGCAACAAGGGGGACTTGCATCTTGTGGGTAAAGCCGTACGACCTCTGCAGAGTGTTAAAAAAAACTATTCAAATTGCCGCTCCTCGGTCATGGACAAGAACTGGTTAGGCCACACACTGGTTTAGACTGAGTTTTGTTTGCAAAAACTTAGGCAAGGGACTAAAGACGTGGGCATGACATGTCCACAAAAGAGCAATTAAGGCCACGCTGCGGGTGGCAAGGAATTACAGAAGAAAGAGGCTAGCCGTACTACACGGGGTAGTGCGGGCTGGAGCCATGAGTTAAGCAGTGATAGACGGAGCTATCACTCTGAGATGAGAAAAGGAGGTAGCGGAGTCTACTCGAGTAAAGTTTTGTTACTTTGAATTGTTCTAGTTTTCAAAACTGCTTTGGAAGCTACTATTCTCGTATTTAAATTGAAAACTTACATTTTCGCACAATTGGGAACTTAGGATAGAGCTGTTCCTTTGACTCACACCCTGCATGCTATATTGTCGTAAATTTCTCATGTGAAAATTGCTTGCGAGTACATTCAATGTACTCACCTGGCTTATTGATTTGGCCAGACGAAAGGGATAGCTACGCCGAGGACACGATCGAGTTCGCGAAGGCTAGGGCGTAACCCCAGTCAGTTGCTGTCGGATATGGCATATTGATGGGCTTCATCACCGCTTGATTTTCACTGCAAGTTTATAGCCGTTGGGCTATAGGTATCAGACAATTGACCTTGATGGTCTATTTACTTAGTGTATACTGATATACGTATGTATGACAATGATATACAGGTTAACTTGTGTGTACCGGCTACTGATCCAGGGACCGGTACAGTAATCACAAGGGAGTATCCGGCCTGAAAATCGGGTACGCCACACTCCATAATGTAGTGTCCTGGCATAAACGCTACTTGGTTAGGTCGCACCGCATTATGTGCGACCATGCTGATCCTGTTGGTAGCCACTTTAGTAAAGATTTTGAAGCTAACATTCAGCAAATAGATCGGTCTATACTGCTGAATGCAAGTAGCATCCTCTTTTTTCGACGGTAGAGTAATAACCCCCAATTTAAGACAGTATAGTCGGCAGCCTCCCCTCATGAAACTCTGACAAGAGAGCCAGCACATCATCTTTGATCACACCCTAGAATTTCTCTATAACTCTATTAGAAACCCATCCAGCCCTGACACCTTATTATGTTCCATCTAAAACACTACATCCTTAACCTCGTCAAAGAAAGGAGTAGTCCAGCATGTCATTTTCAGTTGCAGACACTTGAGGAATATTAGCTCAATTTGATTCAACCATGTTTAAATGGTTTTCCTCGAGAAGTCCACAAAGACCCTTTATCATAATTAGTAATGTAAGCCTTAAGTTGTGCATTACCAATAGTTGTTACACCTTCTTCTTGTTCTAACCAAAATATATGTTGCTTTCAGTGCTTTCCGTTAGCCACCATATGAAAGTAACGTGTATTATTACCCCCCTCTAGTATGTGTTTGACTTTGGCTCGTTGATACCACTTCATCTCTTCTTCGCAAAGTAATCTAGCTAGCGCGTCATTCTCTTGCCGTCTGAGGACAGACTCCTTAGACGAAAACAATGTTGTTTTAGCCTTAATGTCAAGCTCATCAACCATGCCCAAGAGCCGTAGCTTTTCCTTTTTGTAAGTGCCACTAGTGTTCCTGGCCCATCCTAGTAGGAATTGCCGAAGATGATGAATCTTATTTGCCTTCTCTCCATCAGCGAGTTTCCTTGTGCCTCGTTGCGCCACTGAGTCGCTACGAGGTCCGTGAAACCATCTCGCTCGAACCACCCAAGTTCGAACTTAAACAGTGATTGATTACCGAAGTGAGTTGCAGCACCAGAATCAAGTAGGAGGGGGGTAATGATTGGACAATCCACGTTGTAAAGCATGCACCGAGACTAATGGAAGCTTTTGTTCCCAATCTGTGCTCATAAGCACTCTGTCTAATTTTTTGAATGTCTGATTGTCCGTTGAATTTACCCAAGTATATCATTGACCTGAGAGACTTATTTCTCTCAAGTCAAGACTATCAATTACTGTATTGAACAAGAAGGGTCATTTAGCATCGAATCGATCGTTGCTCTTGTCCTCCTGTTGTCTAATGATGTTAAAATTCCCACCGACCAAAAATTGGAGAGATTCTCTGCTACACGCTTAGACTAATTTGGTTAAGAAATTATCCTCTATATGAGTTATGCCACCCCATATACCGCCATTAGCACCCATTGGAATCCATCCGATTTTGTCCGGAGATGAAACTTTACGTAGAAGTCTTCCTCCTCTACTAGGCGGGTGTCAAAAACTGATAAGTTAACACCCATGTGTATGCCTCCAGACTGTCCTTTGGGTAGAACACTGTGGCATATGTATTCTAGACCACCACTCAGGTTGTGTAGATGGGATGCCGAGTAATCCGATCTTCCCATCTCTAGTAAGACCAAAAAATCTAGATGGTGTTCGTGTATTGCCACCGCAACAAAACGATGTTTAGCTAAGTCTCTTAGACCTCTACATAAAAGATTTAAAGATGATATATAAATTATGTGGAGGCAGGAAGAAGGCCTGGCGACTGTTGTTACATCATGGAATTCCTTAGTGCTGCACCTCAAAGTTGGTCTCACCAACATTGCAACTTCGTACCAAAAAAGTTTGACCCCTACGGTGTCATAGACTGGGCTGACCTCTGATACAGCGGAGACAAGAACCGAATTCCCCATGTAAATTGTGCATGCCCTTTTCTTCACCGCCTTCAACTATGTTACATACTGAGCCACAGGCCCGAAATATTGGTACACCACGGTAGCCAAATACTAATTTGCCATTGTTCGACGATGGTGAAATTTTTTGAGGGAAATACGGTGGTACAATTTGCTGCTGGAATTTTTTTCTGAAGTGCCGTGGGCATGATCAGCGCAGATGTCTCCATTGCTTTGCTCTGGATAGAGAAGTAAGGATGTTGGGAGTTCTAGAAAACTACAAGGATACTTGGCAAGTTGGGTTTGATTATGATTTATGATTATGTTACCGTCCAAGGCGACAAGTTACAGAAATTCACATCACAGACTGTTTAGAGTCGTCACTATAGACGGTTTTCTAAAATGTATGTGTGTTCGTGATAATCAAAGAGAATCACAGATAGTTTAAAAAATCATTTGTGATATAATTACAAAATTAAAAAATGCAACCACCAGCAAGTTCACCGCCGATGCCTCCCTGACCACCACCATCCCTGGATCGGACCACCGCCGCGGACGGAAGATGAGAAGGCGAAGGGGCAAGGTGGTCCGTCTCGGCTCGCTGTCACAGCAGCTCGGTGCAGGTGGTCGTTTTGTTAGCACAACGGGTCCTGCGGGCGCGCCAGGGGTTGATCACGGGCGAGGCTAGAGTGGCGAATCCGGCTAGAGAAGGAATGGATCTGGCAGTTGGATGCTAGTGCTGGCGGGAAAGAAGGGCTAGAGCGATGGATCTGGTTGGGGTAGATCTGGACAACTTTGCAGTTGCTCACCGGAGGAGGTGGCGCTCATGTCTTCGTCAGAGTCGCGCCCTTTGGCTCCGCTGAGGACAGGCTTGCTACCTCTAGTGCTTGTGCAAACATGATGGCGGCAGAGCTTAGGATGGAGATGGTGGACCTTATTGCAACACCGACCCAACAGCTCAGGCTCGTCCTCCTTCGAGAGACCCATTTCCTCCCTAGTGGCACCATTTCCATGTTGGTAGTCGCGGAAGGGGGAGAGCGACGGGAGAGAGGGCCCCATAGGGTGGAGGGATTGGTTTGTGGGGACTTGGGGTTTGGGAGGTGCGGCACTGACCTATATACTGTCCATGGGCAAGTTTTGCTAGGCCGGTTTTGGTTATAATGTATTTATATTGAATTGCATGCACCAATCGGTTCATATATAAGCGCAAGCTCATGACAAACTGCGAGCAATATATTTCAATA
The DNA here is from genome assembly GCA_019208055.1 of Stipa capillata. Classification (NCBI taxonomy): domain Eukaryota; kingdom Viridiplantae; phylum Streptophyta; class Magnoliopsida; order Poales; family Poaceae; genus Stipa; species Stipa capillata. Next base: position 701,015 of record JAGXJF010000632.1, read on the forward strand.
TTTCTCCTCACATCTAAACTCCTTGAGATCTTAGGGTGGGATCAATATAGATCGTAACTATTTTTATTAATAATGTGTTGATCACGTCTCGAACTCAAAACTTTTTAATTCTGATGGTCTATTAAATTACCAAAGTTCAAGCTCGACGAGATAAGCAATATATTTCAACAACTCGCAACGAACAATCCTGAATTTTTATTCCACGTATTTTATTTACGTTAAGCGGCAGAAAATGCTTATCAAGGTGTTGCCGTCAACGAATTTACAAGCACACATGCCTATTTGTTAACTTTGAGATCTATTTTGTTTGTCATTAGGGTGAGTACACTCATATTTTTGGTAAATCCTAGATGTTGAACATCTTTTCTGGCTTTAGAAGACGTGCAGTTTTTTTTACATGATGAAAAAGGACACTGTTTCGTCGTCTGTATCGTATGATGCATACAACTCAACATTTATTACAAAGTTTGAGAAAAACTAAAAGTAAATACTCCTCCGTCCACGTATATAATACGCACCTTGAGTCTCAAAATTTATGCTTTGCTCACTAATTAATTTAATAATATGTGGTTTATGAGACACAAAATTGAGACTATTGGACTCGTATTCAAAATTATTTTAATTTTATAACTATTAATAAAATACTATAGGAGAAATTTATGGCTAAAACATGAACTTTGACAAGTAAAATACACCTTAAATACTTGAACGGAGGGAGTATTTACTAGATTAAAAAAAGACTGAAATAAATCTCAACCCTCACACAAGCACGAATGCAAATGTGCGATTGTTTAGAATAAATATATTAAGATATATCTGAGAAAATTATGTTCAGATACAACAAATAAGAAGTCATAACAAGAACTGTTAGAAAACGTACATCACAAAAGCTTTTACATGGTGCTTCAAGAGAGAAGATATAGGCCCCCCTTCTAGATAGCTTATGGGGTGGCTTATGGCCCCAAAAAGCCATAATCTGTCTAGAAGGGTAAATATCAGCTTAGGCTTAAAAATTAAGCACCTCCTTTTTCCTGTTGGTGGCTAGAAGCATCAAAATGGAGGCTTCCCGAACTTCTCAGTCCTCATGTTACGGAATTGTCCCCCAAGTTCATAAATATTTACCCGCAAATGCCATTGCTATATAAATCAATCCTTCTGATTTTTTTCTCCCTTCCTTCCCCAATCAACCACCACTCCCAAACGCGTCTCCCTCCTCCCCCAATTCTCCTCTACCTGGTGCCCTCACCCATGGAGCTCAAACCGGCATCCGGCGCTCCCTCCTCCCCGCCGGCGTCCGGCGTCCCCTCCTCCCCACCGGCGTCCTGCGCACCCCCCTTCCCGGCGGCCGCAAGCTCCTTCTCTCCTCTTCTCCACTGGCCCGGAACCCCTCCTCCCCTCCTCCCCTCCTCTCGGCTGGCCGGAGGCGACCAGATTTGCGCCGCCCAAGCCTAGATCTCCCACGGTCGCCTCCCGCTGTCTTCCCCCAGCCGAGATTCGGCATTCTGCCGCCCCGAGGTCGCCTCGCCTCCTCATCTCCCGCCTACGCCTCTCCCCACCACGGCGGTCTCTCGCCTTCCTCCTCCGCCAACTTGCCGCCACGGCGACCCTCCTCCCGGCCACGCCCTTATCGGCGGCGACGCGCGATGCGGCAGTGAGGTGTCTCCCCCGGCGCTCGTACCAGTCGGCGCGATTGAGCACGCCAATGAGGGTCCCCGGCGGCGGGCTGCAAGAGCTCAGGAACAGGAGGGGCCCGTCTTGTGCCGGCCTCCCCGCGACGGCCCTCCCCGACGGCAAGTTGGCCCCAACGCTGGCCAACAGGACCGAGCTGTCCGAGTTCATGCTCTGAGTTCATGTTCTTTTGGTTTATTGAAAAATCTAATCGATGTTTGCTATTCTTTGTGTGAAAGATCAATGTTTGATTGATGTTTGTTTGGTATTCTGGTACTTTGTATGAAAAATCTAATGCACATATTGGTTACCTATGTTCAAATTGTTTCAGTAATTGTGACGCTGAAGAACTTGTTCTTCCTCAAGCTTCATTTCTTGTACTGCATGTGCTGTTAAAAAACAATGATAATGCTTGATTATCCGTATCATTTCTTGTATTGCAAGGTAAACAGAAGTAGGGCTAGCAATTAGTTCAACCAACCCAAAGCATAAATTAGGAAAAAACCAACTCAGCAATGGCTTTTGGCATTGAGGATATAGCCACGCCCACACTCACATTCCAACTCCCCAGATATTTGGATGTAGCAATGGATTTGGCATGGTGGTTTGTTTGTTCTAATGGTTTTCATCAGAGAAGAAGCTCCTTTTATTTGAATATCACAGCTCAACTCTACAAATATGTCTTTGGAGACCCTTGTTGGCAATTTTTCATTTAATTTAAGAGATGGATGAACATTTGTTAGATGATTCTCATTTAATTGTAGAGATGGATATGAGTAGAACAAAATTGTATATTTGGACTTGTCAAATAACATAAATATATATGACCGTGAACCAGATATTTTTATGTGCCATTTTTTTTGTTTATGGCAGCTAAGTATTTTTTATCCATGTTTTTTCTATTTTAATAACTCATTTCATGCTGAACCATGTAAAAAACTAACAAGAATAACGTTATTATCATTCAAATAACAAAAAGATAAATCAAAGGGTATTACAGATTTTCTGCAGTCCATCTATGGCTATAAGCTCAAATCTTAGAAGCTGTCTAGAAGGGGAAGGTGGGGCTTCTCAAGCTTCCGCACACCGCAGTTTCTCCACACCATTAAGCTTAAGCCGGCTTATGCACAAGGCGAAGCCGTCTAGAAGGGGGCCATAATCACATCATCCAACATCTATGTACCATTCCCCACTTATTTCATTATAAGATAATATAGTAGCATTAAGGAAACTTTCAACACTTATTATCACTTATCTAGTCAAGAAAAATAACATTTTCTTTTGCTTAATACCTATCTAAGGATCTGCATTGTACATATAATTGTACAGTTGAGTGGTGCTTCAACCCTCTGCTACAAAGTAAAATAACAAATATAAAAGATCTGATTTGCAGAAACGCACTACTTCATTACTAACAGTGCTATTGACCCACTACTTCAGTACTAACGGTGCTACTCTATCTTAAGAAAACACTGGTACTTCAACGTTTGTGCAAAATAGGTGTTGTTTACAGATAGATCTCCTTGTAAATGGTAGAATTAGGTCATCTTTACCATACCGAATCTCCTCTCTCCAAAGAAAGAAAAAGATGACATCGATCATCATCAGACCTAATTATGTGGCTATGTAATCAGCCTTTCCACGTCTTGAGATTTTCTTATGACTGGGTTTAAGTGGCCGCAGCCTCGACGGATGGCTGAGAGAGCAGGAGAGAGCACTTATCGCCGTGTAAAAGACGCTATCATCCTAGCGGTGGGACTGATTGAAAGGCCAAATCTCCTATCGCATAAAAGAATGGTACGACCAAATACATGTCGTACGTACGTTGCCGCAAGCGACCAAAGACGGGGAATCCAACAGCAGGCGTCAGCTTGACGGCGACCGAATCTGGCCTTCCCCTCTCCGGTGGGTGGCGCACGGTGGGAGGTGCTCGCGCCCCCTCACCTGTTCGCCGAAAGACCGAGAATGTCGAGAGCCTTGTTCAGACTGTAGACAATTGGATGCAACTTTTTTGCTCTGTTTCCGCATCGATCACTTACCCAAAAGTTTAAGCTGAAGAAAGAAGGCAGGTAATTACCCATTTGGCCATTCCAATACTTTTTACTGTACATGGTATACTGCTGCGAACTATTTATGTAAAGCATCGTTTGAGCTGAGAGTAGCTCGCTTGATACAACTCGACTTACTTTATATTAATTCGAATTGATATAACCATATTGAGGTTCTTTAATTACCGTGTGTATTTTGCAAGATATATTTTAGAGTTTTTCTGTCCCAACTTTTAACTGACACAATTGCTCACAAGCACTTAATTACACTAAACATTTGTTTACCATTTTCATTGTGTATAATTAGCCTAACACTAGCTTGAGAGTCTCAGGACTGCTACGAGCTAAGTATGAATTCGCTCTCTAGCTTGGCCTTCAATTCAAACCGAACTCACTCGACTTCCGAGCCGAGTTGGGCTGAGCTTTATTAGCTCGTTCAAGCTCGACTCGTGTGCAGCCCCAATGCTGAAGGAGGGCACAGTGTCAACCATGGGCGGAGGCAGTAGTGGCGCGCACCACCAGAGAAAAACCAAAAAGAATTTAGCAAGTAGTTAGTTAAGCTAATGTTAGACTAATGGCCAGGTCTAATGCATGTGGCATGAATGGCTAAGCCTCCGGTGAAAAAGAACCAAAATACCAAGTCTCTATAAGTTAAACTAACTTTTAAAGTTCTGAAAAGTCAAATGAGCTGTTCACCCTAATGGCTAGCGCCCTGAGAATGCTGAGCACACTGTGATTAGATACAACCTCTCGCAAGACAAGTTGCCGAACCGCTACTTCATTATCGAACTATTATAGAAGAAGGCCAAGAACACGAAGGGACGAAACAGGAGAACTAAAAACTAAAAGACTCGATATCGCCAACGCCGCTACCACCGCCAAATTAGGCAAGAGGTGCCAGGTGACAAACCACCAGATCAGGAGCTACCGACCCATGAGACGAAAACATCACTGATTCCCTGGCGTCAACCACGACGACCATGTCTGGACGGCGATGGAGACGAAAGATCTTTATTCCGTAAGATCTCCGTCATTGGGACACCACCATTAAAGACATACATACTTACCCTAGAATAAAATCTAATGTACTATGCCAAGTGTTGATCTATAGTTCCCCAGCCTCCCGACACCCAATTGGCAGCTGGAGGCAAGAGGTACTGATGGGATTATTGGTTGAAAAAATGAAAAATGATAGTCACCTCTCGCTCGTCTCACCCGGCAGCTAGGTTTCAGGCTGAGCCAAGACAGCTCTCAAGCAGCTGAGTTGGACACGAGCCGCTCAGTAGCCTCTTTTTATAAAAAAATTCCTTTTGAAAATAAGTAGGCCCGTTAGCTTTGGGCCAAAAATCAACAATGCACATTTTTTCAGCCTGTACCAACAGAATGAGGCCCAACTCTTCCCACATACTTTATGCGAATTCGAGTAGAGTAGTGGGCTTTTATGATAGAAATTCAAATGGCCTTTCACTTCACATTGGTGACTGCGGCACGGTCATGCCTGGGCGATGCCTCTCAGCTGCATGCTTACGCAGTACGGTTCTCTCTTTTTTTTCCTTTTTTTTCTTTTGTGACGTCTTCAAGATATTTTTGGGCCTCTATGACTGGAATGGAACATAAGAGTGCCACTTGTCAACCTGTTTCTGATCTCTCTCAAAAACAAAAATTAACCTGTCATAGACATGGGAGTTGGGAGCAATAAAATGTCAAGATCCTATTAAAAATGAGAAAGGATTCCACTGCAAAAGCAGACTTCGGACGTCCGGCAGTAAACGCCGGTAGGGCGGGTGCTCGTAGGAGTATGGTCGATGAATTGATTATAACGGACCATCAACCACGAATCGCACGATGCACCAGGTGAACCAACCAAAAAGACGGAGGTGGCAAACACACTCATTCCTCTATGATGTTAAACCAAACACATTAACACGGTACCACACTACCACCGATCCCGACGTAACAGTACCAAACAAAGGCGACGAGAGGTTAACAACGCAACGCAATGATGCCGGCTCGCGCAGCGGCGGGCCAACAACGTTGTTAGAGTTTAATTAACATGTGTTAATTATGAGATAATCTTCCCTGGCATTAATCGTAGGTGGTTGCCTCCCCAATAGACACCTCTTTCAATCTTCGCGTCTGTTCGCTTGTGTCTCCTCAAAGAGACGCATCCCTTCAAGGGGACATGTCTTTTGGGAATAGCAATTGCCATCCCTTGTACTCATATATATATACTTGTAATCACAAGTGCATCAATACAAGAATCACATTTGATTGTGTCCAAACGCTGCTTCTATTCTGTTCTACATTTCAATTCTAAAAACGTTATCAGTCACGCTTCGTTTCTACCGTGAGCAAGAATCAAAGGAGAAGAAGAAGAGATCACCAGAGAATCAAAGAAAAAGGTTAGCATTTTGCAATGCCTGGGCGTCTTTTCTCGCGGTTCCTTCACCTTCTCCGGGAGCACGGCCGTCGCCGTCGCTTCATCGCCCGTCGCCGCCGTGGACCCAATGGACACCGCCGCTTCTCCCGTGGCGTGCGCTGCCACGGTGCTGGTCCTCGCCGCTCGCTTGGTTGTTGTCAGCAGCAGCGCCACGGCGCCCGGGCGCCGGCGCTGCCCGCCTGGCTCCTCGCCGGACCGGCTGCTCCGCCGCTCCACGTCAACGAGGGCATCGAGCTGGCGCTTGCGGTACCGCCGCCGCCGGGCTAGTGTGAGGTGCACGGGTGGGGCCCGTGCCCCTCACCCACGCCAGAGCCCGCCGTCGTCGACCCGGTCGAGGTGGCGCCCGCTTCACCGCCGGTCGCCGAAGTCGCGTCGCCCGGCCTCCACCACAGCCCGTCGCTCACCGATGCCAACCCCTCGCCGCCTCCACGAATGGCCCCCCGCCGCTGCTTCGTGGCGCGGTTCCGGGCGTCGTCCCCGATCCGTGCACCCACGCTGGCTCTTGGAGGCCGGCGGCCCTCGGCCTCGCCAACGGCGTAGCCCCGGGTGCCACCTCTGCGCGTCGCCGGTGAAGGGGCCGGCCGGCGGGTGGTCGCCGTCGCCACTGGGTCGGGTGGGGATCGGGATGGAGCCGGTGGGGATTGCAATCCCTAACCGCCCCCCTCCATCCTTTTTGGCCGGATGGGCCTCTATAGTGCCAGCGAGGCTCTTTGCTGCGTGTGGGCCACTACCAGGCCAACAAGGCCCATTTCGGCATGGGCCAATTTGGGTTCACCAGCAGCCCACAGGCCAATTTGCTAAGAAAAAACCCTATATTTCCGGTTTTTCATAGATTAGTCCTTTTAACAGTATTTCTAGCAGTATTTTACTTCTGTTTTAGACTCTGTTAATTGCAGTATTTCAATTTCAGTACTGTATTTCTGTAGAGTACTCTGTATTCCAGAACAAAGTGTGATGCAATATATTTCCATGTTATTCTACATATTGAGATTAATTGCGTCCACTATTTGCAATCGAGATTTTAATTTCTTGCAACCAAAAATTAATTCATCTTAATTAAGTCATCTTCACTTAATACGAGCAAGAATTAATTTGCAGAATTCAAAGTGATTTTCTTCAAATCAAGTAATGACACATGGCATTAGGAATATGAGTATCTACTTGTCGGTGTTACGGGGCCCAGGGTCCCCTAAACCGCTGGCGAAG